>OU611880.1:0-1200000 GCA_914767815.1 Eupsilia transversa
AAAACATTTTTCTTCTATAGACTTAGAACAAAAATTCTCAAAATTTTTCTTTATTAATTTTTATTTCAAAACCTATCTTCAAAATTATATTTGTTTTAGTTTCAATAGATACTTACCTGCCTTACCTGTATTCCTGTGCGCGTTCCGCGAACTCGAGTCCCGTTTGGTAGTCGTAATTCCTGGTTTTTACTCATTTTTGGTCAAAAACACCCGTTTTTCCACGAAAAACCCTACATTTTGTTCCATTTAAATTCCAATAACACCGTAGGTCGCTAGCCCGCGCGGAGACGCGTCTTTTGACACCTCGCACGTGCGCCTAGCGCATATAGAACCCGCGAAAAATTTAAAACATCATTTCAAAAACTATAAATATATTGGGTTCCTTACCTAAAGAATTCCACCTTAGCGATACAGCATTTTGATCAAATCGTTATAACTTTGCTTCCTGGTGACGCAATTTCAAGCGGTTTTCAGCTATTTAATTTTCAATAGGCTCCGTCCTACTTTTTGACAAAGGAAAATTAACAATTTCCACGAAAAACATTTTTCTTCTATAGACTTAGAACAAAAATTCTCAAAATTTTTCTTTATTAATTTTTATTTCAAAACCTATCTTCAAAATTATATTTGTTTTAGTTTCAATAGATACTTACCTGCCTTACCTGTATTCCTGTGCGCGTTCCGCGAACTCGAGTCCCGTTTGGTAGTCGTAATTCCTGGTTTTTACTCATTTTTGGTCAAAAACACCCGTTTTTCCACGAAAAACCCTACATTTTGTTCCATTTAAATTCCAATAACACCGTAGGTCGCTAGCCCGCGCGGAGACGCGTCTTTTGACACCTCGCACGTGCGCCTAGCGCATATAGAACCGCGAAAAATTTAAAACATCATTTCAAAAACTATAAATATATTGGGTTCCTTACCTAAAGAATTCCACCTTAGCGATACAGCATTTTGATCAAATCGTTATAACTTTGCTTCCTGGTGACGCAATTTCAAGCGGTTTTCAGCTATTTAATTTTCAATAGGCTCCGTCCTACTTTTTGACAAAGGAAAATTAACAATTTCCACGAAAAACATTTTTCTTCTATAGACTTAGAACAAAAATTCTCAAAATTTTTCTTTATTAATTTTTATTTCAAAACCTATCTTCAAAATTATATTTGTTTTAGTTTCAATAGATACTTACCTGCCTTACCTGTATTCCTGTGCGCGTTCCGCGAACTCGAGTCCCGTTTGGTAGTCGTAATTCCTGGTTTTTACTCATTTTTGGTCAAAAACACCCGTTTTTCCACGAAAAACCCTACATTTTGTTCCATTTAAATTCCAATAACACCGTAGGTCGCTAGCCCGCGCGGAGACGCGTCTTTTGACACCTCGCACGTGCGCCTAGCGCATATAGAACCGCGAAAAATTTAAAACATCATTTCAAAAACTATAAATATATTGGGTTCCTTACCTAAAGAATTCCACCTTAGCGATACAGCATTTTGATCAAATCGTTATAACTTTGCTTCCTGGTGACGCAATTTCAAGCGGTTTTCAGCTATTTAATTTTCAATAGGCTCCGTCCTACTTTTTGACAAAGGAAAATTAACAATTTCCACGAAAAACATTTTTCTTCTATAGACTTAGAACAAAAATTCTCAAAATTTTTCTTTATTAATTTTTATTTCAAAACCTATCTTCAAAATTATATTTGTTTTAGTTTCAATAGATACTTACCTGCCTTACCTGTATTCCTGTGCGCGTTCCGCGAACTCGAGTCCCGTTTGGTAGTCGTAATTCCTGGTTTTTACTCATTTTTGGTCAAAAACACCCGTTTTTTCCACGAAAAACCCTACATTTTGTTCCATTTAAATTCCAATAACACCGTAGGTCGCTAGCCCGCGCGGAGACGCGTCTTTTGACACCTCGCACGTGCGCCTAGCGCATATAGAACCGCGAAAAATTTAAAACATCATTTCAAAAACTATAAATATATTGGGTTCCTTACCTAAAGAATTCCACCTTAGCGATACAGCATTTTGATCAAATCGTTATAACTTTGCTTCCTGGTGACGCAATTTCAAGCGGTTTTCAGCTATTTAATTTTCAATAGGCTCCGTCCTACTTTTTGACAAAGGAAAATTAACAATTTCCACGAAAAACATTTTTCTTCTATAGACTTAGAACAAAAATTCTCAAAATTTTTCTTTATTAATTTTTATTTCAAAACCTATCTTCAAAATTATATTTGTTTTAGTTTCAATAGATACTTACCTGCCTTACCTGTATTCCTGTGCGCGTTCCGCGAACTCGAGTCCCGTTTGGTAGTCGTAATTCCTGGTTTTTACTCATTTTTGGTCAAAAACACCCGTTTTTCCACGAAAAACCCTACATTTTGTTCCATTTAAATTCCAATAACACCGTAGGTCGCTAGCCCGCGCGGAGACGCGTCTTTTGACACCTCGCACGTGCGCCTAGCGCATATAGAACCGCGAAAAATTTAAAACATCATTTCAAAAACTATAAATATATTGGGTTCCTTACCTAAAGAATTCCACCTTAGCGATACAGCATTTTGATCAAATCGTTATAACTTTGCTTCCTGGTGACGCAATTTCAAGCGGTTTTCAGCTATTTAATTTTCAATAGGCTCCGTCCTACTTTTTGACAAAGGAAAATTAACAATTTCCACGAAAAACATTTTTCTTCTATAGACTTAGAACAAAAATTCTCAAAATTTTTCTTTATTAATTTTTATTTCAAAACCTATCTTCAAAATTATATTTGTTTTAGTTTCAATAGATACTTACCTGCCTTACCTGTATTCCTGTGCGCGTTCCGCGAACTCGAGTCCCGTTTGGTAGTCGTAATTCCTGGTTTTTACTCATTTTTGGTCAAAAACACCCGTTTTTTCCACGAAAAACCCTACATTTTGTTCCATTTAAATTCCAATAACACCGTAGGTCGCTAGCCCGCGCGGAGACGCGTCTTTTGACACCTCGCACGTGCGCCTAGCGCATATAGAACCGCGAAAAATTTAAAACATCATTTCAAAAACTATAAATATATTGGGTTCCTTACCTAAAGAATTCCACCTTAGCGATACAGCATTTTGATCAAATCGTTATAACTTTGCTTCCTGGTGACGCAATTTCAAGCGGTTTTCAGCTATTTAATTTTCAATAGGCTCCGTCCTACTTTTTGACAAAGGAAAATTAACAATTTCCACGAAAAACATTTTTCTTCTATAGACTTAGAACAAAAATTCTCAAAATTTTTCTTTATTAATTTTTATTTCAAAACCTATCTTCAAAATTATATTTGTTTTAGTTTCAATAGATACTTACCTGCCTTACCTGTATTCCTGTGCGCGTTCCGCGAACTCGAGTCCCGTTTGGTAGTCGTAATTCCTGGTTTTTACTCATTTTTGGTCAAAAACACCCGTTTTTCCACGAAAAACCCTACATTTTGTTCCATTTAAATTCCAATAACACCGTAGGTCGCTAGCCCGCGCGGAGACGCGTCTTTTGACACCTCGCACGTGCGCCTAGCGCATATAGAACCGCGAAAAATTTAAAACATCATTTCAAAAACTATAAATATATTGGGTTCCTTACCTAAAGAATTCCACCTTAGCGATACAGCATTTTGATCAAATCGTTATAACTTTGCTTCCTGGTGACGCAATTTCAAGCGGTTTTCAGCTATTTAATTTTCAATAGGCTCCGTCCTACTTTTTGACAAAGGAAAATTAACAATTTCCACGAAAAACATTTTTCTTCTATAGACTTAGAACAAAAATTCTCAAAATTTTTCTTTATTAATTTTTATTTCAAAACCTATCTTCAAAATTATATTTGTTTTAGTTTCAATAGATACTTACCTGCCTTACCTGTATTCCTGTGCGCGTTCCGCGAACTCGAGTCCCGTTTGGTAGTCGTAATTCCTGGTTTTTACTCATTTTTGGTCAAAAACACCCGTTTTTTCCACGAAAAACCCTACATTTTGTTCCATTTAAATTCCAATAACACCGTAGGTCGCTAGCCCGCGCGGAGACGCGTCTTTTGACACCTCGCACGTGCGCCTAGCGCATATAGAACCGCGAAAAATTTAAAACATCATTTCAAAAACTATAAATATATTGGGTTCCTTACCTAAAGAATTCCACCTTAGCGATACAGCATTTTGATCAAATCGTTATAACTTTGCTTCCTGGTGACGCAATTTCAAGCGGTTTTCAGCTATTTAATTTTCAATAGGCTCCGTCCTACTTTTTGACAAAGGAAAATTAACAATTTCCACGAAAAACATTTTTCTTCTATAGACTTAGAACAAAAATTCTCAAAATTTTTCTTTATTAATTTTTATTTCAAAACCTATCTCCAAAATTATATTTGTTTTAGTTTCAATAGATACTTACCTGCCTTACCTGTATTCCTGTGCGCGTTCCGCGAACTCGAGTCCCGTTTGGTAGTCGTAATTCCTGGTTTTTACTCATTTTTGGTCAAAAAACACCCGTTTTTCCACGAAAAACCCTACATTTTGTTCCATTTAAATTCCAATAACACCGTAGGTCGCTAGCCCGCGCGGAGACGCGTCTTTTGACACCTCGCACGTGCGCCTAGCGCATATAGAACCGCGAAAAATTTAAAACATCATTTCAAAAACTATAAATATATTGGGTTCCTTACCTAAAGAATTCCACCTTAGCGATACAGCATTTTGATCAAATCGTTATAACTTTGCTTCCTGGTGACGCAATTTCAAGCGGTTTTCAGCTATTTAATTTTCAATAGGCTCCGTCCTACTTTTTGACAAAGGAAAATTAACAATTTCCACGAAAAACATTTTTCTTCTATAGACTTAGAACAAAAATTCTCAAAATTTTTCTTTATTAATTTTTATTTCAAAACCTATCTTCAAAATTATATTTGTTTTAGTTTCAATAGATACTTACCTGCCTTACCTGTATTCCTGTGCGCGTTCCGCGAACTCGAGTCCCGTTTGGTAGTCGTAATTCCTGGTTTTTACTCATTTTTGGTCAAAAACACCCGTTTTTCCACGAAAAACCCTACATTTTGTTCCATTTAAATTCCAATAACACCGTAGGTCGCTAGCCCGCGCGGAGACGCGTCTTTTGACACCTCGCACGTGCGCCTAGCGCATATAGAACCGCGAAAAATTTAAAACATCATTTCAAAAACTATAAATATATTGGGTTCCTTACCTAAAGAATTCCACCTTAGCGATACAGCATTTTGATCAAATCGTTATAACTTTGCTTCCTGGTGACGCAATTTCAAGCGGTTTTCAGCTATTTAATTTTCAATAGGCTCCGTCCTACTTTTTGACAAAGGAAAATTAACAATTTCCACGAAAAACATTTTTCTTCTATAGACTTAGAACAAAAATTCTCAAAATTTTTCTTTATTAATTTTTATTTCAAAACCTATCTTCAAAATTATATTTGTTTTAGTTTCAATAGATACTTACCTGCCTTACCTGTATTCCTGTGCGCGTTCCGCGAACTCGAGTCCCGTTTGGTAGTCGTAATTCCTGGTTTTTACTCATTTTTGGTCAAAAACACCCGTTTTTCCACGAAAAACCCTACATTTTGTTCCATTTAAATTCCAATAACACCGTAGGTCGCTAGCCCGCGCGGAGACGCGTCTTTTGACACCTCGCACGTGCGCCTAGCGCATATAGAACCGCGAAAAATTTAAAACATCATTTCAAAAACTATAAATATATTGGGTTCCTTACCTAAAGAATTCCACCTTAGCGATACAGCATTTTGATCAAATCGTTATAACTTTGCTTCCTGGTGACGCAATTTCAAGCGGTTTTCAGCTATTTAATTTTCAATAGGCTCCGTCCTACTTTTTGACAAAGGAAAATTAACAATTTCCACGAAAAACATTTTTCTTCTATAGACTTAGAACAAAAATTCTCAAAATTTTTCTTTATTAATTTTTATTTCAAAACCTATCTTCAAAATTATATTTGTTTTAGTTTCAATAGATACTTACCTGCCTTACCTGTATTCCTGTGCGCGTTCCGCGAACTCGAGTCCCGTTTGGTAGTCGTAATTCCTGGTTTTTACTCATTTTTGGTCAAAAACACCCGTTTTTTCCACGAAAAACCCTACATTTTGTTCCATTTAAATTCCAATAACACCGTAGGTCGCTAGCCCGCGCGGAGACGCGTCTTTTGACACCTCGCACGTGCGCCTAGCGCATATAGAACCGCGAAAAATTTAAAACATCATTTCAAAAACTATAAATATATTGGGTTCCTTACCTAAAGAATTCCACCTTAGCGATACAGCATTTTGATCAAATCGTTATAACTTTGCTTCCTGGTGACGCAATTTCAAGCGGTTTTCAGCTATTTAATTTTCAATAGGCTCCGTCCTACTTTTTGACAAAGGAAAATTAACAATTTCCACGAAAAACATTTTTCTTCTATAGACTTAGAACAAAAATTCTCAAAATTTTTCTTTATTAATTTTTATTTCAAAACCTATCTTCAAAATTATATTTGTTTTAGTTTCAATAGATACTTACCTGCCTTACCTGTATTCCTGTGCGCGTTCCGCGAACTCGAGTCCCGTTTGGTAGTCGTAATTCCTGGTTTTTACTCATTTTTGGTCAAAAACACCCGTTTTTTCCACGAAAAACCCTACATTTTGTTCCATTTAAATTCCAATAACACCGTAGGTCGCTAGCCCGCGCGGAGACGCGTCTTTTGACACCTCGCACGTGCGCCTAGCGCATATAGAACCGCGAAAAATTTAAAACATCATTTCAAAAACTATAAATATATTGGGTTCCTTACCTAAAGAATTCCACCTTAGCGATACAGCATTTTGATCAAATCGTTATAACTTTGCTTCCTGGTGACGCAATTTCAAGCGGTTTTCAGCTATTTAATTTTCAATAGGCTCCGTCCTACTTTTTGACAAAGGAAAATTAACAATTTCCACGAAAAACATTTTTCTTCTATAGACTTAGAACAAAAATTCTCAAAATTTTTCTTTATTAATTTTTATTTCAAAACCTATCTTCAAAATTATATTTGTTTTAGTTTCAATAGATACTTACCTGCCTTACCTGTATTCCTGTGCGCGTTCCGCGAACTCGAGTCCCGTTTGGTAGTCGTAATTCCTGGTTTTTACTCATTTTTGGTCAAAAACACCCGTTTTTCCACGAAAAACCCTACATTTTGTTCCATTTAAATTCCAATAACACCGTAGGTCGCTAGCCCGCGCGGAGACGCGTCTTTTGACACCTCGCACGTGCGCCTAGCGCATATAGAACCGCGAAAAATTTAAAACATCATTTCAAAAACTATAAATATATTGGGTTCCTTACCTAAAGAATTCCACCTTAGCGATACAGCATTTTGATCAAATCGTTATAACTTTGCTTCCTGGTGACGCAATTTCAAGCGGTTTTCAGCTATTTAATTTTCAATAGGCTCCGTCCTACTTTTTGACAAAGGAAAATTAACAATTTCCACGAAAAACATTTTTCTTCTATAGACTTAGAACAAAAATTCTCAAAATTTTTCTTTATTAATTTTTATTTCAAAACCTATCTTCAAAATTATATTTGTTTTAGTTTCAATAGATACTTACCTGCCTTACCTGTATTCCTGTGCGCGTTCCGCGAACTCGAGTCCCGTTTGGTAGTCGTAATTCCTGGTTTTTACTCATTTTTGGTCAAAAACACCCGTTTTTCCACGAAAAACCCTACATTTTGTTCCATTTAAATTCCAATAACACCGTAGGTCGCTAGCCCGCGCGGAGACGCGTCTTTTGACACCTCGCACGTGCGCCTAGCGCATATAGAACCGCGAAAAATTTAAAACATCATTTCAAAAACTATAAATATATTGGGTTCCTTACCTAAAGAATTCCACCTTAGCGATACAGCATTTTGATCAAATCGTTATAACTTTGCTTCCTGGTGACGCAATTTCAAGCGGTTTTCAGCTATTTAATTTTCAATAGGCTCCGTCCTACTTTTTGACAAAGGAAAATTAACAATTTCCACGAAAAACATTTTTCTTCTATAGACTTAGAACAAAAATTCTCAAAATTTTTCTTTATTAATTTTTATTTCAAAACCTATCTTCAAAATTATATTTGTTTTAGTTTCAATAGATACTTACCTGCCTTACCTGTATTCCTGTGCGCGTTCCGCGAACTCGAGTCCCGTTTGGTAGTCGTAATTCCTGGTTTTTACTCATTTTTGGTCAAAAACACCCGTTTTTTCCACGAAAAACCCTACATTTTGTTCCATTTAAATTCCAATAACACCGTAGGTCGCTAGCCCGCGCGGAGACGCGTCTTTTGACACCTCGCACGTGCGCCTAGCGCATATAGAACCGCGAAAAATTTAAAACATCATTTCAAAAACTATAAATATATTGGGTTCCTTACCTAAAGAATTCCACCTTAGCGATACAGCATTTTGATCAAATCGTTATAACTTTGCTTCCTGGTGACGCAATTTCAAGCGGTTTTCAGCTATTTAATTTTCAATAGGCTCCGTCCTACTTTTTGACAAAGGAAAATTAACAATTTCCACGAAAAACATTTTTCTTCTATAGACTTAGAACAAAAATTCTCAAAATTTTTCTTTATTAATTTTTATTTCAAAACCTATCTTCAAAATTATATTTGTTTTAGTTTCAATAGATACTTACCTGCCTTACCTGTATTCCTGTGCGCGTTCCGCGAACTCGAGTCCCGTTTGGTAGTCGTAATTCCTGGTTTTTACTCATTTTTGGTCAAAAACACCCGTTTTTTCCACGAAAAACCCTACATTTTGTTCCATTTAAATTCCAATAACACCGTAGGTCGCTAGCCCGCGCGGAGACGCGTCTT
The DNA here is from genome assembly GCA_914767815.1 of Eupsilia transversa. Lineage (NCBI taxonomy): Eukaryota > Metazoa > Arthropoda > Insecta > Lepidoptera > Noctuidae > Eupsilia > Eupsilia transversa. Next base: position 8,882 of record OU611880.1, read on the forward strand.
TTGACACCTCGCACGTGCGCCTAGCGCATATAGAACCGCAAAAAATTGCCCGCCCACCCACCCTTTAGTGACTAGCCAAGTAAACTTCTTTGTTTTTGGCAAAATATTATTTTGGGTTTTTAGCTCTTCCAGCTATAAATTTACCCTTTGGTTAGCTATATTAGGGTAATTGACAGTTTTAAAGGCCTTTTAGCTTCTCCTGAAGGCATTTTTATATATTATTTTTTAGTTGACCGAGTCCTTGCTATAGGGCTCGTTATTTTAGTTTGACTAATCCCCCCTTTACAGGGATTCAGTTTTGACACTCGTGTCCCCTGACAACAAGTCGTTCCGCAGTCCCAAAACTTTGATTGATACCAAAAATGTTTGGAATTAGGACTCCAGTTAATAAGAACAAAGTCTCGGAAGAGAGTTCGGGTACGGGGAGGCCAAGATTGGCACAGGCTGGCCCGTCCGTGAGGCGTAGTATTGGGGAGTGGGAGGCTGACAGACCTATATCTGGACAGCTTCTCAAAACTCCAACGCCTCCGAAGAAGACTCCACTGGCTACTCCCCCTAAACTCAAATCCAAAACGGAGCTCACCCAGCAAAATACGCGGGAAGGATCGAAGCAGTTGGAGAGGACCGACGAGAGCTCACCGCGAGACACGCAACCCGTGAGGTACCTGAACAGAACCACGGAGGCAAAAGCGTGTCTTCAAAAAGCTAAAATGCAACTTTTAAGTTCGCGTAATCTTAAAAAGGAAATTAAGGATGAGATTACAAAAGCGGTTGAGAGACTCTACCAACTGGTAAAAGAGGCGGAAGCAGAAAAGGGAAAAGGAGGTGAAGTGGAAGGAAAGGAAGAAAGGCAAAGGGAGCCTAAGCCGACCACACCTGAACCGTCAGAGCTGATGCAGAGCCTTGTAGAAGGTCTCAAAGAGCACAAAAATGCATTACAGGAGTGCAAACAGCATACTCTGGCTCTGTCGGAACAACTCCAGCAGACCCCTCGCTTCGTTGCAGGCCAAGGCCCGACTTTCGCGGAGATGGCCGCTGTCCCGAAGCAGCACATCCAAGAGCCTCTTCACTCGGTGGTCGTTTCATCTGTAAATGATCAGGACACCGGTGAAGAGGTTATTGAGAAGCTCAGGACGGCGGTCGATGCCAGGAACGAGGGCACCAGGGTCGAACGACTGCGTAAGGCGAGGGACCAGAAGGTGGTGGTCGGCTTTAAAACCAGAGCCGAAATGACGCAGGTGACGGAACGTATTCGCAAAGCAGGAAATCTAGTGGTAGAGGAGGTCAAGAACAAGGACCCTCTGGTCATCATGAGGGACGTCCTCTCCTGCCACTCAGATGTGGAGATTGCCCAAGCCCTGCAGAGACAGAACACCCACCTGATAGGAGACATACCTGCGGATGATTTGAGGCTGGGGGTGAAGTACCGGCGAAGGACGAGGAACCCCCATATGTGCCACGTCATCCTGCAGGTGTCCCCTTCAGTGTGGCAGAGACTGACTTTGGCGGGTCGCGTGCACATTGACTTACAGCGAGTGCGAGTGCAGGACCAGTCTCCACTGGTGCAGTGCACTCGCTGTCTGCGCTACGGCCATAGCCGTAAACTGTGCACGCAGCCCGCCGATCTCTGCACTCATTGTGGCGACCCTCACTTGCGAGCGGACTGTCCGTCACGTCTGGCAGCAGAGGCTCCGCAGTGTCACAACTGCGTGTCGGCCAAAGGAGACAGGAGTGACCACAACGCCTTTGACAACGAGTGCCCAATACGCCTTAAATGGGATGCGTTGGCTCGCCTGTCGGTGGCGTATTGCTGAAGTCCATCCAGCGCTTTCAAGAAAAAGAAACCACAACGGTATTGTATTCAAAATTAATGTTCAGAAATTTAAAATCATAAAAATGTTTAGGATCACAATAAATAGTAATAAGATAAAATCGAATTGGAGCCAACTTCATGAGAAGTTGGACCAATTAAAATCAGACAAAAAATTAAACTCATCCTTTAGAAACAATATTACCTTACCGTTGTGGTCCAAAGCGCTTGTTGTTGTAAAGAAGCAGGGCATTACCTTGGCAAACCGCATGCGAAGCGCTATACCAACACGAAGTGTGCAGGTCGTCGAGCAGCACCTGCAACAAAAAGAATATAATAAGCTTGAAAATACAGAAGCAAAAATTGTTTTTAAAATAGCAGCTGTGAATCTGCCGGGAAAGTCAAATTATTATATAAAAGTATATGTAGAAATTGATAGGATAGGAAACAAACATAAAGAAATAGAGTAAGAAAATATGACTATATGATATATTGCATATATATTAGGATAGCCATATCATAAACATAGTAATGATCAAAAAACAAGATAAAAATATAATAAGAATTAGCATAAGGCAGAATTAAAATAGGTAAAACAAACAAAAAACAGAAAATACAAAAAACAATAGATATAAATTAGCGCGTAATATAAGGTATGATAAGATGATAGCTTTTTAGAAATTAAAATTAACATAAAACTAAAAATTAAGATACTCCCAAGAGAGAGAGATAATAATAACTCCTTTTCCTTAAACGGACCGATTTTAAGACAAATAGTGAAGAGACAGAATCAAAAAATTAGTCTAATAAGGTCTCTGATCATGTCAGAGGGACACGGGCAAGGGCAGGAGTGGTTTTTAGCCGGTAAGAGTCCGGCACTGCCCAGACTGGCTCACCAGTGAGGCAGTCTGGGCGTCCATGAGGATTTCCCACTCCTGCCAAACCAAAAAAAAAAAAAAAAAAAAAAAAAAAAAAAAAAAAAAAAAAAAAAACCAGTTGCGCGGCACCCCTCGCCGCGAGCAGATCGTTTTTAAGTCGCTCCGCGCTCAAAAAATCTGAAAAATAGGTTTTTTCGTGAAAAGTGCAAAGTGTGATACGTCATTACAACCGCGCTGCTGAGACGCACGCGAATGTGAAAAGTTTATTGTGAAATAGTGAAAATTGTGCAAGTTGTTGACGAAAAACCACTTCCGAAAACCTTTGGAGCTCGACGCTGCTCGATTTTGTGTGAGAACTTTAAAATCGGCAAATACAGCCCTGTGCAGTACATGAGGACCTATCTCTGGACACCAAACTTGGATTTTTCCGAGTTAGGGATCCGGAGATATTGGAGAAAAAACAAAAACCGCGTGACACTTTGACGAAGATCCCGAGGGACGCGACAGGATTCGCGAATTAATTTTGGAAGCAATCCAGACGAGGAGCTGGGGGACATTTTGACAACGAAGAAATTCCTCTTGGAACACCCCCAAACTCAAGGTTTAAATTTTATTATCTTTCAAGTTTTATTCCTGAAGAAACAAGATCGGGAACACGTACTTTTTACAGTCTTGAAAAATTCGTTATAAGGAACTCTATTTACATTTTAAAATTAGTTAAAATTGGATAAAAAGTGTTAAAGTTATTTAAGTTTTAAGTCTTAGGAAATTTAAGGGTTGGCTATTTCAACCCCAAAAAATTTGGAAAAATATAGATTATATGTACTTAGTGCCTAGCCTCTCAAATTGTGTAGTTTTATATTTCTTACATTATTAATTAATGCCAAAAATCCCGATTTTGTTAAATTGGAATTTGGCATACTTTTTCTTAAACATAAATACACCCCCTCAGGGTAATATAAAAATCCGTTTTTCATATCACTGGATGGGGAATTTTGTCCTCTATCCAAATACATATTTTAAATCCACCCGAAATTAATAAGTCCATAGAAATTAGGAAAATTAGGTGAAGCACTGAGGCAAATAAGTTAGAAACCTCCCTTAGAGGCAAATTATTTATAAGTACTACCTGCCCCCCCCTTTTTCAGGTTTTTGTTGGTTATAATAGAAGTCCTCATATGGTTGTGTATAGGAACTTTTTCTTAGGAACTTTTAGTGGATAAATATTAAGCTATAACTACTCCCAAACTGCGAGTATTTCCCCGCTTTTCAAACTTTACATGCCGTAAAGGGGTGACTATAACTCTTATACGGGGTTTCAAAAAAAGGGAAAATAACACATTGTAGCATAGTTTCCTTGACAAGGGCTACCAGCAGGAATTTGTCCCATTCGTCTGTGACGTGTTTGAAAAAATTTCGGGGTGAATTTACGTAACTTTCCATATTCTCCCCACTTTAAAAAATACACCCCACTTTTTTCCCCATAACAGTAAAATCTTTTTAAACAGTACGTTCTTATCACATAGGCGCCACCCACTCTGACCGTACTCCGAGGCTTGGTAAAAACTGGAACAAAATTTTTTAAATACTGTTTCACCAACCGGGAATCGAACTCGGGACTTTTAAAATTAGAAAAACGCCCGTAACTCGGGAACGGAGCTAGTTAGCCCATTTTTGACACCGGACTGCATATCCTATACTACGTATAGTATATGCTGCAACTCTCCACAGGCCACCCTCTTTCGTTCACCCCCCTTAGTTCATTTATTTAAGCATATTTATTCCCCCCCCCCCCTCCCACTAGCAAATCTTTGATTGTTCGAAAATAGATTTACCGTTATAGGTACGTATTATATATAGTATAATCCCAAAGTAATTCCTCCCCCCCCCCCACCACCCCGTATTATTGTGTTATTGCTTATTTCAAATAAATCATTTAATTAGATTTATCTTTATAAATTAGATTTATAAATCATTTAAATTAGTTACCCCCCTAGTTTATATATTAAAATATATTTTATCCTCTCCCTCCAACAAATTTCATTTATAGCTATACCATACGATAAGTAGGTACGTAATAAGTCATAAAATATCAGTCCCAAAATTAACCCCCCCCCTCCCCCCCCCTTAAATTGTCATTTTGATCTAGACCCTAATATCAACTACTAACTTTAATAAATCTAATAATTATTTACACAAGCCCCTATAATATAATAGACCCCCCCCAGGACACCCCCCTCCGATATTGAATGTAATATAATATATTATATTATAAAATCCTGAAGTAAATCTTCCCCTCCCCCTACCCTTCGAATCATTGCGTATTTTTAGTTTTAATATTTTAAGTAGACTTCACCGACCGGGAATCGAACCCGGGATTTCTAAAATCAGTAAAACGCCCGTATCTCGGAAACGAAGCGAGTTAGCTCGTTTTTGACCTCGGGCTGCAATACTATACTAGTATAGTATAGTATTGCGCAACGCCCCTTAGGCTACCCCCTTTTTGCTTACCCCCCTAATTTAAATATTTTATTTATTTTATTTCTCTCCCTCCAACACATTTCTATTGTAATAGCTGTACCATATTGTATGTACGTAATTTATAAAATATAAAATCCCAAAATTAAATCTCCCCCCCCTCCCCCGTAAATATTGTCTAAAAAATTTGACCCTAATATCAACTAGTATCTTTATAAATATAATATAATATACCCCCTCAGGACCCCCCCTCATTACGAACCCTTTCGATATTTGTTACTTCACCCCCCCTGGTCTTAACGTCGGAACCAGAGGTCAGAGACCCACCAAGTTTGGACTCTCTGGAATCGGAAGGAAAAGACCTCTCCTTTGGCTGCGACAGAATTACGAAATAACGCCCCTTATTCAAATTAACTTACCGTATTTATATTTATTCTTTATTTTAGTATAGTGTATGCTGTGCCTGTGGCGTATTAGGAAATAAATCCTACAAATTGGACAAGTCAAAGTTTGACAATAAATAGTAGGTTAGATTATATTAGACTAAAGGTCCGGGACCTTGTTTTTTGTGTTATTTCAGCTTTATTGAGTTGTTATAAATAGTATAAGTAAAATTTTTATTTTATTACGTGTAACATTCGGCAAATACTTGGAAAGTCGGACTCTAGGTAGAGTTTTATTATAATCTTTTATTTATTTGCTTTATTTTATTTTACACGTTTGTCTCTTGACAAACCTATTTTACGGACTTACTGACGCATTCCTGTGGCCAGACAAAATGTTCGGTATCAGAACCCCGGCCAAGAAAATGACAAATACCCAAGTATCTCCTGATAGTGACGAGAGGGCTGGTCCCTCGACGACTTCGACGCAACCCTCAAATGTAAGGAGAAGTATAGGAGAATGGGAGGCCTCAAAAACAACGCAGAAATCCCCAAACGCGCCGCAGAGATCTACATCCCAAGCTCCAACAAAGCCAAAGATAAAGGCGGTCGCAGTCGAAGACAAACCACTAGGACGTAGAATGTCCGCAGAGGCATCAATCAGCTCCCCGAAACAAAAAAGGGAATACCCTGACAGAGTGACGGAAGCACGCGCCTGTATCAGGAAGGCAAAAACAGCTCTGGGAGAATCCCGCAATTTAAGAGCTGACATTAAAACGGATGTCACCCAGGCGGTAGAGCGATTATTTCAGCTAGTAAAGGAATCCGAGACTGCGAAATCGTCATTAAAAACTGCTGACAACAACAAAGAGTGCACTAGGATATATACAGAACAGAAGATTGTACAGGAAGATAATGGTGGTCATCTGACGCAAGTAATAGAGGAACACGCAAAGCTCTTGAAGGAAAATAACCTCAAAATGGAAGAATTGAAGAAAGAGTTGGAAACAGGCAGAAAAAACTTAGAAAATAGAGCCACATACGCAAATGTTGCAGCCACCGCACCTAAGAACTTTGTTTCTGAGCACACGGCTCTCCACTCGATAGTGGTAGCCTCAACAGATCAGCTAGAAACTGGTGACGAGGTGATTGAAAAAATCAGGAAAGCTGTGAATGCAAAAGACGGCTTTATTACAGTAGACAGAGTCAGAAAGGCCAGAGACCGAAAAGTGATTGTAGGATTTAGAACACAGGAAGAAAGGCAAAAGGTCAAGGAAAAGCTGAGTGTGGGTGGGAACCTCCTTGTAGAGGACATCAAAAATAAAGACCCGCTAATAGCTCTTAAGAATGTATTTAAATATAATACGGATGAAGACGTCCTAAAAGCTTTTAAAAAGCAAAATACAGACCTCTTCAAAGACCTGAAGAGTGAGGACGACAGGGTCGAAATAGCCTACAAGAGGAAGAACAGAAACCCCCACACAAACCACGTAATTATGAGAGTGTCGCCGCAATTGTGGAACAGAACACTGCGCAAAGAGGCCATACACATCGACATCCAGCGCATTAAAGTAGAAGACCAGTCTCCACTGGTCCAATGCACATGCTGCTTAGCTTATGGCCATAGCAAGCGTTTCTGCAAGGAAACGGTAGACAAGTGCAGCCACTGCGGTGGCCCTCACACTAGAACACAGTGCCCTGACTGGCTCGCCGGAGCAGCCCCATCATGCGTGAACTGCACGCAAGCAAAACACGCCAGCACTGAACACAACGCTTTCAGTAACGACTGCACTGTGCGCAGAAGATGGGAGGCAATGGCTAGAGCGAGGGTAGCATATTGTTAACGCGGAGGGCAGCCATAACAATTATAGGGCAGGCAACCCCACCGGAGGATACGCAGTGGCTCAGGCCAACCTCCAAAGAAAGGAGTTGGCAACGACCGAGCTCATGGCAGAAGCCACAGACAGGAAAATCGCTTTCGCCTTGGTCCAGGAGCCGTATGTTGGCGGGATGAGAAGAATGAAGAGCTACCGAGGTGTGCGGGTGTACCAGTGCGAGGACGATGGAAGTGGGACTGTGAAAGCGGCAGTGATCGTTTTCGATCACGACTTGGACGTTATACAGTGCCCAGAACTCACTACGAACAACATCGCAGTGGTGAGGATCCGGTCCAAAGCCTGGGAAATCGCTGTAGTTTCTTTCTACTTCGAACCAGACCAGCCCATAGAACCATACGTGGACCAAATACGAAGGACAATAGAGAAAGCTGGGCCAAGAAAACTGCTCATTGGAGGCGATGCCAATGCGAAGAATACCTGGTGGGGTAGCATCGTAAATGACACCAGGGGCATAGAAGTGTCCGGGACCCTGGAAGAGTCGGAAATGCAGGTACTCAATAAAGGGGATATACCCACATTTGACACGGTAAGGGGCAACACGAGATACAGCAGTTTCGTCGATTTAACAGCTTGCTCGACAGACATGCTGAGTCTCGTGGAAGACTGGAGGGTTGACCTAGGAGTGACGAGCTCGGATCACAATACGATCTTGTTTCGGCTGCGCTTACAAAGAGAAAAAGGGATCAACATCCAAAGGACCACTCGACTCTACAACACTAAGAAGGCAAATTGGGACATTTTCGTTGAGAAAATGGAACAATTCCAAGCGGAACAAAACATCAATTCAATAGAAATAGGTAGAGTCGAGCTCAAAGATCAGCTGGAAAACGTGGTAGGGACAATTACAAAAGGCATCAGTGCCGCATGTACGAATTGTATGCCACTAAAGTCATCAAACACCAAATTCTCCCTGCCATGGAGCTCAGAGGAGCTCGCACTTTTAAAAAAGGAGGTCACCACAAAAAAGCGGAGAATACGCAATGCAGCGAAGGACCGCAAAGAAAAAGTCTTCAAAGAGTACCTGCTAGCAAAAGAAAATTACGAATGCCAAGCCAAGAAAGCCCAAATTGCAAGCTGGAAGACCTTTTGCCATAAGCAAGATAGAGAAGGAGTATGGGAGGGTATCTACAGAGTGATCGGTAAGACCGCCAAGCGTCAAGAGGATCTGACCCTCAAAAAGGACGACGTGTTCCTAAACCCAAGAGAATCGGCAATCCTATTAGCCGAAACATTCTACCCGGAGGACTCCGAAGAGAAGGATAACTCTCATCATCGCCAAATAAGAGAGCTTGCAAAGCAAGTAAACGCCCCGTGTCATAATGAAACACATGATCCGCCGTTTACGGTAGAAGAGCTAAAGACCGCGAGTATGAGTTTTAACCCAAAGAAGGCACCTGGAGCGGATGGCTTCACGGCGGACATATGCAGTCGAGCAATCTCCGGGAATCTGGACGTGTTCCTTGCCCTATATAACAAATGCCTAGAGATAGGTCATTTCCCGGACATATGGAAGGAGGCCACAGTGGTGGTATTGAGAAAACCGGGCAAGGACGACTATCAGAAACCCAAAGCCTATAGGCCTATCGGTCTGCTACCAGTCTTGGGTAAGATCCTGGAGAAGATGATAGTAGCAAGGATCAGGTGGCACCTAGTACCGCGGATTAGTACTCGCCAGTATGGCTTTATGCCACAGAGGAGCACCGAAGACGCTCTCTATAACCTAGTGAACCATATTAAGGGGAACATAGAGCGGAAAAAGCTCGTAACCCTAGTCTCATTGGATATAGAGGGGGCCTTCGATAGCGCCTGGTGGCCAGCTATCAGAGTCAGATTGGCTGAGGAAAAGTGTCCGGTCAATTTAAGGAGGCTACTGGATAGCTATCTCGACTGCAGAAAAATCAGGCTTAGATATGCCGGGGAGGAACACACTAGACACACCCAGAAAGGTTGCGTCCAGGGATCCATTGGCGGCCCGATACTTTGGAACGTACTTCTGGACCCCCTACTACACGGTCTGGAAAAGGAGGGTGTATACTGTCAGGCGTATGCGGACGACGTGGTGATGGTCTTCAGCGGGGACTCCGGGTTGGAGGTCTCGAGGCATGCCAATGCCGCTCTCGCCTATGTTCGGGAGTGGGGAGTCCGGAACAAGCTGAAGTTTGCACCGCACAAAACCTGTGCTATGGTGCTGACGCGTAAGCTTAAGTACGACACCCCACTCCTGAGAATGGGGGGGATCGACATTGGCATGTCGCGGGAGATCAAAATCCTAGGTCTGACACTGGACGACAGGATGACCTTCAACACCCACGTTGCAATGGTCTGTAGAAAGGCGGCAAATCTGTACAAACAGCTCTCGAGAGCCGCAAAAGTAAGCTGGGGGCTCCACCCCGAGGTTATCAGAACCATTTATACGGCAGTGGTGGAGCCGGTCATCCTGTACGCTGCAAGCGCTTGGGCACCAGCAGCCAAGAAAATAGGAACGCAGAAAGCGTTAAATGCAGTACAGAGGGGCTTCGCACAGAAACTGTGCAAATCCTACCGCACAGTCTCCCTGAACTCGGCACTGGTACTGGCCGGGATACTGCCTCTCGATCTCCGAATACAAGAGGCAGCCGCCCTGTACAAGGCAAGGAGAGGGTCATCGCGGCTAGTGCTGGGAGATAGGGAGACCGAACGCGTGGTGGAATTTGCAGAGATCCCACATCCGGCGCTGCAGGTAGAGTTGCACTTCAAAAGCCTGACAACCCAGGAACAGGTTGATAATAGCAACGGGCAGGCGGTGAAAATCTACACCGACGGCAGCAAGCTTGAGGGCAAGGTCGGGGCTGCGCTATCCATATGGGATGGTGAGACAGAGACGAAGGCCATCAAGCTTAGCTTATCCGCGTACTGCACCGTGTACCAAGCTGAGATCCTCGCCATATGCAGAGCTACGAAAGAGGCCCTGAAGTGCATAGATAGGGAACACTGCATTTATAGCGACTCAAGGTCGGCCTTAGAGACCATCACCAACTACAATGCCCTGCATCCATTAGCGGTGGAAACGCGCGAAAACCTGAAGAAGGCTTTCAACCGAGGGAAAACTGTGCGTTTGTTCTGGGTGAAAGCGCATGCGGGTCTTCGGGGCAACGAACGCGCTGATCAGCTCGCAAAAGAGGCTGCACTCTCGAGCCGGAGGAGTCCTGACTATGACCAGGTTCCGATCTCATTCGTCAAACGGACAATCCGGAAGGACACCCTTGACGAGTGGAGCGGGAGGTACAAGTCGGGCGACACAGCCTCCGTAACGAAAGTGTTCCTCCCGGACGCTATTGACGCCTACAAATTAGTCAGGAGCATAAGGCCAGCAGGCTTACTAACGCAGATATTAACGGGACATGGGGGGCTCTCCCAGTACTTGCATCGTTTCAAGTGTAAGGAGAGCCCTGCATGCGTCTGTGACCCTGATTCTCCAGAAACGATATTCCATGTATTGCTAGAATGCCCGGTACACGGTAGGGACAGGTATGACCTTGAACACAGAATTGCGCAACAAATAAAAAAGGAAAACCTGGAGGCGCTACTAAGTAATAAACTTACTCGTCAAACTTTTATAGAGTACTGTATTAAAATAATTAGAATCGTAACAAATAGAAATAAGGTATAATAAGTATTTACTACAATATATATTGTAAAAATATGTCACTGTAGTAAAGATAAAACTAAATAGTAGATAATAAGTTTATAGAGATTAAGTGTAAATTATGTGTAGAGTCGTAAAATAATCATAATTAATGTAAGAAATAGTAATAAGTAAAATAAAGTTATTAAGAAGAATAGACCTATAGAATAAGCAAGTAGACACAACCAAGGTTGTAAAGAAAATGGAAATCGATAGAGGTAGAGATAGGCACAAGGACTGCAGTAAATGTTATAAAAAGATGCACCTTGTAGAAAAAATGTAGACAGAAAGTAGCGTAAAATAATAGTGTAGGACCCTACAGGGGTAAACTGTTTTTAAATGTAAAAATTGTAGTTTTAATAACTCTAGAGGGATAAGATCTGTGAATTTCATAGTCACAGGAAGCAGGATAAAAAAAAAAAAAAAAAAAAAAAAAAAAAAACCTAACCTAACCTAACCTAACCTAACCTAACCTAACCTAACCTAACCTAACCTGAGCGAACCTAACCTGAGCGAACCTAACCTGAGCGAACCTAACCTGAGCGAACCTAACCTGAGCGAACCTAACCTGAGCGAACCTAACCTGAGCGAACCTAACCTGAGCGAACCTAACCTGAGCGAACCTAACCTGAGCGAACCTAACCTGAGCGAACCTAACCTGAGCGAACCTAACCTGAGCGAACCTAACCTGAGCGAACCTAACCTGAGCGAACCTAACCTGAGCGAACCTAACCTGAGCGAACCTAACCTGAGCGAACCTAACCTGAGCGAACCTAACCTGAGCGAACCTAACCTGAGCGAACCTAACCTGAGCGAACCTAACCTGCCTTTAAGCGATCAGATTTACTTTAAACGTTGTATTCTTATCAACGACCGACGACATCACAATATTTGGTTATTTAGTATCCCGTGTCAAGAGGAGAGGGGGGTTAAGGGTGGGGGGTACCCCCTATTCCTTGGTACCACAAGTTGCTTCATAAGACGATGTCTACTGAGCATCATTCTCCTCAATCCCAATTTATTTGGGTTCGGCGCAACATGTCTTTTTCTTCCATCCGGAATCTAAATATATTACGTGTCATATAATGAAATATGCATAAAATGTATCTAAATCACTCAATATAGTATAATTTATTTCCTAAGGAGAACATGAAGCAAAACATTTTAGTGCGTTGACAAAATGTCAAAAATGACAAGTTATTGCAAAACTTTTACGATTTTGTTTAATTTTTTCTCGTAAACCACCCGCAACTTAAATCATTGCGTGGAGGCATCTAATAACATGATCTTTCTGTAAAAAAAATATGGACTCCCAATTTGATGGGATTTCGCTTTACAACTGATTTGAGGTTAGAAACTTTTTTTATTAATATCTCGACAAATATGCATTACCTTGTAATAAGAGTGACAGCGTTATAATCGTGTCCCCAACCCCTACCAACTTTCAAGACTTTTACCTCGATACGCGTGCTACGCGATAGTAGATCCAACCCCTAATAGCGTGTTTTTTTTGTTGTTTTAAACTATATTTTATTAGTTGGCTTTTTGCCGTAGTTGGGTTTTAGTTTTTATACTTTTATTTTTAGAATGCAGGAGTTTCTGTCATACGGGCTCATATCCAAACATTATACTATTTACATTAATTAATTTATTATTGTATTCAGGTAGGCATTCGTTGAAACATACATAAGATAAGGAATAATATACGGATTGGTGTGGAGTATAGTTCATGCGGGCTGTGGCGCTGGTGGTGCGTGGTTCAGGGCACGCAGCCGCACGAGACGCATTTCCCGCTGCACCCGAAGCCAGCGCGCACAACTGCCGCTCAGCCAGCTCAGAACGCTGCAGTGCGTGCGCGATTCCTCCTGCAACTGCGCGCCCCCCACCACGGAGCCCCATACCACCGCAATCAGTTCCAGCTCATCTGTTAAATATTATTATGTAGTAATAAGATAATCTGAAGCTGAACTTTGTGCGCTTCCTCGAACTTCCGTGTTACACTCGAAGTGACGAGTTCATTAAACATATTGAAATGAGGATCATACCGCAGAGCTGCGGCCAGGGCAGCAGCGGCAGGGTGGAGCAGGAACGGCGCGCGAGCGAGACGCGTTGAAGGCGCGTGGCGTGGCCGTGTTGCGGCCCGCGCGCGTCCGTCTCGTCGTGCGCCAGCACGGTGGCGCTCCCGTCGCAGCGCGTGCCGCAGGAGAACTGCACCGAGTAGCGCCACGTCGTGTAGTTGCTGTGGTCCTCTTCCACCCTCCAAGATGTACTGCAAACGAAAACCGTATCTATTATATGAAACTGTCTTATCACGTTATTGAATCAATCATGGACCCTTGTCCAATGAAATGATTACGTTATTCTTTACTTTTCTTCACAATCTAGGTATACATATTTTATATTAAAGTGCTATTCGTGATTGTCCGTACAACCGCGTTGTTCTTCTTAGCCACGCAACAGATTTTTATGAGGTTTTCACCATCATCAATCTGCAGGAGATTTAGATTATTAAAGTTACCTACATATACCGCTTATATATATTTTTTTTTCCACATCTTAGAAGAAAATTGATCTATCATCAAAAAACGCAACAATTTCAAAGTAAAATTTTCATATTAGGACAAAGAAAGAGAAAATTTGAAAAAAAACCATAAATTGATTAAATATATCGAATTTCAAATCATACACGAGTCGCGTCGCGTATGATTTTTATTTCAAATTTTTATAATATATGCCATTTGCTTCTACTCCGTTCACCTATTATACCCATTTTTTTTCGAGACGGTAAAAATAGTCATCCAGTATAACTAAGAAAGCTCAATGTTTTGTCAAGTCGTTCAAACAAAAACAAAAAACTTTCCCTGGCATTTGCGGTGTCATTGTCTATATAGAGTATCGAGTACACACAACAAACATTAAAAACGCCGATTTAGATATAATTATGTTATTTTATTTGGGCGATTTTCTGCAAGAGCAAAAAACTTTGTAGGTACATCATTACGAAATACAACTTTGCGATCTTTTTGGGTTCCGTAGTAAAGAAGGAACCCTTATAGTTTCGCCATGTCCGTCCGTCTGTCTGTCTGTCCGTCTGTCTGTCTGTCTGTCTGTCTGTCTGTCTGTCTGTCTGTCTGTCTGTCTGTCTGTCTGTCCCCCGATTAGCGCAGAGACTGTTAGTACTAGAAAGCTGTAATTTGGCATGAGTATACATACGAATGAAACCGACAAAGTGGTAAAATAAAATAATGAAAAATATATTTTTTTAGGGTACCTCCCCTACATGTAAAGTGGGGATATCTTTTTTTTTTCGTCTATCCCATTCATATCCCAAACCATTTTTGGATTGAAGGATCCGTCTGTGAAATATTAAGCTTTAAAGTGCTAATTTTTGTCAGAGTCAAGTGTCCGCCCCCCCCTGCCAGCTAAACGGTAAGTTGGATATGTGGAAAAATTCACAGCAGTAGTATATAATATAACGAAATTAAAAGGAAAACTATCACAGCTAAGTAGGCTCTACTAGTTAACGAGTAATTATCGACCAACTTAAACTTGCAGTTGCAAAAACATGTTTTACCATACATTTTGTATGGGGGAACATGTTTTTCAACTACAATGTTAAGTTTGTTCTTGGGATAAGTTCATCCCAGCTACGGAACCCTTCATTGTGCGTGGTCCGACACGCACTTGGCCGGTTTTTTAAAATTTAAGAGTAATTCTTCGTTTAGTATTTTTTACTTAAATATTGTACGGTGGTACGGAACCATTCCTGGAACTTGGCCGGTTTTTTTACGTTGTTCGACAGCCAGAAAGTAACTCCATGGACTCACACGTCTGGCTGGTTGGAGAAGTCTGCGAGCGAGTGCGCGATATCCTTGGGCGCGTGTGCGGGGAAGTGGTGCGTGGACGAGAGTGAAGCGGGCAGACGCACAGTTTGCAGCGCTGCCAACGCCGCCGCCGCCAGCAGCAACGAGCGCCCGCGCCGCCACGCCGCCCCGCAAGCACGCCGCACACCCATCGTGTGCGCCACGCGGACTCACCTGTTTTTTTTTTTTACAAAGGTCTATTATAAGTTATAATAGACCGTTATAATTTATAACGGTAGATGCCTGTACTAGGATAAACCTATATCACAGGTGGCATGAGCTTGAGCTCATACTTAATAGTAAATGTAGGAGATTGAAATTATTACCATGATTTAATATAATTAGTTCATTATTTTATGTACCTACCTATATAAATTGATTGTAAAAGTTAATCTTTTTATTTTGTCCATAAATAATTGGTGCAAAAAGTAGTGTTTCTTTCATTTATATAAGAAAGATGTTGTTTAAAGAGGGGCCCAGTATAAACAGACCCCATGGCAGTAAACCACCGAGTAAAAATTATGTGAATGTTAGTTTATTGATATATACCTAATTAGTACATTATTTTTATATAAAGTATCTAAATGTTAGCTAAAACTACGAACTTAGACATCTGCGAGTCTCTGTCTAAATACAAGAAATAGAAATGTTTAAAAGATTTAATTTAGTTTCTCTCAATGTCGTACTTGTATCTTCTATGTTTTATTTTTTTTAACTTTTTCCAAATTTATTAATATGTTTTGTACTTTGTTAGCTTAGTTTTTAACTATATTTGTGCATACTGTGGTCTCCTATAAGTGAAGGAGTAGGTACCTACACAGTACTGATTATCTGATGTTGTCCTTTAGTTAGGTGTTAGGTATGTGTCATGCATGATGATTGTGTAAGAACATCTTTTGTTGGAGATCCTAAATAAATAAATTATTTTGGCTATGTTAACTACAACCCCTGCATCCGATGAGACTTCCCATCGGCAAAAATGACGAACTTCCATACAAACTTTCATCCCCTATTTAAACAACTTTGGGCGTTGAATTTTCAAAAATCCTTCCTTAGTAGCAAAACCTTATGCTTCTAGAAATCTAGAATCAAGAGCCAGCAATGTAGGCTGTGCGTTGTCTGTAAGAGAATGATAATAATTCGTATGAGATTGATTAATTGGCGAGTTACTTACCCAATAAAATGCACGATGAAGCTATGCGGAGAATCAGGTACTATTTGCAGTAGTCGCAGAGTAGATACAGCAGCACACTAGAGCACTGTCATTGACTGGAGTGCGCAAGTAGGTACACAAATGACAGACACAGACTGAGGAGTGGCGAACTGGGAGGTGCGGCCGGCGGCGGCTCAGTATGTGACGTGTGATGGGAGCCGAGTACCTAGTCAGCACTGTGCCGGCGAGCCGCGGAAGCTACGCGAGTTCGCGACTGCAGATAGCGGCGTCCGGCCGCACCAAAGTAACAGACGCGTATCTATTATTAGTTCGGTCGTTAGTTTAAACAACGCAGAGCTACACCCACGCCACCTGCTGCCGCGAGCCTCACTTGCTCCTGAAATGAGATCATTGTTGAAAGTTGTATGATGTGTAGGTAACTACTATTAGTTACACATCATATTATTCATATTTGGACTAGGTATATTATTATTTTAATTTACAATCCGCGAGTCCGATAGGGTATCCATCCCATCGGCAATAAAAACCGCGTGTCCACGCACAATGAAGGGTTCCGTAGCTGGGATGAATTTATCCCAAGAACAAACTTAACATTGTAGTTGAAAAACATGTTCTCTTCTCCCATACAAAATGTATGGGAGAACATGTTTTTGCAACTGCAAATGTAAGTTGGACGATAATTTACTCGTTAATTTGTAGAGCCTACTTAGCTGTGATAGTTTTCCTCTCTAGTATACAACATTAGTTTTTGTTTGTAGTAAACCCAATGATGTTTTAGTAAACAGATATGTTATGAGCGCGCAAAACGTGAAGACTAGAAAAGTACCCAATTGGGAAATATTGCTTTTAGTCTGAGCCACACACGCTTACGAGTGATACGGTGCGCGCTGCGCTCGGCGCGGAACACTTTTTTCTGTAGTTTTGTACGTGTATAACATATTATATGTTTATTAGAATATCATTGACTAAACCCGAAAAGGGGTCATTGTACTCATCATTTTGAACAACTTTTTCTATGGGAGCAACCATGAAATCGCGAAAAAAAAAAAGCTGTTCCATACATTTTTTTGAATTTGTCTGTCTGAGACTGAGATGACTTGTTTATACCTTTTTAGTTGACTTTTTTGCCGTAGTTGGGTTTTATAATATTTCACAAACGGATCGTTCAATCCAAATCCCCACACTACGGTACAGACCACAAAAAATAATCCCCGTTTACGTGTAGGCGAGGCACCATAAAACAACTTTTTTTCATGATTTTATTTTACCACTTTGTCGGCGTAATTAATATGTATACTATGCCTAATTACAGATTTCTAGTACAAACAGTCTCTGAGTTAAGCCGGGGACAGACAGGACATGGCGATACTATAAGGGTTCCTTATTGACTACGGAACCCTAAAAAAGACGAACTTCCATGAGTTTAAACTTTACAAAAAAAGCATCTTCTAGACCCAGCGGGATGTACCTACATTGTCAGTAAATGAATTTAAGAGTTTTATTAAATAGATTATGTCCTAGTAGTAGGACGCGTAGGTACTCGGTCATGTAGGTACTCATGTCACAAGTACACAACCGGACAAGATAAGAGCTAAAGCTGACCTTGTATCATTGTGTGAATTACATACGCAGAGTAATTCTAATTATTTTAATTTGATGAAATACTTTATTTACTGTATTTTTTATAGGCATGTACATCGATCACTAATAAAGAACTAGTTACACAATTAGCGACAAAAAGTGTTCTCACCAAATGACCGCCCACTTGAATGTTTGGATGCTCTTTGAATTTAGAAGCATTCGAATTCGAACGCTCCGAATTGGATATTTTTGAGTTAGCTGCAATAATAAGTATTTTTCCCACTTTGTTTATCTGTATGATGTTGTAATTTGGCATCCGCATGATGATTCTAAAATTCTATGTGGTACCTATAGATCTGTGTTCGGTTGCAGTTATCGTAAGATGTGTATTGCTTGGAGAATAAAAGTATACAGTGGTGTCTCTGTTTGGTTGGTGTTACCGTATGGTGTGTTGCTGGGAGAGTGACGTGTTAGTAGGTATGTGGTAGGTACCTGTGTTTGGTTGCAGTTATCGTATGGTGTGTGTTGCTGGGAGAATAATTATGTGTTACCTAGTATGTGGTGTCTTTGTTTGGTTGGTGTTCCGTATGGTGTGTTGCTGGGATAGTGAGGTATTAGTATGTGGTATCCTGTGTTTGGTTGCAGTTATCGTATGGTGTGTGTTGCTGGGAGAGTGAGGTGTTAGTATGTGGTAGGTACCTACCTGTGTTTGGTTGCAGTTATCGTATGGTGTGTGTTGCTGGGAGAATTATGTGTTAGTAGGTATGTGGTGTCTTTGTTTGGTTGGTGTTCCGTATGGTGTGTTGCTGGGATAGTGAGGTATTAGTATAATAATATGGTATCCTGTGTTTGGTTGCAGTTATCGTATGGTGTGTGTTGCTGGGAGAATCATGTGTTAGTATGTGGCGTCTTTGTTTGGTTGGTGTTACCCATAGATATAAGAAATTTATATTTCTATGGTGTTACCGTATGGTGTGTTTTGCTGGTAGAGTGAGGTATTTAATAGCCCTGGAGTACCTATGCCAAAAACATGACATTCGTGGCATCTGCTGCTTGAAATTGTTTTTTTTTTAAGGCTATGTGCTCTAAAACTCGGTCAGTATTCAAATTAGGGATTTCCTGGAAACTTTCTGAAGCACGACGACGTCGTCGTCGAGGCTTTGTTGCCTGAACTGTTGGTGTTGTTGTTGGTGCAGATGTGTGTTATGGAGTCGTTTCTTCAGACACATTCTCAGAAAATCGTCGGTGCGAAGCTAAGATGGGGTCTCATAAACTCCATGGCCACGGCCCATTGCCAGTTTACGCTGCTGCTGCAGTTTACTTTAATTGCTGGCTCCGTGGCCAGTAGTTGTGTTTTGGGTCCTTAAGTGACGCGAAGACCCTTCCATTTAAGCATTACAACATCACCTAAAAAAAATATGTTTTAAACGTTATAAATATTGTTTTCAACGCACTTGCTCGAAAAGTGACTCTTTTTGCTTTCACATTAAATTGTTTACGGCGCCCTCTAGAGGACAAAAAGTAATGAACTAAAAAAAAGTATTTTTAATGGTGTCAGAATGTAAGTGGAGAAAAGTCAACTAAAAAGGTATAAGTAAACAAGTCATCACAGACAGACAAATTAAAAATTCTCACGTAATCTATTCGAATTATCGAGACGATATTCGAGACGCTTCCAACGACGATACCCCATTTGCCAAATTATGATGAGTAGTTTAGAAGTTCTGAGGGAACAAATGAACGTACCGGTCAAAATCATAACCCTCCTTTTTGCTTCGCCGTAGTCGGGTAAAAATAATTTTACTTACTTGTAGGTAGGTACACACGGCTACATATCAAGCTATACATTACCAGTATAAGCTGATCTCGCATTGTATAGGATTTCCGTATAATGAGAGCTTAGCTTAAACTGGAAATGTATAGCTTGATATGTAGCCGTGCGTACATAATGAGGAGCTCGTGGCTAAGTAATAACAGCCGCACTTGCCGCGCTTGGTCATTCGTGGATTTTTGACAGTCGTTACGAGTCGTCAGAAGCCCGAAAGTCTGTGAACCAGTCTTACCAAGGGGTATCGTATTACCCAGTTACTGGGTTGTGGAGGTCAGATAGGCAGTCGCTCCTTGTAAAATACTAAAAAACCAATCAGGCATCCGCAAATCAAACACGACGCGATTTGATTGGTTCGTGACATCCAAACATGGCGCAGCAGACCCGGCTTTACACACATTCTTCTTATTCGATGAGCAGCTACAGTATTGCTGAGTGTCATAGGATACTTTATTTTATGTTAAAACAAGAAATTTTACGCGGGCGAAGTTGTGGGCAGAAGCTAGTTGTAAGTACAATGATTTTGTTGTTGCTCTTCAACATTACAGTCATCAGACTTGCCTGCAACTCATAATTAATAATTATGTAGGTAAGACATCAAATCAAAACTGTATGCAAATATTGTTAGTAAAATGTTGCGGGTGGTGCGGCAGACCGATCGTAAGAGCGCTATGGCTCCTCCTTTGTGTTCGTACTTATCACGCCCTTCATCCAACAGATTGCCAAAACGTATTTCTCAGGCACTCTATAACTAATGGTGCTTCACACAAAATTTATTTTAATATTACCGTACATACTTTCTCTAATACTACGGCTACATTGTTACGATAAAGCGAACTACGCTTTGCGCGCTCTATTTCACACACCACCTGACAGCGCTGGTCCGCTGGACAAACATCGATCCGCATTTTTGTCCTATAAATTATTGTTATAATTAAAATAAACCGTATTACAGTTATCAGGAATAAAAACATTGTTCAGCATCCACATGGTCTTCGTTTTATTGAGCGCCAAGCTCCAGCGTCTCAAAAGTAAGGTCGCGGGCGGATCTCGAATGTTGCAACTTGAGTAGTGGCAGTTCACTCAGTGCACCAAGCACTAACACTACTCAATAGCGAGGATCAATTCATTTACGATAATATTCGACGAGCTGAACTAAAAAGTTCATCGGTTCTCATCTTTTTGGGGTTCTGTAGTCAAATGGCAAAAGTATAATTTCGTCGTGTCCCACTAAGGACATCGCCGAGCAACATCCCTCGCGTGAATAGAATAGAATGGAGGCAACAACTAAATTATACGCTTATCACATTGTTCAAATTTATTCGTTTACAATTAATTATAATTTCACATAATATCAATCATCGACATTCACACAGTATCTGACATCATACAATTAATATTTCACTATTAAATTAGACCATTATTTATTAGTTCATTAGAAAACTTACACTTACACATTGTGAACAACATGCCACCGCCCACCGAGGACTCTGTGCTAGGGAAGTTCCCTACAGAGCAGTGAGCAGTTTTGTGAGTGAGTCCACTTGCTGACCGGTCACCGCACTTGGCGCAGTGCGCTCGCAACAGTGACCTTATTGTCCTACAATACAAAACTATGGATCGACCGTAACACAGCGAATATTAACAATACGCAATAAAAGAAACAAGCAAATCGTACATTTTAGTTATAGCGTATTTATTATATTAGATTGTGTCGCGCTCGATTTACAATCATTATCAACAGTTCAACATTAGACACATTTCACATTTTTATTCGACAACTCATTTAAACCTAAAACATTTTTGTGACTTCGCAAATTGTGACTCTACAACACAATAAGCCGCAAATACTCATGCTTGTAACTATCACAGAAGTGTGAAAGTAGCTAGCGTGCCATTGTGCTATAACTTGTCGCGAGCGCGCCATTACAGTGGACGTTTGTTGGTAGTCCACAGAGGAAGAACGTCTACAGTTCATGATGACAGCCCGACAGCCCGACGGCACTACTCACGGGACAGCGTCGTCACCGCGCTCGGAAGCCACACGCGTGATGCCGAGCGTCGGTCTCGCGACGCTTTATTTACTTGTAAGCACTTACATCACAACCATTCAAAGGTAATATTGATAATCATTTTGCCGCGACACCATCGTCGTCATTATAAAAATGTACCTATATGGACAGGGTTACGATTTGATCTCATTAGGTAGACACACTATCAGTATGATTCGTAATAAATTAACTTTATAAAACCATTTTCACAATACTTTCGTCAGCTGCGCGCACCACCGCGCCGTTCCTTATACCCGAACACTAGTATTTACACAGGAGAAGAGCGCCACCGCCGGCGCAGTCAGCGGCGCCGCGGCTCGGGCGGGGCGACGCCCGGCTCGGACGGCCGGGCGTCTGGCTCGCGCTACCGGCGCCGCCGCCGGCCCTTGCGGTACCCCTTGCCGTACCAGCCGCCGTCGTCCTGCGCGGCGTCGGTCTGGCGCGGCGGCGACTCCCGCGCGCCGCAGCACGCGCACAGATAGCGCCGCCCGCGCGCCCGGCGCCAGGCGCGCGCGGCCGGCGCCGGCTCGCGCGCCGGCCCGTACCACAGGCAGCGCCGCGCCGCGAAGTGCCGCGCGCACCACGCGCACTCGGGCGGCGCGGGCGCGTGCGGCGGCGGCGCGATGATCGTGTGCAGGCCCGGGTACAGCGAGGCGCGGCACAGGAGCACGGCGCGCCGGATGATGGCGGCCGCCAGCGAGCCCGCCGCCAGCGCGCCCGCGCCCGAACCCTCCGCGCCGCTCGAGTCCGAGGTGCTCGCCTCCTCCTTGGGCTCATGCTTCGGTTCGGCCTTCGGCTCCATCTTGGGACACTTCGCGTCGTCCTCGAGCTTCGGTCGCAGCTCCGCAGGGATCGTCTTGACGTTTACGGGCGTGTCGATGCGCGGCTCGTACTCGAGCAGTCGCCTGAGCCTCGAGCCGAGGCCGGCGGTGCCGTTGGCGAGCGCGTCGGGCGCGGGTCTCGTGTCGGCCGCGCCCCCGGGGGGACCGTGCCCGTTCACCGCGCACGGCGTGTCCGGGGGCCGTCTCGCCATCCGGAACCTCCGCAGGTCCGCCGTGCGACAGCGCAGCGGGGAGCGCGCCCGCGCCGGGAACGTGCAGGGCGGCGCGGCCGGCCGCGCGTGCTCGGCGCGCAGGAGGATTGTGGCTTCACCAGAGAGCATGTTAACCTGAAAAAAGACGAGCCACTTTAGACAGAGGAACAGCTGACTGACAGTGGAGTAGTCCCGAGGCGAGAACGAGTAGCGAAAACCTTACCTGAAAGGAGTGCAAGAGGTCCGTCGAGCTCGGAGCGTGCAGGCCACCCGGCGAGGTACCGGGCGCGTCGGTGGGTGGCGGGCTGGGTGTGCGCGGGGCGGGGTCGGACGGGCCGCGCAGGCGCGCCGCCAGGTGGCGCAGCGGCAGCTCCTCGTCCGAGTCGGAAGCGGAGGGCGAGGAGGGCTCCCAGTGCTCGGCGGCGGCGGGCGGCGAGCGCGGCGCGGTGAGCGGCGGGCGGCGCGTGGTGTGCGCCTCGGGCTCCGCCAGCGGCTCGGCGTGCGCCAGCACGGGGTCCAGCGCGCCGCGGTAGCGCGGCACGCGCAGGCGCAGGCGCCGCGCCACCTGCTGCATGACGGCGTCGCAGCGCGCGTTGATTTTCAGCGCCGCCACCGAGTCCTTGGGCGTCCACTGCAGGTTGACGATGTAGAGCGCGGGCCGCGCGCGCGGCGAGCTCTGCATGCGCCACAGGCGCGGGTAGCGGCGCAGCACCTTGAGGCTGGAGCCCAGACACAGCACCACATCGGCGCGAGCGGCGTGGCGCAGCGCGCCGGCCCAGTTGAGCGGCCAGGCGGCGCGGCCGCGCTCGCCGAAGTGCACGATGGAGTCGCGCAACTCCTGACCGCACGCGTGGCACAGACGGCGCGTGCCATGCGCATGGCGCGCCGTGCGCTCCGTGGTGTCGAAAGCACGCAGGTACACTCGGCGGCAGGGCGCGCACAGCTCTACGAACATGTCGCCGTGCAGCTCGGCCAGCGCGCGGCGCGGCAAACCAGCGCGCAGGTGCAGCCCGTCACAATTCTGCGACACCACGAACTTGAGCGCGCCGCGCGCCCACAGCGCCGTCAGCGCCATGTGCGTGAACGTGGGTTGCGCGCGCGACACCTCCACCCGCCTGCACACACACACACACACGTAGAGTGCCGCCTCTCTCTCTAGACGTGAGGCTGTACCTGCAGGGCTAACAAGCTGGCACTCACCCGACAGTCTCGCCGCGCTGCAGCCGCGTCCACACTCCATGCGGCCCACGATAGTCGGGGATGTCGGCGGCTGTGCTGATGCCTGCTCCCGTGTAAACCTGTTAATTATTGCGCCTATTCATTAGTGGTGATAAAATAAATGTTGTGACTCATTATACAGGCAATCATATTGCTGTTTGAAATTCGCCAAATTTGGCCAGGGTAAGGGTTGTCACCCAATGAAACTCCTTTTTTTTTAAAAGATGCAGAGGAGCTGTGGGTCCTGCACCCTAATTGCATTATTACTAGGGATACTAACCACTACTACTACAGCTACTACTGATTGTGATATTTTCAAATTATTGTTAAATATAAGTGTGAAATCGCCAACCAGTCTTGAGCAAGCCTCATGATCAATGCTTGTGCCTACTGTATATTTAAAGGCAGTGAGACAATTTTTACAAACATGGACAAATTTAACAATAATTTCACGTTTTCTCACAATGATTTTCCATAACTAATCTCAGTAATGTCCAAGAAATAGTTTTATTTTTATTTTATATAATTATGTATATATAAGTTCACAAATCGCCCTAAAATAGTGAATACAGCATGCACAATGTATGAGCTAGTTAAAATTAATTATAATTATGCTTTTACACAATAATTTTGCTACCATAGGACTAATTATTATTAGTTGAATGGTTGCACAGGCTTATTTAAATTTTGGCTGATATTAAGGTCCCAGAGAAAATATCAAGATTCTGCTCCACTGCCGTTGTAGCGGAAACATTCTATAAACAGGAGCATGTTGTTTTATATTTTTTCTGCAATGAGGCATCAAAATTGTGTCTATTTCATAAACAACTGCTCTGGCATGGAACAGCAAGTTGAATTCACTCCAGCAAACCTTCACCCAAAATAAACTCTGAAAGCACATATTTGAGTGGTCCTGGTAACGAAATACAATAGGAACCACAACATTTGGACAAGCCATAGCAAGTGAAGGCAGGTGCTTCCTGTCAATGAGCATTGACCAAACATCACCTCTGACTGTCCATACAGCAGCAGCATACAGTCACAACAGCCATTACTGGCCATGGTTCATCACTTCTTTGTTATCAGAGTTACAGCTAGATGTGTTCATGTAGTCCAGTCACCTGGATGCTCACCCTAGATTTGCGGATATTAGCCCAGTATAACGTGCGAGTTGCTGACCATTATGAAGCTTCTTACACTGTTAGAAATACCATGGTACATTCAAATGCCAAGGCATAAGTGCTCACCACTAGATGCTTAGCATTCCGTAGAGCGCGTGCTAGGCGGCGGCACTTGTCCCGCAGCACTCGCGGACTGTCCTCCACTTCGGCGGCGCGCTCGGCAGCGCGCGCGCGGCGCAGTGCGGCGGCTGCCGTGGTGGACACGGGGCGGCCGCGGCCTGCAGGCGCGTGCGGTGCGCGTCCTGCTGCCGGGGCCGCCGGGGCTGCCGCACCCGCCGAGCTGTCGCCGCTGAGGCGCGCGCTGGACCGTACTCCGCCACGGTCCGACATTTCCCCGGCTACTGTCTGCGCCCGCTCCGCAACTCGTTCCCCCGTTGACGCCTGCCGCTCGTCCGCCCCGGCCTCTTACACATGTCGTTCAGAGCTGACGGTCGATCGCGGCGCTCGTAAACAATCAAAGGAACCTGTCGTTTTCCGTTCGTCGGATACACACAAGCACAGATTATTAATAATTTTGACGACGCTGCATGTCGACGATCTGTCATCTGTCAGGATAAAAAGACTTTTTTTTTATTTTCATATTCAGATAAAAGTATTTTGGCTTTCAGTGAATCACAAATAATAAAAGGGAGTTCTTCAGTTCTTCCAAATCGGCGTTGCTGTAGGCATTGATTATGCCTACAGCAACGCCGATTTGGTCGTCGGTGCTCAGTGCTGGTTCACAAAATAAGTTTATACAACGGGTGGCGTGATTTTGCTATGAGTGCTTTATTTATTCGCATACAAGCAGTAACCCCGCAGTAGCCCGCGAAATTCAAATTTTCATTGGTTTTTTGCAATTTACAGGTCAGTGTCAGGTTGTATCTTAATCAAAATATAACTTCCGACCATTAAGGTACCATTTCGTAGACGTGTCGCTGCGACAGGTCTGGTTTCTATGTATTTCTATGAAAACGACGTGTCACTGGCTACGGAAGGTATTTCATAGACATTTCATTTGACACCTCTGACACACAATGACGCAGTGACTACACTTATTTGTCATGGAAACTCTATTTAATCATGTGTGGGCTAACTCTTGTCATTATGGGTACTTTTTCTTGTGACTGAGTACGGTGAGCGCAAATCTAGTGATTTTAAATCTTTGGGGAGTGGGATATGACTTTGCATTGATTTTGCGTTGATTTTTTTCAATTTACGGTTAGTCCCATCGTTTCTTTGGTCTACCTCTCTCTCTAGGTCTAGCTCTTAAAAGCTATCGACATTCATACTCAAAACTTTCCTTTTCCTTTTTTTTCTTCTCCTAATCTATTTTAACCTCTTGCATGCTTTGTGTGTGCATACTCATGTTTCGGACAAATAAATGATCTATTCTATTCTATTCTCATTCCTCCGCATCACATGGCCATACCATGCATGCATGCATGTTGCATGCATGTTGCATGCATGTTTTGTTGAATTTTGTTAGTTATATGTAAGTATTAGTATTCAGTGATAAGTCTGATTTTATAATTTAGGTAAGATTTTATAGCATTAAAAAAAAATTGCTTTTAAAGTTAGATTTAAGTATTAGCCGTAAGTGTTTATTTAAATTATTTAGTGTGGGATTGCAAACCACTATTGAATTGGGATCATCCTGTAAAGATAGTGTGTGTAAGATGAATAAATAAATAAATAAATAAATAATGAATATTTCCTTCAAACTGACGTGGGTATGCACCGAGATGTCTTCGCAGTGGACAAGGGCCTCACCCCGCTCTCTTTGGCGAAAGAGAACTGGCGCAAACCTGCAGTACTTGATACTAACGATCGTAAGGAGGTATGGCAAGGCAAAGAGCTTCATGGACGCTTTTTCCGGGCCCTCCATGGGCCTGATGTAGACTTTTTGGCATCTGTATCCTGGCTACGTTTCGGCGAACTCTTTGGAGAAACCGAAGGATTTGTCTGTGCTATTATGGACGAAGTTATCATGACGAATAATTATCGGAAATACATTGTCAAAGACGGTACGGTTGACATCTGTCGGGCATGCCACCGTCCCAATGAATCAATCCGACACATTGTTTCCGGTTGTTCTCGTCTTGCTAATGGCGAGTACTTGCACAGACACAATCTAGTGGCTAGGATTATCCACCAGCAACTTGCCTTGCAGTACAACCTTGTGGAGTCCGAAGTGCCATACTACAAGTATGTGCCCGACCCAGTTCTCGAGAATGGTCAGGCTACATTGTACTGGGATCGATCTATCATCACTGACAGGACCATTGTAGCTAATAAACCTGATATTGTGGTGATAGATCGACGAGAGCGCCGTGCAATGATTGTTAATATCGCTGTCCCTCATGACGAGAATCTCGTGAAAGCTGAGAAAGATAAAAAAAATTAAGTATCTTGACTTAGCACACGAGGTTGTCGACATGTGGGACGTGGACTCTTTAATCATTGTACCGATAATCGTAACGGTTAATGTCCTAATAGCGGAGAGCCTCGACCAACAACCTCAGGAGGCTCTCATTGCGCGGCTGGGTCAAAGGCTTGATTCAGAAAGCAGTACTCCTGGACACGGCACGCATAGTGAGGAGGTTCCTCTCTCTAGAGCCCTAACCACCGGCAGCCTGGACCCCGCTCCCGATTCCGATGGACCACTATTTTTTATATTTTTAAATGATTTTGTAAATTTTATATCCTAATATTTAAAAATGTAAAATATATGTATCTTAATGAAATAAAGGAATAAATATAAATAAAAATCGTTGTTTCTCTCGTCACAATAAATAACAAAAACCGACCAATCACATTTGTATAAATACATACCTAATTATATGTTATTTAATATTGTGGGACACTGGTGCCTAAACTAGGCTCGAGGTCTATATTTCAAGACACCAGGATCTCCGCCATTTACATTTCCTGTATGTATGTTCATCTGTTCCCTCATAACTTCTAAACTACTCAATTTGACAAAAATGGGGTTATCGTTGGAAGCGTCTTGGTCGTCCGCTGGTTATAATTTGTGACGTCACATTTAAGTACTTTTATTTTTATTTCAATTATTTTTGGGGGTATACAAATACGTATTTTTTTTAAATGTGCTAATTAAGCCGCGAGTCAATCTGCCTTGCCTTTTCCCAATATTATGTTGGGGTCGGCTTTCACCATAGAGATGGCTACGGTTTCTTAGAAGAGCGGTGGCCGGCCGTAACGGCTGCAGTCTGACAGCTGTCATGAAAATGACGGTAGCGGCAAGTTTTTTTTTTAAATCTTTCTTTTTTTTTAACACACGCAAAGATCTCAGTCCCATCGTGCCTTTACCAAAATAACAATTTGAATATGGCGCCGTCTAGAGAACATAAAGTTATGAACTAAATTATTTGAGGGAAATTGCTTGGATCACGTAATACTAAAGACCAAATCTTCGGCCCATGCTCTAGTAGCGCATTCTGCTCTAACAGACCATGAAACAGTAATTCTCTTTTTACAAAAAGTTACACAAAAGTCAAGAACCTCCAACACAATTACTCGAATAAATTATGACTCACTATCTTCAGACTTAAATACACTCGATTTACAGGCGATTTATGAAATGCAAGATCCTAACACGGCAGCAGAATTCCTCGTAAATTCCATTAGGCAGATTATAGAGCGAAACACCCAAACTGTCAAAACCCCTAACCGCAAAAAAATTATAAAGCCGTGGATCACACCAGGACTTCTCCGCTGCATGACACATAGAGATAATATGCACAAGAGGGTAAAATTGTCTCCAGATGACACTACTCTATTAGTATCATACACTCGCTACAGAAACTTCTGTAACACACTACTAAAAAAATAAAAAACGAACACGAACAGAACGAGATAAAAAACGCCGGCCAAAATAGTAAAGAACTCTGGGAGGCTATCAACAAAATCACAAATAGAACTAAAAATAAAGAACCCCCAACACAGTTGCTCACACTTTCACCCACGCCAGACCAATCAGTCGAACTAGTGAATAACTATTTTGTCACTATCGGCAAAACCCTTGCTGAAAAAATACAAGGTACTCAACCACATACACACAAAAGTTACACCGACGATAACTTGTCCCCACACTCAATGGTGCTGCTTCCTACTGACGTGAATGAGGTTGAAAGCCTGATAATGTCTCTGCGTGCCGGCTGTGCTGTGGGTTGGGATGGTATATCTACTAGGATAATTAAACAACATATAAATAAATATTATAGTTCCGCCCCTGACACACGTCTGCAATCTGGCTTTCGCGACCGGTAAATTCCCAAAGGTTTTTAAGAGATCAGTTATAATTCCTGTCTATAAGGGTGGGGATAGAGACCGAGTAACTAATTATAGACCCATTGCTATTCTGTCTGCGTTATCCAAGATCCTCGAGCGCATTATGAACAAGAGATTAGTAACTTATCTGGAAAGCAAAAAGCTCCTATCTCCACACCAATATGGTTTTCGCGCCGGTAAATCAACTTCTAATGCCGTCCATGACTTAACAGACCACATCGTTAGGAACTTGGATGGTGGGCGGAAGGTTTTGGGTATTTTCCTCGATTTGGCTAAAGCCTTCGACACCGTCTCTTCTTCCATCCTTGTAGAAAAGATGGAAAGCATGGGTATAAGGGGAATGCAACTAAAGCTTTTCGAAGACTACCTTAAAGACCGTACACAGACCGTTAGGATAAATAGCCAAATAAGTTCCGAGAAATTTATTACACACGGAGTTCCACAGGGCAGTGTGATCGCGCCTACTCTTTTTTTAATTTATATTAACGATCTGTGTGCCCTCAATCTCGACAAAGGCAAAATCTTCACATTTGCTGACGACACTGCCCTAATATTTAATTCTACCACGTGGCGAAGTGTTTTTGAAAGTGCTCAATCTGGCCTGAACAAGGTATCAAAATGGTTGCATGACAACGTTCTTACCCTGAATGCAGACAAAACTAAATATATTGATTTTACTATGCGGAAAAGTTCTCAAAGTCTAGCGCCTCTATTTTCTATCACCGCGCATAAATGCCCCATCCCGTACAGCACGACCTGCCCGCCTTGAGAGAGCAGACTCTATAAAATACCTTGGGGTGATGCTGGATTCTTGTCTGGGCTTCCATCCACACATCGACACACTTACCTCTAGAGTGCGTAAATTAATTTATGTATTTAAGACCCTAAGACACGTAGCGGGTGAAAGCCTTAGGAAAACGGTCTATTACGCACTTTGTCAGTCTTTGCTAACCTATTGTATAACAACATGGGGTGGCGCACCTAAATCGACTCTAATTCAGCTTTGAAAGGGCCCAGAGAGCAATCTTAAAAGTATCGTCTTTTCGACCATTCCGCTACCCCACAACCGACCTATACCGTGAAAGTGGGGTTCTCACCGTTCGCCAACTGTTCATACTGCAGACCACCCTGAAACAACACGCACTTCTTACTTATAGTCCCACACCTATGCTCGGCAAAAGGCGCTACGACCCCGTCGATCGGTCCGTTGGTAGACTTGCAAGTTGTTTTTCAGAACGATTCTTCTGTTTTCTGGGAGGCTACCTCTATAACAAAATAAACAAAGCTCACAAAATCTTCCCACTAACAAAACACCGGTGCAAGAAAAAACTTAATGCATGGCTTATGACTCTGGACTATGACTCAACCGAAAATCTATTTTCTATTCCAAAATAGTCAACGCATTCCGTCAAATTTCAACGAATAGTTTAACACGCATCAACTTCTTCATCACTCACACTCGCAGACCCACACGCTCACACAACCACACACTCACACACCCACAAACTTACACACCTAAACACTCCACATGAACACTCATTCCTATAAGTATATTGGAAATGATTGTCTAGTTTTAGTTTTCGGAAAACCTTAATTATGTATTTGGGGGGGAGACCTGGTGGCCTGAAATACAGGCTTCGGCTTAGCTTAGGCACCAGTCTCCCACAATATTTTTTCTTTGAACCCATAGCTGGACAATATTGTTTTTTGTTATTATTTTGTAAGGATATTGTGGTGAGAAAATAAATAAATATATTATTATTATTAATAAAAGATTTTTTAATGGTGCCATGTTGGGTATCAAATGAAAGGGCTTAAAAGACTAAAGTTCAGTAAGTTACCAATCTGTCAGTAAAATGTTAGGCTGCGTTCCGAGTTACAATGTAATCGATTTGAGCGTGCTAACACCCGTTCCGAATAAGCGTTAGCGCGATAACGCCGAAACATGATTGCCCATGAAACGTCATAGATGACGTCATGACATGCGCCATCTTGCGATAACGCCGACCATGCCTTTTACTAATATCACCGTGATCTCTGTCAAAAATGACAGTTGACTGAACTGTCATTTTTGGCAGCGCTGTAGTTTTGAGTCGCATATATCTATAAACTAACGTGGCTTTTTCTAAATTGTGCTTCTGGCTACCGTCGCCACTTAACCAAAGAAGAAAAAGACATTTCTGATGTTTATACAAAGAATTTAAGTAATGTTATAAGTTTTGACGTTGAGCAAGCACTGTAGGCGCGTTCACGAGCGTTCCGAATTGATGACAGACCTCAGCTGTCATAATCGTAATATCTAAATCGGAACGCAAAATATTGATGTCAGCGCTGTGAGCGATTATGGCCTAACTCAGAACGCGACCTAAATCGGAACGCAAAATATTGATGTCAGCGCTGTGAGCGATTATGGCCTAACTCGGAACGCGGCCTTAAAGTCCAACAAGTTGACAGTTGTCAATGTCATTGTCAAAAGGTTCTTTTGGAAGTTTGGCAGGTGAGATGTGTATGAATTTTATTGAAATTGTCCTAAAATCCGATAAAATCTAGCTGAAAACTAGTGTTTTCAATAATTTTTACATCTAATCATAGTATAGTGACAATAGTGTATCGCTTGCAACTCATATTTAAATTAATACCATCGTTTTTGTTCCAGTTTGACTCTGAACATTGTCGTCTTCAACATGGTAAGAAAACATAAGTGTTAGATGTTCTGGATGTTTCGTAAATTGTTAACTTATAAAGAATTATTGCATCAATGCCAATAATACATCATAATATCAGTACCTAGTGAGCGAGTTATGTCGATCCCTCGTCGGAATGGTTTGGCATAGAATCTAATGTTGTTGTTGTGTTACAGCCGCGCGAAATCAAAGATATCAAAGACTTTCTACTGAAGGCACGCAGGAAAGACGCTAAATGTGAGTTATTTATTAGGTTTTATTACTATAAGTAGTGATAACATGTTTATTTTGGTTATAAGTAAGTACTCACTCTAATTTGGCAGTGTTAACTGAAAAGGGGAGATCTCACCTACCTGATCAAGTATTCGAAAGCACCTTATGTTTTAAACCTGTTTTTCATGCTTGCAGCTGTTAAAATAAAGAAGAACCCTGAGAATGTGAAGTTCAAGGTGCGATGCTCGCGATTCCTGTACACCCTAGTCATCACCGACAAGGAGAAGGCAGAGAAGCTTAAGCAGAGCTTACCGCCAGGTATGGGATCAATCAATGGTTGAAATGTTTTGTGTCATGTTAGATGTCTTTTTAAATTTCTTTGTTACCCGGTTATTCCGTTTATCCACCCTAGGGTGGATACTCTGAAATGCTTGTTCATCTATCCATCCCAGAAGGGTGGATTTCACTTTTGATTTTTCTTATGACTTACTTTACCAAGTAAGTCCAGTCATCATAAACAATACAACAGTAAAATATACAAATACACTTTAATAAAATTCTTGATAACCACAAACTCAAACAAAAATCATATTAAGTATATAATTGCATTTAAATTAAACTAACTCGTTTTAAATAATTTTAAATGACCAAGAAATGAATAATACTAATTTAATTTTTGAGTTGACGTAATTGTGTATCCTGGATAAATTCGTCCCTTTCAATGTACATTTGTGCCAGTTTGTATCACGTTTCTCTAAATGATTGTACAGCAATGCGAGAAAATCAGAAGAAAAATAATATACAAATTCCAATTATCCACCCCGTCAGTGGTGGATAGATCAACATGCATTTGCAAGTATGCACCCTAGGGTGCCTGTTTATGGTTTATAAAGGGAATAACCCTTGCCACCTTAGTTAAAATCCTAAATGGTCCCTGAAACAATCAATTGCAATTGACAATTTTTATGTGATTTAGCCATCACTGCACAGCCCAGTGAATAACAGAAAAACAGGGATGCTGAGTAATTTTTTTAAAGCTTTAACTATTCAGTCACCAAACCATCATGAGCATTTCCTTATGTGTGTTTATTGGAGATTCATGTATAAGCAACATTCAATATTGCAGATTTAGTATACAGATGATTGTATTGGTCAAAAACAGGCAGTATATTCCAGGCAGTCAATACATCTTGTGCACAAGAATTCACTGTTTATATGAGCACAACTTGCTGACTTATTATGCCCTATATTATAATTATTTTCACTAACACCAGGCGACACCTAAATGAATGGCTAAACTTTGCAGTAAACCTCAATTATAAAATAAAAAATACCTACCTATTGGGGAATTGGGAAGTATTTAATTATTTAACTTAGTTAATTTGATTTTTGGTTGTTACAGGTCTCCAGGTTAAGGAAGTGAAGTGATGTGACTAGATATAAATTAATAAAAAAAAATAAAAAAACTATTTTGTCTGTTTTAGTTTCTACCACAGCCTTCACGCACCTGTTAATAAAGCGCGGGTTTATTTATAAACGCTGCGTAGAGTTAAACCAATATGTCTCATAGTTGAGCCCAGACTACCTCAGCTCAAATTCACTTTTTATCTCTCTCCTGCCATACTGCTCGCAGACGGAGTGAGAGCGAGACTGAGCGGCGGGGAAAAGGCTCAAGGCGACTATAGTTTAGGTAATTTCTTTTTACGGCGAAAATAACGGTAATTAAAAAAAACAGTATCTGCTTTATAGTTAGTTCAGTTAGCAGTTTCATGAACTTATTTGAAGTATTTTTTTAATAGCATCGGTTTATTGTTTGGTTTGGAGGTAGTTAACTCATTACCAGCAATATTATAATAGGGATAATCTTTAGGACTTATTAACCGTACAAGTTACAAATATCTGAATTTATTTACTTCTTTTCAAGATAATATTTACATAATTTAAAAACTTACACACTTTAAATAATAATTACCTATGTGTAACATCATGCCTGTATTCCCCGAAGGCATCAATTCGTCCACATCGCTGACAACAGGAAAACTGCCCAACAGGCTGACAGCATTGCCACGTTGTAAGGCAATGCTGATTCTTTGGCTAAAATAATAGGTCAGCGCTCGGGTACCGTGGAGTCGACCAATCGCTTGACTATATCTGTATATCTCGAAAAACTAAGTATGCACTCTAGTGTTTCAACGCCAAACGACTCGAACATACTGGGTGAAATTGAGTTCATAGACATCCTTTCAATGGGTTATTGTGCTCATCATTATGAACGACTTTCACTATACCTTTTGTTCTACATTTACACTTTTGTACTATAGGTACTTTTTGTGCTGGTGACCCGTATTTAAATATTTCTTAAAAAGTAATTTTATAAAAACATTTAGAAATATAAAAAAAAGGAATCCGCGGGGTCGGGAGCAGGGTCCAAGCTACCGGTGGTTAGGGTTGCAGAGACAGGAACCTCCTCACAATGCGAACCGTATCGAGGAGAACTGCCTTCTGAATCAGGCCCTTGATCCAACCGCCTCATGAGAGCCTCAAAAGATGTTGGTCGAGGCTTTCGGCCATCAGGCCATTGGCAGTTACGACAATCGGCACAATGATAGCCGAGCTCACATTTCACATGTCAACAACCTCGCGTGCTAAGTCTAGATACCTACTTAATTTGTTTCTCTTTCTCATGTATTATTACTATGGGACCAACGCTGAAATCGCGAAAAAAATAAACTGCTGTTCCCTACATTTTGAATAGCTATGCGAACATAAATATATAGGGAACAACTGATTATTTTTTAGGCCGTCCTCTGTGTTAAGTGAGTGCACGGAGCGGGCGCACGCGCGGCGTGCTGTTTTTTCTATGCGACGGGAGACCTGCCTCACGCAGCGCTGCTCTAAGGATGATCAGTGCACCCGCAGCGGACGGCCTTAAAGTATATTTTAAAAGAAAACTGAAACAAGTGCCGGCATTTCGCAGTTTTTCGAGCACCATGGGAGTAGCAAAAGGTTTTCAGGGTTGCAACCCTTGGGTAGGTATAAACTACCCTTTGTCCAAGGCAGCGCTTCCTTATATATCTTGGGTGTAAACCTGCTCGAGTAAGTTGGTTGCCATCGTGTCTGTTAGGCACCTACTTCGTCACTTGAGAGTTGAGTCTCATTCGACTGTATCAGTAATACCTTCAGTTCCCTTTTCAGTAAGTAGCTTATTTTTTAACTCGTACAAAGTGTAGCAAGTGACGTTTCTGCCGAAGATTAAGTACTCGGCTTGCGGCCTGATGTGTCATAGGTAGTTTAAAGCATCGGCACCCGTAAGAAACTGCTTTAGTCACGAGGCGCCTTTCATTATCAGTGCCAGGAAGGTAAGATTGTCTGTAATTAAAGTTAGAATATTCACAGGCATCAGATTCCAGCATTCCACCATGCGAGAAAATCACCCGGACTGTCGGTGGAGTCCGCTGGTGAATCAATTCTCAATTCTCAATTCTTTATTGCGTACCATAATGTATACAGTTGGTGGGAAAAACAGTTATATCAGTCTCAATTATGGACCCTGTCGGGCACAGCATAGATAAAAGTAGGAGAGAGGAGGAAGAACGCTTGGCGTTTCATAAGTCAAACCATGAGTTTATACATGTATTTATTAAAAATATTAGTAATGTTGTAATCAGTGACTGCCACCTAACCAGGACTAGACTGCACTCACTCAGTAGGTAGTCTGAGCGTTGAGATTACAAACAGATATTGCGAGTGGAAAACTAGGCGACACATTAATTAAGTCGACAACTAAATAACTCATTTACTTATATTTATTTCATTAAAAAAATACATTGTGTTGAAGATAAATCTATACTTATAATAAATCTGTAGAAGTGAAAATTCTGTACATTGAAAATATCAAAAAAATAAATGGCAGGGGGTGTTACTAGACCGACACCGAACCCAAAAGTGTGATTAAATTTTTTTTTGTCTGTCTGTCTGTCTGTCTGTCTGTCTGTTTGTTCAAGTATCACGCAAAAACTACCGGTTCGATTACGATG
Source organism: Eupsilia transversa (assembly GCA_914767815.1). NCBI lineage: Eukaryota > Metazoa > Arthropoda > Insecta > Lepidoptera > Noctuidae > Eupsilia > Eupsilia transversa. The sequence goes on from OU611880.1 coordinate 45,149, forward strand.
AAACTTGGTATAATTATTCTTTAATATCCTGGGCACCACACTGGGTACTTTTTATCCTGGAAAAGTATCCTATCCTACGGTTGGGGGGTGTCAAAGTTTGTATCGAAGAATTTTAACGCGCTGTCCGATTAACTCGAAACTCAATATTTATACTTAAATCCAAAAATTAAGAATAACGTGTATCAGGATTTTTCGAAATTCAACCCCTAAGGGGGTAAAATAAGGGATGAAAGTTTGTATGAAAAATCTTATTCCTTGAGGTAATAAACACGAAACTTCGCACGAATAGTTATCTAAATAAATTATAAAGTTTGTAGTTTTTTGTTTTTCTAAATTACCCCCTTTTTTTTTTTTTTTTTCTTTTTTTTTTTTTTTTTGGTGGGAAATCATCCAATGACTTCTCCCGCTCTGGGCGGAGCGGGAGGGCGTGTCAGTCTTTTACTGACTAAAACCCACCCGTGTTCCTTCCCTTGCCATGCCAGGGGCCACGGTTTCCCCTTAGGACTACCCGCAACCCCGGCGGGCAACGGTCCTAGCGGACCCCGTCAGTTTTGCTGACATTTCTTTGAGGCGCGCGTGGAACACGACGCGTCGTCGACCCGGGCCTGGTCCTTATTGGGGGCGAGCTACCCATTGCTCACCGCCCGCAAGCCCGCGCCTACGGTGGCCGGGAATCCTCCAAGGAGTCCCGACGCCCAGGGCGTCTCCTACGGCGACTAGGCGCGTGAGGGCGCGAACTTTGCCTCTCCCTCACGCGCTCCGCCTCCTCCTTCGTCTAAATTACCCCCTAAAGGGGGATTGGGGGGTGTCAGTGTTTGTATGGAAGAATTTTAACGCGCTGTCCGATTAACTCGAAACTCAATATTTATACTTAAAACCCATGGGGATGTATGGGGTAATTTCCGACATTCACGCGGGCGAAGCCGCGGGCAGCAGCTAGTGAAATAATAAAAATACATTACATTTTAAATTCATTACCTACCTATAATAAATTGGTACGCATTTAAAATTTACCAATAATTCAATAAGTAGGTACTTATATTAATATTTTATATCAATAATTCGGCAATAACAATGAAATAATCCCCGCCTACATAATATGCCTATAATACAGGCGTGATTTTGTTTGTAATCACCAACATTGCATTTAAATTATAATTTTAATAATAATTACTTATAATATAATAAGTCCATAATTCGGGGTAAGTACTTAATAATAATTAAAAAATCGCCGCCTAACCCTTCGCGGAATACAAGGGTGATGTATGTTTGTAATCACTAGATAAATAAGTACCTACCTATATGCTGTGTATTTCCTCGCTAAGGCGTTGAAAATCCAACAGCGCGCTTTTATTTAGGTAATAATTGTTGTGTGGCGCGCCATTTTATATTTAATTATCTGTACTCACAGACTTTAGTTACATTATACACAAAGTGAGAGATCTGGTGGTGCTGGCTGTGCCGGTACTTATTAATCTTCATCATCATCATCCCATCGTATAGGTGGTGAATTACTTCTTCTACAACTATTGAGCTTACTTTTTACCCGACTACGGCGAAGCAAAAAGGAGGGTTATGATTTTGACCGGTATGTATGTATGTATGTATGTATGTATGTATGTATGTTCATTTGTTCCCTCATAACTTCTAAACTACTCGTCATAGTTTGACAAATGGGGTATCGTTGGAAGCGTCTCGGTCGTCCGATGGTTATAGGCTATGTGACGTCACATTAAATTGAATATGGCGCCCTCTAGAGGACAAAAAGTCATGAGCTAAAAAAAAAAGTTTTTTTAATGGGGTCGTGTTGGGTATCAAATGAAAGGGCTTAATTAGCACATTTCAAATATATATATATTATAACCCTAAAATAATTTAAATAACAAAAAAAGTACCTAATAAAAACTAAAACTCAACTACGGCGAAAGAAATGGGGTACCGTTGGAAGCGTCTCGGTAGTCCTATGGTTATAGGCTATGTGACGTCACATTAAATTGAATATGGCGCCATCTAAAGGACAAAAGTCATGAACTAAAAAAAAAAGTTTTTTTTAATGGTGTCATGTTGGGTATCAAATGAAAGGGCTTAAGTAGCACATTTCAAAAATATATATATTATAACCCCAAAATAAATTAAATAAAAATAAAAGTAATAAAAACTAAAACCCAACTACGGCAAAAGTCAACTAAAAAGGTATAAACAAGTCATCTCAGACAGACAAATTCAAAATCCGGAGTCACACGTAATCTATTCGATTTATCCCCTAACACGTGTGACTCCGGATTTTGAATTTGTCTGTCTGAGATGACTTGTTTATACCTTTTTAGTTGACTTTTGCCGTAGTTGGGTTTTAGTTTTTATTACTTTTATTTTTATTAACAACTGTATTTGTAGACGTAATTTTTCTGTTTTTATTTCATAATATCTAGCTATAGCTAAATTTCTTTCTTTAACTCCCATATCCATTTCTTTTTCATTGCCTACAAAAAATTGAAAAGTGTATCAGATGGATAGTGTTTGTAATTATGCTCAAATTATACCTACAACATAGGTCTAGGCATACAGTACATACCTGTACAGATAAGTAAAGGTTTAGCCATTTTGGGAATATGCGGTGACGCTGCTAAATCCTCTATTCTTCTCTTCTTTGCTGGAAACCACAAACAATTTCAGGATATTCTGTTTTAAAATATTGAAATCCTATGCCTGTTATGAGTTCTTGCTGCAATAAAAGAAGGTAATAGGAGAAGCCCTTTAGGCTATAAGTAGGTACCTGAATGTGTGAGTGGGGCCTCATCATCAACAGCTGTACCATTATCCGCACTTGAAGGTCCTAGAAGTGACGATACTTTATCCAAGATTTCATCTGGATGAAATGACATAATGACTGTTTTATTTTAGTGTAAAACAGTCCTATTATGTGCCTAGCCGAAAGACACAGCGTTAGTGTGAAGACTTGTTTGATATCGGCTGGTGAAGGTAACTATAAACGCTATGTGAAATGAAATGTGTTTAAAGAATGAAAGAATTTATTTTCAGATTAAACATCTATTATCAATTAAGTACCATAATCAGTCAAATAATATCACTACTAAATCTAATCATTTAGAATCGCAGCAAACAATTTGCTACTTCCAACTTAAACTATTAACTTTAACTACTATTAACCGAGAAGTTTAATCGTAACAAATCATCTTCTTCATTATTTGAACTTTTAATAATTTCTCTACAGTAAATTTTTTTGAAAGTCTTATCACTCTTCCAGTTTCCACTAGCTAATATCTCGTCCACAGGTCCATTCTCCCACCACCCGTTGGATGCAACAGAAACTCTGATGCTACCTGTAGTAGCTTCTAGATTTAAATCTTTAAATGTAGATTTAATCCAAACGGCTATGATAGTTTGGCTGGCTGGTTTTATTTCGCCTTTTATTGAGATAAATAGACTACTAACGTAACGTAACGTAAGACGTCTATTGTGAGAAGCTTGAATCAATTGTTTAATATGTCTCAAGGGACATATATTAGCATCTGGGTGCTTTAATAATGACCATCCAGACTGTCTATATTTACTTGAGTCTGTTTTTGATCCAAATTTGGGCCATAATAAAACTTTTTCTTCTTCTTCTATGTAATTGTCTTGAGATATATCCAATAATGTAAGGTCGTGGATTCTTCTGCCTGATGCTAATAGTAAAATAATTGCAGTTCTTCTTGAAATATCAAAAAGTGAATTTGTGTTTGGAACTGACTTCAACCAATTGAATAACAATTTTGTGTCAAAAATAGGGGATTTGGAAGGTTGTGGTTTGGCTTTTAAATCTTGTTGAATAAAGAAATTTTTTGAAAGATTTGAAGCACAAAAGGTAGAAATAGCCGATTTGTGTAATAAAATAGTGTTAACTGAAAAATTTCTTTTTAAATGCAGATCTGCTTAGTGTTAACTGAAAAATTTCCTTTTAAATGCAGAGCTGCTAAAAATCTTGCAACGTCTTTGCCGTCTGGATTTTTGTGATTAATATTATTTATGGCACAAAAAGATAGCCACCTTTTTATAGGGGCTTTGTAAGTATTTAGAGTGCTTTTGCGCCAGCTATTACCTACTCAATAAATTAATTTCCTCCCTACTCCAGCTAGCTACCTGGTCTGACCATCCCCAATTTTCCAAGCCTGGAGGGACAACTTGTCCACTTGTGGGGGACAAAACCCCGTCGATCGATTTATAAGGTTCTTCCGTAGATTTGTTATTGGTACTGGATCTGATAGTGCCCTGGCCTGTAGATCGGTCAGCCAATAGCACTGATCCCACTGTGGTGCTATTACTATGTAGGTATGTCCCTTTGGCCCTGTTTAGGTGATCCAGCACCCGTGGGATCAGGTTGGGGGGGGCGGGGAATACCCAGCCCAACTGAAAGTCCCAATCTTGTCTGAAGGCGTCGCAAAAAATTGCTGACCCATCTGTTGAGTCCCAAGTTACGTATTGTGGGACAACTGCGGTTTCTTTTGACGCGAACAAGTCTACGTCTGGAATGCCTCATTTTTTGAATATGACTTTCTGGGCTTGGGAATTTGGGATTTTAGCTGCCATTCGGGAACAGGTTTTCCTCTCGAGAGGCGGTCTGCAATCCCGTTTAACCTCCCCGGGAGGTATGATGCCGACAGTGTTATGTTGTGCTGCTCGGTTAGGTGAAGAAGTTTGTTTGTTAGGCCTAACAGGGCTAAGGACCGGGTGCCCCCCTCGGTTCCTTATGTAAGCTATGAGGGTCCGATTGTCGGACTGCACTAAAACGTGCCTCATGTATGCACCTTGTCTCACTACGGCTGCATACACAGCAAACATCTCCTTCACATTGGAATGCCATTTTTGTTGGCGGCGATTCCATTTGCCTGACAACATGATGTTGTTCAGATGTGCTCCCCAGCCCGCGTCCGCCGAGTCTGTGGTGAGAAAGTGGGTAATCTTTGGGTTGTGCATTGTTTTTGCACTTTTGCCTACGTTTTTTACCCACCATTGTAACTCTTGAGTCACTAGAGGTGGTAACTCCCTCTTTTGCCTTGGTCTGCATCCTCTGAATGATTTCAGAAAAATCTGTGTTCGACGACAATGAAGGCGTCCGTTTGGAGTTGCTAAGTTCGCGAAATTTAGCACACCCAGCAATTTTTGCGTTTCTCGGAGACAAGCCTCTTTCTTTTGTAATATACTCATTGCCAATTCTTTTATCTTTTGTACTTTTTTTAAAGGAAGAGACATTATTTTTGTTTTTGTATTCCATGCTATTCCTAAATATTCTATTTCTTGAGTTGGGGTGAGAAGTGATTTTTGGAAGTTTATATGCCAACCCAACTTTACTAGAGTATCCACAGTTACTTTGCTGTGTTGTACGAGTTGTGTTTGACTTTGACTGGCTATTAATTTTTGTTGTTTACCTGATTGTTATTAGTGAATTTCTTTTTATCTTTTAAGTAACTTGGCATATTGAGCCATACTTGGGAGCCTCCTAAAGAATCAACCAGAGGGATGAGCGTTTCTCTGTTGAAGAGATGCTCTGCATTAGGTGGAATATTTTGTAATGCTAATTTAAGATTGATGTTACTAACTTCTTTTAGAATGCGGTCACGTCTAACTTCGATACACTCTGCTCGCTTTCCACATATGACTTGCATACAGGATTCCATATTTTTGCACGAAGGAGACGTGGAACCAAATTTTTCAGATAATTTATCATACAGTGTGTTTGCATTGAGCTCTGTATTAGAACTAGCAGCCCAATTAACAACCTCCTGTAGACCCTTTTTTAAAAGTTGCCTATTTTCCAAAACAGCATTTGACAATCCCGCTAACAATTGCTCTGTACCAGCCAAATAATCGGTACCTTTATTAAGATGGCACAGTTCCTCATTTAGTTTTAATCCTACAAAACCTGGTGTTGCTAAGAGTGCTTGCAGGTCTTTCTTATACCTATACCCTTCCAGGCTTGAGAATTAAACTGTTGAAGATTTGTCAACACTGCTAATTTGGCGGGATCGGCTACGGGTGTAATCTTAGAATCGTCGAAACTTATTTTTAAATCCCCCAAACACATATCATTATTATTAATAGGTGGTTTTAAAAATTGATTACAAATTATTTGTTGAATTTATGGAATCACAACGGCCGCCATTATTTTCTTTATTATTATGATTGTAACTCGCACTTATTGCTGTGAAAATTTGTGGCATTTGAGCTACACAGTCAGATAAATATGTAACTTGGTTAATTATAGTATCTATACGAGGATCCGAATGGTTCCGACATGTTTCGACCTTTGCCGCTTAGACCTTTTGTTAGGTGGTGGGGAGGCAAAACCTTCCTCGTCTTCCGAAGACGAGGAACTGGTTTCCGATGAGCTTGAGCTCACAGCTCCTCGCCCTCCATCCGGAGCAGCGATTTGAGCTAAAGGTTCAGGCACAGGTGGATCCTCAGAGTTCATAATGGAAGGTAGGTACTTACCGACTCGCTGCCAATACACAACACTACACTAAACACTGAATATCTATAAAGTATTCGTGTATAATGACTCTATCACTATTTTCGAACCGAAAACAATGAAATATATGAGTCTAATAAGATTTTTGTCAGTTTTTTAACACTTAGAAAAACTTTAGCTCTTATCACGACAAAAATCATAAACGCTATGAGAACCCCAAAGGTCGGATGCCGGAAATAGTGGAGGCGACCCCTGCCGGGAGTGAGAGGTAACAACATAAATACATAGAGAATCAGGTATGTTTTTTAAATATTTAAGCTCCTAGAAGACAGAATCATAGACAGCATCTTCATAACGCTGTGTCTTTCGGCTAGGCATTAATGTCTGTCTGATTTGACCAATTTGGCCATTGCTGGGAGTGATAATGTTAAGTTTGTTCTTGGGATAAATTCATCCCAGCTACGGAACCCTTCGTTGTGCGTGGTCCAACAAGCTCTTGGCCGGTTGTTTTAATCGAAATTAACATTAATTACCCATACCCACATTTTAATTGGGTTGGTGTTTATCAATACAACAACACCTGGTCCTTAAAAATAGTTTAGTGAGTAATGATATTACTAGACATAAGTCCGTTTTCATCAAACCAAAGGGAAAAAATCAAAAATAATTGTTGAGATCAGTATTCCAAATGCGTATCCCTTTTCACTTGTGTGAATTAACATTTAATTTATGGGAGAAGTGGTATAACTTATTTTATACCCTCAAGCAATTCATTTTGTGTTTAGTATAGACCTGGAAATTTAGCGCCGGCTCGTCTTCGGTATAGCTGGCCAGCGAGCGGTCCACCGCCGCGCCGCGGCGGTCGGCCGGTCGCGGCCGGTAGTCGTGCCGCGGCCGCTGTGGGCGTCGCACGTGCCGCCACTCTGTGCTACAGTCGCGTGTCACGTCGCAAGCTCGACAATGCTCTCGTGAAACTTTCTAAAGTTTAGAGTTAACATTATGTGAATTTCGAAGTGCATATATGGACTTTGCGAGTGGATTATGAGTAAATTGACTTGATACTTTAGAATATCCGCACATTTCCTCTTTAACTAGTCTTAAAACAGATGTAAGTAAGTATATTTGTTCTTCATCTTTAATTTCTTGAGCTAGTCGTCAGGTCAGATGAGATGATCTTCCAGTAGTGAGCAACACGTGGCAATGCCTTATCTGACCAAACTATTTGTCTGGAGTCTCTTCTGTGCAGAGAGAGTGGCAACAGTTGTGGTGCAGTTCGGATGCAGTTATTGCCTGCTGAACACGCGCTCCTCACAGACCGCTCCTCAACTGAGCGATCAGGAAGGTCGGTATAATCACGGCGGCGGCGGCGCTTGGCAAATCTTTCGTAGTACATATTAATTTTTCCTTTCTTTCAACACGTGTATGCCTAAGTCACATTTAATAAGACGGTCCTAACCGCATATACCGAGGAGGTGCGCGTGGTCAGATGATGATTCACCATCGGCTGGACATCGCGTGTTGTCTCCTGTGGCCACCATGTCTGATTACCGACAGACATCGGTTCAGTTAGTAAGTGGTCAGTACACAATATAATAATAATTATTTGTCCATTTTGCTCAAAAGTTTGCTACTAGCAAAGACCACCAGAATGTTAAAACGACACACCGTTAGTCTTTGCAAAGCGCGAACAACTTTTGGCCAAAATAGGCAGCATCAGCTCCAGTCAACTTCCAGAAAATAGGAGCTTTATGTAAAAAAAACCTATAATTATACTTATATGCCTGTACTAACACGGTGAAGAAATACCGCAAAAGCAAGTCTACTAAGTACTAATTATACATTCACGTGTGAGGTGTGACAGTGACCTTATCACCAATGCACGGTAAATATGTGAACATCGAGATATAGCTTTCATTCGCGTAGCGCCCCGTAGCGGCCCGTAGCGTAGCCCGTAGCGTGGGCCGTAGCAATGTTGTGTCGTAGTGGTATGGGGCACGTAGTTTTGGCAGGCAGGCAGGCAGTGGCGATAGATATTGTGGTCGGAATTTATAGATGTATTTAGAATATTTATGAGATGGCACTGAATTTTTAAGATGGGTTTACAGGGCGAAAACTGAAACTATGATAGCGAATTGACAAAACATGCAGTGTAAATGCAATGCACCTGATATTTTTTCCAATCCATACCACCACCTATGCTATGGCGCTACGCTACCTACGCTACCAGGCGTCAGCTCTGTGTTGCTGGTTCTGCGCCGGTAATCCTGTAACGGAATGTTCAATTGAAGTGTTAAAACAAAGAAAATACCTACTTTTGTATGTATGACTACGCATAACTTACAAAGTAATCCGATTTTCACGATTCTTCTTAAGTAAGGCACCTCGAAGTTGGTCTCAATTAAAATAGAAAAAAATTCACCGCTAAGGGTTGAAAAATAGAGGTTGATTGATTTTTCACAAACTGAACTTTCACCTGTGAACCAATTCTGTTGAAACTTGGCACTCGTATGTAGCACTAATGAAACTACAAAATAATGGAGACATGGAGTTAATCTGATGTTGGAAATGGAAGACAGTCCCAACAATTCCCTCCTCCTCCATAATTACAGCTCCTCAGCAATTTACAGCAGCTACATCGTCTTTGGGCTTATTTCATTCATCTTGATGATAACAGTAGACCTAGCTGGGTTGCTAGGGTTAAACTGACAAATTATTCAGTGCCCAGAGGGCTGGCCTATTTTTTGGCCGCAGCATCAGCATTGTCATACAACGTGTCAATAGTGACAGTCTTTTGGACACTGTTTCTGTTGACAACGATGCGGACAATTTTTTGATGCCCTATGATTATTTCCCCTTCTTTTTTATTTACTTGTACTATTATTACTTCCACTATTATTATTATCTTTTTAAGACTTAGCTTTTTAAATTATGTCAATATTGTCTTAGAAATTGAAAAAAATAGCTTTATCAAATATTAAACCGACGAAAAACAGAACAGAAAACCGAAGAATTAAAAAATACTTTTTAGTGTAAGTTTGTTTGTTTGGCGCCGCAGCTTAGTTAGAATCAAAGGACTGGTATTTAGCTGTATCTGGTTAGACTGGAAGCCGACTCCACCAAAGTTAGGAAACGGCTAGGCTGATGATGATAACTTAGACTAAAAGATTTTATACTTTGTTTAATTTTTTGTTATATTTTGTAAAGTTTTATGAATATCATGTTCTTTTTTGGTTGGAGCATAGGGTGCTGTATTATGACCAGTGATAGGAGATCTGATAGTCGGATGCATATTTATCTAAAGTTGAGGTGTTGGCTATTACGGAATGGTCTTTTGTATCGATCGTGAAAATCTCTCGATTCCGAATTGATAAAAGTACTTTTTGGCTATAGATATGCTTATCTTGTAAAGTAGGTTACCAACCTGGGATAGCAAACGTCAGGATAAGTAATTTTCTTTCTTTTCTGTACATGGCGACGAACAACGCAGTGCCTTGAGTTTCGTTAAAATATGATTACAGTATATTAATTTGTATGATAACACCCAAAAGTAACCTTCATAAGCGGGTTGATTAGTACATTTCTGTCACGACCAGCAACTCGGACATTGATGGACGATCGTGAAAATGTGGGCCGCGGCACACATACCGTGAGTTCGTCAATGCCTGGTTGCGGCCAAGGCTTGAATAGTGCTTTTCTCAAATAATGCGCGGAAATTCAAACAAAATAAGTTAATTATAAATTCCAGAATCAATGACGAACAATGATAATTTTCACGCGCCAATTGCAACTGTTCATTTATTTCATGTGTCACGCGTCAGCTAGCACACGCCAACATAAAAAAATAAAACTAAACGTAAACAGAACTTTAAATCTAGCTAAAAGCCACAAGACATAAAGGGCGTGCCCGCTTACTTAATAAGCTGTAACTGAAATTCATAAATGATGAACTAGGACCACCGAAGTAAAATAAATAAACAGTTAATTACTAATAACAATAACAAAACCATGATCAGCAAGACGACCAGTCACCACAAGCAGCACCCGTTCACGAGCCTAACGCAAAGATCAGTCATGCCCCCGCTCCATATTTGAGGAAAGGAGACAACCCGTTACCCGACCGCTGACGCTACCGCAAGTACGCACATATTACAACTCATAAAAGACGTTGTAATGAGTGGATTATGTGAACAATAAATAAAAATTAATTGCCATACACATTCAAATAAAATAAACGATTATAATGAACTCATATAGCCGGTCAGTAGGTAAGCTAATTCTGGAGAAAGAACATAAAGTGCAAAGTAGGATTTTAATTTAGCTATAAACGCAATAAAAGGCTAATCTAGCATAGAAGAGTGTAGCTCCTAGTGTGTCCTTATTTCTAGTGTTAACATTGTGAATATCACTGTTTTTAGTGTAAAAGTGTAAATTTTGCCACCGTGAGAATACCAAAATCTTAAAAAAATCTCTCAGAGAAACTCTGGAACCCAGCTGGTGACCCAGATCCTAACCTTTTTTTTTTTTTTTTCCGGGTTGGAGAATCCTCATGGATGTTCCCCACCCTGGGGCGGGCGGAGGGGTCTGTCAGACTCTTATTGACTAAAAACCACCCCGGTGTCCCATCTCACACCGACGCCGGGGTCGCAGGAACGTAAAAATCTTCCACAACCCCCGATTGGTGCCACGCAAACGCGGGCCTCTTCTTCGGGCCGGGGGGGGAGTGAGGTGTTTGAGTCCCCCCGCGACGTCTAAGAGGGGCAAATATAATTCGAATATCAGCACCTTTGCCCCACAGCAGAATACCGTAGGACATCCAATAGCATTTTGCGAGCTCTCCTATGCGTTAAATATGTGTTTCAGCAGAGCTACATCCGTATCTGTAGTCGAACGACCTTTTGTAAAGCCAGATTGTTCAGTATGGAGGAGGCTATTTAAATTAAAATGTCTTAGCAACTTGAGTATTCACTATTCAAATAATTATGTTGCTAAATGCAGGTAAGATAGAAAACAGTCTGCAATTGCCAACGTCATTTTTATTACCTGATTTAAATAATGGTATGAATTTACTACCCTTCATGAGGTTTCATGAGGAAACAGCTAGATCGGGGGCTAAGATGTCTATTATATCCCTTAATAGTTTAATGGAGATCTCCCAGTGTTTTTACACTTGAGTGTGTTAAAAACCATTAACATCACGAGGCGTTACATGTTTGTGTGGCTAAATAAGTGATTACTTTTAGATACACTACTATGCAAAAGGTTTGCAGCTTTAGACGGGGACGAATTTAAGGAGCTAGTCGTAGTTATAGGTATGTTGGCAAAAACTCATTAAATGCCTCAGTTACGTCACACAATACAAATCTTGTAGGTTCTTTGGTGTTCTTGTAGGTTGATTTGTATTGTGTGACGTAACACACAATACAAATCAACCTACAAGAACAATTCTCTTAAATCATTTAAATGTACCTTACCCGTGCAATATAGTCATGAATGATATTAACCATAATATTCAGAGATGCCAGTTTTGCGTTTGATATTGCCGATGAATTAGTCGGAACCAAGTTTATAGTGAACGGATTTTCATAGGACTTTTTGATTTTTGTCATGTTTCTGACTGACCGAATCCTTTGCAATTCAAAAGTGTCTGTAAACGGTTAATTGAAATAAATATTTAGTTTGAGTTTGCCTTGCAGAGTTACAAAGTATTACAAACTAAGCAATGGCAGATTAATTAATTGTTTTTCGCCTGTGCAGATTGAGACTCAGACTCAACTCTTAAACAGAGATCTCTCCGCGTGTGGTAAGCTTAAATGAATGTTAATAAGGCAGAAGAAAGTACACACAATATTGTAAAAAGAATGCTAGTAAGGCAAGGGCACTGATAGACAATATGACATTTTATTACACGGTGTAGCATGTGAGGCGGCGCGCGGCCGGTGTCGGCGGCTGTGATGCGCTGGGGCGCAGCGTGGATGCTGCGCGTGGCGGCGGCGCTGCTGGTGTTGATGGCGCGGCCGGCAGAGGCGCCCGCGCGGCCGTGCGCACGCGCCGCACTTTGCGTGTGCCGGCGAGACCAGCAGGCCTGCAGCGACGTACCGTTCCACCGGTTCCCCGACACCGCGCCGGGCGTGGCCCACGTGTCTGTGGCGGGCGCGCGGCTGGGCGCGTTGGGCGAGGCGGCGCTGGACGGGCGCGCACTGCGCACGCTGGTGCTAGTGGCGTCGCGCCTGCACCACATCGAGCCCCAGGCACTGCAGTACGTACTCACTCACCTTCCGTGCTCTCTGGTACTTGCACTTACTCGCAATGAATGCGCCGTTTCTTTGCAGGTCCATGATATCGACGCTAGCATCACTCGATCTAGGATTTAACGAGTTCACTGAAGTACCTTTGGAATCTCTCCGCGAGCTGAAAGTATTGAATTGGCTGAATTTGCAAAAGTAAGTGTGATACAAAGAATAATTTGGATCATTGCTTCATTATTTCAATATAATAATTTCTTGGTACTGTTTCAGCAACTACATTAGTGACTTGGAGCCGCACATGGACTGGGGCTCCCTGGCGGACTCGCTCAGCAGCCTGTCCCTCAGTAACAACCACCTGTGCACAGTGGGTGAGGGAGCGCTGTCCTCGCTGCGGATGCTGGCACAGCTCGATTTGGACGGCAACCGGCTGCACGTGGTGGCGGGGGGCTCACTGCCGCCGGCGCTGGCACTTCTGCGCTTATCCGACAACTTGCTGCGGCAGCTGCCGTGCGCGGCCCTGGCGCACTTGCCGCGCCTGCGACACCTGCACCTCAGGAACAACATGCTGCACCCAACACACAACCGCACCTGCCGCAGTGAACATTCTAAAATCGATTCCTTGGACCTCAGCCATAACGAGCTGGACGACTTGTTCGAGCTGGAGTTCCAGCAAAGGTTGCAACTGAAGCAGCTCATGCTAGACTTTAACGAGTTTACTTCAGTGCCATCTTTCGTGCTGGACGGCGCGCGACTCGAAAAGTTGTCGATTGCGTACAACAGATTGAGCCACGTGTCGGACGCGACGGTGCACGCGCTCAGACGGGACCTGGAGCGGCTGGACCTCGACCACAATGAGCTCGCGGCGCTACCGGCAAGCGTGGCGCAGCTGGCGAGGCTGCGGCATCTGTCGCTTGCGTACAACCACCTGCAGGAGCTGGAGGACCTGCCGCCGCACCTGCACTCACTGTCCCTGGCCGGCAACTTCCTCACGGCACTGCCCACAGGGCTGCACGGGCTGGCGCCGGCGACGCTCGCCTACCTGGATTTGGCTTACAACCAGATCGCGTCGGTGAGCGCCGAATCATTCGGAGTGTGGTCGGAGGCGCTCGCCACGCTCAACCTGAAGGGCAACCGCCTGGCGCAGCTGGCGGGTGACGCGTTTCCCGCGACGCTGCCGCTGCGCGAGCTGGTGCTGAGCTTCAACGAGCTGTATCACGTGCACGCCGCCGCCTTCGTCAACCTGTCGGCGCTGCAGGTGCTGGAGCTCTCGTCCACGCTGTTCAGCGGAGAGTTCCCGCTTGCTGCGCCGAGCCACTCTCTATCCTGGCTCAGTTTAGATAACAATAACATTCATTACGTTTCCAGTGAAAATATACAAAACTTTCCGTCGTTGGAATATCTCAATTTAGACTTTAATAAAATAATTGAATTTCCAAGTGAAGTGTCCGGAACGAACTGTTCCTGTAGACTCAAAGAACTGAGACTGTCGTACAATTATATAAGTAAGATAAACAGTCCATTTCTCGTAAATTTAAAAGAGTTGCAGAGCGTCGATCTATCATACAATCGCCTGCACAATGTTAGCGAACTCAGTTTTGCAAATTTACGAAATTTGATTTATTTAAACTTGGCGGGGAACGCTGTTGAGTTCGTCGCGGAACGAGCGTTCAGTCGCCTGCCCAAGTTACAAGTGATAGACTTGCGAGACAACCGTCTAGTGGAGTTCTCTACGGAACATTTCGAAAACGTATCGAGTGAGGAAACCAATTTGTCAGTGAATGTCAGTTATAATAGAATTTCGTCACTCGTCGGCGGCGGCTCGTCGGTCCTCATAAATATTCTGGACTTGTCACATAATTTACTAGAAAGCTTATCGAAAGCTTTCTTCGATTCTCTGGGACCGTCACTTCGCCAAATCGTTCTATCGCATAACCATCTGACGCATATTGATAACTTCGCTTTTGGCGCACTGCCGCAACTTGAAATATTAATTTTGCATCACAATAACATTAGTGCGGTGAAGCGAAGAGCATTCGGCGAGGTGTCGGCGCTGCAGATCCTCGACCTGTCGCATAACCGGCTGGCGCAGCTGTCGGTGGAGCAGTTCAGCAACATGCGGCGGTTGCGGCACCTGCGCCTCACCGCCAACGAGCTGCGCGCGCTGCCGCGTGATGCCTTCAAGAACACGGTGCTGGAGCACCTGGACCTCGGCACTAATCAGCTCGCGCTGTTCCCAAGTAGCGCGTTGGCGCAGGTGGGCTTCACGCTTCGGCGCCTGGAGCTGGCGCACAACCGCCTGGAGTACCTAGACGCCGCCATGTTCCACGCCATCGCCTTTTTGCACGAGCTCAGTCTGGCGCGTAACACGCTCACCGTGCTATCCGACAACACGTTTGCCGGCCTAGCGCGGCTGCGGCGCCTAGATCTGTCCCACAACCTAATCAAGTCCAACTTCAAGGAGTTGTTCCACAACCTGCCGCGCTTGCGACGCCTGGCGCTGGCTTGCGCAGGTCTGAAGGTGGTGCCGCACTTGCCACTAGTCAACCTGACCGAACTGGATCTAAGTGGCAATCACATCGCGTCATACCGTGAGTCCGACGTGCGGCGGTTGTCCAACTTACGCGTGCTCGACGTGGCGCGCAACAGGTTCACATCGCTGCAACCGGCGATGTGGGCCGCCACACCGCGCCTCAATTCGCTCGATGTCTCCCACAACCCCATCGTCCGCGTCGCACACGGTTCCTTCGAGGGCTTGAGTCGTCTGCTCCACTTGCGCATGTACCACCTCCGCCATCTGGAAGCCATAGAGCCGCGTGCTTTTCGACCGCTAGTATCTCTACGTTCGCTCGGTCTCGAGTCACTCGCGTTTAATGGTCAAGTGGAAGTTTCACTGGCTGATATAGTGGCGTGCACTCCCGGCCTGGAGACGCTCGAGGTGTACGTGCGTGAGAGCGTGCTGGAATCGCAGCTGAGCGGGCTGCGCGCACCCAAGTTACGCGAGCTGTCTGTACGCGGCGCTACGCTACGGCGCGTGTCGTCCGTGGCGTTCTCCGGGCTGGGCCGGCAGCGCGCGCTAGCACTGCGCGTGTCGGGCACGGGCGTGCGCGCACTGCCCGCCGGTCTGCTGCGGCCGATGGCGCGCGTGCCGCACCTCGCGCTCGACCTCTCCGACAACCAGCTCGTCAGCTTCGCACCCACCACGCTCTACCCCAATCTCACCGGGTGGAATCGACTCGCAACTAAGCTGCTCTCCGGTAAGTACAGCTCGTATAAGGCGTTGCGTATTTATTGTGTGCTGTGGTGAATTCGGTTACTGTAGGCTTGTGTTCCCGGCAGGCGGGCTGGTGGTGTCGGGCAACCCGCTGCGCTGCGGCTGCTCGGTGTCGTGGGTGGGCGCGTGGCTGCGGCGCTGGACGGCGGAGGTGGGTGGCTGGTCGGCGGCGGCACGCGGCGCAGCGCGACGCAGCGCGTGCCGCGGGGAGGAGAGCGGCGTGGCTCTGCTGGCACTGGAGGCGGACGAGGCGGCGTGCCACGCCAGCGCACTGTCGTCGCGCGCACGCTTGCTGGCGGAGCCTGCACGTACCACCGTCGCGCTTTGGCTCGTGCTGCTGCACGCACTCAGTTAGTGCGTGGTCGTGCACGTGGCGGTGTATTACTAGAAACTGTGATATATGTGATCATATCGACATGCTGGTGATGTATTGTGAACGTGATGGACAGTGCTGCGATATCTACATAGTATCTCAAAGATATTATTATCTCAACGCCATATTACATAATTCCCTTTTGTCCGAACACTCTTGTAACCTACCAGTGTTGGTACATGTCCCACAAGTTGTAAGCTCCACAATGAAACGTGTAAAAAGAAACAAGTGAACAAGGTTGCACTTATGTAAATACTCGCAGGAAAATTCTTGCCTTACAAACATATTACATCATTTGAATAAATAAAATACGTTTGTGTGAATGATTTTGTATCTGAATTAGAAAGAACAACGAAAGTTTAGTTGAGCACTGTTTACAAATTCTGATAAAGTATTGTCTTGTATACAAGTGTGTTGTACATACTATGGAGGGTGAGTTGCGAGTTGCGAGTTCTGTGCGCTCGATAGTGATCGAATGTTTCCTATACATTTAGATCGAGACATTTGTACATAGCGCGACGTGACACTAACAACAAATATAATATATTTTTATGAAAGCGCGGAGTTTTATTGCAGCACATGGCCTCTCGTACAGTGGGTGCTCGTGTCCACTGTCAGCAACAGATAAACGCGCGACCCCCGGCCGCCGCACATATTCCATTAGTTTGGGGGACAGGCAGCGGTGCTGCGGCTGGGCGACAGCGACGTTCGAGTCAGCAAATCTGTTTCGGTTAGGTGAAACAAGTACGTGCCCGGCTCTTCGTACTGGGCTGAATATTTAATGTAAAGCTAACTTGTGATGTTGATTTTATCTATAAACACTTGTACATAATTATGTGTGCGTGTGCGACTGCACGGAGTGAGAAACGCTGCGGAGCCTAAACGCGCACGTTGTCTAATCGTTACATAAGCTTACTTTCTTAATTTAATATTTTATTAGATTTTTTATTTTAGGTCAATGTGGGCAAATCCGTCATACTTTTTTGTAAGTTGAATTTGGTTGACTATATCTGGTACTCTTAACTACTTTTTTATAAATTTGATGGTTGTAAGTGATGAAGAATTTAATTGTCTTTTATATACATCCATTCGAAACAACAGAACTGCCTTCATTAATTAACTAAAAATGTTTTTTTTAAAGTAGGTCCTTAGACGGATTTTCCCGAAAATTGGGGCAAATCCGTCGCGTAGCAAATTTTCCTAGAATTAGGCCGTTATTTCAAAAGTATGTTATTTGTAAACAAGAAAATACAGATGTTAAAGAAAATTTTTCTGTCACATCATAAATATAAGGTTGAATTTACATTTTATTGAGAAAAATCTTTTTTAGGGGCTAATGCGGCATATTTTTATAAACAGGGATTATGAACCTTTTTAAAAAGGTTGAAAAATAATTTAAAGATTTTTTTGTTAAAATGACTATCTTATTATGAGGTTGGTATACTTGGTATTGAATTAAATCTACGGGTTTTTTTTAAAATAAATTCGGTTAAGCATTACAACTTCATTATTAGTATTAAAATGGCCCAACACACTCAAAATTTTGAAGAAAAAAAACTGAATTTGTCTTTATCTATAGCTTCCAGGAAAAGCTATAAGAAGTCTATGGCCTTAAAATGATTTAAAAACGTATGCCACAAAATCTGGTCAGAAGTTTTAGAAGAAAATAACATTAGTATAACATACAATAGATGAGGCGGAAATCCAAGCCAAGTCACGCCTGAATCAATTAATTACTAATAGTATAACACATCTTTCTGGTCGACTTAAGCAAAAACTAAAAACAGGTTGGATGAAAAAGGTTTACGATATCTGCAATGGGGTTATTCCGGTATATGACGATTTAGCCCCTTTAATATTAGACGAATTTTCCCACTCGTTCATTTTGAGCTGACATATTTGATACAACAATTAAAGCTTTATCCACTGGATTTTATTAAAAACAAATAGAAAAATCCATTGAAACACATATTAAACCACATAATGTGCATACTCGGAAAGTCGTAACTTGTGAAATTGATAATTTAACTTTTAAGAAACGGAAGCACTCTACACTTGAGTATCGAGTTCGGAACACAACTAAACTTCAAACGTCATTTTCTACTCTTGTAGAGAACGTAGCTCCATCTATGTATTGTAGTTGCAACTAAAAACTGATCCAGTTTTATCAACTGAATCGGTAACAGCGTAACTATTCTGGATTGATAGTTATTGCATGTGTATGGAATTGCCCCGCAGACGGATTAGCCCACATTGACTTACATAATTTAAAATTTGCCAGAAAAACATTGCACACATAGTCTTAGCATTCACAATAATTAAAGTAGTATAAATACTTTAAAAAGTAAATATTCATGACACATATACATATAAAATACAAATAAAATTCATCAAAGTTAATTTGTTTATAAAAATCCAGAAATAATCTTGGTCCGATCTTTGAGGATCTTGTACATTGTCTGAAATGATCTTTTGAGGAAAGACCCATACAGATTTGAGTGGACTTGTCCAGTCAGTGCACGCATTTGTCAGTACCTACTCGTGTAGATCAACTCAGAACTTAAGGAACTCAACGACTCGACGAACAATACCAAAAAAGGACATTTGGGTAGGCCCAATGATATTCTAATAAACAGATATGTTATACACGTACAAAACAACAGAAAAAAGTGTTCCGCGCCGAGCGCAGCGCGCACCGTATCACTCGTAAGCGTGTGTGGCTCAGACTAAAAGCAATATTTCCCAATTGGGTACTTTTCTAGTCTTCACTTTTTGCGCGCTCATAACATATCTGTTTACTAAAACATCATTGGGTAGGCCGCATAAATTACTCAAACTGAGGCGGAATAAATAAAAAAATCAATCAATAAAAATAAAAATGTCTAAGTACATTAATTTTAAAACACTTCGTATAAAATAACATTACCCGCCTTCCAAAAAGAAAACAACAAAGTGAAATAACTTTAATTTTGGAAGTGGGTGGCAAAAAACGAAAATTCAAAACCAAAGACACCAACTTTGTTTCTTTTTTTAGGGTTCCGTAGTCAACAAGGAACCCTTATAGTTTCGCCATGTCCGTCTGTCTGACTGTCCCCGGCTTAGCTCAAAGACTGTTAGTACTAGAAAGCTGTCATTTGGCATGAGTATACATATTAATAATTACTCCGACAAAGTGGTAAAATAAAATGATAAAAACATTTTTTTAATTACAAAATCATAACCCTCCTTTTTGCTTCGCCGTAGTCGGGTAATAAAAAGGAGGGTTATGATTTTGACCGGTATGTATGTATGTATGTATGTTCATTTGTTCCCTCAGAACTTCTAAACTGCTCATCATAATTTGACAAATGGGGTATCGTTGGAAGCGTCTCGATCGTCCGCTGGTTGTAGGCCATGTGACGTCACATATGGCGCCCTCTAGAGGACAAAAAGTCATGAACTATTTTTTTTATGGTGCCATGTTGGGTATCAAACGAAAGGGCTTAATTATCACATTTCGAAAATTATATGTTATAACCCCAAAATAAATTAAATAAAAATAAAAGTATAAAAACTAAAACCCAACTACTGGATATTTGGATTTTAGTTATTTATATACTTTTATTTTTATTGCTTCTGTGATAGACTAGCTCTTAAAACTAAATATCGATATTATGTAAAACGATTCCTATTGAATCGATTCCGACAGCTACCGGGCTTCCGACTGCCTCTAACAAAGCTTAAAACTTATGCGGAGGCTTTGTAACGAGCCTTCAGTAGCGGACAGTACAAGTTTATGTGCTCGCTAATACTCGCGGGATTACTTTCACATTAGGGACGAGCGAACAGCCCCGTGTGTGGCCCCGGTGGCCGCGGTGTTGCTCCGACACTGATAATACGCAGGTGTGTATCATCTCCGTGTGTGTGTGTATGTCTATTCAATTCAAAGATTGGAACCGTTCCTATGAGATGCAGAACAGAACAGGTGCAGCCGGTAATTTCACAGATTCGTGCCCTATGATTGGGAGTTACTCTTACCGTATGAAGTTCATGAACCTCATAAAGTTATAATCTATGAACTGTATATAACTGCTATATCTGTAATATAAAAACAGACGCAGCGAGCGATATTCTCCGGGAGCCGGTACCAAGTCGCTGGCAGTGGCGGCTGTCGTCTGCGACCAATGCGAGCTATCGGCCTGTGTTGGAGAGCGGCGGGTGTCTGACGTGAGCGCCATAGACTCCATCCTCGTGCGAGCACCCGCGCCGCCAGCTCCGATCATCTGGTATTGCTAGAGTCATTGCTGTACCAACTAAGTGCATTGCTTATTCATGCCTCGGTGCGGCGGTCCAGGATATGGGGGGCGGGAGGTTTCGACGGTGTTTATAACGTAAATCTGTTTGAGGCCAATTTTATCTGCGCTCACCAGCAACACCAACTCGATAGTAAATGACAACACTGGTAATAGTGGAGTATTTTGAGACTATCCTAACATCGAAATATATTTTTTTTTAAAATGTGTTCAAACAAACTAAATACAATAAAAACAAACGAGGTAGATCTCGCCAAAGGTACAGTCGGCGTCCGACTAAGCGACTGTCATAGGTACATGTTGAACTTGACACTCACAGTGGGCGACCCACTATACATTTGTTGTGAGCGCAGCCGAATGAGTAACTTTACTATTGGATATAATTATTTTATTGAGTTGTCGTATGCATGCTGGGCATCATACAAAGTTAAATTTTTAACACGCTTTTAGTAGTTTCACCTGTATGTTTGTATGTAACTGACTCGTTTGGGCTCGATTTTGCCCCACTTTAAACGTTGTAGACTTATCAACGACTGACGAAAATACCATATTTAAGGGGGAAAAAAAAATTGAGTAAAAAAAAAAAACAAACATTTGGCGTAATTTAGTACATCTGAACAAAATAAAGACAGTTTCATAGCAAATCGAATTAAAAAGTGAAAAATAAAATATAGTTTAAAAAAACACGCTTTAATCGAACTAAAAATCAGAAAATAACTTTTAATTTAAAAGAAAATTAATTTCATTGTAAAAAAGCGTGGGGTGCTTTTTATCATATTTCAATACTGACTCTACGTTTACAAGTAACTACTAATTATAATTTATTTAAAACAATTAATATCGAGCACCCCACGCTTTTTTACAATGAAATTAATTTTCTTTTAGTTCAAGTTGACTCTGTGTACACGGATTTTTGGAAAGCTTTTGACAAGGTGGACCACAAACTGCTCTTGGATAAAATAGCTTACAACGGAATCTGTGGCAATTTGTTACGATGGTTCATGGCGTACATACACAATAGATCGCAAAATATAGTCCAAGTTCCAATCAAGTTCAATAATTGTCACCTCTGGGGTGCCCCAAGGCTCAATTATGGGGATCCCTACTCTTTTTGCCCTACTACTAAAATTGCATTGAATACTAGTATGTTCTGTGTTAAGACTGTGAGCCTTTTCATGTCCGTTGGGATTAATTTATAGCATTTATCTAGGTCACATGCAAGAGCTTTGGAGATAGTCAGGGTGTCAATATTTTTAGTTACATCAATTAAATTATCGAATTTTAATTTGAGATAAAAATTGGTCAAAGAATGTGGTTTCGGATTTCAACTGGTCAAATATTGAGAAATGGGAAACTGGAACTGACGTATTTAACGGTGCGTATGAATTGTTTATATGGGTGGTTTTGCTGTTTAATGTGTGTGTTTGTTGGTGTGTACTTAAACAAAATAAGTAGTTTGAGATATGATTTTGAGGTACAAAGAATGATATTGTGATGTTAACGGCACGTACAAAAAAGAAAAATAACTTAAAAAATATGAGATTAGCATGCAAGATTGGCAGAAAGACAAAATGTTCACAATAAATAAAATAATATCCCTAGTTATACAGCATGCCTTAGTTTTTCTAGGTCAGTACGAATTTGCTGATCTTCTACAGATTTACGGAGATAGACAATGCCATGTGAAGTCCAGCAAAAGTTGTATCCATGCCCTTTTTGAAATTGTCTTGCCGCATAAAATATCTGTTGTCTTTTATAAGTTAAGGTTTCTGAAACATAAACTGGTTGTGCTGAAGACCCAGATGGGTGGTGTTAAGCTTTTCTCTCTTATCCCTAGATCTGTTGAACTTCTTTACTCCCGTGATGATTTTGTCCTTCAGAATCACTGTATTCAGGTCTATTATGATTGGATTAGAGTTGTCTTTAGCATTTATTCTGTATAGGTATGTCCCTAATATCTGAGTGTTGGACTTTGACATCAAGAGTCTTCGCCATATTTACAACTAAGTTGCAAAAATTATCCTTATTTTCTCCGTTTAATTTGGGGACATTGCGAACCTCTAAACCCGCCGAGCGAGACTTACGCTCCAAGTACTCAATTTTTCCTCCAATTGATAAATATATTTTTTATCTTCCTTCCGATCCGACTCAAGACAAGTAATACGAGTCAGGAATTCATCATATTTACTTGATATGACTTCCACACTCTTTTTCAGTTCAATATTTTGCTCCAGAATGTTGTTTCTCTTTGTCAGAAGGTCTTCAAAACGACACTCCTGCAGTTTCGAAAAATCAGAGAAATCGTTCATCGTTATAGCGCTTGCATTTCCATCGACACCAGCATACTTCCGCTTCTTAACATTCCGTTCCGTAGCAATTACTGATAGATCAGGCGCCGAGACACACTGATGCAAAGGCAACTCATTAGCAACTAGACGAGCGTGAACGGGGGCCACGTCCAATGATTCAACAACACACGACGTCGGTAGCGGAGAGGCGGGGGGCGTGCGTTTGAGGGGCATCTTTACCGGGGACTAACCAAGTACCAGGGCAGCAGACACGGTAGGTAGCAGTGGCTATAGGTGCAAATTAACTCACAATTACACCAGGGGTTCAAGCTTGTCTGGTCGCTATCGGTGGTTTCTAATGTATACATACATACATCTATACATATAATAAAGCTGAAGAGGGTCGAAAGTCTGTACATGGAAGATATTCGAAAAAAAAATAGCTGGGGATACTTAAAATTGATAACAGAACACGTTCCAACAGTTTTTAGAATTTTTGTCTGTTTGTCTGTTTATCTGTTTGTTCCACCGACCATCATGTGAAAACGGGTGAACGGAATTTGATGCAAACTTTACTAATCTCTCAGGAAATCCCCGGCCAGGTTAAAGGCTATAAAAATTCAAACTTTAAAATGGGGGGGTAGCTACTACGCTCGATTGAGTTAAGTTTGCACCTAAATCGTAATGGTGGATCCACACAGCCCGGCGCCACTGCCAGAGGTTTGACCACGAGCAAAACCCGTAAAATGGCCGCCGGCTTTTTTGCAATTGCCGCACGCAAATCCGGCGGGCGAGCCGCCGGTCAGGCCGCCGCCGGCGCATGCCGCCGGGCTATGTGAATCCACCATAAGGCGCTAATCCATGTGCTACGACTATCGAGTACCTTGCTAAACTAACAGATGGCGCCGAAATTAATACGAGGAAGGATTTTGCCAAATTAACTCGTAAGTTTAGAATAGGGAGGTAGGTACGGATATCAACAAAAATTGAATAATACAGTGTGAGTCTTCATAATGTGCACATATCGAAATGAGGGATTCTATGCTTAATTTGACAAACGGAAAAAATATTTAAAAAAATCTATTTTTATTTTTTTATTTATTTTGTATTTTTTACCCCAATGTAAAAAAACGGTGTAACTTTTAAATGATCTATCGCGATGAAACAAACTCAACTCCATAATGATTGGTAGTAATTAAGTGTTCTTATAAAATGAAAATTGTGGGAAAAACCCCTCCCAATTAAACCCAAAAAACCCTCAATTGAAAATAAACAGGTATTTCGTCCAAAAATCTGTTTTTTTAATCAATTTTTACAATAATCGTAAAAAAAAATCAATAAGACGATTTTTTTTAAATAAAAAAAAATGGAAAAAAAAATGTACTTATTTAGATTTTATTTTTTATTTTTTCCGTCGATAAAATTAAGCATAGATTCCCCCATTTCGATATGTGCACATTATGAAGACTCACACTGTATATTTAATAATACAACAAAATTAAACGACAATAAATTAATTGCCACACATTGCACAGTGCCATCTACTGGGGAACTGAGTTAACATTAAGAGGGTGCATCCTAAAAGTTGGCAACGTCGTAAATAGCTGTCAAATATTTACCTGTTTCGATTAATTTGGAAATAATACTGTATGGAAATAAGAAATGTGGCTAACCAATTGACTAGAATATTAATAATGAATTGCAATTATAACATTGAATTTGATGTTGTACACGTTTTAGGTGAAAAAAAGGCATTTGGAAAGTTACCAAATACTTTTTTTACATCTAAAACTAACTATTCGGTGTTACGATATTAATTATTGCATTTCATAATCAATATTCTAGTTCGCTAGTTAGCCACATTTTTTATTTCCATACAGAAATATTATCAAATTAATCAAAACAGCGAAATATTTGACATCTATTTGCGACGTTGCCAACTTTCAGAATAAACCCTCTTAAGTACTTAATCAAAACTATAAATGAGTTTACATGATAAGTGTGTTGATTTTACCACTACGTAACTAACACGTGTATAATTGCATAATTATTTAATAGAAAATTATTAATTTACTCCGCCATGAATTATACCTACCTAATCGTAATTATATCGCAACCAAATAATGTTTTTTTTTCCAACTTCAAAAGAAGGCGATACGTATGAATATTAACGTATCGCCTTCTTTTGAAGTTGGAAAAAAAAACATTATTTCTTTTCCACTTTCGATTGAATTCAATATATTTCTCGATTATATTTTTACTGTCGTTCGAGTGTATTTTTTTTTTACAATTAACAATCGTCGGTTCCTACAAAAATAACACGATTGGTACGTCCCGAGTTTTCTAATTTATCTATACTTAAATAATAATACAATTTTTTACCACAAATTATTAGGAGAACTACTTGTTAACTTTTAAAAACCTCATTCGTTACCAATATATCTCACAACCATTAGGTTGGTTTATTTTTATTTTGAGTTATAAGCACGACATACCTTAATCCTCGTCGCCAATTGTGGTGTCTTGGTTTAGGTTAGATATTCAATAAAACACTGTTTGTGATATCACTCCGTTAAGCGTGCTGTCGCTCCCGCTCGGCTTGCTCTCGTCGGGAAATCCCCACTACAGCAAGCATAATGTATTATTAAACGTCACAGTACTTACTTCATTTTTTTTCGTATGTCGTTTTATTGACGCATTCAGTTATGGCTTTACTGTCGTCCCCAAATAAGATCTGTGTATTTCGTGTGTGACGAGGGTGTCGTGTCGGTAATATTATGTTTGTTGAACATTTTACTACAAACCCTCCTTTGAGAGCGTTCGAAGCAGAGCCACGACAAGCTAACGTTGATTAGGAAACTTTCAGGTGTTGACACAGACACGCCCACACACGTGTAACATACATAATAATATGCGCTTATGTATGTACCCACCGCTTTGTTATCTCGTCAAGTCGAGTTCCGCGTCGCTTATTGTGCACAAACCATAAATAAACGTTTGTAGTCGCACGACGCGCATATCGCGACTGAGACGAACAATACGTCATGTACTCAGGAACACATCGGTACTGCAGTAAACAGAAGGCCAATTCTCGTACTTAAAAAACGTTCACATTCATTTAAGTCGCAATGTGTCAAACTTGTAAAAATGTTGGTAGGTACATTGATTGTATTTTTGATCAGATTGCCAATGAGATGCGAATGCGAACGTTCATAAAAATACGGGAATTGCCCCTCAGGTCTTTTTAAGAAGGCTCGCAGGCTAGTAAACTGCTCACGATAATGACAAATACTAAATCATTCAGCGATGATGTCGTCGAGATTTTAAAGCACTAGACTGCCAACGAGTTAGTTAAGTTATTTATTACTAGCTGCTGCCCGCGGCTTCGCCCGCGTGAGTTTCGCGCGTTAAAATTCTTCCATACAAACACTGACACCCCCCAATCCCCCTTTAGGGGGTAATTTAGACGAAGGAGGAGTCGGAGCGCGTGAGGGAGAGGCAAAGTTCGCGCCCTCACGCGCCTAGCCGCCGTAGGAGACGCCCTGGGCGTCGGGACTCCTTGGAGGATTCCCGGCCACCGTAGGCGCGGGCTTGCGGGCGGTGAGCAATGGGTAGCTCGCCCCCGATAAGGACCAGGCCCGGGTCGACGGCGCGTCGTGTTCCACGCGCGCCTCAAAGAGATGTCAGCAAAACTGACGGGGTCCGCTAGGACCGTTGCCCGCCGGGGTTGCGGGTAGTCCTAAGGGGAAACCGTGGCCCCTGGCATGGCAAGGGAAGGAATACGGGTGGGTTTTAGTCAGTAAAAGTCTGACACGCCCTCCCGCTCCGCCCAGAGCGGGAGAAGTCATTGGATGATTTCCCACCCAAAAAAAAAAAAAAAAAGAAAAAAAAAAAAAAAAAGGGGGTAATTTAGAAAAACAAAAAACTACAAACTTTATAATTTATTTAGATAACTATTCGTGCGAAGTTTCGTGTTTATTACCTCAAGGAATAAGATTTTTCATACAAACTTTCATCCCTTATTTTACCCCCTTAGGGGTTGAATTTCGAAAAATCCTGATACACGTTATTCTTAATTTTTGGGTTTAAGTATAAATATTGAGTTTCGAGTTAATCGGACAGCGCGTTAAAATTCTTCCATACAAACTTTGACACCCCCCAACCGTAGGATAGGATACTTTTCCGGGATAAAAAGTACCCAGTGTGGTGCCCAGGATAGTAAAGAATAATTATACCAAGTTTCATCGTAATCGAACCGGTAGTTTTTGCGTGATACTTGAACAAACAGACAGACAGACAGACAGACAGACAGACAGACAGACAAAAAAAAATTTAATCACACTTTTGGGTTCGGTGTCGGTCTAGTAACACCCCCTGCCATTTATTTTTTTGATATTTTCAATGTACAGAATTTTCACTTCTACAGATTTATTATAAGTATAGATAAGGAATAATCATAATTATAAGCATTCTTTACCGTCCCCACTGGTGTGACTCTTGCTCCTGACTGCGAGAGGGTGCAGACCAATTTCAAAACATGGCTGATAGCTCCAATCAAGAGAATGTAAGTGAGCGCAATGTGTTCAGTGACGAGAAGTGCAGCCGTGGTGGATGCGCTTATTGAGCGGAGATACTACGTTTTCAGAGTTCCGTAGCCTAACGGCATAAACAGAACCCTTATCGTTTCGTCCTGTCCGCCTGTCCTTCTGCCCGGATGTGACACGGTTATTTTACGAAGACTATTAGCACAATGTCGGTGAAAGTAGGTGTACTTATTCTGTGCACCGCTAAACAATTTTGAGGTGAAAAAAGGTATTAAACAAGTCATCACAGACAGACAAATTAACAAAAATAAAATTATAAAAACTAAAACCCAAGTACGGCAAAAAAGTCAATTAAAAAGGTATAAAAACAAGACATCACAGACAAACAAATTAAAAATCCGGAGTCACACGTAATCTATTCGATTTATCCCCTAACTCGTGTCAAATTCATAATTACCATCATTGTAGCTTAATTTCTCAAAGTCAGCGATCTTCTTCCGTATAGCCTGCAGGAAGATACTTAAAGATGTACAAACAATAATAGTATTGTTAACTACCTCATCGTTTTTAGGGTTCCGTACCTCAAAAGGAAAAACCGGCCAAGTGCGTGTCGGACCACGCACAATGAAGGGTTCCGTAGCTGGGATGAACTTATCTCAAGAACAAACTTAACATTGTAGTTGAAAAACATGTTCTCCCATACAAAATGTATGGTAGAACATGTTTTTGCAACTGCAATTGCGCACATAATCACCATAATTTTCAATTATATCATTTTCTTATAATGGGTTGTAATTAAGTTGGTCGATAATTACTCGTTAACTAGTAGAGCCTACTTAGCTGTGATAGTTTTCCTTTTAATTTCGATATACTACTACTGTGAATTTTTCCACATATCCAGAACTTACCGTTTAGCTGGCAGGGGGGGGGGGACACTTGACTCTGACAAAAATTAGCACTTTAAAGCTTAATATTTCGCAGACGAATCCTTCAATCCAAAAATGGTATTGACAAGCTCACAATATTTTTGAACGAGCTTTCTAACGATTCCCCACACCATGGGATAGACGAAAAAAAAAGAAGATATCCCCACTTTACATGTAGGGGAGGTACACTAAAAAAATATATTTTTCATGATTTTATTTTACCACTTTGTCGGTTTCATTAGTATGTATACTCATGCCAAATTACAGCTTTCTAGTACTAACAGTCTCTGCGCTAAGCGGGGGACAGACAGACAGACAGACGGACATGGCGAAACTATAAGGGTTCCTTGTTTACTACGGAACCCTAAAAAAACACTACAAAGTGATAAAAACTAAAACGTCTGTTGTCTGTTCTTTTTTTTTTTCGTTTATCCCATGGTGTGGGGTATCGTTAGAAAGCTCGGTCAAAAATATTGTGAGCTTGTTAAAACCATTTTTGGACTGAAGAATCCATCTGCGAAATATTAAGCTTTAAAGTGCTAATTTTTGTCAGAGTCAAGTGTGTGCCAGCTAAACGGTAAGTTTGGATATGTGGAAAAATTCACAGCAGTAGTATATATAACGAAATTAAAAGGAAAACTATCACAACTAAGTGGCTCTACTAGTTAACGAGTAATAATCGACCAACTTAAATTTGCAGTTGCAAAAACATGTTCTACCATACATTTTGTATGGGAGAACATGTTTTTCTACTACAATGTTAAGTTTGTTCTTGGGATAAGTTCATCCCAGCTACGGAACCCTTCATTGTGCGTGGTCCGACACGCACTTGGCCGGTTTTTTTTTAGATTATTGTTTCGTTCACAACGGTAAAAATAACGTTGTTTTTCATAGTTTCTATTAAATAAAAACTTATTTTTGCAGCCGGTAAAATCAATACTGTGCAGTTGTGCATTCCGAATTCCCGACTACTAACGGAACTCTTCGCTGTGCGTAGTCCGACACGCACTTGACCGGTTTTTATCATAATAAAAGTGGTGATCGTCTTCAGATGTTATGTGAAACACGAGTTAACACGACGGCGGGCGGCAGCCATCATCACATCTAGGTATTCATGAAAACAAAAATTGTTATGCAATGTAGAACGCATGTTACGAAATTGAATATGCTGTGGAATATTGCTGAGTGATCAAGTACTTACCTATTTCATTCATTCATAATTTGGTTTATTAATTTATGATTGTAGGTATTTTATTTTTGTCCCGAGTGGTTGCCCTGGGTGTTAGAGTAAAATGTGAACTAGAAAAAAGTATTTAACTAGCGAACGTTTGCCATAATAGGGTATAACACCCGTTTTTGAAAAGTGTCTCAATTAGAGTCTGTAGAGCTAATGAACCACTAAAAAATTCACAATTTTTTTATTCTATCGATAAGTGCCATGCCTTTTTCTTTCGCGGGTAATTTGACGAAAACGCTGGACGCAGTGGATGCCATAGGTAATGCTCTGTGGTCATGACGTTAGTTGGCTGTGTAAACAAATTCTGATACAACGCCGACCATGCCTTTTATTAAATGCCGTTAGTTGGCTGTGTTGTTTTGATTCGCATCTTAACTTTAAACTAACGTGGCATTTTCGAAATTGTGCTTCTGAATCTGAATACCGTCGCCACCTAACCAAAGAAGAAGAAGTTTGTGGTGTATAAACGTAGAATCATGTTTAATGATATAGGTTTTGACATTGGGTGAGCACTGTTATTGTGTTCACAAGCTTTCCGAATTGATGCTGTAATAATCGTATTATCTAAATCGGAACGCAAAATATGATGTGAGCGCTGTGAGCGATTATGACCTAACTCGGAATGCGGCCTAAGTTTACATAGCCGTATGACGTAATAATATAGCTAGCGACTACTATTTAATGGTGTTGTGAAACAGATTAAAAAAGCTAAAACCTTTGAATTGAATTTTAAAATTTAGTTTGCTATTTTATGAACTAAAACTAACGTTTTCCGATTGCTTTTTGCCTAAGCTATCTCAATAGTATATTTT
Source organism: Eupsilia transversa (assembly GCA_914767815.1). NCBI lineage: Eukaryota > Metazoa > Arthropoda > Insecta > Lepidoptera > Noctuidae > Eupsilia > Eupsilia transversa. Next base: position 75,603 of record OU611880.1, read on the forward strand.
TAGATTTTTTCTCATAATATAGAGTAAAATACCAGTAATGTCTGTCAGCGGCAGGAAATCTTTAGCAGACTCGCAGAGAGGCCCTCTTTAAAATAATGATCGTTGAGAGCGGTTTCATTATGTAGTAGGTGTTGGGAGACGCGGCAAATGAAATATTCACTCCGCAAAGAGCAACTCTGAAACAATTAAAGCTCGTGTGTTGTTGTGACGGGGCGGGAAGGGGAGCGGGGCGCGGGGCGGGCTGCACCACTGCACAGTCATGTTGCGTGGTTCAACTAAGGTTTAAATAATATTATTCTCAAGAAGTCGGCTAAAACTATATTCTCGCTAATGACTATATTCTCAATCCCCTAAATCTTCAAAAGAGTCACTCAAAAATGTCAATATTACGTGTGAGTTTTGAAATCATCCCTTAATTTACAGCAAAGATTACAGCAAACATTTTATGTGGATACTTTGTCAGTTGGCGCCTTTGACAGTTATCTGGGTAAACAATTAAACATTAATGACAGACAGTTTGCTTGTAGGAATGGGTTATCAATAGAGATGGTCCGAATGTGGTTTGAAGCGATTCCGAACTTCGGCCGAACATTCGGTTACAATGAAACAAGATGATTCGGTTAACATGAACCGAAGTTCGGCCAAACTTCGGTTCAATTTCGTTAAAAACTACCTAACATGAGTTAGTTGGCTCGAATATATCTATCGTCTCTTGGAAGCTCTGTATATTCTGCAGGAAACATAGGTATACGAAAAGAAACGTAAGCAACTTCTGCCAAATAAGGCAGAGTCTTTGGTGTTTTTTTGCACCATAACCTGCCTCTAGTAAATTTTAAATATGAGTGAGTATATAGATGAGAAAAGTTTGTTTAATTTGATTGTTGAAAAAATATCCTTTAATTGAGATAAAAAATACTTGTTAATGAATGTTTAGTTCGTGAACCAAAAACGTGATTTTTTTATTCAATTTACGAATTGTAATCCAGATGTTTCTTAGAAGAATACTAAGTTTATTTCATTTTTGTAATAGTATGTCTAATTAATTAGGCAGAGACTTTCAAGACTACTAAAGAAGAACTGATTTTATTTAAGGTTTACATTTACAATGTTCCTAACTAACATAAATGACCATGAGTGAGTAACAGACATAATTTAATTTTACAGTAATGCTATTCTAATTCTATTCAGTCAAAATAGTGCAAGTAGGTATTATTTTTCTTATGCCAAATGCTCGACATCTGAACCGAATTTCGGCCGAATGCCGAAGTTCTGTTCAAGCTGCCGAAATTCGGTTGAATCCAAACTCAAACTCAAAGCATTTATTTCAATTAAACCATTTACAGGCACTTTTGAATTGTCAAGAAGACGGTCAGTCAGAAAATATGAAGCTAGTTGCCCATTCCAAAGCGTAGTAGGTACCTATGGAGAAGAACGGGCAAGAAACTCCACGGACACTCTTTTAAATCAAAAAATTGTTACAAAAATTGGTTACATCATTCATGTTGAAATTACTTATACATGTGAGAACAATGTAGAAAGACGTGCATGATAAAAGCGTACGTATAAAATTATTTAAAAAAAACAATTCAAAAAAACAATTCAAAATAAGCCATGGCAGCTAAGAGATGACCAGCCCCAACTGACGGCGCCCGTTCACGAACATGGCGCATGGATTAGCACCATTCAGCTCAACCATTTTGAAGGGAGCTAAATGATCCAACACACATGCCACCATCAGCGAGACATCTGAGTGAGCATGACATACTCACAGCCGCCAGGGCACATTCAAGACAATGAAAGACATAATATTACCCGGTAAATGGTAGCTCTATAGTACATACACTGTATAGTATAGAAGCGAATGTGAACCGAATTTCGCCCCATCCCTAGTTATTAACCGAGACGGCGATTATGTCTCTAAAGAGCACAGTGCAATAATATTATTATTTCATTTATTCCATTAAGTACATAGATTTTACATTTTTAAATATTAGAATATAAAAATTATAAAAACATTTCAAAATATAAAAAAATTGTGGCCCACCGGTATCGGGAACAAGGTCCAAGCTACCGGTGGTCAGGGCTCCAGAGAGAGGATTATTATTATCATTTTTGACATTTCTCGGGACCCCGCGGTCCCGGACCTTTGTAAGGCGTACGAGGGTCCGAAGCCAACTCGCAGAGGCCCGTTAGACGTTTTGAATGAAGTGAGGCACCAACCGACGATTATCCTTGTAAACACCGTGCAAGTGCACCCAAGGACAACCCCCGGCTGGTGTAGGACTATTGCGAACATAGAAACACAGATATTGGATTATGGGGTTGGGTGGCTAGGTGAACTGGTTATCTTGAACTATGGAAAGACTATGGCCCCTGCCTGACCAATGTTTTTTTTATAAAATACACAGTTAAAATGGAAGGGGGTGACTTGCACACTCAATAATGGGCCCCAGAAAACGGTCGCTAGCACAAAGTGTCGTAGCGACAAGGGGCAACATGTCCTGAGGTGCTAGTGAGGAGTGCAGAGGTATTCCACGGCTATTAGGACAATCCCGGAAGTACGGTCAAGATCCCTACCAGCATCTTACTGGCATACTTCCTTCCTCCGCGCACGTTTGCTCTTGCGAATCTCCACTCAAGCCGGCCAATAAAGGCAAGAATGAGGTGGGAGCTCTGTCCCTCGTCAGTGTTCGCTCCAGCCGGCCAATAAAGGCAAGCCAGAGGTGAGGAACAAGACTTCTCCCGGGAGATAGGGTCCGTGGGGTCGCTACTGCCCAACAGCTCGCCACATGCTGCCCTGCGGATTTCTGTATCTCTCTTAGTCTGGCTCCTCATCCTAGACCTGTTCCGGCAAAGTAAACTCTACCGGCACAGACTTAGAGTTCGAGAGATACGGCTGTGGGGTTATTATTATTATTATTAATAGATATAGGTGTTATTTAAGTTGTGTTGTTTTATTGTTTCTAATTGTTTTGTAGCAGCATCGCCGCTACACGAAGGTGCCCGAGCAAGTCGACCGTACGCCATCGGCTGTCTCCTCCGCCGCACCGCGCGCTTCTTTCGTGAAAGTTCAGTTTCTCCGCAGACTCACTCGTTAGTCCATTGTGTGGTCCATTGTCCGCCGCTGCGCAAGGAACTCACGCGCTCGCTTGCCTAAAAAAACTAGTTAAACTCGCGCGCACGTAACATAAAACCTATCTTTCGTTTCCTAAATTCTATCTGCTTAGCTACCTTATATTGTGTTTAACGTTATTTCGTCTTCCTGTCTACTGTCTATAGTGTTAACGTGCTTCCTACTCTTGTGTAACCCTTATAACCTTCTTATTTCAAATACACCCTAGCTTGTGAAATTTGGACTTTTGCGATTTCTGACTTTTCTAGTACTCGAACCTCAGTTGGTCCATAGAGGCTTTTGATCCTTATATGAAACAGGATCGATTGGCATCAAAATTGTTTATGTGAATACTTACCATTTTCTTGCTGACTGTACATTTTTTTCAAATTTGTGAATGCAGATCAAAATTTCTCAAAAAGTTAAGGACAGTCTGCTAAGACCATTTTCCTGTAGCTACAACGGTTAAGGTAGCTGCCCTTGCTGCCCCATCTCCAAAATTCATCCTGTATAATTATAAAAGTATCCTGGTATCATTACACTCACACCCTAAGTTTTACAGTAGGTACCTACAGTTTGCAAAACGTTTTTTTTTAGTCATTTTTATTTGCCCTCCCAGAATTAACCGCCATATTCAACATTTATTTATTTATGTTACACGTCCGTGTTTGGGGTCACAAAAATGTATATGTGCACCTTTCAACTTAATCGGTATAGTAGATTCCGAGCAAATTTGCTGTGACAGACGGACAGTCAGACAGACACACGAGTGATCCTATATGTATAAGAGTACAGTATTTTAATTCGGACGTACGGAACCCTAAAAACACAGAGCTCGAATTCGCTGTAGAAAGTTTGCCTTCTGTAGGTTTGAAGCGAATGCTCCTCCTCCTATTCCCCCTCCCCCGTCCCCCGCAGTTCGCGGGTCTGTTGTTGTTTCTATTATCAAAATTCATCAGCTGATCGCGGCGACGAAAACACAAGATTTGTATCGAAACAACTTAGAGGCGACGGCGCTGAGTACTTGAGGTTGATAGCCTGCCCTGCGACCCTCGTCACTCCCAATCACCTACATTTATGTTTTACCACACTGTGAACATCCAGTAAGCTCCCTTCAGCCGAACATTGAAGGACTGTTGGTTCAGTAAGTCGTAACGGATGGTGTCTCAGGTGCTGGGCGTGATACATCGGCAGACCGTCTGCAGACCTCCTCGCTCTGCAGGTCAGGCTCCACTCCGTGCAGCCGTGAAGGCTTCTCTGTCTCTGTGATTGTTTATTTAGCCGATAAGAGCGTAAGAAGCAATTTACAGAAACATACGAGATTCGCATACTACACATACTACTACGGCAAAAATAATTCTTTTTTTCGACATCAGAATTTATTCCAATAGAATCAGGCAACATGTGGGCAGAAGATGGGTTTCGTGCAATGAAAACACACTGGGTGCGATACACGGCGTTTATTAAAATTACAAACGAACACTATCACAAATTACAATTTAATCACAATAATTGAGCACAACGAATCGAATACAGTTTCGCGACGTCTTAACTCCGATGCGATCAGACACTGAATGGCCTGCTCACCGTGGACTTAGACATCACGACTCTGTATAAGCCCGCTTTAGGTGTGGGTAGATCACGTGATACCGCCAGTGGCGCGCTTGCGATTCGTTTAGCGACCGTACTAATGACCGTCTCCGACAAATGTAATGTTATAGTAATTTATTTATTTATAATAAGCACACCAACGGCACAGTCACAATTCAAATGAAATAATATCTAAAATTGTCATTTCCTACAGTAACCATGCAAATAGCAGGTATGCTGGTATGCATGACATTGACATAGAGGAGACAAAAACTAAAAGTTAAAATAGTTTATTAATAATTGTACAATTATGGAACCGTTTATAATTCTAAGAAGTACTACCTAGTAACCCAGAATGGTTATGTCTACGGCGAAGCGAAAAGGAGGGTTATAAGCTGATCATCTTAAAGTAGCTTAACCTGTCAATGTAATCAGATAGAAATGCTTTTCGGATCCCATTCTTCATACATAAATATCTGACAAAACGGGCCTGAACAGATTCATCATTATTAGTATAAGCTGAATAATAGGGAGACCAAATAGTGGAACAATATTCCTAGGAGCTCCAATATACTAGAGCGTTGTAAAGCAAAATAATGCTACTATAATTACGAAAAGTGTTATTGAGTTTTTCTATCCGGAAATTCTCAGTAGCAGCCCGGAGTCTGGATTTGTACCCGGTTGATGGCAATAGGCTTGCCCCTATTACATGGGACTTAAACATAACTGGCGAAATGTGGGTGTACTATAGGTACACACTACACATGTGTTTCGATTCTGTCTAATATCAAAACAGTCAAATACATAACAGTCCTTTACTAGACAGCCTGGTCACGATACCGCGGCTTGTGAACAGTGAGAACATAACATACGAGAGCAACATATTCTATTGAAACGAGTAGAATACCCCGATCTCATGCAATATTGAATAGAAACGAGCTCCATCCTCCATCCGCCAGCATCTCAACACTTGAGACTAGAGTAAAGTAAAATAAACACGGCGCGGAATAGAACTATGCGTGCACCGCGCGCCGCCGGGAGCGGATACACTGACACCCGGACACTGAAGCGGAGCGCGTGCCGGGGAAGAACTAGATCAAAAAAAAATCAAAATCAAAATATTTTATTTCACATAAACCTACATGGGCACTTATGAAACGTCAGAATCTAGGTGCACGAAACGAGAAGAGCCGGCAAGAAACTCCACGGTTACTCTTTTAAAAATAAATGGGTTTTACAATGCTTTAAATGTACAGTTTGAATAGGTATGAGAGGACAGCGTAGGCCTGTCAACAAGATACTTAAAAAAAAAAAAAATGAAAATAGTCTGCAAATCGACAGTCTGTTGTGCCTACAACTTTCTCACATTCACAAAATATTAAGGAATCTATATAAAGGTCGAATAAAATAATAAAAACCTATTTAACCCAAAAAGCATTGCGTAGTTAAAATAGAAGCATCAGGGGGCACCACAAAATTAAATATTATTTAGTGTACACATTATGAACTCTTTTTAGGGTTCCGTAGTAAACAAGGAACCCTTATAGTTTCGCCATGTTCGTCTGTCTGTCTGTCCCCAGCTTAGCGCAGAGACTGTTAGTACTAGAAAGCTGTAATTTGGCATGAGTATACATATTAACTACGCCGACAAAGTGGTAAAATAAAATCATGAAAAATTTTTTTTTTAGGGTTCCTCCCCTACACGTAAAGTTTTCGTCTATCCCATGGTGTGGGGTATCTTTGGAAAGGTCTTTAAAAAATATTGAGTTTGTTACAACCATTTTTGGATTTAAAGATCCGTTTGCGAAATATTATGCTTTAACGTGCTAATTTTTGTTAGAGTCAAGTGTGTCCCCCCCCCCTGCCATGTAAACGGTAAGTTCTGGATATGTGGAAAAATTCACAGCAGTTGTATATATAACGAAATTAAAAGGAAAACTATCACAGCTAAGTAGGCTCTACTAGTTAACGAGTAATAATCGACCAACTTAAATTTGCAGTTGCAAAAACTAGTTCTACCATACATTTTGTATGGGAGAACATGTTTTTCAACTACAATGTATAGTTTGTTCTTGGGATAAGTTTATCCCAGCTACGGAACCCTTCGTTGTGCGTGGTCCGACACGCACTTGGCCGATTTTTTTACTTAGTTTCTGTAAAGGGATGGACGGTGTAGCGTGCTATACCGCCGCATCGTGTAAGTGAGGGCTACGTGTTCATCGCCGCACGCTCCGCTCACACGCTTGCACCCTTCATAGTAAGTAATAGAGTGAGGTGTTTGTTCCACTCTCGTGAATGGAGCATCGAGTACATCGGCTGCATGCCGGCTGCGGCGCTGGATCTCGTCACATCGCCGGCTTACGACACATCGCCGGATCACGACACGTCAACGGATCACGACAGCCACCGGCTGGCGCTACACAAAGTATAGAGTTTGTGAATACATACAAGACTTGGGTGAGACGTTTGTGGGTCGTTCAATCATTCATATTAAGCGTATACGTCTGCTGGGTATTGGATCTCTCCAGCACAGCCGACTTGCCAAGGACTGCGCTCCCGCCGCACTGCCACGCGCTACCAGCCGGAGGTGAGGTGTGCTGGTAGGATATCAATTTAGTCTTAGTATCAAGTTAACACAAATTGAGTCTTGGTAGTGATTATTATTTGTTATTGGACCTAAGTATGTTATGTTATCATCTGAGCATTTTCTAATTGTTTAAATTATTTTGAGTAATATTTGTCACATTTGAAATCGCATCTACATGTTTAGGTGTGATATTTTTTGTGGAAAGTAACAATGTAAAACGTAAACACGCACGATTGGGGCGAAACTTCGACTTTGGTTATGGAAAATCTTCATTACCACTACTTATTTAACTTGAATAATGGATGAATTCGAAAAATAATTAAATGATGTATTAAGTATTCACTGGCCCTGTGGATGTTAGAAATCCCCAATTTAAAAAAAAATCGGAGCTCGAAGTCACTCACACAAAAAGTACCTCATATTATAAAAAAAAAAATTGCCAATCAAATAGCGACATTTGGAATTATAGGTTAAGTTAAGTTTGTGAAATAATCTAAGGAATTTTTGCATAACTTTTTAATTAGTCGAGATTTTTAATTTATATTCATAATGGCACCTATTTAGGTCATAATCTATCCGAATATCAAAAAATATTTGGCCTAGGTCTTAAGGGGGAAGCGTGAAAATAGATTCGCTGTTACATTGTATAATAGATAGAATAGATAGATAGATATACCTTTTTAGTTTACTTTTTCGTCGTAGTTGGGTTTTAGTTTTTATTTTTTGTTCTTGAACGCATCGAACACGAGGTGGAGCTCGTGGCTAAGTAATAACAGCCGCACGGGTCGATCCATCTGGTTAAGCTACGCTTGCCGAGGTTAGTCCATGGATGGGTGACCATTTTGACATACTGCTCCATGCCTCGGAAAGCACGTTAAAGCCTAAAGTCTGACAGCCAGTCTTACCAAGGGGTATCGTATTACCCAATTACTGGGTTGTGGAAGTCAGATAAGCAGTCGCTCCATGTAAAATACTGGTATTCAGCTGCATCCGGTTAGACTGGAAGCCGACCCCAACATAGTTGGGAAAAGGCTAAGCAGATTGATTGAACGCACCGAATACGAGATAGGTAGGTACAATCGCGCATATTATTATCGGAACACCGCGGACCGTAAGGATTTGCTTGCAGCGCTCGACCGCTAGCGTAACGCTTACCAGACAATAGTATCCCTTGTTTAAGTTAATGAAAAAATTACCGTAAAAAAGCTCGTTGAGGTGGACAAGGTTATTGTTTTTTATGAATTTTCTATGCTATCAGAATAGTATAAAATTAGCTTCCAAAGTTACAGTACCTAATTACCAATCACCCCAGACACAGCAGTTTGAGTAAATAATAAAAATAAATGTAACCGGCCAAGTGCGTGTGGACCACGCACAATGAAGGGTTCCGTAGCTGGGATGAATTTATCCCAAGAACAAACTTAACATTGTAGTTGAAAAACATGTTCCCCCAAAGCAAATTTTAATGTGCCTATTCGAAAGAGATTCTGAAACACCCGATTCTTTTACTGTTGCAACTACAGTTAGGTTTATGATAAGCTATTTCAGTTAATAAACAGTTACTTGATATCCATATAAGTTAGTACTTAAGTACATGTTAAATTATTAAAAAAAACCTTTTAAACTTTTAAACTCCATAAAACACGACCTAATAGAGAGGGTATTGTTCAAAAAACAATATTTTTTAATTAGAAAGCTCTTATCTGTGTAGCCTTTGTTTGGAACCTTTCACAAAAATGAGTCGCTTTGTAGATAGCTTATCTACGTGTTCAAAGATTTTGTGGAAAAGGGTAAGTTCGACCCCTCCCCCGCCCTCCCGACTGGAACAGTCTCAGTGACGGTTCTGAAACTTTAAGCTGATGAACGTCTGCCAGCGGAGCGTTCATTGTAATAAATTGAAATACTCTGTACATACTGCGGAGTGTTTCATAAACGTTGCACGCGCTGCTCGGTGGATAAAACGAAAGCGTCAATTTATAATGTGGAAAGGATTCGATATCTCTCCGACGTAGCATGTCGTAGCACTGTGTAGCAGTCTCGTAGTACTGCACTGAGCTTACTGTAGCAATCTCATAGCACTGCATAGCTGAACGTAGCAAGAGTACAAATAGTTGTGTCAAAACGTACAAAATTGACCGTTTTTCAAGGCGAAAGGTTAAAGAACTTAACTCGCTACCTAACTAATGCGATATTATGAGTACTACATAAAACTGCAGTGAACATTCACAGTCCGCTGGTGCTGGTGTGCTTTCCGAGGTACGGAGGAGTCTCGTTATGTGAAGATGGTCACCCGTCCACGGACCAATGCGTAGCTTAACCTGATGGATTGACCCGAGTGGCTGTTATTACTTAGCCACGAGCTCCTGAAAAACTAAACATGAAATGAAGTTATTACAAGCTTTTACGAACTCTTAACATTAACTTTTTTGTTTTAACTTTAATAAACCCGTATTTGTACCAAAGTTAGCAAGTCGCAAACTTGCAATTCAAAGACGTTTAATACACGAACTGCACTTAAAAGCTGTCGCTCGAACTCAAGCGGGTATTGTTTCCAAAAACTATGAAATCTCTTGCATTTGTTTAATCTGGCGGCGACTTCTGGGGGAGGGTCGGGGCGAGGAGGGAAGGGGCTGAGCGCATTCCTTGCAGAAGAGGTTGGTGCGGAGTTGATCGCAGGACGGACGCTACTGTTACTCAGTACATATTATCAGCCCTACAGTGCGCTCTGCTGTCCGCTCGCGGTTGATTCATTCCCAAATTACCTTTTACGAAATATGCGAACAGTCTGTAGCAGATAATGACGTTGTGCTTGGGTGGAAGTAGATATGAGCGCCGCGCCGGCGTGCCGCCGCAGCCGTGCCGCCGCCGCCGCCGACCATAGGCGACGGCGCGCCGATTCCGAGCGGCGGCAATCAGTTTAACCTAACACACGGATCGAACCGAATGCACGTCTGCGTGAATGCTGTCAAAATGGCGGCCCTGGAATTAGACGGTTATAAAACGAAACTCTTAGACATTAAAATTTCTGTGTTGTCCAATTTCTAAAAATCCAAAAAAACACAGTTTTTGGTAAGCTAAGTTTTTGTAAGGTAAGTTACAGATTATTTTAATTTTGATTTCTCTTTTAAAATTCATCTTGGCAATTATTGAATGGCCAAGATGAATTGAATTGAATTTTGACGTGACAAATTGTTGTCACGTGAAAATTATAATAAATCTTAATTTATTTTTAATTTATTTATTATACGTAAATTATTGTTTTATTTCTTTTTCTGAATGAAGGTAGTTGTATGAAGCTCACGCCGCCGACGCCGCCGCCACCGACTACAAAAAGTCGGCGCGCTGCCGCCGACACATTGACTATCGGCGCTCATATCTAGTTGGAAGTCAGAGGAAGCGCGAGATCAATGACCAGTGGCGGATTTACACATTTGCTGCCAGTAGGCTATTCAAATTTTGCCACAACTATATTTTTCTTCACAATTATATAGGTATTTTTGTTTTTTGTCAATGAAATTGCAACTTTATGATTTAATTGTGCACTCAAAATCAAAATGAAAATCAAAATATTTTATTTCACATAAACCTACATGGGCGCTTATGAAACGTCAGAAGCTAGGTGCACGGTTCCAATTGGTCGTTTCCTATGGAGAAGAATCGGCAAGAAACTCCACGGTTACTCTTTTAAAAATATATGTGGAGTAAATAAATATAAATGGGTTTTATAATGCTTTCAAAAATGTACAGTTTGAATAGGTATGAGAGGACAGTGTAGGCCTGTCAACAAGATACTTAACAAAATAGAAAATAGTCTGCAAATCGATAGTCTGTTGCGCCTACAACGTTCTCACATTCACAAAATATAAAGGAATTAATATAAAGGATGAACAAAATAATAAGAATAAAAACCTATTTAAACCAAATGGTTGTCACTACAACTTTAACCAATCCGAATGAAAACCCCGTATTCCACAAAAGCCTCTACTGTAGGCATATAATGTCAAATAATGAAAATATATGTCAAGTATTATGTAAAATAAAAAAGTAAAATAAAATACATATAGTAATTTGGAAGCAGTTAATAGACATTTACATAATTATGCCGTTAATGAGGTACCAGGGAAGCCACATGTGCAGAAGGAATTATTGCCAAACTTCCTTGTCATCAACGTAGTCTTTAATCTTGTAATATGCTTTTTTGATAAGGACACGTTTTATGTGGGTTTTGAACTTTCCATCGCTAAGTTCTGTAACCGACTTTGGCAACTTGTTATAAAAGCGAATAATGTTTACCTATAAGAAATGACTTGCTAGTTTTAGTTAATCTAAATTTACGTATCACAATTTTACTACGTCTACGTGTATTTATATTATGGAAATCACTTCTAATTTTGAAAAGTCCTAAGTTTTTGCGAAAATACAAAATACTTTCTAAGATATAAAGAGAAGGCAGAGTTAGTACATCAACTTCTTTGAATTTGTTTCTAAGGGACTCACAAGGACCCATTCTATAGATCGCGCGGATTGCTCTCTTTTGTAATATGAAAATTGAGTCTACATCAGCTGCCGATCCCCACAGCAGAACGCCATAAGACATAATACTGTGGAAATAAGCAAAGTATACTAACCTAGCTGTGGCTACATCAGTCAACTGCCTTATTTTTCTTACTGCAAATGCAGCTGAACTTAAATCTACCTGAAAGAGCTCTAATGTGGGCACCCCATTGCAATATTTAGAATCTAGAGTAATTCCTAGAAACACAGTTTCCGTTATTGCATCTAGTTTCTTGCCATCAAGTTTTAAGTTTAGACCTACTTGGGGTACATTTGGTAAAGAGAACTTAAGACGAACCATTTAGAAAGAACTGCCAAACTATCGTTGACATGTAAGACATGCGTATCTTTTCTATCTATTAAAAAAATAAGAGAAGTGTCATCAGTGAATAGAATTATATCCGATAAGTTAGCCATCATGTAGGGAAGGTCATTAATATAAACTAGAAATAAGAAAGGGCCAAGAATCGAACCTTGGGGCACGCCTATCATTACTAGAAACCCCGAGGAAGTCACCCCGTTAACGCTTACTTTTTGCTGCCTGTTTGATAAAAATGAAAGAACAAGATCAGCAGCCTGTCCACGAATTCCGTAGTGGTGTAATTTACAGATCAGTGTGTTGTGGTCAACGCAGTCAAATGCTTTTGAGAGGTCATAGAATATGCCAATTGCATCCTGGGACTTCTCCCAGGATTCCAAAATGTGACTGCTGAGTTTTACTCTTGCGTCAGTCGTCGACCTACCTTTCGTGAAACCAAACTGTCGACTATGTAAAATCTCATTTGAATTAAAATGTGACAACATCTGGTCCAGCATGATTTTTTCATATGTATATTTTACTCAGTGCTGGTAGCACAGATATAGGTCTATAATTAGAGGGATCACTCTTACTACCCGATTTGAAAATTGGTACTACTTTACTATGTTTCATAAAGTCAGGAAACGTACCACTATAAATAAACATTGATTAAATATGCCTGTTAGGACAAGGGCAATTGTGTCAATAATATCTCCAAGGAACTTAATGGAAATCCCCCATAAGTCTTCAGTGTTTTTTATGTTAAGACTTTTGAATACTTTTTTAATTGTAACAACAGAGATGGGCTTGAATTCAAAACTTGGAATGTCCTTACTGAAGTTTTCTTTTAGAAGAGATTCAGCTAATATAGATGATGAAGGGAGCGATTTCGTAACCTCTATTGGGATGTTCGTAAATAAATTTTCTAGTGTCTTAGCAACTTTTAACTTATCTGAAATGATTTTTATTGATTTTTAGAGAAAATTCATTCTGGTCTCGCTGTTTTGTGTTTCCAGTTTCTTTGTTAATTACCTGCCACACAGCTTTTATTTTATTATTTGAATTACTGATTTTGTTACTTATTAATTTAGATTTAGCTTGAGCGCAGACTATTTTGAATATCTTAGAATACTTTCTGACATAATTATCTCGGGCTTGATCAGAAGTTAATGATTTCTCGTGGTACAAATTATATAAAATATCTCTGCTTTTTCTAATGCCAGCAGTGGCCCATTCTTGTTAAAATGATTTGATCAATGATATAAGCTTACATTTATCTGGTGAGACCAATATTTAGGTCACCTCAAACAAAAACTAATTTATTATCTTTAAAAAGTTTACTTAAAATTTCTTCCATACTTATTAAAAATGATGCTAAGTTCGCGGCTCACGCACAGAACAATATATCAAACTCAAACCATACAATTTCATGAATAAGGAAAACGTTATACTATCAAATACAATGTCTCTCTTCTCTCTTCTCTGTCGTTCCCTCAATGCTGAGGATCGCGACCACATACGACGCGTCCCCAAGCTATGCGGTCTTCTGTTCTGTGAAACGCTTGGTAAATGCTGCCTCCAACATCCCTCTTGATCGCGTCTGACCATCTTGTCGGTGCTCTGCCTTGCGCGCGTTTTCCTTCCACCCGGCCCAGTATCATAAGCCTTTCCAGACCATGCTCAGGTGAAGGCATAATATACCACCATTACTTTTGTCTTGGCGTGGTTGATTTTAAGTCCAAGTTTAGCGCTCTCTGCTTCTATACGCTTCAGCAAAACCGCCATCTCTTCCTCGCTCGATGCAACTATAGTAGTATCGTCCGCATATCTCAGGTTCGTTAGTCTTTCACCGCCAACAACGATTCCGCCGTGCCTACCATCCAGCGCTCTCCTCATAATATACTCCCCGTAGAGGTTGAATAATTTTGGCGACAGAATACAGCCTTGACGTACGCCCCGTTCTGTGTGGAAAGTATGCGATTTTTTGTTTTCCAGTTTACAAAGCTGGTGCCGTCAAGGTACAGATTCTGAATCAGAAAAGTGAGATGTGGGGGGACGCCCATTTCAATGAGAACATCAAACATTGTCTGCCATTGTACGCAGTCAAACGCCTTAGCGTAATCTATAAAACACAAGACCAGTGGTTTTTCAAATACAATGTCAGGGGTTATTGAATATAATGTCAAAAATGATTAAATACAATCAAGAAAAATAAAAAAAATCAATACTATGTCATAGAAACTAAAATTCCGTTCAATATTAGGAGCACAAAGGTAATTCGTCGTCTAATTTAAATTTTGAATGAAATTCATTTAAAAAATCATTCGTTGGGTAGTAACACTTTTGCAATAGAAAGTTAAATAGTTTCTTTTTATATGTCATGAGCTTAATAACATGACTTTTAAAAACATTAGGTAATTTATTATAAATTTGAATTGCCATTCAACGAATTAAAACGTTTCTAAATTGTTTAGCCCTTGAGGCGCGGCGGCTATTTTGCGCGAATTTGCAAACAGGTGTAAGCACTTCTGGGTGGTTCCGCGTAATAAGGGCGCTTGTGATTAAAACGATAAGATCTCTTCAGTTTTGTATGGGAGCTGTATACAAAGTTTATGTCTCTGCAATTGATAAGACATAAGCTAAAGAGAGTAAAATTTCGGCATTCCAAGCAAAAAAGTTTTGGTATACAGGAATGGATAGTACCCGAACAGTTTCTTATATTAGGAATTTTTTTGGACCTTCTCAAGAAGCAAGGCGTAAGTACTTTCATAGGGGCTCGAAATAATTGAAGCTGACTCTAGTTTACATCTCACTTAAAGATCTTTTTGTAAAATGACCAGAGGTTTGTTAAATTGTCGCATTCCGAATAGTGAAACGTAGTCTTCGGTATGAATCAGTGGCGAGAGACCGCATTATGTTCGTGTACATGTATTGTATGTATGGTTACTGCAATTTACATCGTATTTACCGTCGCTCAGTAATTTTTAGCGAATGGAGTCATGACCGACATGATGATAAGTTGAGAAGTTGTGACGAGTATCAACAACGGCCACGGGGGGCGCTAATGAGACTACACGAACACTGTTGATCTTTAGGATTGCATAATTGCTGCTGAACTTTCAACAGAAAGGTTAATTATACGAAAACACGTGACCTTCAGTTATTACACTTCGGAGTCAAGGGTAACTTACGTAAACATTCTGTGTTTGTGTTACGACAGTGAGGATTAGTTTACGTAAAGGTTCATTGAACACAACAGTGGTGTAGCGTGGGGGGGGGGGGCTGGGGGGCCACGGGCTCCGGGCGGCATACGAAAGGGGGCGGCGGCAAGCGCCATGATTTTTTCAAACGGAAATATTTAAAAAAAAACTCCAAATCGCGCCCCGAATGTCACGTGCGTTACTGATTTAGGAGTAAAAAATTAAAATGATGGATGACACTAGTTGGCTCTTCTGTCCCTTAAATATAACTAGTTATTTCTTTTAATTTTCTCTCTACCTCTAGTTATATTTTTTTGCAATACTTGTAAAGGTTACTAAGTGATGAGCACTATGTACAATTCCTATTGTACACTCAATCGGCAAATAAATACTTGAATAAGTACTTGTTATTATTATTTATTGTTGGATGTACATACCTAGTGTTAACTTAATAAAATGCCTTGTAAAAATTCTGACATTTTAAGAGAAACTTCCTGTGGGTTTCTTGCACCATTTCTTCCACTATACCTATGTATGTTCCTTCCGAAGCAGTGCTAGTTTATTTTGACTTCCAATAAGTTGTAAGTACGATGTAAAATGGTCCGTTGAATAAAATATTTAAACTTTAAACTAATAATTAAAATAAAACTATAAATTCAATAAAACTAAAATCGGCTGCGAAAACCCACGCTACGCCACTGGAACACAAGAGTCAGTTTGATAGTTAGTTCTAATGCTGAGTGACCGGTATCTGACTGTGAGCACACTGTATGTACACCGAGGTCCTGGCCAGCTGCCATGATGCGCATAGTAACATGGCGCACATTACTACCACGACCGCAACTGCTCCTGAATGTGGGCGCTCAGCGGTAATCAGTACGAACAGCATAGCTAGCTCGTATACTATCGGTACACCAGAATTTGATCTCCCAGATTCTTTGATTACCTATCTTGTTATTATGTCGGTTAAAATTAATAGTCGAGTAGGTATTTACTAACCTGAGCTATAACCCAAAAACAAACAAGCATTATAAAGGTCACGGCAGTTGATTTAGCAATATATAGCTCGGCGGGTGTTTGACTTGCTTCATAAAAGATCTTCGCCATCTCCTCCCACTTACCCCTACCGCTCGGTCGCAGATTAGCGTGATTGTAAATCTCAGCGCTTCGCTCGAGAAACACTTAACCGAAACGACTTCAACTTACAAATACTTCACAAAAAATGTCCGGCAAGTTCGAAGGAATTTTTGAGAATTGGTTTTGTTACTTTACATTACAAGTTGAAAATGTAGTCGATGTTACCCGAGAATTCAAGAATTGTATTGTTCAAGAAACGAGAAAGTCAGCGCATTTTATGTAGGTAGTATTATTTACTAGTACGGTACGTACCTACGTAGCATGTAGGGCAGCGCGACAAAAGTGATAGCTCGCCACATGAATCGGTGAAGTAATAGAGTGGGTCTGCTGCGGTTCGATCAGACATGCGCCTATTACGCGGAGCTCCCGAGCTTATATCCGCTGCCGCGGTCAGCAGAAATATGACCAGCGCTGGCAGAGCCGCCGCGCCCGCAGCGCCCGCAGCAAGCCTGGGGTCAGGAGCGCTGGTCGAACGCGTACTTTATGAGCGGCCGGATAAGCCGCCAGTGTATCGGCTCATTGGACGTTAATTAAAATTTCTCATTTTATTTGGTGCGGTACAATCGTGTCGATGACAACTACCAGTTAGTCACCCCCCCGCCCCGCCCGCTGCCCACACACAGCTCGGCACAGCTTCCAGGGAGAACATTAATAAAATAAGTGACAGAGAGAAGGATTTACGAGAGCGCGCGATATTAATTAAAAGTTTACGTGTTGTTGGCGACATTCAATTATTTCATGATTTAGCAATTATAAAGGTGGATAGGTACTGTCCGGTGTTACGGACCGTAATGTAACATTCGCAGCGAGCATGTTACGTTACGCCGTGTCCTAAAATCCGTGTAACATGCTCATTTCCAACTCTTTGCTCGCCAGTACTCCAGATTCGCAAGACACTCTCATGCAGTCAAGATGTCTGACAACGAGGTTGTGATGGGATCTTTGATTCTACTAAATTATTTAATTCAAATTAAGAATAAAAATAAACTTTATTGTTCCACTCCATGTTTTACAAGAAATAAACACAATGTAATCAAGAATCGACGCGTGTCGCACGTGCGCTGCTGGCGACTTGTTGCGGCGTACTGACTAAACCGCGTAGCACTCAAAGAGATTAGCTAACACAATGGGCGAAGCACACGAAACGAGCAACGAGAAACGAGCGGCTCGTTGCTCGCGTGTTCGCACTCGTTTCCACGTACTGACGGCACCATATATTTCTATGGACGGCACGAATGCTCGCTTTTGTAACATGTTAGGTAGGTACATTACGCCTTGTAACACCGGTCAGTAGTACACACCTTTATAGACGAGCGCGCGCGAGTACGTTTGTTTTAGGTCGGTTTGACTACGAGCCGTGTTCGAATGATAGCTCTTCCGCAGAGTCAGCCAACCTAAGGGCCTGTGCACACCACGTTTTTTAAACGCGCCGTCGACGCGCGTTTCAGAAACGCGCTTTAATCCTACAAAAAAGGTCTGACTTGCGTGCGTATCGCGTCGTATCGCGATTAATACGTAACCTATAGGGAAGAATAATAGATAAATTGAAGTTAGTGTTAATAAAGGAATAAACTTTAGGCCAAAGTTTTAGAATGAATTAGTAGAAGTTAGACGTGGAACAAGAGTCACTGTGATCGGATGCAGCGCGCTATCACTCTTACACTAACTACTTATATTTAGGAGCAAGCGTGACGTTCTACGACGAGTTTTCAATCATTAGTAAGAGACTGTTGGCCCTTATGTATCCTTATGTATGTACTTATATGTAGGTAACTCAAACATAGTATGTATGATGACAGAAGGTAATAAAATCACATTCGAGCAGCATCACAAACAGTTCCGGCGGTGGCCCCGCATCCTAATTCAAAATGAATATCGCACGGGCGGGCGTGGCACTTTGCTGTTCAGAGCGATGCGGTATGGATGTTGCACGTCGGTACATCGGCGCGGCGCAGCGCCGCGCGCTCTGCGCCCTGTACGAGGGATGCCTATATACCATGATAGCGAAACTACTGCAGAAAGTTCACTTTATGCAATGATAACAAGCATTTGTGCTTTTTAAGAAAACAAACGATTACAAATGAAAAGATATTAAGACTGGCAATCGTTTTGTTTAATCGAGCGTATTAAAACGTGTGTTAAAACGTGATGTTTCAAGTATTCTTGTGAACTTCTCTCGCTCCTCTGTGTTCTTTATCCCGTATTCATATCAGTTAATATTTGTGCAGCGCGCGACCAGCTTGCCGTGACCCCAGGCGTACTTACTTAGGTGCAGTAACACGCCTACGAGTCATTGTTCCACTGAGTAGTTCATTTACTTAACTTACTACTCCTTACACAGTTTAATAAAAACGTTGATAAATATTAAGTAAGTACTTATAAGTTTCTTAAAATTCTTCAATAAGTAATTTGTGCTTGAGCTGAGACCCTGTGCCCAGTTCAATGACAACTTGGTGTACAAGGACAGGTAGGTATCGGATGCTCGCCTGCCGTAGAAAAACTCCGTGAGATCTCGATGTAGTACTGATATCAGTGAGTAAATACGTCCCCGGCGTTACCGGCTCTCTGCAGTGTGTCGCAGGTCGACAACACGCGCCGCACCGCGTGTTGTCGTGTTGTGGCGCGGCGTGCTGCGTCGCCAGCCGCCACGCGGGCAGGATAATTCAATAACTGTGCAGGCGTCTCCGCGAGTACACAGCTGCGTCGCACTCGACAACACTCCCGCGCTCAGATGCTCTCTGTATAAATATATTTCATCTGTCACGCTTCTCTCCACCTTTCACATTACATACATTTTCTCGTCGTTTTATACAAAGGTAAGCAAAATTCCGTTCAGAAAATCGTAAATTGTAGTGAATTTGACACAACCCTTATTTAAACGAACTGCTGTTGGCAGAATGTTCGGGAGGTTCATAGTACTTATACTCACATAGTTGTGACGGTTGCTCGAGTTACGAATGTAAACGCAAGCCGAATGCTAACAAATGACTGTTTAGAGAGTGCAATAGGCGACAAAGTAGTTCGCTAACCAGCCAATCACCACAAGCTCCACAAACGACAGGCGAGCGATGGGCTGGCGCGCGGTAGAAGCACAGATAAATAATTACTCGCGCGCGACTAATCGTAATAGCTGCACTAAACGCACTCCCACACACAAGTGGTGTAACAAGTTGGCCTAGTTCAAATGACTTGTGTATGTCTGTTAAAGTACAAACGAGCCACTCGAACAGCTAGTGTTACCACAACAATGTGTCGGCATGACACGTGTCGTGCGTCCGCGGCACGCCACTTCACATGTGTCACGTACCTACTCACTGTCGACACTCCTTATCAGCTGTTATCGACATTACACCGACAATGATATAAGTGCGTCCTGTCCGTTCGGTTGGGTTCAACAACTACTAGCTAGGTACTTGGTTGTTCTACAACGTGCTTGAAGTTTTCATTTCAGTCCATCGCGTGCTGACACTGATCTACTTCCACATATAACTTGCGCCAAGTGGCGCTGTGTCGCATCGTGTCAGACCACATCATTCTGACTCGCCTCGAACATTACTCCAGTTTTAACAACAAATTGAAACTACTCCAAAAACTTGCTGAACATTTTGCTTCAGAAGTAGTGATGTACCGACTAGTCGCCGACTAGTCAGGAAAGCCGATTAGTCGGCCATATTTTTAGTCGGCGACTAGTCGGCTAAAAATGCCTACTAGTCGGCCCATTTTTTTACTCGTATTAGTTAGTTTAGTACCTATGCTTAAAAATTTTAAAGACGGTGATTGAAATCTTTATTGTTATTGTTTTTTAATATAAAATCAGTTTTACAGTTTATTAAGTGCAATCTAGAATAGGATGGACATAAACGGCTCGCACGTAAACAATGATGAAAAAATGCAATGTAAATAACAACATGTCCCGACACGTCCGCTTGGTCGCCGTCCGCCACGCGCCCTACGAGCCGAAAGCGTAGTTACGAATATTTCCGATTTCACCCGAACTCAAGCGAAAGCAATGATCGGCTTGGCCGACTAGTCGGCTAGTCGGTTAGTCGGCCAAAGTCATAGTCGGCCCATCTCTACTCAGAAATGCTACTGTGAGATTGTAGACGCGCCGCGAATCGTTAAAAACATTTGTTGATTCTCCCAGCCGCGGACGGCCGACATCCGGTCGTCGGCGTCGGGTCAGCCGAACATTCGACCAGCTAATTGAGTTCACTTTTTATTATTATTAATTCGTAATTAGCTGCAGCTGGCGTGCGGCGTTCGAGTATAAATTAAATCAGAGCCTAATTACGTCAGAGCCGCCATTACAATTTTAATCAAACAAGCATCAGTCGATCGTGAGCGATATTACGTGTTGTACAATCTATTGACTGACCGTGACACGACACGGATCAGCGGATATCTATATGTCGATAATTCTATATCTATATTAACAAATAAATAAAATTCAAGTGGTCTGAAATGTCCTTAGCTTTTTTACTTAAGAAGGATGGCGAGTTTGGACCCAGATTATTTATAAATTAACGAAGTGTCATTCACTTGCAAGTTCATATTTATTATAATTAAGAGTTTGTAAGAGGATTATATAAAAAATATTGAGTCACTAGATGATGGGAATTAAAAGTTAGAAAAGATTTTTATTAACTTAAAAATAAGTCATCATGCAGTTATTAAACGCACCGTGTTTCGTATTACATTCCAACCTAATCATTACATGATTTACGTTCAATCTTACATTTGTAGACGTTTACGCTACAAATGTAAACATACAGATGAATAATAAAAGCGTGTTAAAAATTGGGTATCGTTGGAAGCGTCTCGGTCGTCCGCTGGTTATAGGCTATGATATGTCGTTACATTAAATCGAATATGGCACTCTCTAGAGGACAAAAGTCATGGACTAAAAAAAAAGTTTTTTTAATTGTGCCATGTTGCGTATCAAAGGAAAGGGTTTAATTAGCACATTTCAAAAATATATAAAGTATTACCCCAAAATAATTTAAATAAAAATAAAAGTTTAAAAACTAAAACCCAACTACGGTAAAAAAGTTAACTAAAAACCGGCCAAGTGCGTGTCGGACCACGCACGATGAAGGGTTCCGTAGCTGAGATGAACTTATCCCAAGAACAAACTTAACATTGTAGTTGAAAAACATGTTCTCCCATACAAAATGTATGGTAGAACATGTTTTTGCAACTGCAAATTTAAGTTGGTCGATAATTACTCGTTAACTAGTAGAGCTTACTTAGCTGTGGTAGTTTTCCTTTTTATTTCGTTATATATACCTACTACTGCTGTGAATTTTTCCACATATCCAGAACTTACCATTTAGCTGGCAGGGGGGGGGGACACTTGACTCTAACAAAAATTAGCACATTAAAGCTTAATATTATCGCCTTCAATCCAAAAACGGTTTTAACAAGCTCACAATATTTGAACGACCTTTCTAAGGAAACCACACCATAGGACAGACGAAAAAAAAAATATGTCCCCAAGTCCCCACTTTACGAGTAGGGGAGGTACCCTAAAAAAATATATTTTTCATGATTTTATTTTACCACTTTGTCGGCGTAATTAATATGTACCTATAGGTACTCATGCCAAATTACAGCTTTCTAGTACTAACAGTCTCTGCGCTAAGCCGGGGACAGACAGACAGACAGACAGACGGATATGGCGAAACTATAAGGGTTCCTTGTTTACTACGGAACCCTAAAAAGGTTTAAACAAGTCATCTCAGACCGACAAATTAAAAAGCCGGAGTCACGCGTAATCTATTCGATTTATCACGTGTGACTCCGGCTTTTTAAGGCTCGTACACACTGGCGCGACTTGTCGCGCGACGCGACACCGGTAATTGTTCAATCGTGAAGTTTTATTAGAAATTGTATTGTTAAAGTCGCGTCGCGCGACAAGTCGCGCCAGTGTGTACTAGCCTTTAATTTGCCTGTCTGAGATGACTTGTTTATACCTTTTTAGTTGTTTTTTTTTGTAATAACAATGAATAAAATCCATAATGGACGATTCACCTACGGTTATTTCACTATGGACGACTCACCTACGGTTGATTCAACTACGGACGATTCACCTACGGTTGATTAAACTAACGGAGTATTCACCTACGGTTCATCAAACTAACGGACGATTCACCTACTGTTGAGTTTATCTGTGGTCTTGCTTTGATTGACTGGTGATTTTGTATATGTGTAAACATTTCTGCGAGCAACTTGGAAGTAGCGCTCGCCGGCCGCTGCGGCGGCACCGCTCGCTGCGCTGGATCGGCTCGCGCACGGTGGGTCTCAGTTCTAACCTAACCTGACCTATTTCACCCAGTTCAAAATGACGAATCATACAATCTGCCGCAGAAATGTTTTTACCGTTGTCAAATCATCTAGTCGCAGGCAGATTGTTATTGTATTTATAAAAAATGTGACCAACCGCGCGCGAGCCGAGCGAGCGTAGTGAGTGGTGCCGCAGCAGCGGCCGGCGAGCGCTACTTCCAAGTTGCTTGCAGATTTTTTTTCACCGTTGTCCAATTATCCATTAAAAAGAAAGTCAAGAAAACACAAAAATCGTTGAATCTGAAATTATTTACTTATAATATTAGGTCATTAAGTTGAAGTCAAAGCGAATTATTAAAGAAAAGTAAACTGTAGGCGAGTCGTCCATTAGCTAAATAAAGCATTAGATGAATCGTTCGTTAGTGCAATTGATTTTAGTTTAATCAACATTAGGTAAGTTAAACAGTAGTTGAGTCGAGCAATATGAATTATGAACATAATTATGTGAATCAAGCGTAGTTATATTGAAAATAGTTATAATGAAAATAGGTATTATGATATTATGTAACCGTTTAAAATAGCATTACCGTTATATGCCACAGTACGCCATGTTACTGGCGAGTGTTGGCTAACGCCGCGTATCGGCGATCAGCTAAAAGCAGCGGAAACGATCTGCGCGCACGTTACACGGCTGAAGCCCGTGGCACAAGCGCACTTACATACTATGTATTGTACTTACCAGCACAATCACCTACTTACCTCGCGACACGTTATAATAACACAAGTCCGCTACAATGGTCTAAGTGAATAAATGTATAAGTTATAATAACGTACACGCCGTACACGCCGTACACGAGGGCGACACGATTTATGTAAGTTGTAGGTTTAGCCTCGCATGCAACTGTTACCGACTTATTATTGTTTGCTGAAGTTTTTAATTAAACTTGTGACTTGCAGACTGTTTGCTCCTTGTGTTTGAGTGAAAGTTTTAACTGTGTACCCGGACCTACACTAGTAATTTGTTGCTTGTGTGTTGATTATAGTTGTTCGAGAGGAAACAACACATGCATACATAAACTCACGCCGTTTGCCCATGAAGATAGGTAGACACTCTGAAACGGCGCCTGCTACGATCCGTACATACTTCTTACGGTCATCACCTATACAAGAACATCAACAATAAGGTCACTGACATCTGCCTTGTAAATACCTTTTGTTAGTCGCCATGACCAAACCATCTAAGCATACCTACTCTTTTAAATTGTTGTCACTACATGTTTTAAACCGCACCATTATCTTATCATATCATTCCTCGTCTATCATTCATAGTGTACCACCACACATGTTTCGCAAACAACGTATTTCCACAGAATGTATTCTACTTGCATGCCTCTTTATTATAGTAAGTACTTATTAATGAAAGCGCATACAATTAAAATTGGTGAAGCAGGATGCCTCTGAAATTAATTGACCGGATTGAAATCAACAAAAATATTTGGCGCAAATATCACTTCCGAAGCTTTTTCATCTTTTAAATACCAACGTATAAAATGTATCTGCAGGTGACAAATTATAACATTTTTTAACTTTCTATAATCGTTGTTGATCCTATCCAAAATACATAAGTATAAGTGCAAATTGAAGTTTCGATCAAGCGCCTCGAAAATTCGTTTAACGTTCCTAACGTTCCTACGAGCGGCGGTATTTTAAAATTGCCTAGTCGTCGTACAATGGACCCGCGCTCAATGGATAGTGCACGCGACGCGGGCCATTCGTCAAGCTACAGGCGTGAGCGGGGGCGGGTAGGGGTGGGGGAGGGGGCGAGCACTGCTGCGATACTAAATGCAGATTTTGCGGCGCGCTGCGATTGATTCACACACGTCGTTAGCCGCCGCCCGGTTCGCAGAGCCGCCGGCGCCGCCCGACCCCACCGGTCACCACCGGCACCCGACGCCCAGCACAACCCGACAATCGGCGATTCAAAAAATCCTACTCGTTTCAAATCTCTCGTGCGGCCTATTTCCTCTCCAATAAATGACATTCTGCATCGCTGAGCCTATCGACGCCCGATATAGATTAGCCGCCCACTTGAACTTTGACGTTCGAAAAATGATGATTCTCAGCCGAGTTTGAATAAATGACTTTGATTTTGAACTTCCCACTAATCACACAATGATGAAACAAACCGCTATCGTCACCTCACACACGACTAATATCACATTTGTATAGACATGTGTCTGCGGGATACAGTTTAATAGTCACTTATTTATTCATGTTTAAATACAACAGCCGTGGGGTGCGATTCTCGGTCAAATAACTTAACTTTCGGTAAAAATACTAAACTTCCGAAAACATATGTTCTGCTAAAGTACCTAATCGTTTTCTTAGGCTCTATAGAGATGCACAGACTGCGGCTCGCAGACCGCATGCGGCCCCCCGGCAATATGCCAGTGACCCGCCAGCAAAAATATTCCCTCGTACATTTGATAGAAAAATATTGCTGAGGTTTACAAATAATATGAATTTGAATCGAGCGCGTTACTAAGTGCGCTCGCTGTGCGCTGCATGATACGTACTCGCAAGATTGTAAGGACAATGCAGTGCCACGCTTCAAACTAGTATAGGTATATTTTTTTAAATTAAAATTTTGGCAATTTCATGTTTTTAATTTGTGCTGATAGCCCGCCATTCGTTCATCATTTATCCAAGTGGCCCATGGTCTCAATAAGTCTGTGCATCCCTGCTCTATACAAACCAGCTTCATTTCTACTATTGGTTATAGAATAACTTTTTAAACTCTCAATTTTAATGAAAATAACTGCCTACCGGTCGGCCCGCGCTCGGGCCCTTCTTTATTGCCATTTCTTTGAAATAGCATTTTTAACCTTATTAAAATGTTGTCTTAAAAAGTCAATATGTTGTGCTACAAAAGTTAGTGACAGAAACGAATTGCTGCAAAACCGACTCCACGTAGTCTTGTCTGCCCTAAGTGGCCTACCCCTAGAGTGTGGTTCATAGTGTGTGGAATCTGATTACCTGACACTGATATTCTCTACAAAGTTGAATAATAATTTTAGCAAAACTTTTTCGAATGGATCGATTAGTTTTGGAACAACATGATATATTGCTATTAAAAGATTTATCAATAATTCGCCAACCGAGACGGCCTAAGTGGTAACTGGGTTCTAATTGAGTTCTAAGCCACTATCATTTAAAGTAAAAACTCGTTCAAATCGAACAGGTTTCACAACATAAGAGCGTACTCTCTGTGTAGAATACAGATAGGAATTCTCAGCGTCTCACACTTATTCAAGATTTGTGTCTAGATTACAAATAAGGATTTTAAATAGCTCTGGGGGTTGGAGGCGCCCGAAGACAGGTCGCGCGGCCGCACGGAGGCGCGGGCGGCGGTCGCCTGGGAACACAAAACAATAAAGTTTTTCAACAAGGACTCTGCGAGATACACCCGGAGAAAAACATTACATAACGCCTGGGAATATCATCAGAATTTTACAATATACAATGTTCTTTACTGTGCCTAAGCGCATGTTTGATTACATTTTGGTGCACGGGACAATAAATGTCAAATAAAGGCCAAATGAATTTCATAGGTTTCCTAGTTCCCAACTGTACATGCTTGGAATACTAAGATAGTACCACCGTTGCAGAACTAACAACTGCTTACAAGAAACTTAAATCCAAAGTTGTACATGGATTGAAGTCATAGCGGGCTTTCGGCAAACATCGGGTAACATCGAGTAACATCGGTAAACATGGTGGGCGTGAGTTGTGTTGTCGCACGACACGACACTATAATACGGCCTCCCGTTACACCGTCGCCGCACTTTACCGACGATTTACTTTACTGGTTTTCTTTACTTTACTGCCGAAATCTATTGGCGACCCGCGCCCGCTCGACATATTGAAACAATGCCAATCTACAGTGACCGTCGTAAGGAGCCTCTCTGTCGTCTGCCACTCTACTACAGTGTGGGAATGTTCCCGTCTCTGGTTACACATAGCTCTCTGGTTCATTGTTTGAAAGCTACGTTATAGGTACTCGTTGATAAAAAATGTGCACCTACATTCATTCACATTTATTGAGGTTTCGAATATAATCAGTGCACCGGCTCTATGTAGGTTACTACATCTACATTTAGTAGTCGGCTACCTATAGTGAGTCGTGAACTGAGTCGCCTGGGAGGCTGGGAGCGCGCTGACGAATACTTACAGTGGGTATGTCCCACGAATAATTAGTGACGACATAAGTATGTATATAATAGTTACATGTATAATTATGTACAAACGTATCTGTAGTCCCACGGGATGTACCACAGCGAGCTCCAGATGCCTATTTTAGGTACAAGCTGCCATTTCCGATTCGGTTATTACACGGAATCAAAAATATAATAATACATAAGATAAATTGACTCGGATTCGACGTAATAAGTTAAAGTTGGATCTCCAATAAGTACTTGTTTGTATTAGTAAGTCTTTGACAAGAAGGTCATTATCATTTGCAATCGACGTTTTTAAATCTATATAATTATTCATCCATAGTTCGTCTTTTATTCAATTAATTCCAGGTAATTGTACGTCCATTGACTGTCAGTCAGATCTCTGCAACTTGAAACCAATAATTTCTTACAATTAACAGATAAAACTCGTCTTTGTTATTGTTCTGATTGTCACAGTCGCAGCTCGCAGCTCACAGCTAAACCTCCGTAAGAAGTTCAGAGAAGAGTCGTCTAACTGTAACTCAATTAGCGCTAAGAATCGTGTTTCAAAGCTCTGAGCTGCGGGCCGCGAGGCGAGTGGGGGGGGGGGGGGCAGGCGTCCGGCGGGCAATTATTGCCTGTCACTAATTACAGCCGGCGACCGGCAGCGAGCACTCCGTAAATAATGCCCTTAGGTAAGATGATACTTGTTCCGCGTTAGATGACCTCATCATCTCAGTAAACTCTTGGAGTTTTCCGGTGTTTAGTCAACAGTGTTTACTTCTACGGCCCAAATTAATTGCGTATTTAGCCAGATAAGATTTAGCGGTTGGCTCATATGAATTATTCTCTTTGGGGTGCCGGGTTTGATTATCGCATGAAACTGATGTCAGTTCGGCCTACAGGTGCTACGTAATAAATCTCTGTAAACATTGTGTGTGTTAGATGTAATCCGCGGGTCGTCTCCAGAGCATGTTAAACTCAAACTCAAACCATTTTTCAAATAAACCAATTACAGGCACTTTTGAATGGTCAAGGGGTCGGTCAGTCAGAATCATGAAACTGGTTGCCCGTTCCAAAGCGTAGTAGGTTCCTATGGAGAAGAACGGGCAAGAAACTCCACGGACACTCTTATAAATCAAAATATTTGTTACATCATTCATGTTGAAATTATACATTTGAGTGATATTTTCGAGATTTCTGTGATCATCAGATGAGCAGCGTTGTTCTCACGCAGCGACGAACCATACTTAGTGGCCACGATCACCGCACGTGGTACGTAAACTGATCCCGCGTTATGATAATATGTGGTGGACACTATCTCCTATCTTCTTTATCCTATCCTCATTTCCTCGCGATAACTGTACTTACGCATCAAACACGACTTAGCTGATCCATGATCTCATTTTTTTGAGTATGTCCGTCGATATTTTCGTCAATTGTGGACGGATTTTGAAAATTCTTTGTTTGTATGAAAGGGTATGCCCTCAAGGTGGTCCCATATAAATTTTATTAACTTAGCTTGATTACTTTTTGAGTTAGCTTCATTAATACGTATTTTTCCCACTTAGCCTATATGGACGATCTTTTAACATTTTCCTGTCACTGTTATTTACATAGCAGGTCGTGATATTCGAATTAGTAGGGGGTAGGTACCACAACTAAAAAGTGAAAAATAAAAACTTTTTACAAAAAAAACCAACCGACTTCCAAGACAAACACTAGAAAGTGAAAAATAACTTTAATTTCGGAAGTCGGTGGCTTAAAACGAAAATTCAAAACCAAAGACACCTTTTTACCCGACTACGGCGAAGCAAAAAGGAGGGTTATGATTTTGACCGGTATGTATGTATGTATGTATGTATGTTCATTTGTTCCCTCATAACTTCTAAACTACTCATCATAATTTCACAAATGGGGTATCGTTGGAAGCGTCTCGGTCGTCCGATGGTTATAGGCTATGTGACGTCACATTAAATTGAATATGGCGCCCTCTAGAGGACAAAAAGTCATGAACATAAAAAAAGTTTTTTTTAATGGGGTCATGTTGGGTATCAAATGAAAGGGCAAAATTACCACATTTCAAATATATATATATTATAACCCTAAAATAATTTAAATGACAATAAAAGTACCTAATAAAAACTAAAACTCAACTACGGCAAAAGAAATGGGGTAGCATTGGAAGCGTCTCGGTAGTCCGACGGTTATTGGCTATGTGACGTCACATTAAATTGAATATGGCGCCCTCTAAAGGACAAACTCATTAACTAAAAAAAAAAGTTTTTTTAATGCTGTCATGTTGGGTATCAAATGAAAGGGCTTAACTAGCACATTTCAAATATATATATATATATATATATTATAACCCCAAAATAAATTAAATAAAAATAAAAGTAATAAAAACTAAAACCCAACTACGGCAAAAGTGAACTAAAAAGGTTTATACCTTTTTAGTTCACTTTTGCCGTAGTTGGGTTTTAGTTTTTTTGTAAAAAGTTTTTATCAATTTAAGCCAACACTTATTTTTGTATGCCAACAGGCAGAATGTACTGGGAATATATATTATTAGTGTAACACCTGCATTCTACACAAATAAAGGAATTATTTATTTATTTAAAACATACACGAATGGAAAAAATACCCTTTTACTTGTCACATTACTTACGATGACATTAAATATTCAGTTACTAATAAACCAAATAAAGTAAATGTATGTGTTTAACCTACATCACATTGTTTTCGGTGGCGAGCACTGAACAACGCGCACACATTGAAACAGTTCCTGGTATGTTATTAGATGGAGAGGATCACAAACAACACGTATAAAGTAACCACCGCCACTTGAGCCGTCACTCCGCGAACATAAGCAGGTTCACTAGCAATGTGCGCCCCGCTCACTGTGATACACCCGACAGAACCCGAACGGACAATGCCTCAAACTTTAACGGCTTTGTTATTTAGTTTGGCGCCTTGTGTCGGGCTCGTTGAAAAAGTTAAACTTCTGCTTATCTATTTGCTGGTAACGCTGAGTTAATAATCATGCCAATACGACCAGTAATAGCCCACAGGGAAATACCATTCAAGCTAAACAGCTAAGCGCGCTTTACACAGCCTATCTTTATTAGACACTGAACAACTGTAAAGCGCTGTAGCTGCTGCGTGCTCGATGTCGTATTGCTAGTTATTATGAAAGGGATTCACAGCGAAAGTCGGCGTTTGACACAAAGTTTATAGATGTGGCGCTGCGGGCTATCGAGGGTTAGTTAGTGTTGCAAACAGACAAATGGACAGCTATTGATTAGGGGTCATTAGTATACTGACGCAAATAATACTAAACTTAGCCTACCTGTGTAATAGTGTAACATTTATTTCGTAACATTTTATTTAAATTAGTGTAAATAATAACACTATTATACGGTTTCAAGGCTCAGGACTGCATGATTTATATGCTCAAACAACAATAATATACAATTTGAATATCGCTACGACTCGTAGCAGCTACGGCGTAGCCAGCGCCTACGCGCTCGTAGCTCATTCGTAGACGTGCCGATGATATGGCGCTGCTGAGCGCCTCGATTTGTGGCCTTAGGAGGTTGGTGACCATCTGTGAAGAATATGCCTTACTTCATGGTTTGGTCTACAACGTCACTAAAAGTGAAGTCATGATCTTTGGTGTCGGCGGTCGATTTTCTGATTCTCTGCTTCTGTTCAAGTTGAACGGAATATCGCTTTTTAACCGACTTCCCAAAAAGGAGGAGGTTATCGATTCGGTTGTATTTTTTTTTTTTTTTTTTAATGTGCGTATACATACATTACTCCGTCATATTTTATGAACCGATTTAGAAAATTATTTTTTTGTTTGAAAGGATATACTTCACAGGTGGTCCCATTGTCATCAAGTCATGATCTGATCACGGGATCCTGGAGAAATCGAGGGAACTCTTCAAATATTATAGGTATATTTTTATAGTAACTCGTGCATTTGCTCTGGAAAAGCACCATTTGGAGAAGTGGAAATGATGATGAAGACCACAGATGGCCACCGGAACTACTCAATACTAATAAGTATTTCACGGGTTGCGATTCGATTACTTTAATATGATTACCAAGCAATTTATACTAGTCACAATGCATAGTATTATGGTGAAGTAGAGCTGATGGTCAGGTACCAGGAGAACTCCTCAAAAATTAACGTCCCTGCATCGAGAAAAGCAATATTTTGTAAAAGGTGATGAGCAGTTGCCATTAGGCTATTAAATTACAAACTGATCCATCCATTTTATGAGGGTATATAAAGTGAAATACTTAGGACATATTTGGACCGCTGACCTCAGAGATGATGATGATATTGAAAGAGAATGAAGAGCGCTGTCGGTGAGAACTAATTTGAGCGCTCGCAGGTTTGCACGTTGTTCTAGAGTAAAGAACCTTGTTTCGTGCATATTGCATCTCATTTCACACGTGCAGCCTGTGGCTCGATTACGCTCTTAAATCATACAGCACCCTTCGGGTTCAATATAATGCGTTTGGGGTATTGCTAGGGTTGATCCGCTTCTGTAGCGCATCAGGGATGTTTCCTGATGCTCGCGTCGATTGCGTTTACGCTACGATGCGAAAAAGATGCGCTTCCCTGGTGCGCCGGGTGCGGGCCAGCCCCAATATTATACTGCAGGGTGTCGCGAGCAGACTGGACTGTTGATGTGTGAATCGCTGCTGCAAGCTTTCCTCATCGGTGTTGAGCTTGTAGCAGGGATTCTCATAACTATAGGGCAGGGTTAGGTCAGGTGTGTAGGTTAAGTTTACCAACTTAGTTGTTAAGTAATATTGTTACTAACATATTGAGTCATTGTTACTTGTAAATTCAATATAAATAAATAAATAAGTCTAAAATTATTTACATAATAAATGAGATAAAGTGAAGCAATATTACAATATTCATCATTTATAAAATCGGCAACAGAGTAATAACATAACTGTGTCAGCGTGGACGACGAGTTTCTTGAATATTATTAAGGACTGATCCTTAATATTATCTGGCAATTTGTTAAAATTAATATAATTGCTGACATACCAACATACCAATAATGTTTTTTTTAAGCAAAGCAGTATTATGTACCAGTACACAATAGACTCTGATATTTTATCTCATGGCAGTAGTCCGCATCCTCGTATCATTTAATGCAGGAAATAGATGCTTGTTAGTTTTAACGAATATAACTACTTCAAGAATGTATACATCAATAGTTTGTCCTTTATAATTATTTTTTAGGTTTAAAGGAAGATATTTTTGATAGAAAATGCATTATATTTGTAATTATGCTTCATAATCTCGTCCTCATTGTACACTATGTAGTTTGCACTCGTTGCACTACTACGCTATCACATTATTTAAAGATGAAATACTTCATCCTAAAACAAAAAATGTTATCTGTGGTCCACTCGCTGGCGGGCCCGCATGACGTCTGTCAAATCATTGTACTTTTTTGTGCCGCGCGCTAATCATGTTTCCGTTTAAAAACTCCGAAATTTCTTAACGAAATGGGAAACCATCGAAGAAAACGTGGCAAAAAGAAATGGAGGACCTTAACGAACGTCTGCGAGAACTGGAAAACTGAGTGAAGACGCGAAAGCGGAGTCTTCATCGACATTCGGGTAAGTTTCTCGATATACCTACCAATTTGTCGTTAGTTGAAATAATTTTCCGAAAATTACCTTGCGATCCATACGCACATCAGTCTCTAGAGTTTTCATTAGAGGCTAACCATGAGAACAATAACTGTGCCGTATACTTACAAAAGAACGACACCACACGAGCTTTCACGAGAGGCTAGCCGATGGTACCTATATCGTTGAGTGTTAAAAACATATGCCTGCTGAATCCCTAGCAGTCTCTAAGAGTTTTCACGAGAGGTTAACCATGAGAACATTAACTGTGCTATATAACTACAAAGAACGACACCACACGAGCTTTCACGAGAGGCTAGCCGGTGGTATATCGTTCAGTGTTAAGAAAAACACATCCCTGTTGAATCCCAAGCAGTCTCCAAGAGTTTTCACGAGAGGTTAACCATGAGAACATTAACTGTGCCGTATAACTTACAAGAGAACGACACCACACGAGCTTTCACGAGAGGTTAGCCGATGGTCTATAATAAAATTATGTTCAGTGTTAAAAACACGTCCCTGCTGCATCCTTAGGGCTATCACGAGAGGTTAGCCGTGCATTTGGGCCAATGTATCACGAGAGGTTAGCCGTGAATTTGGGCCAATGGTTTATTTGTGAAGCTATCAGCCGCGGATTTTAGCAGTCTGGGACCTTACTCTCATATTCTTTGTAGAGGAGTACGAAGTTCGTCTCTGTGGAAGACACTACAGTCAAGCACGTTCGAGAGGCTGTGTGTCACGTGACTGAAGCTGATGCAGCCAGACTAAATAGCCGTACTCAATGCTGCCAGTTATATGTTTATTTACATATCGGAAAACATTATGTTCTCTTAAAAATTTCCAAAATACTAACAATAATAAATTCTAGATATACGATTACATTCGTTACAGATATTCGTCATTCGATACAGACAGTATACGATTTAAGTTAAATATGTTGTGTTAGTACTTGCTTCATTTCCACTACAATGCAGCCGGAAGGAGACTGAGAGTAAAATGGTATCTATACCCCAACCTCAGGCCTTGCCTTCAAGTGTTAAGAATCTGCTCGGAGGGTGCAGTGGTTAGTTCACCTATGGAACTGCATTGCAGTCTGGCCATACGGTGGTTAAAAGTTATGATTAATAGACTAAGCTGACTGAAGCACCCATAATCTGTGGCCTGTTGAACCCACCAAAGTTTGAAAGGGGGGGGGGGGGCAACAGTGAATGAAGGTGGAATCAAATGGGAACAAAGGATCAGGGGGGCAGAATACAGGGGCTGCCATTATGTCCATTGACAAGGTCCTGAACAGTTTAATAGCCTCCCGAGGGAGTGACTACTGTGTGTCATTTATCATGATTGCATCACATGAAGATCCTTAACCCTACCCAACTTTATAAGGATATGAAAGAATTGATGGAGTGGGCACCGATACCTAACAGGTATTTTTAAGTTTCAAGATAAATTCAATGCCACCAAACATTGTCAGATCTAGGATTGTCACTGGCTCAGATACGGAGTGGTGGATTGCAGTATTTCTCTAAAGTTATGCATGGTTGTATTGCTACTTATCTAACCACACATTTGTGAATCAAGGGTTATAAACTACCCTTTACTGAGTTTCCAGTTCAAACTTCTAAATAACAACTTCAGTATATTTTTACTAAAATCAGATGGCACTTTAAATAACTATGGTGCCACATACCACTTTAAACTGGTGGACTTAAGGACAGCTATTATGATTTTTTTGCCTATATTTGTTACCCATAAGAAAATATGTTAGAAGATATCTCCAGTTTCTGTTTTAAGATACATTGTAAGAGCCTACATGCCTCGCATTCGGGCTTAGCACAGCACCATGTGTGTTCGCTGGGATCATGGGTTGTCTTTCATAATTATATCCTGACAGTATTCTGTGCCTTGCTGATTCATAGGCAAACTGCATAGAAAATGTGTCTACTACTCAAAATGTGTTAAAGAAATCTAGGACTTATTATTAATATTGGAAACTGGAAAGGGTGCCCTAGAACCCAGCCAGTATCTAGGTTTCTTGTTGAATCAGTCCAGTTTGCCATTTCACTTAGACACTCCATCCAAAAGGAGATGCAAATAATAGAGTTTGCCTAATTACTAGGTATCTTTGTTGCTACATGCCCAGCTGTAGAGGGCTTTACACCAAGATCATGAAAGGTCACACACAACAGTTAGCCTTAAAGAATAACAATGAAAATAACAAGGCCAGAACTGGTTTATAATTCAAATTTATAATAACATATCGCCTGTATTCCTCAGAGGGCTGGGCAGAGGTGTTCTTATTAAAAAATCCAAATTCAATTATTATCAAATACAATAGAACTAGATTAAAATTCAAAATAAATTATTTGCAAATACAATAGAACTAGAATCAAATCCAAAATCATTTATTTGCAAAGGTTGTCTCAAATTTCAACGAACCACAATATAATTAAACAATTTGACTTTTTTCTTGAAATATTCTCTGTTGCTTCTCAAACTGACTGGGCCTGGTATGTTATGATAAAAAGTTCCATATAAATTACCTTGAACTTTTAACAGTAGGTAAGGATCAAAACAATTGCAAGCAAACTCAGATACTATGATGTATTACCTAGAACAGATATCACAACAGTCATAGCCTATATCAATAAGATGGGTGGTACTTGCTATACTCACCTAAAGCTTAGCTAGACAGTTATGGCAATGGTGCAAGGAAAGACAAATATGAGCTCTTGCATCTTATATTAGTTCCAAAGAAAACACTATGGTAAATCTAGAATCTAGACATCCTAACATAGAAATTGTTATTAAACTGGGTCAGCCCCAGTTAAACCTGTTTGCAAAAAGTCCAATACTAAGTGTCAGAATGACATCATGGCTCCCTGATCCAGGTGCATGCTCAGTAGATGCAATCACTATAAAATGGGACATCCACACCCATTGCGCAGGAGTCTCTGACACTGATTGGCCGCAATATTATCAGGGACGATTCCCTGAGAAGAGGAACACCAATCCCTTTAATTAATATAGTGCTAACTTTCTTGTCTAGCAAAGCAAGAAAGCTATATGAATCTGTTAGATCAGTGGATTCACTTCTGACAGAGTCAAGATATTGGCAGGCTCATTCACCGTGGTGATATTATTATTAACCACTAAGTTTAATCAAGGATTGTCTTATGGCTCACTCCCTAATGGTATTGAATGAGTTATAATTATATAACTGAAACTGGAGAAATTACCGACTATTACTATTAGCTGACACAGATGAGTAGAGTATCAAGGTTTCTTAGGGTAGGTAATTATATTTGAAATAAGAGCAAAGAACCCCAAACATGATATAATTTTGGGACTCCAGTAACATACGGGGTTATCTAATATCTTTCATAATTAAACCTTTGGTTTAGAATATTACAAACCAAAAATATTGTAACCATAATAGCTCTTGTAATTGTACATTGAATTCAACCTTATCACTCATTAATATAGATAACATTTCTTATAATAAGGATAATTATGATCTTATAGATACCAGAAATATTTGAAACTTCTGCACCTGGAAGATCTCAACCGAACTTGATATTTTTTTATTTTTTTAAGAGAATTTATCTATCTGGCCTGCCACAACCCTTTTTGTTCTATCCAGATTTTACTAAGAGTATAAGACAAGATTTTAAATCATTAATTATATCCATAAGAAAATCTTTTCATGCCGCCTCTAATCTAACCATTAGTGGATGGATAAAACAAAATTTTTGTGCCCAGTAGTAGAATAGATGTTTCTAAATTCACATAGACAGACATACCTCTACCTTCAAGGCCTCTAGGGAGGTATCGATGTTGAGGTCATAAGAAGAGCTGCTGATTGGATCACAAATTTTTGATTGTGGTCCTAATGCTTTTGCCCAGGCTGTGTGCTCTATAGAGAGTGGCTGCTCATAAAAAATTATTACATTTTTATGTCAATGTTAATTGTCTGTTTATATACATATAATTGGTGTTTGTAAGTATAGGATTATTAATGACATGGTTGATTCAAGACTGAATAAGAATTCCAGGACTCATAGTACCTAATTAGAGAATTTTAAAGTTAGGTAACTAAGTATGTCTTTAACTTAATGGAAGACTGATTTTTAAATAGAAATACATTTATAATGAGACTTGGAATAACATGGTAAGTTATAATGTTCAGTTGGTAAATAATGCTGAACTGGTTACCAACACAACTTTATTCTTTGAACATCTACATAGTGTACAATGAGGACGAGATTATGAAGCATAATTATACAGATCGGACTAACTTACCTAGTGACGTCCGATCCTTAATTATGTGAAGTAATCTCGTCCTCATTGTATCCCAACCCCTCCCAGATAATCAACCTACATATATACCTATGTGTATTGGATTGCCTTATCTAAACCCCTTCTAAAAGTTGTGTTGTGCTGTATGGACTATACGATGCCCGTACCGGTCATCGTGAAGTCCCGTTCATATGCTTTGAAAGAATGATTTGACAGACGTCATGCGGGCCCGCCAGCGAGTGGACCACAGATAACATTTTTTGTTTTAGGATGAAGTATTTCATCTTTAAATAATGTGATAGCGTAGTAGTGCAACGAGTGCAAACTACATAGTGTACAATGAGGACGAGATTACTTCACATAATTAAGGATCGGACGTCACTAGGTAAGTTAGTCCGATCTGTATAATTATTTTACTTTGATTATTTCAGTAAATCAAAGTTCGTTCATGTTATTAATTCCATAAAAAATATACAAAAATAAAAAAGTCTGGCAAATAATTAGATTTTATGAAAGTTTACATGTTCTAACATTATTTGAAGTGTAGTTTTTGTTGTAGAGAATCTGAAAAACTATCGTAGCATCACGCCTTGTTTCCCCGAAGGGTTGGGTAGAGGTGTACATACACACGCCAGTTATGTTTAAGTCCCTTGTAATAGGGGGAAAATAGGCTCCCCCCTATTACAAGGGACTTAAACATACCGCTAACCCGGCACAAATCCATACTCCGGGCTGATACTGAGAAATTCCAGATAGAAAAACCCAATAACACTTTGCGCGACCTGGGAATCGAACCTAGGACCTCATGCTCAGCAGTAGCGCTAGCGACAACTAAACCAACGAGGCAGTCTAGTCGAGAAAAACTATGAATAGTTACAATTAGTGCGATACTTTATAAAATAATAAGAGATGATAAATATTTGTGATATAATATGTAGGTAGGTATAAACGTTAAATGCGACCCATGTCATTTTTTTTGTAATTTTCAGTATGTATTCATATTTAAATTCAATAACAGTTTGTTCTTCCTTCACAATTAAATCCTCAATCACAAATCCTTATTTACAACGTCAAACTTTTAAATTAGTTTTGGTTGTAAGGGGACGTTATGAGCAGTTTATATCGTGCGTCTACTGTAGAGTTCGCCGGAGACGCGCGGTACGTCGTGTGGACGTATGACTAACATGCAGTACTTAACAATGGCGTCGGCGCGTCGCGTGCGGTGTCGCGACCTCTTGCTGCTATTGCCGCTGTTGCGTCCAATTGCTCGGCACTTAATTGAAACGTCCCAGTTATTTGTGTAGCACGATAATTACACATTTTATTAATCTTTACTTGGAACGCGGAATGGCACACTCGCACAGAGCACTATCGTATTTTGTCATAAAACGAGTGTAATACTTTATTCTTCATATTGTTTTATGATGCTCGTTAATAACGAAGTGATGACGGAAATGCACCCGACACGCCTTTATGGCGTGTTTGTGGGAGTAATGTTTATAATGGCCGTGTGTATGACCGTATGTATGGCGTGTTTGTGGGAGTAATGTTTATAATGGCCGTGTGTATGACCGTATGTATGGCGTGTTTGTGGGAGTAATGTTTATAATGGCCGTGTGTATGACTGTATGTATGGCGTGTTTGTGGGAGTAATGTTTATAATGGCCGTGTGTATGACCGTATGTATGGCGTGTTTGTGGGAGTAATGTTTATAATGGCCGTGTGTATGACCGTATGTATGGCGTGTTTGTGGGAGTAATGTTTATAATGGCCGTGTGTATGACCGTGTGTATGGCGTGTTTGTGGGAGTAATGTTTATTCCCGTAGTAAATAGTGTGTCAGGTGTGTTAGGCTGGCCCCAGCTGACGGCGTCTGATTAATCCTCACTCGCTCAGGTCATACGTTATCAAACCATAACAAATACATATACAGAGAAACCAATTTTAAAACCAATTTTAGAAATCAATACCTGGTAAGTTTTCATCGTATGTATCTCCGAAAACCGTCATGTTTTAGAAGTGGGCGTAAACAGGCTGATAAAACAAATGAACTAAAAAGTGAAGTAGAACTATGTGGAGCCACTGCACACAACATAATTCATGATGTGCGCGTTGTTCTCGCCCTCAGACTAATTTAGTTCTCGCGGTATTTCGGAGCATCCCTCCCCTGCGGCGGCGGCGACCGGCGATCGACATCCGCTTCACCTATTAACTAATCCTTAGCTTTTTACAAAAAAAAACTCCTTCCTATTCAGAATAATTGAAACATTAAATTAAGCTTTTCCCATGTGAGCGCTTGATTTTAGCATAAAAATCTGCCAAACATAGCTAATTTAAGCGATGATTTTCAGTCCTTTCATATTGCAAAATGTAAATAAATATGACACAACCGTCACCCTGCCCATAGCTCTGCAGTAAAACTATTAATTCCCCCGAGCCTGGACATGATAGACAAATGACAGCGCTACATAGCCCTTAACACAATCCATCGCTTGCGCCGTAAAATGATATCTGTAGAGGCGTTATATTTAAACGTGACCAGTTCTTAACTTACAGTAACATTATAAACTGTGGAAGAAAACATTAAAATGTCAACTTTACTTAAAACTCTGTCAGTCACCTTGTCACATCCAATTTAGCACGCCCTGAACAAAACGAATAAGCTAATAATTGAGGGTAGTCTGCTATTTTAGTATATTTTAACTGGGCTATAAGCTATTAGGTTCATTCGGTAGGTTGTGATAGTCGCGAGTGGTCGTGTAGTGCCGCACGCTAACGGGCGCGCGGCACGCAGGCCTTGTGCGACGCGTTGCTCGCTTGGGATGAGGTTCAAATATAGACACTGTTTTTTATATTTCTATGGGTTCAAACTATAGGTGATAGCTCGTAACACAGAAAACTTGGCTCTATTCAATTTAGAATAGAATTTATGCTGCCAGCCTTTTGGGCACTTTCTCCATCGACAGCGATGCGGATAAATTTTTTGATGCCCAATGAGCTCTTCCCCCCTTTTTTTTAAGTTTCGATAAGTACTTGTACATACTATAATTTCAAAGTTGAAATAAAGAAAGAAAGAAACTACAATCACATAGTAGCGAATAGAATTTTACAGTTTATAAATGTAATTAGCATGTCATTGATAACTATTTCAACATAACAGAGCAATTTGCATTCAGGGTATGTTGGCAGGCAGTCAATTAGTTATGTACTTTATTATGACATGTATAGATACTTTAGAAAAAGTGTTGGATAAATTAAATTTAAGTTGGATAAATGCCAGAATGAACAAAAACAATGTAATCTGTGTAATATTCTCATTACTAACGATAAGCAGTTCCTCAACAGATCCGGATGTCTTTCATCTCGCTCACGTATTTTATCTTTTACGTCACGTCTATTACTATCTCATTTGCGAGCGGACGCGCCGTCGGGTTCACTTCATACAAATTACATCAAATAAAAATGTGTTCGAGTGGAATCGTGAGCGGCGCTGCTATTAAGAGCTCGCCGGATATTGAGATTATTGATCGCGCCACTTCCGGCCGGTAATACGCGCGCTTCCGGCGCCCGCGTCGCCGCGACATGGCGCCCGCGTCACTTCCGAGACAAGATTTGTTGGCACTGCAGCCTGCGTGCCTTCCATTCCCTCCGCTAACAGATACACACCGCACGGCTAGCAGGGACTGAACTTACACCAACTTTGACAGAATGTACGGTACACATACTACGGCTACAATACCGGGTGTAATTTTAATCACCGTTTTCCTCTTAAGTGGTCATTCTACTCATCATTATGAACAACTTTTACTATGGGACCAAACCTGAAATCGTGAAAAAAAAATCAGCTGTTCCCTACATTTATGTTTGCATAACTCGTCAAAATGTAGGGAACATCTGATTTTATTTTCACGATTTCAGGTTTGGTCCCATAGTAAAAGTTGTTCATAATGATGAGTACAATGACCCCTTAAAAGGAAAACGGTGATTAAAATTACACCCTGTATACATAAGAGAAGAGCAGAAAAACAAGGAAATATGTATATAATATTTAATAAAAATACACATAATTATGCAGTGCAAAGAAAATTGCGCCACTAGCTAGCCGCGCCACCAGCTAGCCGCGCCACCACCTAGCCGCGCCACTAGCTAGCCGCGCCACCAGCTAGCCGCGCCACCACCTAGCCGCGCCACTAGCTAGCCGCGCCACTAGCTAGCCGCGCCACCAGGTAGCCGCGCCACCAGGTAGCCGCGCCACCAGCTAGCCGCGCCACCAGCTAGCCGCGCCACCAGCTAGCCGCGCCACTAGCTAGCCGCGCCACCAGCTAGCCGCGCCACCAGGTAGCCGCGGCCCCGCGCTTTGCTATCTTCGCAGTTGTCAAGTTCGTGACGTAAATCGAGCGCAATATAATTGCCTAATACTACTTACATTATTAATCCTACGTTATGAACCTGCACCACCGAATCGAGATGATTGATGCCGTCATACACATCACTCATCAGACGTACAGACACGATGTACTGTGGATGCAGTTTAGATGTCGCGATGCCCGAGCCGTGGTGTGGAAGTTTACACTTACGGCCATTTTACCTCTTGCCCGTTTGCGATGACTAGTCTGCAGCACATTTTCTTGAAAGTTACTTTAAATAATGCATACCAAAGCGTACATTCTCTCCGACATAATGACTGTATTTAGTGAAGACTCCCCACAGTGCGCACGCGTGGCGCGCTCGGCACGCCTGGCACGTGCCGCACGGCCGCACGTCTGCACGCCCGGCACGCATGCCACGTCCGCTTCCGGTGCGGTTCCTTCCTATCTTGTATTCACCTTCTGTTTATCTTTGTTTTACTTGCACTGTCACTTGGCATATCTTATTGCGTTTCCGATTAAAAATAAATGTAATCAGGACAGACCGTGCAGTAACTACTTACCTAGTAGTGCCTACTAGAAAGAGAATCGTGGTACGTCCCATTACCTTAGGTACTAAGGCTTTAGCTGTCTGTATACGGATGCCAGTAAAATTCTTGGCATACAAGATATTCCAACGTTTTCGGGTGATTGGCGAGTCCGGCCTGTGCGGGACAGGCGGTGGCGCCGGCGCCGCGGCGGTTCTGTAATCCGTCTGTGGTGATGGATGCTGTTATGCGACTACTAAGTAATCTACTACGTAATCGTGGAGCTTAACTCAGAACTTAAGGAGCTCAGCGACTAGACGAACAATACCAAACAAAGGACATTTGAGTAGGCCGCATAAAATACTCAAACTGCCAGAACATCATTAACTGTGAAATAAAGAAAAAAGAAAAAAGTAATTTTACTTTTTAAAAAAACTTAACAAAGTAATCATATCATTTTGATGTAGTATTCAACAATGTCAAGTAAAAACTGGTATGTTTTCATGAGTTTAGTTAATAATTAAAGTGTCAAGTTTTTATGGTTTTATCACAAGTTTTAGCAGCTTTTTTGTCGTCTAAATAATCAGAAATTTTATAGTACCCTTTTTTACAAAGTTTAGTTTTGAGTGTGTCTGTGCGTCCTAGTGCGTCGGCGCCTCGGCGCGAGGCAGTAACGTTGACTGTCCAAGCAACTACGTACCACGAGACGTCCGTTGGTTTTGGCGTCGAATAACAACAAGTCTGCAAGTTACAAATTATTTAAACAAATCGCGGGAAATTGGTATTTTAATTTCCCTCTATCCTTGTTTATACATTCGCCATAAATATTTTTTCTAGTTAAAACGTCCAACTCACAAACTTGTATTTGTATGTATGTAATTTGTATTACCTAATGCATTACATAATGCACGAACGTCACGGCTGAGTCGGAAATGCATTAGGTACATAATATTATAATGCACGGACAGTCAACGTGTAAAAATAATACATCTTCAAACGTTTTTGCTTATAAAATGGACACACCTGCTGGTTTAGTAGCCACACACGATATGTTTGTGCTGAACATGTATACGACAGACGACCGACGGAGTCGCAGTAGGCCTCACCACGAATATCGTTTATGCTGAGACACAAACAATTTAATAATTATACAATCTCTGATGGAGTTATATTGCTAAAAAAAACCCACAAACATTATGAATACTTGAAACGATATGTCAACTTCGAGTGTATTTGTGTAGCGGCGACCGGCGGCGACATCTTGTTAACAAGCAACTGATGCAGGACAGTCGTGCCGATGCGGGTATCGCAACTATCGCGTGTCGCTGCGCTTAATGTTCGCCTAAACACACAAAAAACTGAACTCAGTAAGAAGTTAGTTTGTTTCATCTTCAGATTTGCAGTAAGTTATCCTTTACGAGAATAAGATTGAACATTGAACCCATAACACTGCTCCGTGAGGTCGTAATTGAGCAACAAAGGGAGATGTATCGCCCTGCTCCGTCCCGCGTGTCCCAGCCAGTCGCGCCTCCCGCGTGTCCCAACCAGCCCCAGCTCCCGCGGCCCCGAGCTATCCGCTGAGATGAAAGTAGACGCGCGTCCGGGACACTCGGCTCAGCGTTGTTTTATTAGAAATGCATTTGCTTTGTTTAACTACAACAAAAGCTATAGTGGCTTTTCAACTTTTTTGAGAGGTTGTATATATAACTTGTAACTGACAACTGTAGTAAAACACGAACACGACGGGATCATTAAGAATAAGAATATAATAAGAATAATAATTTATTGTTACAAAATAAATTCCAAAAATAAAAATATTGTATGCTTACTGTTAAAATGTTTTTGATGGTCTGTGGTATGCATTCCATTCGTCTACACTGACATAGACAACTTCCCTGGTCTTGACGTTTTGGGATAGATTATCTATGACCGGTTCCCTTTCCTTTTTGATCTCCATGTCCGATGGTTCATGATGGTTCATGTAACTTATATATAATTAGTAATCTCTTTCTATCAATGTTAAATTGTGACGAATATGTGTGCTTATTTGGTGATCAAATAAAGGCTGACACATACGAGTTGGGATCTGCTTTTATTTCGACATCCACGCCTTGTCTGCTATGGATTGCTCACGCTGATTGAGGAAGCTGCACAACGTTAGCTCATCAGGTTATGGTCTCAGAAGGAAAATCCATAGCGACTAACGATCAAACCCAGACAGGTACGAAATATTTTTTTTTGGATCTAACAACACGAGATGTCTTTGTCGTCTAACAATGGAAATAATTCATCGGTTGCAATTGAGAAGCTTGAAGGAGTTTCGAACTATATTAACTGGAAATTTAGCATAAAAATGCTACTTACACTCGAAGGTCTTTGGGACTGCGTTTTGGGTACTGAGACAGATGGAAATAAACGACACAAAGCTTTTGCTAGAATTTGCTTAAGTATTCAGCCAAGCTTATATCAGTATGTGCGAGAGTGTACAGAACCAAAAGAAGCATGGGACAAGCTTGCCAATACTTTTGAACACAAAGGTTTATATAGAAGAGTGCTACTCTTACGTCAACTTCACAGAATTGAGTATCAACAATTCTCCAACATGTCAGACTACATAGAAGGTGTCATGAAGCTTGTGCACCAATTAGATGACATCGGGAAGAAGATAGACGATGATGAAGTGGCAGAGATTCTTCTGAGCGGCCTACCCCAGGAATTTGATATGTTGGTGTCTAGCCTCGAAACTGCACAGTTGAGGGACAACCTCACCTCTGAATTAGTGAGAACAAGACTTCTACAGGAAGACCATCGACGCGTCAGTTCCAATTCAACAGCCTTTTTAATGAAAAAGAGGGAATTTAATTCTATTACCTGTGACTATTGCAAGAAGTCCGGCCACAACTCGAAGCGATGTTTTAAGAAGAAGAGGGACTTGAAGGC
Source organism: Eupsilia transversa (assembly GCA_914767815.1). Taxonomy (NCBI): domain Eukaryota; kingdom Metazoa; phylum Arthropoda; class Insecta; order Lepidoptera; family Noctuidae; genus Eupsilia; species Eupsilia transversa. The sequence goes on from OU611880.1 coordinate 120,376, forward strand.
TAAAAAGAACCCAGAGCATACACTATTTGCAACAGCTTACATGGCTTCAACCTCTGAATCCTTTATCATCGACAGCGGGGCTACTTCGCACATGTGTTCTAATAAGACATTATTTAGTGAAGTGAGAAATAGAAATACTGTTATTTCGGTGGCCAATGGACAGAAGTTACACAGTAATTGTACAGGTAAAATAACCCTAAATTCAAATATAGGCCTTGAAAATGTACTTTTAGTCCCTGAAATTTCTTGTAGTTTGATCTCCGTTAGCCATATTACTAATAATAACTATATTGTAGTATTTACAAAGGATGAATGTAGGATTTATAATAAATGTAAAATCACTGGCAACCACATCTTAACTGCCAATAAGGTTAATGGGTTATATGTAGTGAAACCGCAAGCTGAGCCTGTCTCTTATTCGGAGTGTTCCAAGCCCCTGCCTATTATGCAGAGGACAGTGATTGCTCATGCTGCTTCGTGTGTGCCTGTGTCTACATGGCATAAGCGTCTTGGCCACTTGTCAGAAAAAGGTATGAAAATACTTGGTGGTGGGAACCAATGTGTTGGTGTCGTTTTACAGGAAATGGAGAAGATACCCAGTGGCTGTGTTCCATGCTTGACTGGAAAGATGTGCGATGCATCTTATCCACAGGCTGTACAGGAACGTGCTACTAAACCATTGGACATCATTCATTCCGACGTGGTGGGCCCGATGCAAGTCAGCAGCTGGGGCGGAGCGAACTTCTTGCTAACGTTCACTGACGATTGCACCAGAAAAACATGGGGATATCTCATGAAGCATAAATCTGAGATGAAGAGGTGATAACGCAAGCGTGGTCCCCACTGTCTGACAACCCATATGCTACTGGTGATGAAGGTAATTCTGAAGGTGATGAAGCTGATGCGGGTAACCGCTATGTAACTTCTCTGCCGGAAGGTAACTGTCAAGGAGGAGATGAGGTCTCGCCGGTTGTTGCCGAGCGGCCTGTCACTCGTCCTGTACATGAGGTCTCGCCGGTTGTTGCCGAGCGGCCTGTCACTCGTCCTGTACGTGAGGTCTCGCCGGTTGTTGCCGAGCGGCCTGTCACTCGTCCTATACGCAGCACACGTGGTAAAGTACCTGAGCGCTACACAGATTACGATTTATCTGCAATGATGGCTGGAGAAAAATCACTATCAGAGCCTGAATTCTATCAGGAAGCTATTAGTTCAGCTGAAAAGGAGGAGTGGTACAATGCTATGCACTGTGAGTACTCTTCTTTAATTAAAAATCAGGTGTGGACTCTGGTGGAACGTCCTAAAGGTGTAAATGTGGTAAAATGTAGGTGGATATATAAGAAAAAGTATGATGCATCTGGAAATTTTGTAAAATATAAGGCTAGATTGGTTGCCTGTGGTTACAGTCAAAAACAGGGCATTGATTTCTCTGAAACTTTTTCACCTGTTGTAAGACACGCATCTCTTAGGATTTTGTTCACAATAGCTACTGAATTAGATTTAAAAATTAACCATATTGATGTTACAACAGCTTTTTTAAATGGTGAACTTGAAGAAACTTTGTACATGGAACAGCCCCAAGGTTTTAAAAAGGATAACAAAGTTTGTTTATTAAAGAAAAGCATTTATGGACTTAAACAAGCGAGTAGAATGTGGAACACTAAAATACATGCTGTTTTAACACAAAATGGTTATAACCAAAGCAAATGTGAACCTTGTATTTATGTAAAGAAGACTGAAAAAGAGTATATAATAATAGGTTTATATGTAGACGATTTATATGTATTTCATAATAGTTGTATTAATAATGTATTATCAATTTTAAATAATAACTTTGAAATTCGTGACTTGGGAGAGCTTAAAAATTGTTTGGGCATGAATGTCACTAGAAAACAGGGTGTTACAATTTTGGACCAATCAGAATATATAGAACGATTATTGGAGAAATATAATATGTCGAATTGTAAGTCTGTTGGAACCCCCTTGCCAGTAAATTATAAGTTTGAAAAATCTGAAAGTAAATGTGTAGATGACGAAGTGAATAAATATAGACAATTGTTGGGAAGTCTTATGTATTTAGCTGTATGTACTCGACCAGATATTGCATATACTTGTAGCCAGTTAAGTCAATACAATAACTGTTTTAATAAAAGTCATTGGTGCATTGCAAAGCGTGTACTTCGTTATTTAGCAGGAACTAAAAATTATGGACTTTATTTTGTTAAAGCTGGTAATTTTGATATAACTGCGTATGCCGACGCTGATTGGGCTAATGATCTATTGGACCGTAGATCTTACACAGGTTTTGCCATTAAAATGGGAAATAGTGTGATCAACTGGGAAGCTAGAAAGCAACGTTGTAATGCTCTTTCTAGCACAGAGGCAGAATATCTGGCTTTAGGAGATGTAAGCAAGGACATCTGTTTTGTGAAAAATTTCATGTCAGAAATTCTAAGCAAAAACTTGAATGTCATTGTATACAATGATAGTCAGAGTGCACAAAAGTTGTTGTATGTAAAAGAGTATTCACACAAAAGAACCAAACATATAGATCTACGCTATCATTTTATAAAAGACTTGGTGCAAAATGGCTATCTGAGTGTAAAATATTTAGAAACCGATTCTATGATTGCAGATGTTTTAACAAAACCTCTATGTCTTATAAAACATATTAAATTTGTAAAAGGTTTAAATGTAGAGGCATTGTAATTAAAAATGTTTTTTTTGTTATACAAATGGTTATATTTCTGTAAGCATGTTTATATGGTGTTCGGTGGAAAAATGTAATGCATAAGGAGGAGTGTTAAAATGTTTTTGATGGTCTGTGGTATGCATTCCATTCGTCTACACTGACATAGACAACTTCCCTGGTCTTGACGTTTTGGGATAGATTATCTATGACCGGTTCCCTTTCCTTTTTGATCTCCATGTCCGATGGTTCATGATGGTTCATGTAACTTATATATAATTAGTAATCTCTTTCTATCAATGTTAAATTGTGACGAATATGTGTGCTTATTTGGTGATCAAATAAAGGCTGACACATACGAGTTGGGATCTGCTTTTATTTCGACATCCACGCCTTGTCTGCTATGGATTGCTCACGCTGATTGAGGAAGCTGCACAACGTTAGCTCATCACTTACTGTAACTAGAGTAGAGTATTAACATAGTGTTATTAAAAACAGTGGTCCCCTAACTAGGCAGCGCAGCCCCTGTATCTTGGGGGCCTGAGGCGTATTTCCCTTTCCGTGTTCAACTGGCGACACCGGTCTCGCGAAATCCACACGCTTTTGTTTTTACTACGGAATCCTACGATCCCGTGTTCAATTCGCGTCAACTGAGCACGCTTTTGCGATCAAGCAACGTTAAAAGAAGTTTTACAAAACAGTGTGTAATTGAATTGAACACGGTTTTTTAACCTGTCTATTCGAAACAAATCCGTACTGGTTAAGCGCGTTCGTAAATGTTCGGGATAAATCGTGCGGGCCGAAGCAGGCGAGAGCGCCCGAAGTTGGATTCGCGCGCTTCTCATTGCAGTTTGTTACTGTGCGTTGAACGCACATGTTATGTTTTGTTTACATAGTGCATAATGGAAGAGTTAAAAGGGTTTTCAGTGAAATCACTAAAGATTTTGAAATACTCAACTATGACGGACAGTCGAGTGACAGTTTGAGTCTGAGTTTATTAGAATAATCAAAGTACTTAAAGAAGAACCAAATCCAGTAAACACACAAATACTGAAAAAATATTCATCTGAACTATCTCGATTGCAGACTCCTTCCTCTATTGTTTCATACATGCATGATAAGAAAATACGACGTTCACGAAAAATAAAGGTCCAACCTACATCTATTTCGAGACGGCATCAAAAACAATTACCCAGAAGTGGTAGAATTCAGTCCGGCCGTCCTGTTAAAAAGAAACGTGCACACAATATCGCTGTGAACATAGACCAAAACGAACGTTCCGCAAAATAGTTGTCTTGTCGGTGTTTTTTTTGTTATTTTTGTGCTGATAATAAATGTTTCATTAATTGTATTGTATGTAATATTTCATTGAAATCATATTGAGTTAATAATACAACCTACTGTCTACTATAGAATAATGCCGTCGCTGATTCAACACGCTTTTGAAGACTCAGACAGTCTAAGAGTCAAGTTAAAAAAGTGTTCAGTTCAACTGCACACGATTTTGTTAAAGCTTACCCAGCGCCACTTGATCACAAAGGCGTGCTCAGTTGACGCGAATTGAACACGGGATCGTAGGATTCCGTAGTAAAACAAAAGCGTGTGGATTTCGCGAGACCGGTGTCGCCAGTTGAACACGGAAAGGGAAATACGCGGGCCTGAGTTGCGTTATCTTAAATTTTAGATCGAGACATGTTTGCGTTAACTTGATGTTTGAAAATGGACACAATACGTAATTAATTATGGTAGCGAACAATCAAAATAAAAATAAAAATAAAATTGAACAAAATAAAATAATTCTAATAATGTTAATGTGTTTGAGGATTTGTGTGTGTGTGTGAGTGTTTAAGAATGTGTGAGTATTTAAGTGCAAGTGTGGTGGTGAGTTGTAGGTGTGACTGTTTGTGTGAATGACTTGCTTGTAGATTTTGTTGTTAACTCACTATATCCTCAGTGTCGTTGTATGACAGGGAGAGAAGCCAACTTTTTGTCATTCTTTTATACGAGTGTGTGTTAAGACCTTTAGTATCACAGTGCTTGCTTATTTTATTGTAGAGAGTGTGTGAGTAATAGGGGCACCGTCTGGACAGAAGACTGTTTGCGTTAGGAAGAGGGACGTGCAGGATACGTTTTGAGAGCAGGGGCCTAAGTCTACTAATTTATAAACGTTGCAATGGTCTCTCAATGGTGAGTTTTGGATAGAATTGCTACAAAAACTGTCAAAAATTACCATTGAGAGACCATTGCAACGTTTATAAATTAGTAGACTTAGGCCCCAGGCTTTGGTAGTCAGGTCTGTTTTTAGGGTTCCGTAGTCAACAAGGAACCCTTATAGTTTCGCCATGTCCGTATGTCTGTCTGTCCCCGGCTTAGCGCAGAGACTGTTAGTTCTAGAAAGCTGTGATTTGGCATGATTATACATATTAATGACGCTGTGGAGGCATCTACACCGCCACATACGAACTAAGCATCAAAGATCTGACGTCACAAGTCAATAGATGAAAAATATTTTTTTTTAGGGTACCTCCCCTATACGTAAAGTGGGGAAATCTTTTTTTTTTCGTCTATTCTATGGTGCGGGGGTGGGGTATCTTTGGAAAGCTCGTTCAAAAATATTGTGAGTTTGTAAAACCATTTTTGGATTGAAGGATCTGTTTGCGAAATATTAAGCTTTAAAGTGCTAATTTTTCTTAGAGTCAAGTGCCCCCCCATTCATTCTTCCTAGCCTTTTCCCGATCATGTTGGGGTCGGCTTCCAGTCTAACCGGATGCATCTGAAACCAGTATTTTACATAGAGCGACTGCCTATCTGACCTCCACAACCTAGTAACAAGTGCCCCCCCCCCTGCCAGCTAAATGGTAAGTTCTGGATGTGTGGAAAAATTCACAGCAGTAGTATATATAATGAAATTAAAAGGAAAACTATCACAGCTAAGTAGGCTCTACAAGTTAACGAGAAATTATCGACCAACTTACATTTGCAGTTTCAAAAGTGGCACGCACTTGGCCGGTTTTAATAGATGTGTGCGCATGCAGTGCGGCACTAAGTATGTATAGTTGACGTACTCGTAGAACCGGAAATTCGTTGTATAGCAGATCTATCGGGAACCTAAAAGGCTTTCTAAGCATCACTTTAATTACAGCTCTTTGAGCACTTTCTATGTATTTTCTGTTCATTTTGAAAGGAAACGCGTTTACACAAACCTCACCATCGATACGATAAACATCATACCTCATAACAAATGAACCGATACATATTGAAAATAATCAGTGTTTAGATTAACAATTCAGTGCGATGGAAATACCGCAGCTAATCGGGGCGATTAGCGAGCCACGCCAACATTGCGGTGCGGGGCGTGCACTGGTCGCGCGAGTAGCCGGGCCAGCCATGCAGGCGTGAGTACAATGGTTGTAATACGATGTCCATTGTGATACTGTGTGCTGTAAGTAGGTTTGTGACTAAAGTAGTAAGTACTAACTTGACGTTATTAGAAAATAAACGAGAATTGATGTACACTCGTATCAGATCGCGAGTTTTGTGCTTGTACCTATAGCAACGCGCTGTTTTGGGTCAAAGAATGCAGTTATCGTGAGAGAAGCAAAGCACCATTCAAAACTTTACGGAAACCACATGAATGTGCACTTAATTATAACAAGTTCACCTCGCTTCCAACCCCGCTCGCTCGCGGCCGCAAACAAATTGTGGACGAGCGCGCAACGAGCGCGTGACTGTATGTGACATCTATTAACTAATGAGACCGCTGCACCGCTACACGCTAAGCTGCGCCACCGGACTGACGGCAATGATACACTGTAGGTATACCTGTGACAGTAATACGATATTATTGTCAGTGGCGTCACAAGCGGCCGCAGGAAGTTTCACGAGAATTACCAGTTCTAATTCTCATATTCCTGTATCCCTATCCTGTATATTCAGTTACGGGTGAATAATTTGCCTGGTTAGAGGATATTCATCTTATGTCGATAAAAACACCCTGTTCCTTCACACTCTAAGGCAGACTTTTAGGTTTCTGGTCATTTTGGAGTACGCATTGCTTGCTGTATAATAAATAACTTAGGTACATGCAAAGTGGAAACACTACTTAGAAAATATGGTATTGGACGTGAGAGGTCAAGTGTTTATCTTGTGTGTGAATGTGTTTAGCTTTACACTCGAGTTCTTCTTGAGCATTACACTCGAGTGAACTTTACACTCTTTTCCTCATACCTCTAAAGACCCATTCTGTGCGATTATTCCCGGTGTCCACCACCTGTTTGGCCACCAATGGGGGACAGCGAAACATGATGCTACGTGAGAATAAATAATCGTACATGCATAGGGCATAATTAACCGTATAAATACACGCGTTAAAAACATAGCCCTTCTTGTCAGTCGGGTCTATCTTTGACAATTTCTATTCTATTTATAACTCCGTGGTGCTGCGTGTGACAGCATCATGAACGTTTTCTTGTGATTTGTTCATATATATCATTAGCTGCGTTTTTGGTGACTTCGCCTTTCTTAGACTAGAGATCTTCGCATTACAGTTTACTGGGCTACAATAACAATGCTTATAACTCACATCTCGGACCTGACCTCACGACTCTGATTTTGCCTGGTTTCCAACGGAGATACAACGTTATATAAACTGAGGCATAGCAAGTGAATAATTTGGGATACAGTCTCTACATTTGAGAAACTCAATCTGCTGGAAGACAGTGGATTACTCCGCGATTACTTGATATTATTTTTTAAGGTCGTCACATTTTACGACGAAGAAAATATAAACTCAAAACATTTATTTTAAAAGAAACAATTATTTTTAAAAAAAACAGGCTCTTTTGAATTGTCAAGGGGTCGGTCAGTCAGAAAGATGAAGCTAGTTGCCCATTCCAAAGTGTAGGTTCCTATGGAGAAGAACGGGCAAGAAACTCTTGTCTCTCTATGAAACACTATTAAAGCTTTACAATATAATTATTTTGTTTTATTTGTGTTCATTTCTGGGCCAAGCTTATATAGGATCGGACAGGACAACGTCTATCGGGTCAGTTAGTTCTGAATAAACATATCATTCTATTTTTATGTATTTTTAATTTGATGTAAGGGACTTAATCATTATTATTATTGTAGCATTGTTACGTATTGTAAGTCTATAGATTTCACTAATGTGTACAAATAGTTTGTGTAAATAGTGTAATGCTGCACATCACTTTATCTTGTATAGATATAGAAACCTTTATACATCATCGATCCATTCATCATTAAACACAGAAAGTAACACTCCCTCTCAATCATGTACGCGGACAGCTAAATGTGCGTGTGACGTCACTGATGTATCACTGTCACAATGCAGCATCCGGATGACCGGTCCATTGGCTGTACTTTACACAAAATATTACTTAAATGTTCGTCACACACATCTCTATCGAAGCGCGGATATACGATCATGACCAGATATACGATGAAATCGTTAAAGTAGTGAGAAACGAGCGTTTTTCCGAGCGGCGTCACGCGGGGGCTTCACGAATATTTCCGAGCGGCCTCACGCAGGGGCTTCACGAATATTTCCGAGCGGCCTCACGCGGGGGCTTCACGAATATTTCGTGAATTACGTACTGAGTAGCATTGGAGATGAGCATATTGACACCGTTTCACGTAATCGAGACTGTTTTTAGAGCAGCTGAATGATAATTGAGATGATTATTTCCAAGTCAAAACAAATTTAGAATTTGTCCATCTCAAACGTACTTATGTAAATATATATGGATTTCCAGTCTCCTTAAGTAAGTACTTTACATGTACAAGTAAATTAACATCTGTGATCGTTTTACTAGTAGTAGCAAGTGAAAGTCTACATTTAGCTAAGTTATAGCATTTTAGTATTTTGTAAAGACACATATTCATATTTTCAAAGTTTAACTTTTCTAAGAACTGAATAAATCATCGTAGCAATGAAAACTCACCACGTCGTAAAACGTCAACGTCATACATTTCACACCCTTTGGATGGTTATAAACTTGGTTAGAGGAGTGTCAGGCGTGGCGGGGGGAGGGGGAGACCTTGACAGTCAACTGTCAAGGTGTGTCAACTGAGATAGCAGCATGTTCTGACAGCGGCGCCTCATCTCAGTGGCGCTAAACCGTGATCACTCCGCGTCACACAAAAGCCTTATTGATGGCCGTCGACAAATGATTTTCGCACTTTAATGCGTTATTTTCTTATTTGGTTTAAACTGATAATTTATGGCGCACTGTCGTGCCCCTGATAACATTATTCGGGATTAGGGTTTTTCATGTCTTAATAAAATTTAATATTTCTGAAGTTTCACGTAATTGTACACTAGTGACTCTCGTGGAACTAGTTTGTATGATGTATTTAGTTCGACGTTCCTGCTTACCTGTGTAAACGTTTCAAATTAAATAGCTAATTTGTCCTTCAACAAATAATCAAAACAAAAACGTTTTATCTTTCATTCTCTTCACCACATAGTACGAGCACATTAGCGTGATTTATGATTAGTATAAAAGTCATCAATACTTGTGCTAAGTCAAGAAGTATTCATATACTCTGAGTGCAACCAGTACGATTAAGATTTTAAGTGCCTGCAAGACGCCAGACAGCTTCTGATTAGGGGCGGCTGTCCCTTAAGTGCACTCGTGCGCTGAACTCCCAGATCTTAAAAGGTTTAGAAAGAAACTAAAAATGTTTAAGTAATACAAATTATTACAAATGAATTCTATTCAATACTAACGAAATTGTGACGAAACAACTTAAGCTCTTTGCTAAACTAATAAGACATAATTTTCGCTGTAAAGAAGATTCCTCGTGCGCTGGCCGAAGCGCACGGCGAATGCTCATACAACTCCTATGAGATACGAGCTAAAACGCCTGCGCGTGAGACAGAAGATAGTTGATACAAACTGTATGGAGTAATTTGTCTATCTCGGGCGCCGCACGGGGGCGCCGATCTTGACCGAACCGAGCCGAAGATTACCGAATCCCGATGTATCCCGAGAGCGCCCGAGGTTTCACGAAAATTGCCTACCACCTGTGCCGACCATATTATATGCCCTCTCGGTACAGGGTGTCGCCGCGATATTTTATTTACGTGATTTATTTAGTGTTTGTTTAGTTTTTCTACTTGTTTAGATTCTAAAAGGATATTTAGTACAGTATGTGGCTCAGTTTGTGTGTGTAAATAGCTGTGAAATTCAGCATTAACGTTAACATTGACTTGACTATAAACAATAACAAATGTTTCCGAAACAAAGTTGACATAAAATTGTTTGGACGATTAGGCAAAGCTAGGAAATTTCTTAATTTAAAACAAGAGTGCAAAACGAAAAATAAATCATTTACGCGAAGTTTTAAAAGAAATGGTTGTGTGGATGTGAGCGCCTGAATGCATTCTTCTGTTTTCCTTGTATTATTTAGCATTATATTGTTTGAGCTAGTAAAGTGCACCACCAGCTCCATGCCCTTCCAGCCGCCGCTGCTTCTGCTACTCATCCACGATTGTAAAGGGATTATAACGGTAAAGGACAGAACAGTGCCGCATGGAAGTCTGTGAACTGCCTCAGTCACTATTGTACCGAGTGTCCCGAGTGTCGACACAATAGCGGGCTGCAACTGGCCGACACTAAGCTGCATTTTGTGAGAAGATTGCTGCATTCAACGACGATTTAGAACCACACGTACACCGACCGCAACCATTTAGTTAAACACTGTTGAACGAACAGCACAACTTTAGTAATCATCACCTCACTGCACTGAGATGTGTAGTTGTGGGTGGTAGCTAGTTAAAAGTTTACTATGCGTTTTATGAGATATTATATTATAACCAACATAACAGTTATAGAGAGAAGAAGAAAGTCGTTTGTTTCTAACCAAATGAAATAAGTTTCAGACAAAAATACAGCCAGATTGAACTATCAATAAACTGCGTCAATGTCCTTGTAGTAGCAACATGAACACTAAACCCACAATATACGATAACGTTATCGCCGACAAAGTTCTCGTATGTGCTACGAGCCGTAGACATGCGAGCTACGCGTTGCTACGCGGTGCTACGCAGTGCTACGAACAGCTACGACGGTAACCATTACGATGTAATCTTACTTGTAACCTTTGTTTTAGTTAGTATGTTAACGAAAACAAGGTTATTTTATCGTAACGGTACAATGGCTATTACTTAATTATTCAGAAATGGAGCAGTATGAGTCCTTATCAGAATAATAGTACGTTGTCCATCCACGTGCCAGGCTGAAGTAACAATGTTCATCAGACAATTACGGAGAGATGGCAACCCGCAGCGGCGTCGGCGCGCACCTGCTAACGAACCATTGTGCCGCCAGGCCACCGCCACGCCACAGCCACGCCACAGCCGCGACGCGTGAATGCGCACTAATAGCCGCTTTGTTGACGCGCGCCCGACTGAAGACAGTTCACAACTACTGTCATTATTACAGGATAGGCGAGTGTCGGACCGACCGACCGACCGACCGATCGACCGACCGACATGAAGCGGCGGTCGTTGAGCAGATTGTTCACATGATTGACTATTGTTTTACAAGCTAACTAGTGTTTGTGCACAAAGCGATTGACGAGTCCTTCATGAACACAACTGTATTAAACCAATGGATATCAATCAGGTCTTCAGCAGTTGGTTTAAACTTTTAAGTAGTTTAAAGCTATGGAGGCGTGGGTGTGTTTAATAATTAAAATGAAAAATGAACGAAAAACGTGTGACACAGTCATCCAGTTGTTTAATAAAATACAGTTGAAGGAATTAAATTTTATTTTTGGACGTCAACGTTCCGGCCTGTATATAACTCTTAAAATAAAACGACAAGACAAAGACAAGACATTAATAGAAAGCGACCTGTCACGCATCAGCGTGAAGTTTGTAAATAGTTGTGATGTCATAAATGTAATGACAGCATCGTCTGAAGTTGTCTCAGCTGACGTGACAGCTGCACACGCCGCACGTGACGTCAAGCGGTTCATTTCATTATATTATCACGGTACTGCTACGTGGTGTGTTAGTGCAGCAATACTAGACACTGTAGCGCTATTAACTGTAATTAGTGAAACAGACACTAATTAATAACAACCGAGTGTTATATCGCGCTCGGTATTAGTCCGCACCGCACCGCATGGCACCGCACCGCATGGCACCGCACCGCACCGCACGGCACCGCATCGCATCGCACAGCTCTGCACCGCACCGCTCAAGTTAATAACGTTTAAATAATGTGAAATTGTTCGCACCAACAGGTTCGGTTACTTTTATGTGATTTTTTTAAATTAAGGCTCAAGGATTTCCCATATTTAGACCTTGTTAGAAAAATGCTCGTACATAGGACTGTTGGAGTAACTGTTAACCTAAATTCCTGTTTGAATTTTTGATGTTTGACATTGTAGCTCATATTTACTGCTGGTGATACGGTGAGCAGGTGCTACGCCGCGCTAGACGAACTACGTAGTGCTACGATGTGCTACGAAGCGCTACGAGGCTGTCTACAATCATGTATCCGTAATAACATATTATAATATTACATTTAAATTTAATTTAACAGGAACATAACATTTTATATTCTAATAAAAGATACAATTTTTTTTTTTGATATCCGAGTTAAGTTATCAATGTTCTTACACTCCACAATGCAATAAAACACAATTCTATGCTCAGGCTTACTAGATATCTCTGAAGATGTGTGTTAGCTAGTAAGTCGTCAGTGTGCGACAAGGGCCGCCGCGGCTGAGCCGCATTGTATCGGTTCAATGGCGGCAGTGGCGGCGCCGGCGCGGTTAATGCGCGGGTGGCGTGCCCGGCGGCGGCGGCGCAGCTGGACGGTCTCACGCCTAATACGATTTAGATTATATCCACACCAACAACCACAACATTCACACAGAAGATGAGGAGAAATTTGATAGTGACGCGATGTTATAGTGAGCACAGGTTAGGTAGGATGGAATATCTTGACAATAAATTAAGATTGTAAAAGCTTGTGTGAACCTATCTATGTCGACGATCTATGTGATCTTGTTACAGCACACTTGTGGGTGAACCTTCTGCCGCTATCTTGCGAGCGCTGGAGCAACGCTGCCTATTTGTACTCACCATGAAACACTTCAATCCTGCACCCGCAACACGCGAGCCCACCCCTCGTCCCGCTTGGCTCTATCTATGCCTCACCCCCGCGCTGGCCTGCTCGTATCAAGTCAACCAAATATACAAATCCAGAACATGTCGAAACAATTCGACGTCTTCCGACACTTGAGTCAAAATGACAGCACGATGCGAGACACAGTTTACGTCGAGACGGTACACATGCGAGCATTTTTAGCCGATACTTGCGATATACTATGTAGTAATCTAGTGTTTGGCTAGAGATTTAATTATTATTAATAGTAGTTCTTACTACTATTCATAAAAAAGATTTTTATAATATACCAATAATATACCGATACTTAAACACGTGATTTTACTCATCATTATGAACAACTTTACTATGGGACCAAACCTGAAATCGCGAAAAAATCAGCTCTCCCCTACATTTATGTTCGCGTATCTCGTCAAAATGTAGGGAACGGCAGATTTTATTTTCACGTTTTCGTGTTTGGTCCCATATTAAAAGTTGTTCATAATGATGAGTTAAGTCACGTGTTTAAGTATCGCTCACTAATATTACAAGTCACCTTATATAGTTATTAGGTCCTTACATATGAAATTGTCTTTTTGTCGTTTGTCTTTGGTTAAGAATTCCAAATTCATAAATCCATTTACATATTTGAGTTTCGAAAACAGTAATCTTTTTTTTTTTCAGCGTTAGCTGCAGGCTTCGCTATGAGTGATAAAACTGTTTTAATCCACTTGAACAGGGAAAGTAAAAAAGCTTGAACGGTGGGTACCTCATAAATTGAGTGAAGCAAACCAGCAAACACACGTCGACTGCTGCGTTACATTGCTCGACCGGCACAATAATGAAGGGATTTTAAATCGGGTCATTACCTGTGATGAAAAGTGGATCCTGTACAATAATCAGAAGCGCTCGTCGCAATGGCTGAACCCTGGAGAACCAGCCAAACCCCAAGCGAAAAATGACTCAGAAAAACTTACTTGTGAGTGTTTGGTGGACTAGTTCCGGTGTCGTTCACTACAGTTTTCCAAAATCTGGTCAAACGATTACCTACGGCAGATATCTATTGTCAGCAAACCATGATGGAAGAACTAGCTGCTAAACTACCGAGGCTGGTCAATCGCTCTAGGCCACTGCTGCTTCAGGACAACCCTAGACCACACACTGCACAACCAACGGCCGCTAAACTAGAGGAGCTGCAATTGGAATGTCTGCGACATCCACCGTACTCCCCGGACCTAGCTCCAACAGATTACCATTTTTTCCGGAATTTGGATAACATCTTACAAAGAAAATAAATCATCTCCGATGTGGCAGTCCAAACCGCCTTCAGAGAGTTTATTGATTCTCGCCCCCAGCGTTGATTTAGTAAAGAGATCAATGAACTACCTATGAGATGGCCAAAGTGCATAGATAACATTGGTGCATACTTTGATTAATTAAATATATTTTACAAAAATAAAACGTCTTTATATTCCTCCCATACAAAATGCCAATTTCATATGTAAGAACCTAATACTAAGAGGGAAAGATACGTATTATTGAAGCGAACTCAAAAAGTACAAAGTTAATAAAATTTATATGACAGCCTCGAGAAAATATATGACAGAATTATGCCCGAACATATATTTAAAAAAATATAAACATCCAAATTGAGAACCTCCTCGTTTTTTTTTAAGTCGGTTAAATACCGTATAAACAATCATGTTTGGCAAAATCCTGAAATGTAACATCTACCTTGTTCCGCGGTGTAGAACATTTTTGCAGCGCCTAAGCTCAGTCTCGCCCGAGTTTGCACTAGTTGTAGGGGAGGAGGTGCGAGGCACAAACGTACCCCGCTCCAACTTCTTAACGTATGTGAGTGCGGCGGTAAATAACTCCATCCGCGCTTCAACTACCACTCGATAGCTGTACTTTGTTAGAGCAAGTCACCCTGAAATATCGGCGCAACTTCTGTGCAGCAGTTTGCAGCATAGCAAGTTAACAGTTTGCTTTACAATAACGATTCAAAACCATTTTGTAAAATGTTATCGAAAGGCTCGTAAATATGTCGAACATTACTCAAACAATAGTAGCTCGTATGCAATAACAAACTACATTTAACATTATATTATACAACTTTATTTTAAGATTGAAGTACAAAACTTGTGCTCGCCAGCTATTCCTGTTCAGACAACCAACATGTTGAACAAACACAGTCTACAGCATATTATTTTACTTTACATTACATACAACACATTACTTTGTCAAAGAAAGTGTTTCTACGACAACTAATTAAGTTAGTAAAATACATACACGATGTCACATTCTGACCCCAACCCGACGAGCTCGACATAGGTATATATGTCACCAACGTTAACAGCGTGTGTAACATAATATTACAGGACCCAGACTGTTTTTCTACGAATTCAAAATCGTCCTGAATCTTGAAAGAATTTAAAAAAATATCTTTAGCAAATCTCCTCCAACATTAAGCGCAAACAATAGTGTGAGTCATACGTGCGGAGTGGAGACATAATATGAAGCCTGCACATTGTCCGGCGCCTGCGCGGGTGGGCGCCGCGGAAGCGCGTCGTTAGGCACACTTACGTCTCCCAAAGCCAAGAGTAAATTTGTTTAAGGCGCAGCGCTGGCAAGAGTCCAGCCTGCCCGCACCACCAGGCGGCGTCACTACATAGCGAACACAAAAGGTACATCGTTTAACATCTACCACTGGTCATTCAGTCTAGCTCTGGATGCTGAATGATCTGTATAATGCAGACGTGACCCGGCAAAGCGCAACTATTGCACTAAAAAAGCTGATGGGCTTAGAGATTACTGGTACCCATATATCATTGAAAATCTACATCCCAAGTAACTCCGTACCCTATGCATGTGACATAAGTCAAAACCAGACGTCATTAAAAGATATATATAGATAAGTAAAAAAACGAACTAGTGTGGGACTATTCCATAACACTGTCTTCTGATAAGTAAGCCTTCTGTCCCGCGCCGTCTGTTCCCCACCTTAATCCGAGTGTCTGGCGAGTCGCCAGCCGCCGCGTTAATGGAATTATACAAAAATCATTCACATTTGTTTAAACTCCCGCTCGTGCTCGTGCCGGCACAACTTCAGTGCGAGCTATTAAACGGTGCCTGTCCTCGAGCCGGACCAGCTGCCGCTAAAAAAGATATATCTCGTAGCTAACTTTTTGGTTATTAAATAATATTACTTACTTGGGTATATGTCTATCTTTTATAAAAAACTCACGTAGTTTTGCTAATGTTACTTGCCTAATAAAAAGTTGTACCTGCAGTCTGTGTACAACATATACCTCCGTGCCGGTTGTCGGTACGAAGTAAAACAACATTGTTACTCAAACCGTTACTGAACTAGTTGTTAAGTGGAACACATCGATTGTGCCCCACGTGCACCGTGCCCATGCTCCGTGCCCCGTGCCCCTGGTCCCCCATGCCCCGTGCCCCCCATGTCCGATGTACTATGCCCCGTGTCCCGTGATCCATGGCCCGTACTAGATGCCCAGTGCCCCATGCCCCGTGCCCCATGCCCCGTGCCCCACGTCCGTGACCCATGCTCCGTGTCCCATGCCCCGTGCCCCATGCCCAATTCCCCGTGTTATGGCCCATACCATATGCTCCGTGCACCATGCCCCGTATCCTATGCCCGTGTCCAGTGCCCCGTGCACCGTGCACCGCGCACTGTGCCAGTGCCACGTGCCAGTGCCCCGTGCCCCGTGCCGCGTTCCCCGTGCCCCGTGCCCCGTGCCGCGTGCCCCGTGCCCCGTACCCCGTGTCCCGTGCCCCGTGTCCCGTGCCCGTGTCCCGTGCCCCGTGTCCCGTGCCCCGTGTCCCGTGCCCCGTGTCCCGTGCCCCGTGTCTCGTGCCCCGTGGTGCGGTGACGCAAGGAGGTCAGGGGCGCCTCGTAACGCACCTGACGGAACAACCGCTAACAGAGAGATCGACGTGAACTTGGATAAAATAAGGTGGATGCAACATACTTTATTTATAGGCTCAACTTTTAAGTTATTGATTTATAGAAAATTCTGTAAACTCAAATGACACACTTAAACACCTTAGTCTAACACAATACAAATGAAACCTACAGCCGATGAAAGACTGTCGTAAAGAGAGCGCGAGATATGTGAGAGAAATGGCCGCAATCGTGATGATTGATTCATAGAAACAGACTTTTTGTTTCATAAGGTTCACAGAAACACTGCAATGAATAGTGGATGACAACAGGCTGAAGAAAAACACAGAACTATAAGTAAAATAGATTGGTCGAGTCGATTTAAGCAATCATTCCTTTATGTGTGTTTATAAAACGAAAGGGTGTGGGAAGCGATCGACACGCGATCCACAGAGTACGTAGTTACAGACTAGCGATCGCTTCATTGTACTGGGGCTAGTACAGTTCGCTGTACCTATTTGACCTATTCGGCCTATTCGACCTATTCGCTGTACCTAATCGATCGAATTAAAATATTGTAGTATTAGCAATCGCTTGTTTTTGTAACTCACGAGTTATTTTCTTGACTCCGTTAACGTATAAACGGACTCGGGCAGGTCTGAGTTTGCTCGCACTAATTTGGAAGAAATGAATCATATATGACATTGCCGATGGAACGTTTTTATTGTGTCGTACTATAGTTACCTACACGGACGTCGATCGTGTTTGTTTGTACACTCGCGACCTGCAATACCCGGTATTAACGATAGTGATCTGCCGCCTGTCATTAGACTGTGAGCTGCACTCGTACTAGCTGCGACTGGTGGACACTGCATCAAATAACCATGAGTAGGTTCACACGCTTGTACGTGTTACAGTTTAAAACTAGTCACGTAGCATGTTATGTTTTGTAGGTGGTAAAGACGTGTTATGTAGGCTATTCGAATAGATTCACGTGTTGCACAAGGTCCTTCAATTCGAAAATTCAAAATAATGATAATTTCTGTTTAAAAATATTCAAAATTTAATTTAATTTTTTATTTAATTTGATTTGCGCCAACTGGTTCCAAAGGTTATAATATAGTTATAGTACCCATACAATGGTTAGTATACAAAACTTAGAACTATTGCTAGTAGGTACTTAGATACAATAAGATAACACTGTATCAGTACTCCACTCAATTACAGAACGGAAAAGTAAGCGCTAAGTTAGATTGTTAATTCTGCTATGGTTTTTTACGCGTTATTTTCCTCCGTGAGACGCGGTTGAAGCTCGCTCTGTATCTCCGGCTGCCGGCGGTCCACGCCGCCGCCGCGCCGGGCCGCCGCCGCCGGGTCCGGTCTCTTAATAACTGTAATGCGCTAAATAAAATACTTTAAAAGGAGTTTAAACCAAGTTAGCGGGGACCGCCGGCGAGGCGTGCGTGGGGGGGGTGGGTGGGGCGGTGTTCTATGCAGCATGGCCGGCCTGCCAACATCAAGATTTTTGATTTTCTTAAACATTCTCTGAATAGGTTCTTAAAAAAAGTTTCCTGTTGAAATTCCATAATAGATCCACTGTAAAATTATTATTTTATTTTAATCGTCCAAGGTTACTAAAATAATGGACTTTCTAAAAATAAATGAATGTAATCACCAACTAGCGACACATGCGATCGTAACAATCTAACGTTACAACTGATTTATAGGTTCCTCAAGTTACCTATGTATAGCTGTACGAGTATAGCTAGTAGAATCCTCCAAATATTCACGCGAAGCTAAATTATCTTAAAGTTACCTATGTATAGCTGTACGAGTATACCTAGTAGAATCCTCCAAATATTCACGCGAAGCTAAATTATCTTAAAGTTACCTATGTATAGCTGTACGAGTATACCTAGTAGAATCCTCCAAATATTCACGCGAAGCTAAATTATCTTAAAGTTACCTATGTATAGCTGTACGAGTATACCTAGTAGAATCCTCCAAATATTCACGCGAAGCTAAATTATCTTAAAGTTACCTATGTATAGCTGTACGAGTATAGCTAGTAGAATCCTCCAAATATTCACGCGAAGCTAAATTATCTTTTTACCTTTAACAGAGTTGATTTTAAAAGTTGGAAACTTCGCATATAAATGTCAATTATTTCGCAGTTTTCATTATTTTGGCAATATTAATGTACCGCTAGTTAATGAACTAGAATAATAACAATTAATTGCAAGTATAACCCTGAATTTGATGTTATAACCGTTTTAGGTGTAAAAACCGGCCAAGTGCGTGTCGGACCACGCACAATGAAGGGTTCCGTAGCTGGGATGAACTTATCCCAAGAACAAAATTAACATTGTAGTCGAAAAACATGTTCTCCCATACAAAATGTATGGTAGAACATGTTTTTGCCACTGCAAATTTAAGTTGGTCGATTATTACTCTTTAACTAGTAGAGCCTACTTAGCTGTGTGCTAGTTTTCCTTTTAATTTCGTTATATATACTACTGCTGTGAATTTTTCCACATATCCAGAACTTACCGTTTAGCGTTTAGCTGGCAGAGGGGGGGGGGACACATGACTCTGACAAAAATTAGCACATTAAAGCTTAATATTTCGCAGACGGATTCTTCAATCCAAAAATAGTTTTTATAAACTCACAAGTGCCAATCACACGCGCGTCCGTTCGCCTCATTACCCGCGCGTCTTGTACACACTCATATCCACCCCACGCTATCCAGGTCACAGATGATAATAATGAACAATAAGAGAAATCTTTACTTTCCTCGCTCGCTGTTACAAATCATCAACATTATTTCTGGTGTGCATAGTGTATAATTTTTCAAATTGAATACTTATCTAAACATTATTAATCCTGATATAAGCTGATCATCAACCCATATGAATAATTTCAATTGCTACTCAATAATGTTAGTACTGTGACCACTGTTAGTACTGTCTCCAGCAGGCACCGGGCTGGTGCTGTGACGTGCCGGTGCCAAGCCGACTGCCGACCCCGGCAGGTCGCGAGCGCGATATTCTACAACACTCGAATTAAACTTAATTAAACGGAAAATCGCTGACTCGTTGCGAGTTGTCCGCACTACTACAGCCTCCAGATAGACTAAAGCAGTCTGGACAAGAATAACGTAACATTAACATTACGCTCATAGACCCTAGTTTTATTTTAGTATAGTTTACCATAACATAAGCGAAAGTTGATTGTGAACATAACTGACTTTCGACAGAAAAATCCAATTACCTTTCCTTCGACTTTGAGTTGTGAATCGAGCATCGCAACCTTTGTAATAGCACAGCCATAACGTGGCCATTCTTATGTCGACGGCCCATAAAGGCTATGACATGCCGCCATCGCGGTGACATGGCTTATGTTTTCCTAATTAATCTGATTACAATAGTAATCAATCAATACAATTTTTTTTTTTTTTTTAGATATTACTTATATCTATTATCTATTGGTATCTACATAAACTATTAATCTACATATTTATTTATTTCAACTTTGAAATTATAGTATGTACAAGTACTTATCGAAACTTAAAAAAAAAGGGGGGAAGAGCTCATTGGGCATCGAAAAATTCATCCGCATCGCTGTCGATGGAGAAAGTGCCCAAAAGGCTGGCAGCATTGCCGCGTTGGATCGCAATGCTGATCCTTTGGGCTAAGAATAGGCCAGCCCTCTGGTCACGTGTAGAGTCGACCAGCCGCTTGGCGATGTCCCGGAATACTCGATGGGCACTCGGACCCCAAGGCCCTAGTGTTTCAACCCCAAACGGCTCAAACATGTAACTCCCAATAAGGTTGTTGTATTTGCGCCGTTTGAGGTTTTCTGCTCCTGCAGCAGCCGCTCCAGCACAGCCCGCCGTGCTAGGAAGATGGGATGGCGCAAGGGTGTCGACGCAGGTTGCGTCCCACACCAGAGGCCTACCCAACTTCCAGGCCATTATGGTCATTCCGTCTGGCCTCTTCCCATCGTCGCGCGCCAAGCCGTTGGGTTCTAAAACAGCTGGCACCCCGGCGGTGACAAGAGCCCGACGGATGATGTCGTTAATGCTGGCGTGCCGTGCCATCCGGCCAGCGCTCTTGCTGCAGGATAGGCCATGGTGTCCGAGGCAGTCGACTCCTTCTCCGCACTGACAACGATGCGGAGCCCCGCTGGGAGCGCCCAGACGCAAACATGTAGTGAGCCGGAATGTAGTGTCACCCAGCATAGTGCCTATGTTGGGTGACGGTAACGCCTGAAGCCAGAGGCCCGACTCCCATTCACCCACAGCCAGCAGGCGCGCACGCTCAGCAGTATTGGTGGACGTATTAATAAGTTTGTTCCGTACCAACCTGCAGAGCGGCTCATCCCACTGTCTCTGGGCGGATGGGTTCTCGGGCTGAACCGTATCCGGACAAGCCACTTTCCAGGCGTTCACTGCATCGGTCAAACATGGCACTTCGGAGTCAACCTGAGAAGGAGCTAAAATTCTTTTGGTTAACTTTTCGGTACTATGGACCGAGGACAGGAACGCCGGTAGACTTACACTGGAAATTTTGCGGAAAGTTTCAAAGTTGAAATAAATAAATATGTAGATCAATACAATTGACATTCCGGTTACTAACATTAAGTAAGTTTAATAGTACAAAATGTTTTCAAGTTAAGTCATTCATTGACATCTTCAAGGTATCCGAAAGAAAATACATTCGCGTAAGTCTCACAATTTTAAATGAACTCTTCATTTCCACATTTATACATTCCGAGCGGACGTCGCGCTCTCAGAAACTTAAGGCTTGCGAAGCTTTGGTACAGTCTCACAGAGCGAGTCGCGAGTGTTTGCGCGCCGCGTCGCTGTGTGCCACTGTACCAACTAGTTACTGCTTGTTTCGTGCTGATGCTCTTTGTGGTGAGATTAGCCGCGCGCGTGTTTGTGTGCGTGTGTGGGTGTGCGGCTACAGCGCTTGATTAAGTTTGTGTAATGAAAGGTTTTACAAAGCTCAGATATAAATCGCAGATTGTTCGGCTTCGACTGGCTCTTATAAGAACTGACGGCGTGATTAGTGCCCCCCCTACCCCCCCCCCCCGACCGCTGCACCGAGTCCGCCCCCTGCATGGCCAATTTATGTAATTGCTTTGCATTTTTCACAAGAATTCTATTTTGAAAAAAAACTCCTGCAAATGTTATATCCTACAATTGTAACAATATTTATGTTATATTCACATATTCAATTAATTTATTTCAAATAAATAACAACAGTTAGTATTATAACCACCCATACACAGGGTACGGACACACACACATTCACATTTTATCCATAGGGTTCATTTTTCTGCTTACAGTACCGTATTCGGCTAACAGAACCCTTATAGGCTCCAAAACCGCGAATAACTAATGTGATAATGCAATAATACAATGTATTTCACACAATTTATATTCAAGCGACTATAAAATTCGGTTTAACTCATAAAAAATAACATACTTATCGCTCGGGAGAGGCTAACATAACGAGCCTCACATATGTTCCTGAACACACACTCACATATAAACACTAAGTGTAAAAGAACAGTTACAGATTTCAACGAACTGTAATTTTATTCTACATTACACTTTTGATTTTGCATTTCGTAGCCGTCGTAGCGTGTCTACGCCGCTACGTAGCGCAGCCTCGTAGCAGTGCTACGACAAAGAGTTTATGCGCAGAGTTGCGGGTTTTATCGCGTAATTATGTACTCCGCTGTTACTGAGAAACTAAGGAGCTTTCATTTTATTTTAAACTATACTCCCCGTGGTTGCGATTTCATGTATTTCGTGTTCACTGCCCACAGGAATAACTAGATTCATTAAAACTTCGGCTCAAACTCAAACCGTTTATTTCAATTAAACCATTTACAGGCACTTTTAAATTGTCAAGGGTGGAGTTCAGCCTTAAAAATATAGTTCATCATTTGAGCACTGCTAGTTCCAGGTTTCCGGTATGAATGGAAACAACATAATGAAATGTACTGTTAATAGTGACTCTTACATGCTAATAATCTACTCTCACTTTCTAAAAAACCTTTTATAGAATGAAAATGAACAAACTCATAGTCGCAGTTTCGATATTAGGAAGTATAACTGTGTAAGTAGAGAGGTTTAATTGTATAATATATTATTAATTAAACGTTTGCCCGACGGTCGCAGCGCGTTACGTAATGTCGTAGCAAGTGGCGTAGCAACGTAGCGCGTAGCGCGTAGCATCGTAGCGGGCTACGCGAATGGATTTCATTATGAAACGGGTGTTGAATTTTGTAGAATAATATTCGTTGCTGTGTGTACGTACGTGTTAGTACAATAAGGAAGAATAGAATAGAAAATGTTTATTTCCCTAGAATGTAGGTATAGATGAGTTGTTATAAAATAATGTTTCGTTCCAGGTTTAATAAAATTCCATTTGACATGCAAATATTTGTACTTGTAATTTACTACAAAAACTAATTTCACAGGATTTGGTGTAAAATTTAAATTCTACATTCTAATAAGTCTAAAAGTACCTACTTATGTTATTTATAATAAAATAAGATGATTGTCTAAAATTGAATTCACAAAAACGAGATCGAGAACGAGAGTTTATCTGCTTAAAAAAGAAACACACGCAAATGACACGTGTGTGTCATTCATGTGGATACAAATGACACGTGTGTGTTATGCATGTGGATACAAGTGACACGTGTGTGTTATTCATGTGGATACATGTGGCACGTATGTGTTATTCATGTGGATACAAATGACACGTGTGTGTTATTCATGTGGATACAAATAACACGTGTGTGTTATACATATGTATACAAAAGCGTGTTTCTATCTTAGGTTCCACACTCAATTTAAATAAAAAAACCGGCGAAGTTCATGTCAGACCACGCCAAAGAAGGGTTCCGTAGTTGGGACGATTTATATCAAAAACAAGCTTAATTTGGTAGTGACTAAAATTCCCAAAAATCTTGTTGTTATATTACTATTATATGGTAGTTGAAAAATATATTTGATACATCGATATACGTCATGGTCAATTCTTCAACTAAAAATGTAAGTTTGTAATCACACAATAATATTTTATTTGTGATAAAATTGTCCTTTTCCTTTACTTGTGCTGAAACCTTGCTTCCTGCCAAATTTCCTGATTCTAGATTCCAATCGTAGTAATTATCATACAGATACTTATCAATAAGCACAGCCCACTCTGCCACTATCGCACGCCACTATACACAATCACTGTCGGCCAGTGCTCGCTCAACAAGTTGCCGCGCTCCAGTTTAGACTCGCTAATAACACCCCCCCCCCTCATCTCATCCCCTCGGTGGCTCGCTGTGGGGGTGACCTTATGCTAAACGATTCAAGAGCCTTTATCTACGGGTTAGTTACTTACGTTTGAGTAACTAGTGAGCCTATAAGCAGTTATGAGGGTCCTACTAGTACTGTAAGCGCAGCATATTCTCATGGTGGTAACATGTTTGACGCGATCATGACCTCACGTATGACTTATAAAAACAAGAGGCTGAAAATAAATGCGTAGATTTGTATTACACAAAATAAACCCTTTGATCAACATCGTCACTCTCAAGGTTCGTATTGTTCGTAACTCATATTTATCATTATAGCAATGAAACAGACAGTGATATAATAGAGGAAATAATAACATTATGAAATTGAACCGAAATGATCATTTTCCTGAACTATGAACAATAACACAGAGAGTATAATATTAACCCCGTCACTCACACATGCGACCGCACACACACACATACGCACGCGTGAGCGTGACGTGCACGGTTGGCGTTTGTTTCGTTTTCATCAGAATTTTTTTACCGCTTTTATAGGCTTTTATAATTGGTTTGCGGTGTGTAAATACATGGAGAATATTTCACCATTAAATTGGCATGGCGAGGATTTCTTTTGTACGTGAGACTACTGGGGAAGTTATTACATAATTATTATATCTAAACTGCTCAACTAACACGTAGGTATTAATCCCGTGTGTTATAATCTGTTACTGTAAAAGCCCGAAGTACGGTAAATCTTAAGATTTCCCAGTAAATCCTAAGATTTAAATAATCCTAAGATGTAAATGTCTGAATTTTATAAAAAAAAAGACAATATTTCGGGATTTTACCAGCAGTGTTTGGGAAATGCTAAGATTTACCAATGATGGTTGGTTGGGAATAAAATAATGACTATTTCTTAATCCTTTATTTTAATTACCGATCAGTCAAAGCCTTACATAGTTGTCAAAGCCTTACATAGTTTTAATTATAATTATGACGATACAGTTTTAATGTTATTATTTTTTATTACTTTTATTATCATAATGAGTATTTCTTAATCATTTATTTATTATGAATAATCATTATAATTTGTAAGTAGTTCAAATTATTATAATTTAGCATATTTGTGTTTATTTATTAGTAATTAGTAAAACATATTCGTAAACCATCAAAATACTTTTTGAATATTATACAGAATGCCTTTTTTTTTTTTTTGGTTGGGAAATCATCAAATAACTTCTCCCGCTCTGGGCGGAGTGGGAGGGCGTGTCAGACTCTTACTGACTAAAACCCACCCGTGTTCCTTCAGTTGCCTGTGTTGCCAGGGGCCACGGTATCCCTTTCGGACTTTCCCGCAACCCCGGCAGGCATCGGCCCTGGTGGGCCCCGCCATTGGTACTGACATCTCTTTGAGGCGCGCGTGGAACACAACGCGCCGTCGACTACCCATTGCTCACCGCCCGCAAGCCCGCGCCTACGGTGGCCGGGAATCATCTAAAAATTCCCGACGCCCAGGGCGTCTCCTACGGCGGCTAGGGGCGTGAGGACGCGAACTTTGCCTCTCCCTCACGCGCTCCGCCTCCTCCTTTGCGAGCATTACTGCTTCGCAGAAGGAGGTGACGGCTCCCCATTATCCCTCTCGCTCCGTACCATGGCCTGGACCAGGGCCGGACGCGAGAGATCTCCACCGCCGATGGCCTCCACGAGGACACGGCGGTGCTCTGCCCAAGCCGGGCAGACCTCCACCGTATGCTCCACCGTGTCCTCCGGGCGATACACACAATGGTGACACCCGGGCGCTTCCTCCCGCCTTATCCGGAACAGGAACCTCCCGAAACAACCGTATCCGGTGAGGACGGTGAGGACGCCGTGGCGCCTCTCTAGCCACTCCTCAAAGAGTGATCGAACACGTTTCGAATTGTCTATTTTTCAACATTTACCGCTTCTCTGAGGGAAATCCAAAGATTTACTGAGTGTATGTTGGCAATTGTTATTAAGTAAATGAAATGAAAATTAATTTAATATTTAATTCCTAATGATATTTATGTGATATTGGATAAATCTAGATACCTCTTCTGCAATATTAGTTTTAAGTTATCTTGCTGCGCCCTAACAGGGTCATGTACTCACTAGTTTAAGCTTAGCGTGTAAAATTGGTTGTGTACATTGTGCATTAAATAAAATAAATAAATAAATGTCCGAAATTAACAATGATCATAGAACATTTCCCACATTTACCACTGAAGCTGGTAAAACTTAGGATTTACTGGAAAATCTTAAGATTTACTGCACTTCGGGCTTTTACAGTAACACTAAGTACCTACTTAAAAGTTTAGATTTGATTTATCATTAAAAGGCAAACACAACTAAAAAAGATCATCTAAACATTGAATGGTGTTTGGAACTATTAGTTCAGTTCCCGGTGAACAGTTGCGCACAATAGCCTGTGTGCCTGACCGTCTGCCGCTCAGTCATGCTCAGCTCACAGGAGTTATTGTCAACAACTTTAAACAATTGAATAACTTTTGTGAACACGCCATTTATCTACCTCGTAGAGCGCTGCTAATGCTAATAACAATGTAATTCCCACGTAATTGTTAGAGTTTCCCATTGAACATAATTAATACCTAATACTAATGTAGTCTGGATACATAATGTATTACGCCAGCTCATCGCCGCAGCGTCGCAGGCGGCGCGGCGCGACCGAGAGCCTACTTTTTAATATTCGTTAATGGCATCTGATTAATGAAGCTTTCCGATGGATTTATACGAAATTGTGACGTTCCCAATCCTGAGGGAAAGCAGAAATACTTTATTATACATTATGAAATGTGACGTCTGTGTCAACTGGGAACCGACCCCAGTACCACTGAACTGCGATTGTTTTTGAGTTTGTACACTGGTTTTATTTAGTTGTGTAAAGCAGCTTGGTCACAAATTATTTACTAACAAGTTTAAGTCGTGTTGAGTATTTCCTCGTTGCTAAGTAAATTACGAAACTAATAGTTATGTGACTGGCTCATCCGTATACATACATCTCGAACAAGCAAACTGGTCTCGGTGTTTATTATGACGCCGATTCTAGGTAAGTGAAGTAAAACGAACCAGACTTAAATATTTACACGGAAACAGTGTAGTTGTGAGAGCTTCCATGAAACAGTAACGTTCAGTGCGCGCCGGTAGGGGGCGACACTGCGCGCTAACGTGTACGATCATACACAGAAACACGCTCATCAAAAACATATTTCTAAGTAGAAAAGTTGAATTGCTTTTGAAGTATCTTTAATACCAAAAATATCTTGACTCCATTCTCTATTTAATATGTATTTTAAACCTTATTCTACCACAATAAAGTTGAATTCAGCTTGATAGAGATTGCAACGTGAGACGAGGTGTCAGTAAGTAGGTAACAATCTGGTGTCCCGAAATTCTATGAATAAGAAACGCTTTAGGGGCGATGAGCGCTCGCCTCCGTCGTTTATACACATATAGCTTCTGCCCGCGACTTTGTCCGCGTGAAATTTCGGCCCCCAACGCCCTGCGTCGCATCGCATCGCCCGCCCGCGCTATTACTTCGTTTTCGCTTAGCGTTCTTTCTGACTTTATTTCTTTTTGCTCGGCTTCTAAGGATTGTATTTAGCGTGATTTTACCAAACCTTCATACTATAACCTTCCTCAAGAATTAGGCTATCCGATGCAAAAATACTTTTTCAATCGAAGTGGCAATTCCGTAGATTACCCGCTCCATACAAACTTTAAAAAAAACAATCATTTTTTAGCCTATATTATGTCCCACTGCTGGGCAAAGGCCACCCCTTGTTCCTTGCAAATCTCTCTATTTTGTGCGATTTCTGGCCATGTTAGCCCCGCAAACATGATAAGTTCGTCACCCCACCTTTGCCGCGGTCTACCTCGAAGGCGATGTCCTCCCTCAGGCGTCCAGTGAGTGACGATCTTTTCCCATATCTCCGGGTGCATTCGTGCGACGTGGTCGGCCCACTTCCACTCCTGCGGAGTTATGGAGCGCAGGGTGATGTTTTTAACTCGGTCTGTTCGCTTGACACCTATCCATTATAATTATATTATTAGTATAGACAGTCAATTACGTTCCCGCGCCGACACTCCGGCACTAAGGGCACTGACACTCGCGACACTGCCAGTGTACGGTGTGTTTATCATTCTCAGTCGGACGGCCACCCATAGTTTATTTAGAAATAAATTCCGCGCGAATATTGGTAGCCCGTGATATATGATTATACAATGACTCGCGGTACGCAATAACTTATTTTTATGTGTGAGAGGTCTTTTTGATAAAATGACCCGCTGGCCCGACCCGTGGAGTCGTCCGGCGCTATCATATTTATTTATAGTTTCAATCGTCGGAGCTTCGTAATAGATTGCGAGTGGAATAAAGTGTTGACTGATTTCGGTTATTTGAACAATACACTGCTAATATTTGAACACTACGCTGATATTATTTGAACACTGCACTGATGTTACTTGAACACTGCACTGACGTTATTAGAACACTGCACTGATGGTATTTGAACACTGCACTGATGGTATTTGAACACTGCACTGATGGTATTTGAACACTGCACTGATGGTATTTGAACACTGCACTGATGGTATTTGAACACTGCACTGATGGTATTTGAACACTGCACTGATGTTACTTGAACACTGCACTGACGTTATTAGAACACTGCACTGATGGTATTTGAACACTGCACTGATGTTACTTGAACACTGCACTGACGTTATTAGAACACTGCACTGATGGTATTTGAACACTGCACTGACGTTATTAGAACACTGCACTGATGGTATTTGAACACTGCGCTGATGGTATTTGAACACTGCACTGATGGTATTTGAACACTGCACTGATGGTATTTGAACACTGCACTGATGGTATTTGAACACTGCACTGATGGTATTTGAACACTGCACTGATGTTACTTGAACACTGCACTGACGTTATTAGAACACTGCACTGATGGTATTTGAACACTGCACTGATGTTACTTGAACACTGCACTGACGTTATTAGAACACTGCACTGATGGTATTTGAACACTGCACTGATGGTATTTGAACACTGCACTGATGTTACTTGAACACTGCACTGATGGTATTTGAACACTGCACTGATGGTATTTGAACACTGCACTGATGGTATTTGAACACTGCACTGATGTTACTTGAACACTGCACTGACGTTATTAGAACACTGCACTGACGTTATTAGAACACTGCACTGATGGTATTTGAACACTGCACTGATGGTATTTGAACACTGCACTGATGGTATTTGAACACTGCACTGATGATATTTGAACACTGCACTGATGTTACTTGAACACTGCACTGACGTTATTAGAACACTGCACTGATGGTATTTGAACACTGCACTGATGTTACTTGAACACTGCACTGACGTTATTAGAACACTGCACTGATGGTATTTGAACACTGCACTGAT
Organism: Eupsilia transversa; assembly: GCA_914767815.1. Lineage (NCBI taxonomy): Eukaryota > Metazoa > Arthropoda > Insecta > Lepidoptera > Noctuidae > Eupsilia > Eupsilia transversa. Next base: position 149,911 of record OU611880.1, read on the forward strand.
GGTATTTGAACACTGCACTGATGGTATTTGAACACTGCACTGATGGTATTTGAACACTGCACTGATGGTATTTGAACACTGCACTGATGGTATTTGAACACTGCACTGATGGTATTTGAACACTGCACTGATTGTATGTCTTTTTCAGAAAAGATATTTTCTTCTCTCAAATGGGCAAGTAGATGACGGAATTTGTTTATTATTTAATCTAAATCTAACAACGCACATTTTTTTCACTGAAATAACTTTTTTTGAACCGCCACTTCTCCCATTGACAGAAGTATTCAATGAGCGGTTCGTCGTCACAGCTCGGCCCTCTCGGCCCTCTCGGGTCTCTTGGCTCTATTCAAGTTGACATCTGTTTTATTTGGCGTGTTCCACATTAGGGCTGTGTATGGTTGTCCATATATTACGTGATGTATGGAGGAGCGGAGTGAGTGCTGTGGTATTACACTGACATGCAATTAAAGGGGACTGCGCGCAGGTGAAAATGTAGGCAAGTAAAAAAATCCAGTTAATTCCCGTGACGTAATATATGGCGGTCGGTGTGAGCGTGGAATGCGCGAGTGCTGTTAAGTGTAAAATGTTTATTAAAATTTGTGCCGTTAATATTGCACGGTAACGTGTAGAGGATGATTAACGACTTTATAATTTTTCATTCGTTTGTAGATCTTGGCCTTAACAAAATCACTCGTTTCAAAGTTAACGTTTAATAAAAATGTCTGAAATACATACTTCATTTTATTTGACATCAACTTTACTCCAAAGCGAATTTAGGTCAGTGCTATAACTTAGAGCTTAATTTTTTATTTCGATTCAGTTTCGAACAAGTTGCATTTCATTCATACAATGAGCCTTATCGTCGTCGCGTCGGTGAGAAATATGCAACGCATTAAAATAATAATATGCACTGTACAGTTTACGGTACTGTTCTGCATTGTTACTATTCGGGCACAAGTTTTAGTTAAAGATTAAAATGTGACAAACACCCGGGTCTTGGAATTCCTTTGGATGGTAGTATAATTGTAGCTACCTACTTGCACAGTGGCACCCGTCATCCTCAAAGAAACATGTACATCGACAATCATTTAATTGTGTACAATCTTTGTTCCATAACATTGTATCAATGTAGCCACAAAACATATCACACATCGGGAACCTTGATACAGTATACGTATACGCTGACTGTACCTGCAGGCAATCTGCAGAACGCACGGCATGGTCTTGTCGTTACTTGTGCGGTGCATCGCGGATTGGGGCGCTACGCGGCACGCTACGGTGCTATGCGGTTACCTCCGGTGATACGACGTAAGCTACGGTGCGGATCACGTGGGGAGCTACTGTGCTACGCTGTAAGTTTTTATTGTAACCAACTTTATATAACGAGGGGCACATTGTTCAACATACGACAATGTTCAATGAGATGCTAATGAGCACTGATGGCAATTGATAAGTGGTGATCACTGGAACAGATGCACACGCTTATTATTGACGGATTGATACAATTCTGTAGGCACGTTTATAAAAGAAAGCGGCGCGCGGAACATAATTCGTAAACGGAATCGCACCGCGCTCCGTATGTGCATACATATAATAGTTGCTTGTAAGGGCGCCGCGTGCAGACCGCCCCAGGGAAATTTCACTATCGGCCTACGAATTTATACGTAACACAATTTTATTTAACTTAACTAAATATTCTGCATCGTAACTACATCAACATGACCTATATAGGTACTCTGAACGTTCGCGTCAAAATGTAAAATCCCATTATTTTGTACAATGTAAACACTGCACCCGCTATAATTCTTACAAAATGCGAATAAACTCAGACTGTCTGCTATTATATCGCACAGTTTCGAGATAAGAATGCTAATGAGCGACAGAACAAACGCTACAATGGTTCTATTAACGTAGCAAATTATTGTTATTACATAAATAAATAAAAAGAGGAAATTATATTAATTTATGTTGAGTGAGAAATATGTATGTTGCTTTGCACGGCTCCGAGCGTCGTGAGACGCGCGTGTGATGTCGCGCGCGAGTAGACGAGCGGCAACCCTTGTGATACCTCTTACGATATTATGCGGGATGTTAGCGGAACAGGCGCCGGGGGGCGAGGGGCGGGGGGCGAGGTTTGGCATAAACGAACATGATTATCGTGTTCACGAAAGAATCCACTCATACATATGTATGAAATTATGTTACGTTTGTAGAGAGCCGCTCCATGTATCTTATTTTATATACATATAAATGGCGTCCGGCGCGGCCGGGGCGGTGCGGTGCGCGGGGGGCGGGATGGGGAGACGGCCCATTTTTAAACGTTTTATATCTTTTTACACCGCCTGGCGCCGCGCCGCACCGCACCGCACGTGTCCGCGTCGAGGCGGACGCGCTGCTCTGCCGATGTGTAGAAATTCCGTGTCTGTGCACATACAGCGTTGGAAATATCACGATATACGAATATGATGGTAACTGTATGAATGTTATAATCCTACAACCTACACTTCTTCAAATATAATAGTACGCTAGTGTTATTACTGCACTACAGAAACAGTCAGTATTTAGCAAGTATATTGTACGTGATATAATATTAATGAGTAATTAGCCGCGGGAGGACGGTATTACAATTAGCGCGCCGCAGCGCATCACGCGGTAATCTGTCACACATTGACTGTTATGCGCCCAGAGCGCGCAGTCAGCTGTGAGATATTGATTACTGCCACTATTGCTAATATACATTATCTACATAACGATCAGCTTGTAAACTCTTTATTCAACTAAAAATAAAATTTAAATAAACGATTCTAGCATTTACATGAAGGCCGCCTCGAGACCAACAAAAACGGCGAGGTAATTGCATAACACACTAACAGTACCAATAGCTTTCATTATGATAGTTTAACAACATTCATTGCGTTATTTACGTTGTTGAGCAGACAAATTTTTCGAAAATAGTAATGGATTAGCAATATCCTTCAAAATAATTCAGATTGTGCACACTTTCAGCGTTAGCAACTAGTCTGTGCTGGTCGTGAGGAAGTATTGCCGACATCACAACGCTTTGACAATTGGAATCGGGATACCATCATATAGTCACATACACCAAAACAAAATCAAATGATCGAAATTACATTTTGTACAAAGAAACAAGAACTATCCGCAATACGGGTGAATGTAGGGGCTGCAGGCACCGAGCACACACCACATCATCAGGACACAGTCGGACCGGCACACCGGCACAACGGCACACCGGCACAAAGGCAAAGGATTAGCAGCCGCTTTGACACTCACCACAAACAAGCTGTGTGTGACTCAAGTCCACCATCGTAGGCACGGATGGTGTGTGTCCAAGCTATACCCATACGAAGATATACTACATCCTGGTGATAGGTAATGTACTTAAATTGCACCTCATTTACAAAATAATGATGATGACGTCACAAATCTTTTGTAATATACATAAGTATGTGTACCTGAGTGATTTCTGTGTAAGTAGGTACTTACTATAAACTTATTTTTTAAATAAATACATATTAAGAAGGTCTATATCCACACTGTTTGAGTCGTCAAGTATGAACAAATAAATGAATACATAAGTAATGAACTGTAATATATGAGTCGTTTAGCGATCCATAATGTATGATTGTGTACCTACTTAAACAGACAGTTTCAGTCCCTAATTACAGATAGTTGAAATGTATTAGAGAGCTAAGTAGGTTATTATTATACTCAGAGATATACTTATTTTATGCTTCATGATACAAAAAAGTTGTAACAGCAAACTCATAGTAGTAGCTACAAAAACATAGAAATTCATCGACGCGCATTACTGCCGATCAATTTACAATTCTACGAAAAAAATTGTGTACGCTTCTAAACGAGTTGCCGACCAAATGAAATATTCTGTCTACATCCGTGTAAACCATATACATAGCTATGTGCCAGCAGGTAACACATAGCGCCGCAGAGTAGGTCTCCTCACAGACAATCCAGCGCAAACTACACATATTATATTTGATGGGCGCGGATATTATATGTTTTTCAGCGTTATCTCTTACGCCTGGGATGGTATGGTGGTGAAATAATAGAGGTACCTAGTCTACTACCCACACTCACTACATTATGAGAGACGCTTTCATGAACCCCGTACATTGTACACTTTATAATATGTATGTAGTTATAGAGACAAAAGAGTACAACTACAAAAGAACATCCACAATAATAATAGCAATAACAGAAAAAAAAAATAACTGTTTTGCGGGAAGTGTGCTACACTATTATAATGATGAGCCATATGCGCAACGCGGACGACGGGACGAGGCAGTATCATACATACGACCATACATCCGTATGGCTACATTACATTACATGTGTACGGTGTACACAGACAGTCGTAAAACCAACTTACTTGGTTTATGACGTGACAAACTGAAAATAAAAGAATACACTTGTGCCTCTGTAGTGGGCGAGACATCGTCGGTCGGTAGTCGTCGGTAGTCGTCGGGCTCGCTCGCTAATTGTAATGCGGCCGTCACACGACCGGCTGTCCGGCTGTCCGGCGCAGGCATTAGGCTCGACACACTTCACACGTATTCACATTTCATGAAAAGCAACAAGAGTTTTGATGGTCCTCAAATGGAAACAAAGGTTGAAGTTTTTTCTTATTTAATTAGACTTTCGTATGATTCGAATATAGGTGAAACTCATCGGCGACGTGTTCAGAAGTGTGTATCAAGCATGCAATGTCATGCAACATAAATATACATTTGTCAAAAGCTTAGGAAGCTTTATATTGAGCCGTTAAACCTAGTAATTGTTCCCTTTCATAATCATTCAGTAAGAACCTTTTGGAGGAACATCAAAAAGGAGAAACACACTGAGCATCATCTTCAGCCAGGATACCTTACTTCTGTTAAACACAAGTCATTTTCTCTTTAAAACTCGTAACTACTCCAGTTTCCATGCACCAACATTGATGCTATAAACTTCCATCGGCGCGTATTTCACTTCCCGCCTCTAGTCCATTTAACTGTGTTGTCCGTTTGTCCCCGAACAGTTGTTGCTGCAACGAGTCCCCACGCGCAACTTGTAGCGTCGCCTCGCTCCGTGAAGCAAGGCCGCAGCATAGCGCTGTATAGCTAACAGTAATGGCGGCTGGGATTGAATGAAGTTCGCGCCGCGTGTCATTACGCGCTCCGCTGCGGTGATAAATGCTCACTAGTTTTGTTCTATACGTTGTTAGCTCAGAGAATACTTAGTTGTGTGTAAACTATAGAAACGGACGTTATAAACATTCACAAACTCTTTTAATAATAAGTTCTAAAATAATGGAATATCTTCATCGCCACCATCACTCTAGCATGACGCGGAATCTATAATTTACACACCCTTCAACTGATAGCAAATCTCAAGAAAAAGCCGGCCAAGTGCTTGTTGGAAAACATTGAAGGGTTCCGTAGTTGTTATGAATTCATACCAAGAACAAAGCCAACCCAAAAATGTATGGACAAAAATTCCAGAGTCGATTTAAAAAAAGCTTTGTGGGGTAAAAGGAAATTAATTGTAGATAACAATTATAAAATAACTTTCTTTAAAAAAGATCCCCATGATTGTTTTTTTTTTTTTTTCAATAATAATGATTTCCTGGCTCTGTTCATGTACACACGGCTACACATCAAGCTATACATTTCCAGTATAAGCTGACCTCGCATTGTACGGAAATCCTATATAATGCGAGATCAGCATTAACTGGAAATGTATAGCTTGATGTGTAGCCGTGTGTACCTACATAAAGTTCAAAAGTTTAGGAAACTCCTTATTCGACGCTTGCAATGTTGCCGTTTTGTGCGCACTGTGCATGAGTGTGAGTGATAAAGTGATTATTTCGTGAGAAACTAATTTCACGTTATTACAGTTCTTCATTATTTGACATTATGTGCCTACAATTCAAAGTAGAGACTTTTGTGGAATGCGGGGTTTTCATTCGGATTGGTGAAAGTTGTAGTGACAACCATTTGGTTTAAATAGGTTTTTATTATTTTATTCAACCTTTATATAGATTCCTTTATATTTTGTGAATGTGAGAACGTTGTAGGCGCAACAGACTGTCTATTTGCAGACTATTTTCTATTTTGTTAAGTATCTTGTTGACAGGCCTACACTGTCCTCTCATACGTATTGTTTTTTCTTTTTTCTTTTTGAGTATAATAATTTTGTGATGTTATTTTAATAATTATTTAATGATATAGCCAATAATATAAATATTTGCACACCTTGTTAGGTAATGATACAGTGTACTTTATATTTATTTGTAACATCTGTTTATGCATGCACCTGTATCTATACTTATAATAAATCTGTAGAAGTGAAAATTCTGTACATTGAAAATATCAAAAAAATAAATGGCAGGGGGTGTTACTAGACCGACACCGAACCCAAAAGTGTGATTAAATTTTTTTTTGTCTGTCTGTCTGTCTGTCTGTCTGTCTGTCTGTCTGTCTGTCTGTTTGTTCAAGTATCACGCAAAAACTACCGGTTCGATTACGATGAAACTTGGTATAATTATTCTTTAATATCCTGGGCACCACACTGGGTACTTTTTATCCCGGAAAAGTATCCTATCCTACGGTTGGGGGGTGTCAAAGTTTGTATGGAAGAATTTTAACGCGCTGTCCGATTAACTCGAAACTCAATATTTATACTTAAACCCAAAAATTAAGAATAACGTGTATCAGGATTTTTCGAAATTCAACCCCTAAGGGGGTAAAATAAGGGATAAAAGTTTGTATGAAAAATCTTATTCCTTGAGGTAATAAACACGAAACTTCGCACGAATAGTTATCTAAATAAATTATAAAGTTTGTAGTTTTTTGTTTTTCTAAATTACCCCCTTTTTTTTTTTTTTTCTTTTTTTTTTTTTTTTGGGTGGGAAATCATCCAATGACTTCTCCCGCTCTGGGCGGAGCGGGAGGGCGTGTCAGACTTTTACTGACTAAAACCCACCCGTGTTCTTTCCCTTGCCATGCCAGGGGCCACGGTTTCCCCTTAGGACTACCCGCAACCCCGGCGGGCAATGGTCCTAGCGGACCCCGTCAGTTTTGCTGACATCTCTTTGAGGCGCGCGTGGAACACGACGCGCCGTCGACCCGGGCCTGGTCCTTATCGGGGGCGAGCTACCCATTGCTCACCGCCCGCAAGCCCGCGCCTACGGTGGCCGGGAATCCTCCAAGGAGTCCCGACGCCCAGGGCGTCTCCTACGGCGGCTAGGCGCGTGAGGGCGCGAACTTTGCCTCTCCGTCACGCGCTCCGCCTCCTCCTTCAGTGTTTGTATGGAAGAATTTTAACGCGCTGTCCGATTAACTCGAAACTCAATATTTATACTTAAAACCCATGGGGATGTATGCGGTAATTTCCGACACTCACGCGGGCGAAGCCGCGGGCAGCAGCTAGTTAAGCAAATAAATGATTTGATTTGATTCAAACTGTACATTTTTGAAAGCATTGTAAAACCCATTTATTTTTAAAAGAGTAACCGTGGAGTTTCTTGCCGGCTCTTCTCCATAGGAAACGACCAATTGGACCCGTGCACCTAGATTCTGACGTTTCATAAGTGCCCATATAGGTTTATGTGAAATAAAATATTTTGATTTTCATTTTGATTTTGACAGTCCTATTCTATTTTTTGTGCATTTTCCTATAACATTGTAGTTGAAAAATATGTTCTCCTATACATTCCAACTGCAAATATAATTTTGTACATACAATATCGAGAGATTTACCGAGTTATTTTAAGGCTCAAGACTTTTTATAGGTTCTACTGTAATCTACAAATATAAATATAGAACAATAATTTTCTGTATAAAAAAAAACATATTTCGGAAATAAGGGCGAGATAATGGTAAATTGTCATCTTTTTTGTTAATTGACTTCAAAACTATTTATTTTTCAAATTATAAAACAAAAATTAGACCCTCAAAGTAATCAATTCATTTATTTATGTAACACGTCCGTGTTTGAGTCACAGACATTCATAATGTGTACCTTTCAACGTCATCGGTCCATCAGATTCGGAGCAAATTAGTTACTTTAAGTCCCCAAATCAAGAACAAGCTAAAAGTTTATAGGTATTGTATATTTGCAAAGAAATAAATTATTTCATTTTGGTTTGACAATCAATGTACTTACATCTGAAAATTTCAGAATATAATTAGGTGTTACTACTTAACCCTCTAAATAACGCGAAATAATGTGTCAATAAATAATTTAGCTCGGTAATTCGCTCATAATAGTAATTTAGGACATTCAGGCCGCGAGTGGACCCGGCGAGAGCAAGCGCAAGGGTTCAACCGGGCTCACGGTTAATTGAGTTTTCAAGTTAAAAATCCTTTCGTTTTGAGGAGAGGGCACTAACACACTGACACACGCGAGCACAGTTTGCAGATTAGTCATCAGATGCGGAGTTTCTAGCAGATCGTAGTTACAAAACGTCTGGTTTACTCCTCCGGGCCTACAACAGATATACCACACAGTGCTACAAACCTGAATTTACAAGTTATACAATCACCATGCTATCTCAAACTTTGGCGGTAAAACAGTTGGAATTAATACTGTCACCCTCCTCCCCCCGCCCCCCCTACGTGAAAAGGGACAACACACGCGGTGTAATGGCTGCAACCAAATTAGCCGAGGACCGGTAGGTATCCCGACGTACTCGCGGTACTTGTGTGCGCACGACGCTTGCATACTAATGCCGTGTGGCGCGGCGGGCACCGGAATGACTTCATGTAATAGATATTTATGTGCACACGAGTATCTCGCAGCGCAGGTAATGGCCTACGCCTGTACCTACTGGAAAACCAACTGTAATGCAATATTGTCATATTTGTAATAATTCGCGTACCTACATAGAATGTTCGTGTAGCTTGCAGTATCTACGTATCTCTGTTATTGTGGTGAATAATGTCTAGGTTCTAGGAAATAAATAATAAAGACAAGTATTCTAGCTTCACAGCACGTAAAGTCTAAGAAAACAGTTTCTTTCTTTTACAAAAAAAATTACGTTTCTTTTGAACAATTATATTGATACTAGTGGGCAAAGTTTATCATTGCAACTGAGGCGAAATTGTGATAACGAATCGAAACGCGTCTTAGCACAGTAGCAGCAATTAAACAAAATTCATTGCATCATTTACGCTGTTGAATAGACACATTTTTCGAACATATGAAGCGATGGATTAGCCATATTCTTCAAAATCATTCAGATTGTGATTGAAAGTGTGTTACGCAAGTAGGGTGCTTGGTGTCGTCACTACTCCCGCACTTATGAAAGCAGCCCAAATTACAATTGTCTGTACAAACACCAACAATCACCAAACTGATATCATTTTCAATTAGGAAATGAGTGGCTGAGCGGAAATCTCAGCCACAGAGTAGGTAAGAACGGAAGGTGCACTTCAAATACTGTTTGAAACTAAACTACCTAAATAATTTGGTCCAGCGCACACCGAACTGCAAAATGCCGCGAGCATTTTGCAGTTCGGTGTGCGCGTATGGTCTTGACGTGTATTTAATTTTGCAATCTATGGAATTGTCATAAGATTAATTTTTCAGTAGTCTCAGAAAATGCTGTGCTCTGCTCTGTTCTTGGTGTGCGCTGACCCTTTGACATGTCTACGTAAAGTGTCGCGCGCTGAAAAATAACTTAAACAAACAGGCCGTTTTATGCTGGTGTGCGTGACAGCTACGTTTTAAGCTCGCGCTTCGTCATTGTGCTTTTCTAGTGTGCGTGCATTTAGCGACTAATAGTTGGACACAATTTTTTTTGACGAGTTCACTCCTCTGACTGTCTATACATATTTATATCTTTAGTTGCAGATTATGAAATCACGGAACTGTAAATAAATACGCTTTCATGATAATTGAGCAGCACAGTAACCAAAGCAAAATCTGACTCGATGAGGTCGCGCGGAGCTGCAATAGATAGGAAGATATGATGAGTGAATCATAGTGCACGGTACTGCGTGGGTCTACTGTGCTCGGTGTCGCGCGGAGTTGCGACTGCACACGATTTGCAGGCGCTCACAACTTCCCCTAATTAGTACCTCCGGTGCCTATTCCAGCCACCTGCTCATGCGTGTTTCACCGCCACTATTCCACGAGCCATAAGGCTCAACATCGCAAGTGCCAGCTGCACTTGCAGTTGGTCATTATTACCGGAGGCACGCAGAGTTGCGTCGGTTACTGATTGTATTCACACGAACAGCGTCGTTTGTTAAATAAGTTCGTGTTCGTGTGAATACAATCAGTAACCAGTGACTGTGCTGCCACATAGCAGCACTGGTTAGTGCTGCCACATACTATCACTATTATGACTGTGCTGCCACATAGCAGCACTGGTTAGTGCTGCCACATACTATCACTATTATGACTGTGCTGCCACATAGCAGCACTGGTTAGTGCTGCCACATACTATCACTATTATGACTGTGCTGCCACATAGCAGCACTGGTTAGTGCTGCCACATACTATCACTATTATGACTGTGCTGCCACATAGCAGCACTGGTTAGTGCTGCCACATACTATCACTATTATGACTGTGCTGCCACATAGCAGCACTGGTTAGTGCTGCCACATACTATCACTATTATGACTGTGCTGCCACATAGCAGCACTGGTTAGTGCTGCCACATACTATCACTATTATGACTGTGCTGCCACATAGCAGCACTGGTTAGTGCTGCCACATACTATCACTATTATGACTGTGCTGCCACATAGCAGCACTGGTTAGTGCTGCCACATACTATCACTATTATGACTGTGCTGCCACATAGCAGCACTGGTTAGTGCTGCCACATACTATCACTATTATGACTGTGCTGCCACATAGCAGCACTGGTTAGTGCTGCCACATACTATCACTATTATGACTGTGCTGCCACATAGCAGCACTGGTTAGTGCTGCCACATACTATCACTATTATGACTGTGCTGCCACATAGCAGCACTGGTTAGTGCTGCCACATACTATCACTATTATGACTGTGCTGCCACATAGCAGCACTGGTTAGTGCTGCCACATACTATCACTATTATGACTGTGCTGCCACATAGCAGCACTGGTTAGTGCTGCCACATAGCAGCACTGGTTAGTGCTGCCACATACTATCACTATTATGACTGTGCTGCCACATAGCAGCACTGGTTAGTGCTGCCACATAGCAGCACTGGTTAGTGCTGCCACATACTATCACTATTATGACTGTGCTGCCACATAGCAGCACTGGTTAGTGCTGCCACATACTATCACTATTATGACTGTGCTGCCACATAGCAGCACTGGTTAGTGCTGCCACATACTATCACTATTATGACTGTGCTGCCACATAGCAGCACTGGTTAGTGCTGCCACATAGCAGCACTGGTTAGTGCTGCCACATACTATCACTATTATGACTGTGCTGCCACATAGCAGCACTGGTTAGTGCAGCCACATACTATCACTATTATGACTGTGCTGCCACATAGCAGCACTGGTTAGTGCTGCCACATAGCAGCACTGGTTAGTGCTGCCACATACTATCACTATTATGACTGTGCTGCCACATAGCAGCACTGGTTAGTGCTGCCACATACTATCACTATTATGACTGTGCTGCCACATAGCAGCACTGGTTAGTGCTGCCACATACTATCACTATTATGACTGTGCTGCCACATAGCAGCACTGGTTAGTGCTGCCACATACTATCACTATTATGACTGTGCTGCCACATAGCAGCACTGGTTAGTGCTGCCACATACTATCACTATTAAATTAATTTCAATTTGAAATTGCTTTATATTTTGGTATTGATATACCTACATACCTACTTAGAATACTTATAGTAACATACAATCAATACTCAGGTGATATTTTTACTTGTTTACTGTCTAAGTTCACAGGTTCACATTAAAGCCGTAGATATTGATAAATGTTTTATGCATAAGTACAACATGCACGAGTCTCTTTATTAAATCACCATCAGCAATACATTGGAGCTATAGAGAGAAGCATAACAGTAATTGTATCAGTTCTCATCAGACCTGCGTCTTGCCCAACATGAAGAGACACCTACTGGCAAGAAAATTGGCCATAATTCACTGTGTGTGCATAGGTAAGCATATAAAAAAACTAATATCCTAACCACTTGTTACCCGCCACGCGCCACCGCAATTAAAAATATTCATAGGTATAGCCGTGTATTCCCGTTGTCCCCGTAATCTGTGTCCCCGTCACGGGGACAACAAGACGTCATAAAATGTCCTTACCGTTAGTATAGCTTACTCAATAAAGCATCAATTTTAATAACTTTTCATATTGCAGCGTTTCGCAGCGAACATTTACAGATGATATCTCGAAGATATTAGCTCGCTCGCATGTTCCCGGCAGTCATTACAGGAAGCCGCTACAAAAATACAAAACTCTAAACTAGCGTTGAAAGAAAAAGGTGACGTCACATTGCCTCGAAAATTTCCAGCAAACCATTTAAGCTAGTAACATACAAGAAAACTGCGCTAAACCAACGATGATGGCTGAGACTTAAGTCCGCTGAAATGGTAAAAAACAATAAAAATTATTACTTGGGCCCCAATTACGTTAGCTCTATTGCAATTTATCCAACGCATAAATTTAAATCTAGAACCAACACTCCTCCTGTCCAAAAATTTTATGCCCTAAAAAAATTAAATTAATGATAATAATAAATTTTATTTATTTCACCTTCAAATACATTCCGTTTATAACAAAAAATAATATGATCATTTAAGCATAATCCAGTAAGTGTTACAAGACATCTGTGTCTGAACTACATAATTCAATATCTGTATCTCCGACACATCACTCTTTCATATAAATATGGCATTTAAAAGCTAACAATTACTAGTGCGGCACAAAAATGAATGCAAAAAAATTAAAAACAAAAGAGATTAAATAATAATAAGAATGTGTTATAAAATGCACGTAAGAAGATTGCGCAAAACAAACAACGGAGGTGTCATCAGCACGGAGTCCAAAGTGGACATTGCATTTATGATTGCGTCTATGAGCAGAATGTAGCCGACAAGCTGACTAGTTTGTCCCGTGACTCTATTTTTGGCCTCTATTTTAAGTCACACGTCAAAAAAGAGGGACTTAAATGCAACTCTTTTTCTTGAAGTAACTGCTAGCATAAGAAAGGTGGTAAAAAACCAAAATCAAGTGTTAATTAATTGGACATCCTCCCCAGTGAGGGACTTCACACTTGTGACCAGGTGTTTTAAACGTCAACCATATGGACATGCTGCAAAGACTTTATGGGAGGCTAGCTATATGTGTGGACTGTGGACATTGTGGAGAACAACGTCATCAGACGAATGAGTGCACTAAACATACTGAACCGTCACATTGTGCAACATGCTAGCGATCGAGCAACCTCAAAACAGGCGGCCAAGAATGCAAAGAAAATAGCTGAGACAAGATACATAAATTCTATAGATTATAATGAGGTAGCGTAAGCTAGCGCCAACGTTTATCTAAGTATTTTTAAATTAATGTTATATACTTCGGTACTGTAATATTACTATTTACATATAAAAATAGTTTTAGTTGCAAAATAGTAGCATACTACTTTTCTTAATTTGAATGAAACCAGAATTAATAGATAGTAAGATAGTAGTAATTAATATAATAGTAGATAATCCAATTAATACATACCTTAACCTCTAGTTGACCCTATTTTGTAAATATTTATGTAAATCAATTATTTCAATAAACAATAGAGGTGATCGCACGGGTGGCACATCGCCGCACGGCCCCGGCCGGCTCCGCACGGTTCAGGTCGACACTGACCGACGCTAATCTCACTTATCTGATGGAAATAGGACGGCCAGTTAGTTTCAACTACTGTGATGTGCTTACAATTCAAACTGTGTGAGCAGGGGGTTCTGTGTGTGACAGTATTGCCGCCGGCTGGTAATAGGATAGCTCTTGCTTGTGAATTACGTTACCAAACGATGCACTTTCAGTTCATTTGTAGTAACCTACTACTGTATTGTTATTTAAATTACAGAAATCATGCAAAAGACTGCTAAAGATTTTAAATTATCGTAAAAAGGTATGATTCCGAACAACGTTGCATGCGGCAGTGCTGCCACAGTTATAGTGCTGGCGCGTCACGACTGGGCCCTATACACTTTCTATAGGTTTACCTATATGAGAGCGCATTCCGAGCACGGCCACAATATGCACACCACTGCCGCGTGCAGCGTTGTTCCGAATCATACCTTTATACGTTTATTTAAAATCTTTTCCCACGGAACTAACAAAAGGAACCGCTCATCGTAGCTACTTATAAGTTAGAAGTAGTAGTTACTGTCGAGGGCCAGGTAATGCGAAACAGTTCCCTACAAACTTGGAAAACAAATAAAATGCCCAGAATAAGGAACGAGAAATAAAATAAACTTCTTATTCCGCTAATCTGAACGCCAACTCTAATGTCACTTTCATGAGGTCGACTCCGCTCTCATTTGAATTTTTATAACAACAGTCGCTTTAAGTCCCAAACGTTTCATCTTTACTTACGAAATACAATTTTATATGCCGAGCTGAAACAAATGTTTTTCAAATGTACCTCCGGGCTAGACGCGGGCTAAAAACTAAATAGAATGGGTTGGAAAATCCAATAGGCATACTGCACAGGATTTTCAGTAGATTTGCACACAACGTTGAATATAAACCGATTTGTCTAAATCATTTGACCGTTTACGATATATGTACATGAAAAAAATGAAACAAACACGCAAAATGTTTTAAATTTAAAACCAGTGCAAAGGGGAATTACCAGTGATGACAGTTTGAACGAGCGAACAGACACAGATTATGTCACAAGTTGTATCAAAGATTATGACGAGATAGGATCACGAAGTGTATGTGTCGGTCGATTGCAATTCGCTACTGCTAGTGGCTCGGTACCGTCACTAGCTCGCTTCCAGCGGCCCGGCACCGCCAGCGCCCCCTCTCGCACATTTACATGCAATCTCGTTTCAATTTTACCGAATGCGCCTTTCGCGTAATCCTCATACTCTCCAAATGGAACTTATTTCGTACGAATTCGGAGGTACTAGTAACATTAAGGCTTTAGGCAAATATACTCGCGCTATAACTTCGGAGACGAGTTTTTCTCGCCGGAATAATTGAGTTCATCTTATTCTGTTGTAGGTACTGCTACTGTACTGTACTGTGTACACTGAACGTATTTAATAATTCGTTGAGCGCGGAACAAAGACGGACCGCAAGACAATGGAGTATTTCTCAGTAGTTCTGATGAGCCGATACCCTCTAAATGTTTAATGAATCGATCCTCGTCCCGCACCGCCCGGCTCCCGAGCCCACACTCAGCCAATCTATTTACTTGTCATTGGCGTCACCTACAGGCGGAGCGTTGACTCGAACTTTAACACCAGGGACAGCTGACCGTACGGCGGTGGTAGCACTTTGACCTTGAGCAGGCCTAGGGTAGTATGCAGCTTCAATAGAATGCGAGGCCAGCTTATACCGGTTTTTACCACTGCCGTGTGGCCTACTCCACCATATCTTTACCTACATGAACACATTTCACTTATATATATGGCCCTGTATCTTATCGTGTAAATAAGGCAAACGAAATCGGGATGTAATACCAAGAGTGACAATTAGTGAGTTTTATTGATGTCAACTAATTCGTTCATAGTCTATCGCATCAACTTGTTGATTAGCACACTGGTACCGAACTACTGAGGAACACATACCGGGAAACTTTTAAACAATTATTAAACGTTTTCAAAAGTAAACCTATTAACTACTGCTAGTAAAACTCTCACGTGATATCTGCAGAAGACCTTGTTTGTTCAATGAAGATGAAGTCAACTCAATTTGGTAGCAACAGCCGATCTGACATGACAAACGCTTCTACGCCCATTACTCTCAACCCTCAGGGCGTTACTTCTCAGCCTCCGCCGGCTCTTTGAAAGCGGAGCGGAGTGTTGAAAGCCACCTATCTCTTCCAATGTTATATTCCCCTTGAACCTCCAAATGGGTCACACTCAACACCCCGTCTACAAACAAAGTTGATATGAACGGATAATATGAGACATAGTAACAGCTCTTTAAGCTGCATCACCTGTCCCATAAAGATGGAGTACACCCAGCTAACTGTCGCAATACATCGCTTTGGGCGGAGTGCACACGCGCCGACACACCTATCACGCCGTCATGCGCCAGTGTCCTCCCGCTGGTTTTATTGTGTCACCGGGACGTACTCAAACAGTGAACCTAAGTCTTATCTATATGGAACTGTCGTGCTTGAATTATGTTCTTACAATAATTCTTTCTACACAATTATATTTCGAAATATCAGAAATTCCCGAGCGAGCCCTCCGTTTTCAAAAAACATAACTTTGCAGGAACATGTACATTCCCAGTGAGAATGTTATCCAGCTCCGCTCCGAGTGTCGCACTAAATCATTTTTCACCAAAACATTTTTGGTTCTTTTGGTACACGGCGGCGTACCGTCGGCAAAATAGCTGGATGCGTGCGGCCGCAGACCCCACGTGCTAACGTGCATACAAAGTGACCGCGCGCCACCCCAATGACAGCAAAACAAGCTGGCTAAAAGCCACGACTGCAAGCAAGCATGCAAGCACGCATATAAAGCAAGCAGCGATAGCGGGACATCCCGTTTGTCCGTTTTTCCCGCTGAATAATACTTAGTCAACAAAAGTAGATGCGCAGAAGGCGAGCCGGCGCGCGGCGTCGGTGCTATCCTTTATCCTTAGGTACTTAATATTTAACAAAGGCCGCGTTCCGAGTTAGAATGTAATCGATTTGAGCGTGCTAACACCCGTTCCGAATAAGCGTTAGTGCGATAACGCCGACCCATGAAAAGTCGTAGATGACGTCATGACATGCGCCATCTTGCGATAACGCCGCCATGCCTTTTACTAATATCACCGTGAGTTCTGTCAAAAATGACAGTTGACTGAACTGTCATTTTTGGCAGCGCTGTAGTTTTGAGTCGCATATATCTATAAACTAACGTGGCTTTTTCTAAATTGTGCTTCTGGCTACCGTCGCCACTTAACCAAAGAAGAAAAAGACATTTCAGATGTTTATACAAAGACTTTATGTAATGTTATAAGTTTTGACGTTGAGCAAGCACTGTAGGCGCGTTCACGAGCGTTCCGAATTGATGACAGACCTCAGCTGTCATAATCGTAATATCTAAATCGGAACGCAAAATATTGATGTCAGCGCTGTGAGCGATTATGGCCTAACTCGGAACGCGGCCAAAGTCCACCGCCTTGTCTGTCTGTCTGTCAAACGGATTGTCAAACGGTTTTCTTCAATGGACGGAGCTTTACTGGCGTGCGTCGCGTAAACCGTAAGAGTTACATAAAATTAACGTCTTTCAAGATTATAAATCTTAATTTCAACAAAAAATATCCGCGATAGCATAATTATGTCTTTCTTCTAAGGATGACCCAAAGTTACCACTTTTATCTTTTTGAATTTGATGAAAATGTAAATGTTATTTCCGAAGGTATTTTGAGTGGTTTTATATTAATTCATAACCAATAAAATATATTATGTTATTTTAATTGGGTATTTACTTTTGATTCAAATATGCCTTGACATCATATCATTTAAATGAAAACTTTAAAAGATTTACGCGTAACAAAACAATTATTATGCTTGATTGAGTAGGGCGCAGCGCTAGGAGTCAATGACCTTTTCCTCGGCTATTAGGTAGGTATGTAGTCCTAGTAGTACATTCCAGTGGGATGTTTGCCGACATCCACGTGGGCGAAGCTGCGAGCAAAGGCTAGTAAAAAATAATTTTAGGTTATGTAATTTTAAGTAATTTCATCGATGATTTCTTACATTATCTTTTTGAAATAATAATAGTTAAATTTTTGTTTAATATATTAAGACAAAAATAATTGTTTATGTTTATTTATAGTATGAGTAGTAGTAAATCTTAAGGTTGATTGATCTCATTGAAGTCTGGTTTTGAATTACAACCATATTTATGATTTATGATTTTTTTCTACGTATCGACGTTTTCGGCCGGTTTTCGATCTTGCAACGCTAGTCACCAGGTTCAGCTGGCGGAAAAAAAGCACGCAAGGCTAAAAGGCGAGTGGCGATAGCAAAGCAAACTGAGACCTAAGGCGATGACCACGCCGCATGGAAATTAGTAGTAGTGAACGATGCGTCCGCAGAGATGAGTATTCATACGGCAAGCTGCGCGGTGTACTTCTCCTGGAAATTAAATAAACTATTAAGTGTGAAGTCGGTTCACTACAACACGTAATACAACAGCAAACTAATGACGTTAAAAACTGAAAGCTCGTCATAGGTGGCAGCACTATTGTTAGTCCAGAAACCGCCATTATTGTGTATGTGTTGTTCTGTCGATCACAATTACTTTAATGAAAACTAGATACAAAATTATGTGACTCAATATTGTGGTGTAAGTACATTACTTGCACCACAAGAGCTTGTAATGAAAACTAACCTAGACTAGATACCGCATGTTCACTAAATAGTATGAAAACCGAGCGTATCTTTTTTATACCTACGATGACGTCATCCGCATCCCAGCCATTTAGTGATGTGCTCGACGTAAACAGAATCGTTTCAATCGCTAAGCGTCAGTGAGTTAACTCATTTGTTTTACGTAATTACGACTAAGTAAATCGATTTTAATAAAATCGATTCTATGACAGAAAACCGCGAAAAGTGCGTGTCGGACCACACACAATGAAGGGTTCCGTAGCTGGAATGAATTTATCCCAAGAACAAACTTAACATTGTAGTTGACTGCAAAAAGTTGGTCGATAATTTAATTACTCGTACACTTGTAGAGCCTACTTAGCTGTGATAGTTTTCCTTTTAATTTCGTTATATTATATACTACTGCTGTGAATGTTTCCACATATCCAGAACTTAACATTTAGCTGGCAGGGGGGGGGGGCACTTGACTCTAACAAAAATTTGCACTTTAAAGACGCAAACGCAAAATGGTTTTAACAAACTGTGGGTTGCAGCTGAAAATCAGCGTCAGGTGGTATACTTTTGTGTTGTCATCTGACATTATGCTGAGCTGAGGCCCTTTTGGCATTTTAATCATTTTCTGTTTTTTTTTTTAGTTTTAAGCTATATTTTGCCAATAAACGTATTTTTCTTT
The DNA here is from genome assembly GCA_914767815.1 of Eupsilia transversa. Lineage (NCBI taxonomy): Eukaryota > Metazoa > Arthropoda > Insecta > Lepidoptera > Noctuidae > Eupsilia > Eupsilia transversa. The sequence goes on from OU611880.1 coordinate 169,158, forward strand.
CTTTCTTTCAAACTCACAATATTTTTGAACGACCTTTCTAAAGATACCCCACACCATGGGATAAAAAAAAGACATCCCCACTTTAGGTGTGGGGAAGGAACCCAAAAAAATTTCTTGGTTTTATTTTACCACTTTGTCGGCGTAATTAATATGTAAAAAAAAACCCACTTTACGTGAAGGGGAGGTAACATAAAAAAAAATGTATACCTACTCATGCCAAATTACAGCTTTCTAGTACTAACAGTCTCTGAGCTAAGCCGGGGACAGATAGACAAATAAATTAAAAACATGACAGCAGCCTGTCAAATTCTTAGACTAGTGATAGCAGCGACATTTGAAGTGAGCAAGCGGCAGTTTTAATCCCCATTTCCAAGCACAACAAGCGCAACAGCACGAATATGAAACCGTTACAAATCGTAACATTAATTACCTAGAACTCCTTTTGAGTGAATGTCTTTAGGCGATTCTAGGAAGTACCTTCTTATGTTTGTCATAAGGTTTCGTATTAGCGCTCTACAACATGTCTAACAGCTACATACTCTAGATTCACAACAGCGAGGCTGCACGCCTGCAGGCTACGGGGAAAGGTTAAACCGAAGCTAACGCAAAGGCGAGCGGCGTGCGGTACCGACAGCAAAACAAAATAATGCGAGGCGCAGCAGGGCGCGGGCGAGGCTTTTAACGGTCGGCTGTTTGCGGCGGCTAATGGTCGCAGTGTGGGCACCTCGCCTGTCGTGCCTCCTACGCGGAAGTACTTTACGATACGTACATGTTGTTGAAAAAGTTTGTGTTACCTGGTTCCTCGAACAGTGCAGGGGCGAGAGGTGCGCCCTCTCGCCCCTGCACTGTTCGAGGAACCAGGTAACACAAACTTTTCACCAAGTCGGGGCAATCAAATTGGTTACGGCATACACTGTATAGAGTCATTGTCTTTAGTGAAGATTTTAGTGACGTTGATAGAACCGATATTTAGACCGGTATTTAAACAACTTGTAATGCTGAAAAGTACAAATATTTAAGTAAAAGCCTTTTTTAAAACAAGCTTTTAAAAAACTAAAAACTACTAAATAAAATATTTTCTTACAAGCTTGACACTTATCTTAAAGTGTGAGAAGGACGTTTACGCCTCAAGCTTTTAAGAAAATATTACAGCTAAATATTGTTTATATTTTTTTAAGTTTTAATTATTATTTTTGAATTCATTAAAAGCTTGTTTATAAAAAAGTTTAATTAAATACTGATAAAAAACAATCTTTCAAAATAATGTTCTTTTCAATCATTTCGTCGTCATCAACGACGCATCAAATAGAGGAACCATCATACATGTACGTGTAATGCGATATTGAAGAAAAACGAGGGCAGCGCGCCATTGAATACTATCTCCGCAAGACGAGCTCTTAGCAAACAGCGCGCTATCAACATTGCATCAGCACACACGCGGCACACACGCGGCACACAGCGGCCCACAGGCGGTTCACGAGCGACATGCATGCGGCACATTCACGCTGACATCATTATGAGACACACTTACATACACACGTTCAATGATGGCGCTTGCTTGCTGCTCGGGAATTCATGTACATCGCGATAGCATCCTGTCACCATTATGGTGATTATTTTCAAGCTTGCCCTTTTAAAGTGGAAAAATAGTTATCTTGCCTGCTATCCAAAACTGGTGAGGGACGGGATGTCATTAGGTGTCCATGTTAGCGGGACACCTCCTAAAAACTGCTAGATTCAATCACATAACATGCAGCTAGTACGGAATCGTATCCGAATGCTCAAATCAAATCAAACCTCTTTGCCCAAACAAAAGCATGCAAATACTTGATTCGTTAATTAAAATCTCTAATAAGTCCCCAGAGTAGGTACCACGAACTCGCACTATCCCGAGCTGTATCCGAGCTGGAGTGTGAGAGTGCACAACATTGTGAAACAGCAATGATTTCACTATAAACAAGTGAACGTAACGAGAACTTAATGTGTTAAGTGTTTTGTTATGTTAACATGTTCGCGATCTGATGCCCACCAGCGTGAACCGGTTGCAGCTGGTTTCAACTGTCGCAAATTGTAATATAGATACTAGTGCACCAAGCTCAATTTTAATCTACCGGGCCTCGTTTCTTTCCTGGCGGGCGCTTCAAGGATTGATGACTTGATGAACATATCTTTTCAAATTGTTGATAGTATTAACGGTTACGATTCCCCATCTTGAAGCATGTATTAAAGTTATTTATTTGCCTAATTGTAACAACACAAAACAACACTTTTAGTTTTTGTCGTATTTCGTTTGTACACTGTCAGTAAAGAGCTTGAAACTTCAGACTCTATTCTTGTATGTGATAATAAGGATGCCCAAATATTTGAAATTTCTCAGACGGCGCACGGTGGGCTGAAAAGGACGCTCCATAGACTTACCGTCGGTCAAAAATCAAGTAACTAATTTTGAAAAAAAAAACGATTACAGCTTATTCCTTCACTTAATATTTTATGAATGTATTTGTTCAAAAAATATTGTTATAATCTACAAAAAAAGTGGGAAAAGTCTGGATCGAAAGGTGCCTTTCTTAAAAATTATGCTGGCTGGTTAGACTCGGGGTTTGGGTGGCCAGATTTTATAAAACCATCCGTTTGTGATGTGACAAGTCGGGAATTTAGTGAACCAAGCACATCTATGACGACATCGCATGTTTAAAAAAACGCTTCAGCACCATACAAAAACATATTGAATCGCTTGCTTTTAGCTTTATCAAAAAAAAATCCACTACATAAAATATTGCTATTATGTAAAGGAATAAGATAGAACCATTTTTTTTCCAAATTAGGTTTTTGATTTTTGAGCGACGCTAAGTCTATGGAGCGTCATTTTCTGGCCACCGTGCGGCAGGGCGCGCGGCGCGCGGCTGGCGGAGGCGGGCGGCACAATACTGGGCGCTCACTGCTCGTTATTTTTGTTTCCAAACGTTCTCCTAATTTGCCGGCCATTAGCTCAGTCTCATTACTAACTTTTATTGTTCTTTGAAGGAGTTGTCCCGTGCAGCACTCCACCCCAGCGCCGCGCCCCGGGCCCCGCACCCTGCGCCTCGGATCCCGCACCCCGCGCCGCCTGCCTCCATCCGGAACGAAACAATCGCGCCGTTGTTTTCCACTTTTATTGAAAAGGCTATGAAAAAGGCCGCCGCGCCGGAAATTATATTAATTAACAAGTACTGCCTTCCGGCACTCCACGGCTTCCGGGGACGATTCACGTTTTGTTAAAGTTTTATTTTGTAAAAATAATATTGTGACAAAATAATATAATTGAGTAAGTTGTTAAAGTGCTTTCAAATTAATTTGTATAATTGGGTGTTCTGACATCCTACAGTTTTCACAGTCTATTAACATTTTTATCCCGCTAGGCAAAACCATCGCAATATTAACGCGATAAAACTCCAACAAGGGTAACGCAAATAATTTTAGATATTGAAATGAAAACAAACAACTAAGTAATTTAATACGATTGAATACAATCGTAGCTAGCTTGGTATCTAACTGATTATAAATAATTCTTTATTTTCCTCAAATTTATTTTACGAAAACTAAAAAAATATTAGCTGATCAGAGAGTGAGTACATTACAGTCAAGCCCAACACGTCGCGCGTCGTGCCCTCGTCTAGTAGGACCGCCATACTGACACTGACACACTGACTAGTTGAGACGAGGACAATTAAACCCCTGTTAGCATCCTGTGAGCCCTGTGCCAGACGGTAGTGCACTCAACACGTGCTATACGTGTAGGTACTCCTAGGACAAGTCCTCTGTTTCCCTACTCATACAGTTTCTGACTCATCAATATCAAAAATTATTTTTTATTAAATAGCTATGTAAATCCTAACGCAATGCAAGTCAATTTTGCCGAAATAGGATGAGCTCGTCTGTCGGATGCCCTTTATCGACATTCAAAACGTAGGTTTAAGACTTGTTACGTCACATCGCAGGCACGCGTCACTTCGGTGACAAAAGGAGAGTGATCTACAGAGAGAATGCTCAAACACACAGTTACCAGCGAGTCTCCGGGGGATTGTACCCGTACACGATGTTCAAAGCTTTGCAGTCCTCCAGTAATGGGGTCGTAGATGAGAGATGACAGTCGCCCCATATTGAATACTGATTGAACCGCATGGAAATCGCCGTCCCAAATCGACTGGCATACAGTGATCTTCAACACAACTCAATGAGAAATCCAAAAGATTATAACTCAATCTGCCCAGCCTTTTCCCAACTATGTTGGGGTTGGCTTCCAGTCAAACCGGGTGCAGTTGAATACCAGTATTTTACATGGAGCGACTGCTTTACGGACCTCCACATTCGTGGGTAACACGATACCCCTTGGTAAGACTGGTTCTCAGACTTTCGGGCTTCTGACGACCCGTAACGACTGTCAAAGATCCAAGAATGACAGCCGGGATATTTTAGGATGGGCCCATCCACGGATTGACCACGGTAAGAAATGAAATGAAATTATTATTTTTATTCAGTAAACAGGATATGGGAATCACTAACTTTTCCACGTCATATTAAAATATATTAAAAATAAGCTAGATGAGGTCGGCTTTTCCTATCTAACTACTCTGAGAAGAAATGACGAAACAAACTCAGGGGTCGAAGTCTCTATTAAAGTCCAGACATAATTGGTCATCCCATACGACGACCATGTAGATTCGTGTCTGAAATGGTCTTTAGACGAAGGAACCACACAGATTTGAGTGGACCTGTCCAGTCAGTGCAAGCATTGGTCAGCAATCGTGTTGCTCAACTCGGAATTTAAGGAGCCCAACGAAACCCTTCACACATTAAAACTAAAAGAGAAAGAGAGAAAAAAAAATATCCACATAGTCCTCATATTCACAATAATTAAAGTAATATAATACTTTACAAAGTAATCATGTAATTTTGTATACAGGGCGACTTGTAATTTGACATCTTAATTTTTGTTAATCATCGCCAGCAACAATAAACAATATTCTATTTTATAGTACAGCACACAGTGAGTTAGAGCTGCCTGCTACCGTAGTTATCATCCGATACATCACTCCGGAACATGCGCCAACATCCTACTGAGCCGGTGTCGGAGTTAAGCGCGTGAAGTAGGCGCCACTCGAATCAATCTCTGTCGCCCCGCTGATGTTGATATGCACTTTAATAATATTAAACTGATATAAGTAAACCCAGCGATCACTCCCAGCGTCGACATCACTAGTCAGCTAACACGGAAAAAAACTACTCATCATACAGGCGTGCCTCTTGCCAGTACTCGACTATGGAGTGATCCAACTCCTACCAAGATACAGCACGAGCAATCTGAGAAAACTAGAAAGACAGTACAGAATGGCACTGAAAGCTGCAGGTGCCTTCCCCCGTCGCACTGAAACAAAAACGCTCTGGGAAATGCTTGATCAACACCCGTGGCATCTCAGAGCACACGATCTCCACCACGATATGATCGACAAACTCACCTCACTGACGATCAGCGGCCTCGACGATCCCGGTCCCGCGTATACGAGATATGGACAGTTCAATCCATCCCTTTTCTCAAACAGGATAGGCGAAATTGAATAAGTATTAAACAAATCGGAGAGAGGCAAACCGCTCCACAAGAGAACGCCCCCCCCCCCCCCCGTCAGCATAGGCTTTGACTTGTAAAGTCACTCCTAGCTTGTAAGTAATTTTAGGTCTACACCTAACGGGATCCTAAATCCAAAATTTCTCACACTTGTTCCGTATAAATCAATTATGTGAGAAAAGATCTCAACAATAGGTTGCAAAAGATCCCTCCCCGGTCAAAGATCCCTCCCCGGACAAAGTGCGCCAAAATAAAATGCATACCCAATGCTCTTGTAAAATTACATTTTATAAGTGACATGTAACACAGTTTTCTTAACTAATGAAATAAACACCTATTCTATTCTATTCTATAACACGGAAAAATGAGTTGACTTTGACTTTAAACTGGCATTTTGAGAGCAGACTGATTCATTTGTTAAGAGTTTCTATAGAGAATTAAACAGTTCTTTATGCATTACATTTTATCCACTAATTAAAATACGTTAGGTACTTCAAGCGCTTTATTAGTTGTTCTTATCCCGCATTCGAGTTTACTAATTAAGTAAAAGTAGGTACAAGCAAATACTTGACAGACAATTACATACTAAACTCATAAGACTTGTGAACAACATTCAATATCATTAAAAGGAAGCTCGCTCAGTAAACCAGTAAAGATCTCAAGGATAGCATTTATATGACATTTTAATATGATTCATTCTCATTTAGATTTTAAAAACATCTCTTTGAAAACTTGTGGACTCAAAGTAAAATCTTATTCCGCGCACAATATGAAACCAATTGTCATAGCAAGCCCCTCGGTGCACACCGCGCGATATTTCAGCCGACGCGGCACGTCTCTATCCGCGGATAAGCCGTCGCGTTCGATACGGCGGCGGGCGTCGCCGTCGTGAGATATATCCCGCCATTCGTCTCACGACTGCGCCGTTTGTTTGCACGCTCTCAAATAAGTCGCGACTCGTTCGCCTGCTTTTAATATAAAGTTTGTAAGTTTTATATGGATCTTGCGGTTTTATAGCAATTTGTATTACACAATATTCTAAACGAAAATCTGTTTGTAAAAGAATACTACATAATACTATCTACCAGAGAGAATATTTGTGATATTGTATAATACTCCATAGTTTACTTTGGCGACAACTTTGCTATTCTTTAGAATGAATTGTGGATGGAAAGGTGCTGGTATTAAGTCAACGTCGGTATTCATAATCCCGTAGTTCCGCACCGGCAGCCGGGCCCGCAGCCGGTAGCCGGCCGCCATGCTCGCAGCTCGCAGCCGGCACTCGCTTCACAGCATTCATTATCTTCGTGTCACTACTCGAGCACAGCTCAGCGTTCCATAATATTCGTCTGACGTAACAGTCGCGAATATTACGAAGAAATTAATAACATCCAGCAATGATATGATACTGATATTATGAATCGTGATTTCATTAGAATTGATGGAAAAAGAGGGGTGTTATAAGTTCAACGTGTGTATCTGTGTTTCTGCTGAACCGATTTTGATTATTACTTTTTTGTTTGAAAGGTGTCTTGATCGAGAGTATTTTTAGCTACAATTCAAGAAAATCGGTTCAGCCGTTTGAAGATTTTCAGCTCTTTTCTAGTTGATGATTGGATTTGCGCATCTTCCACAGGTCTCATCGGTTCGAAATTTAGTATTCTGTTACTTCAATGACATTAGAAGAACATAGTAACCTTGAACCGATACTGCAGCATCACCTGGAATTGTGTCGGGGGTTATTTAAATATTTAATTTTAACTTGTTCGAAGTGTTATTAGAAATGACTCCTAACCACTCTTTTCCCCAAATTCAAGAAAGAAAGAAAGAAATCATTTATTTGCTGATAATGAAGGTATACATATAAAGGCCTATTCAGACCTAAGCGGTATTCGCTACCGTCTGCGGCAGAGAAAACCCAGTGGGTATGCGGTAATATTACTGTTCAGACCTAAGCGGTATTCGCTACCCTCTGGTATGTACCTCTACCCACAGCGGCAGCGAATATCGCTCAGGTCGCTCTAGGCCGCGGTACTTGATACTAAATACCTGAGCGAAACCCGCGCGGTATGTACCTCTACCCACAGCGGCATCGAATATCGCTCAGGTTTGAATAGGCCTTAAGTTGGAATATTTGAAAATTGTCCCGATACATTTTGCCTTACGGCATGCAAAATATTAGGTTTGAATTTAATAATATATTTACAACCATTACAATTTTATCACTAGTAAGACTTTAATAGGTAGGTACAGATCAGTCAAAAAAATACAATATTGATTACAATAAAAATCTCACGTTTAAATTAGTACTTATATCTCGATGCGTTTAAATATCATAATGAAGAATATAAAATATATAGTAGTCTATGAATAGAAATGTCGTAATGTTTATTGTCAAAGAGCTTAATGTCATAATGTTATGTCAAAATATTCCAAAACATAAACAACAATCACAATTGCTTATAATATTATTATTATTGATATTAACTTAATGTGTATGTAATATCAATATCTGCATTGTCAAATTATGTTTAACGTCGAAATAGTTACTATAATAGAACAATCATAAAAATTCACTAATAGGTCTAGCAATGTCAATATAATAATCACTAATATATTCGAAATGCCAAAGATAACCTTTTTTTTTTACAAACAACATTTTACTTTAGAGTTTTGTCATTCAAATAGTCTTTAATTGTGTAATAACATTTCTCCAGCAATAGTTTTGTAAATTGTTTTTTAAAATAAATTATGGGTAGGTTTTTTAGTTATTATATACAGTGTGAGTCTTCATAATGTGCACATATCGAAATGAGGGATTCTATGCTTAATTTGACAAACGGAAAAAATATTTAAAAAAATCTATTTTTATTTTTTTATTTATTTTGTATTTTTTACCCCAATGTAAAAAAACGGTGTAACTTTTAAATGATCTATCGCGATGAAACAAACTCAACTCCATAATGATTGGTAGTAATTAAGTGTTCTTATAAAATGAAAATTGTGGGAAAAACCCCTCCCAATTAAACCCAAAAAACCCTCAATTGAAAATAAACAGGTATTTCGTCCAAAAATCTGTATTTTTAATCAATTTTTACAATAATCGTAAAAAAAAAAAAGACGATTTTTTTTAAATAAAAAAAAATGGAATAAAAAATGTACTTATTTATATTTTATTTTTTATTTTTTCCGTCGATAAAATTAAGCATAGATTCCCCCATTTCGATATGTGCACATTATGAAGACTCACACTGTATTAGCGGTACCATGGAAAGGATGTTATTTTTTAAGAGGGTTTATTCTGAAAGTTGGCAACGTCGCAAATAGATGTCAAATATTTCGCTGTTTTAATTAATTTGATAATATTTCTGTATGGATATAAAAAATGTGGCTAACTAGCGAACTTATGCGAACTAGCGAAATATTGATTATGAAATGCAATAATTAATATCGTAACACCGAATAGGTAGCTTTAGATGTAAAAAAAGTATTTGGTAACTTTCCAAATGCCTTTTTTTCACCTAAAACGGGTACAACATCAAATTCAATGTTATAATTGCAATTCATTATTAATATTCTAGTCAATTGGTTAGCCACATTTCTTATTTCCATACAGTATTATTTCCAAATTAATCGAAACAGGTAAATATTTGACAGCTATTTACGACGTTGCCAACTTTTAGGATGCACCCTCTTAATAAGGCTGTTTTATGACCACCTGTGTATAATTGGTTTTTATACTGGGACCTTATTGGTACTGTGCGTTGTCTTAAGTCAAGATTTGCTGTAGGTATCTAGAATATAATATTGAAAACAGGCGATGCCGGCGGGCGGTGAGTTGTTATTAGCAGGCAATTAGTCTTATAAGCGAAGTCGGTCTTATTAGTAATTACTAGATTTATTTCCTTAAACGTAAATAAAATAAAGAAGCTATAGTAGCAAGTATCGGCGGCTGACGGACTCGGCGGCGACAATTAGCGGCTCCCCGCGGACGTACACAGACAGGCGCAACGCGACTCTGGTGGAACAATTTCTACGAAGTGTCGCGTCGCGCCTATCAGTGGGAGCCTTTACTAGCCGACTACGAAGCCTGTTGCTACACACTCACACACACTCTCTCGTAACAACTACTATACTATCGTTCCACAGCCCAGGGGAGTCACCAGTTACAGAGAACTGCTTGAAGTCACGCTAACTCGACCAGTTTAATGTATAGATAACACCTCCTCTAGGAACATGTGTTCCTGGTAATTTTACAGCTCATTTGAACAAACGCGTGATATAGGTACTATATTTTCGTTTATCTTGACCAATGAACAATGCCATTCTTTTACTGGAACCTCAGCAGAAATACCTGTTTATATTTCCAGTAGTATTAAATTGAGTTCAGTTCCATTTGTCGATGGTATTACGGTTCAAAACAATAAAGCGTTGCACTAACTCAATAATACCATGATTTTTTTGAGCGTCTGCCAACATGACCGCCGACGTGCCCGCTTGTCAAGCAGTAGACAGTTGCCGAAGAGCCAAATTCATGATGAATGATAACTCGCCACGCATCATATGTCACTATTAAAACAAAATATTATATCAACCTTATCAATGATTCGACTCTGTTTCATCGCAAAATTGACAGTAACGTTTGAGTTTGTTACCGTGAGGTAGGAACCATCTGTCCCTTCTTATTTCACGGGTTTACGGCTACGGTTGCGCAACGTCGCTTGAAAGGAAGCCAAATATAAATGGAGGTAAGTATATTATTAATAGTTAGCCGGACCCGCCAGCGGTTATAAAGAAAATCGTTCGGGAAGCGAGGAAGCGAAATTGCCGTCCGATTGAAATTCGAGTCGAGTAGGAAAATGTAGCAGAATAGCTGCCGTAACCACTACCACGAGACTTTATACTAGCTGTGAAATATGTGCCGATAGGAGCGCATTGTGCACCTATCGGAGAACTGACCCCGAGACGCCCCGAGTTCACTAGTTATAGGATAACCATGATATCTTGAGCTTGTGCCGTGAAAACTTGTGGTGTAAATGGTGCATGATTTTTTTATATTTGTAAACCTACAGCATATCGATAATCGCTGAGCTTGCACCAATGGCTCTCTTAGGAGCTGCTACGAGAGCCATAGGTGCATGAGTAGCTACTCAGTGCATTTTAATTTAGCCAAAGAGCATGCCTCTGTTCAAGAGCTAAACAAATGTAATAATGTCTGTGGCAAGAAATATAGCAAGGTTTCTATAATTTTCAATTGCGTTTCTACAGACTTGAGTCAGTTTGACAGGAGGCGGTATAAATCATTCGCGTTGGCAGAGCGCGGACAGGGCACGGGCAAAGGGGGCAGAGTGCGGGCAGGGCGCGGGCAAAGGGGGCAGAGCGCGGGTATCGCGTGGGTGTATCTCTGGAGACGAAGCCATAGTACATCACTAGATGAGCGCCATTCGTTGCGCTAGCTGGACGCACCTGCGACTTATACATATGGAAGTCCCATCGCCCACTTTAGACCGCGGTGCGTGAATAGATGTGGAGAAGAACGAGGAAGGCTGACTGACATATAATTGAATCGATGCATTAAACCTAGTTTCTCAGTAGGGACGGTTCAGGTGGATGCCCATAATGCACGTCACTTTACTAGACAGAGAAGGAAATAAGTTAACTAAAGGTGGTCACACGCGTAAACTGCAAGCATGACAAGCCTGCATGAACGATCATTTTATGCAACCGTGCACAAATTCCCTATAGGCTATACACTGTACAAGTTACCTGGAGCAGCATCAGTTTTTGCTTGGGCGATGGACTACAACGCGCTTACTTTAGCTGCATTAATTGTGTGCATGTAGCGTGCGCATGATTGCGCATGAGTGCGCAAGTTTAACCTGTATACAATAATTTTTGCACAAGCGTGGCTTGTTCAAGCTGTATAATGAAAATTGTATCAATCTTCATGCCGCTTGCACAAACTCATCATACAGACGCTCAAGCACGCTTGCACAAAATTATTATTCATGCAGGCTGTTGTGCTTGCAGTTACGTGTGTGGCCACCTTACGAAACACGCAAAGCAGCTCAGTGCCTCTCAAAACATAAAAGAAGTCAATGGTACGGACACAAGGTGTTCGCTGAAGCAAACTACGCTTCCAATTCAATACAAGTTGCAATTAAAAATTTCCAATCGGGCACTTTCAGGGAGAGCGCGGGGGCGCGGGGGTGCAGGCCGGGGGCGCGGGGGCGCAGCAACTACCGCCACGCTCAGATAGATTGGTACACTTGGGAACTACCGCGCGACCTCCGAACTCACCAACCTCAGTTTCACATTGAGAAAAGGCAAGACTTCAAAAAGGCTATCCGAAGTAAGTTTGTTTACTATATTATAAGCGTTCATTCAGAGAGATGCTTCCAAGCAAAGGAGCGCATTACGAATTCACAAAGGAAAAAAGTAAAAATCGGCCAAGTGCGAGTCGGACTCGCACATGAAGGGTTCCATAACACGGTACAATTTTAAAAAAAAACCTTTAATTCGGCTAAGCAACATCCATAAGAGTAGGTAAGTAAACAAAAAGATAACTTATATCTATGTTAGTAAACTTATTATCTATTTTGAAACAAGGCTGTTGTTCAAAAAACATCTTCGAAAACATCAAGAATCATACCTCCCCGCTATGGTCTTCAGGATGGAGTTGGAGCTTTCCCGCATTCTGCAGACTAAAGCGGCAGATTTCTGTGTAACGATGGCGTGGAAGCCATCGACGCGTGCTTGTGCAAACATACCTGATGCACTGCAGAAACGGGGCAACCCCATCAACATCCTGAACCCGTTATTATATTGGACCCGTAGGGCGCTGATAGCTGATAGCCTGTATTTAATACTTCATATTTTTTTAAATACTTTAGTAATAATAAAAGTAATAAATTAAAAAGTCAACTAAAAAGGTATAAACAAGTCATCACAGACAGACAAATTAAAAATCCGGAGTCACACGTGTTTAGGGGATAAATCGAATAGATTACGTGTGACTCCGGATTTTTAATTTGTCTGTCTGTGATGACTTGTTTATACCTTTTTAGTTTACTTTTGCCGTAGTTGGGTTTTAGTTTTTATTACTTTTATTTTTATTTAATTTATTTTGGGGTTATAATATATATATTTTTGAAATGTGCTAATTAAGCCCTTTCATTTGATACCCAACATGACACAATTACAAAAACTTTTTTTTTTAGTTCATGACTTTTGTCCTTTAGATGGCGCCATATTCAATTTAATGTGACGTCACATAGCCTATAACCATCGGACTACCGAGACGCTTCCAACGGTACCCCATTAGTCAATCTATGATGAGTAGTTTTGAAGTTATGAGGGAACAAATGAACATACATACATACATACATACATTCATACATACATACATACCGGTCAAAATCATAACCCTCCTTTTTGCTTCGCCGTAGTCGGGTAAAAATAAACACGTTTCTTGTTTGGGGGACCGCCTTTTATTTTTAATTTAATTTAATTTTTTGCAAGCTTTATATATTAGCTTCCTTCGTTGCTCCCATTGTCATCCATTTTTCAAGCATTTCATCGCATCCGATTGAGCTGAAACTTGGCATACTTCTATAACTACGGTGACAACGCAAAAATATGATAACATGCAGGTGTTCTGATGATGGAGCCCGAAGATGACCATAGAAACTCCTTAACTAAATAAGATAGCGTCGTTGAGGTTGAACTCGTTGGCTTTGTCTTGACAAGGATCACAGCACTCCTAAACCAAACAAGACAGCCCTGTTGTGTTTCGGCCATTTGGGCTTGTTTTCACAAGGAGGTACGTTAGCCCAAGGTTTAAACCAGGAGCTGATGATGGAGCTGGAAGGTGGCTACAGGAATTCCTCAACTTTACAAGATAGCGCTGTTGTGTTGGGCTCGTTTGATTTATCTTTACAAGTAACATACAAGTGAAGGTAATAGAAGAGATTTTTAACAAAGTCATCATTCTGCTGCCCTTATCGCAATGTATTTGTGGTCGGCGCAAAATGTCTTTTTCTTCCATAGGTGCTTAGTAGTCGCCCCCTTTCTAGCCATATCATCTTTCACACATTCCATCCAACGTTCATCATTTTCTTTGGTTAACAAAGTCTAATTCTGAAAAGTACAAAATAAAATATAGTTGAAAATCTTTTTTAAGCGACTTCGCAAAAAGGACGAGGTTATCAAATCAGTTGTATTTTTTTTTTTTTATATTTGTTACCTCAGATCTCCGTCATTTGTGAACCGATTTAGAAAATTATTTTTTTGTTTGAAAGGGTATACCTCCCAGGTGGTCCCATTGTCATCAATTCAGGATCTGATCATGGAATCCTGGAAAAATCGAGGGAACTCTTCAAATATTATAGGCACACCCATAGCGATTTGGGTATTTTTTAAGTAACTCGTGCATTTGCTCTCGAAAAGCACCATTTGGTGAAGTGGAATTGATGATGAAGACCACAGATGGCCACCGGAACTACTCAATAACAATAAGTATTTCACGGGTTGCGATTCGATTACTTTAATATGGTTACCAAGCAATGTATGCTAGTCACAATGCATAGTATTATGGTGAGCTTATGGTCAGGTACCAGGACAACTCCTCAAAAATTAACGTATGCATCAAAAAAAGCAGTATTTTGTAAAAAGGTGATGAGCAGTTGCCATTAGGCTATTGTAACTTAGATACATTACAAACCGACCCACTAAAAACACATAAATATAAACTTTTTTTCCAAAAAAATACAACCACTTTCCAAAAAGACACTACAAAGTGAAAAATAACTTTAATTTCGGAAGTCGGGAGCAAATAACGAAACTACAAAACCAAAGACACCGACTGCCGAAATTAAAGTTATTTTTCACTTTGTAGTGTGTTTTGGAAGGCGGTTGTATTTTTTTGGAAAAATGTTTTTCAGAACAGTCTTTCAAATGAACTAAAAAGTAGGTACTAAATAAAACTTACTTAAACATAGAACTTTAATATTTTCTTAAAAACTTCAGGCATGTCCTTCTTACACTTAAAGATGAGCCTCAAGCGTTTAATAAAATATTAAAGTTTTATGTTTAACTAAGTTTTATTTAGTACTTTAGTTCATTAAAAGCTTGTTCTGAAAAAGGTTTTATATGAAGTGATACACAATCTGTGACAACTGTCTACCTATAACGGATCATGAGATGCAACCCGCTGTTCGGCACCCTTCGGGTGCGGAACCATAGAAACCTGCCTGACCTGTACAATGACAGTTCGCTAAATATAACATAACTCATTAACAGGGGCTGGAATCGAGCCAGGGAAAATCGCTACGATGAAGAGAACAAGAAATTATTATAAAAAACTTACGAGTCGCCAAAAGACTGAAACAAATAAAATACATGCAGTTTCAATTACGTTCATAAAGATTGTGAGGAATAAATCTGGAGAGAAAACCGCGTTCGACACAACGTGGAGTGCACCGTCAGCATCCATAAAACTGTAAAACAACGTTTTGAGTATTTCAATTTTCCGTGCCACTACGCTCCACGGCGATAAAATCCTTCCGTAATGCTTGAAAATCCTTCAGAGGTCGACTTCGCTAATAAAGTCGCGACTTCAACTATTCCCATTACATTGCTCACGGTTATTACGAGCGAGTTAATTACTGAACTTAGATCGACTCCCAAATGAACCGAACTTAGGCTTCCGCACGTGCCGATATGTAAAAGTGGGCATTATTCATTACATAGAGCTGCGCTTTGAGTAGGAACACGGCAATTAGTATAGAGCGCTCGGAATTTGTGGCATATCCGACATTGTGGCGGCATTTCATACCAGAGAATATCCGAAATTGTGGCGGCATGTCATATCAGAGCATTTTGTTTAGTGGTTCGTTCGTTAGCGGCCTACCCAAATGTCCTTTCTTTGGTATTGTTCGTCGAGTGGCTGAGCTCCTTAAGTTCTGAGTTGGGCTACACGATTACTGACAAATACTTGCACTGACTGGACAGGTTCACTCAAATCTGTGTAGTTCTTTCCCCAAAGACCATTTCAGGCACTAGGTAATCTACACGGTCCTCTTATGAAAAGACCAAGATTATGTCTTGACTTTAAAAGAGACTGTGACCCCTGAGTTTGTTTCGGCCTTTCTTCTCAGAGTAGTCAGATAGGAAACGCCGACCTCATCTAGCTTAATATTTTTTAATATGACGAGGAAAAGTGATTCCGATATCCTATTTACAGAATAAACGATTTCATTTCTTTTCGTTTGAGCAAAGATCCAAAATTCTTCCGGTTCTGGGTGTAAGTATGATTTGAATCTGATTTGACCACAATACATTAGTTATTCTAGTGTAAAGCATTGAGTTAAACGAATAAAAAATATTTTAAAACCCCCAAATCATGTTAAAACCTTCACACTATTGTTTCAAGTTTACTTGAAATGCCCCTAAAGGTGCAGCTCGAACACATGAATGTGTTACTGAGCTACAACCAACTCGCGCCTCTAACATATGCACTCCTCTACGAATTCATACGACAAGGCAGCCTGTCTCCAATCTCTCGTTACAATAACGAGTGCGGCACATAGTTACTAAGTTATCTCAAGTTAGTGGAGCCGCGCGCAGATATAAAGACGACCAACTTTGAAAGGAATATTAAGTTAGATAGCACGCTGCTGCATTAATTACACGATCGCTCTGATAGAACAAGAATGTTCTGCCTCTAACTTACAACGCGAGCACTTCCACCCTCATGATACACAATGTCTTTCCCTCCTCTGCCTGCTCATGTTCCGCTACTTGGGGTGTCCTCTGCCTGCTCATGTTCCGCTACTTGGGGTGTCCTCTGCCTGCTCATGTCCCGCTACTTGGATCCACTTGGACTCCCTTTTGATTCATGGCAGCCCTCACTCAATCCATCTACAGATATTTTTTCGTCTTTTTCACTAAGATTTTCATGTCTGTTTAAGACATAAGTTGTTAGGAGGAGGAGGTTATCCAAAATGAGCACTTAAAATAGTAGTGATCGTCATAAAGGACGCGGTAGATCCGCGAGCACAACTAGTTAGCTAATAAATAAGCTGATCGTTATGAAACGTCTTTTGAAATAGACTCATTAATTAAACATTGAATTAGCTTGACGTTTAGCTACTTAGCTTTGCGTGTTCATTGACTGACACTCAATTAAAATTGACGTAATTAATGTAACATTTCAACAGAAACAACATGATTCCGACTCTGATGAACTGGAGCGGAAACAAAATCCAGACTCGTAATGACAAAAACGCGACATTTTCTTGTAAATAACATAATTCAGTTATTGTAATAACCTTAGTCCACAAAATGTTATCCAACCGTGCGGACTGCGCTCATTGCGACTCATTCCTCGTCCATTAAGAACTTCTACATTAACTCTCAGATAAATCTCACAGGTGCCATTACCTCCGATTCTTTCGCTTTTCGAATTCAATTTTTACCAAGTCATCGTGAGGAGGGAGATACTTCGTTTAGAAAAGTTGAACAAAGTCAATTTGTTTAGCTCAAGTTTGAGTGTGCGGTAGGAGAGGCGGTGTGGGGGTGCGAAGGGGAGATCTATCAGCGTTTGTCGCGTAAGATTGATGGCAGTCTCCTCGCGCCGCTCACCTCACGGAATACAAACACGCAGCGCGCACGTGCGGGGCTCACACGACGCATACTGGAACAGGCCCACCACGCAACACAATGCAGAAGACCTAAACTATTGAAGCGATCATGCAATCAGGATGACAGTCCTGTGATTTATAACTATAAGTCAAATCAAATCACTCACTCAATCTGTGTGGTTCTTTCCTCAAAAGACCATTTCAAACACGAATCTACATATTCTTCACATGATCTGACCAAGATAATGTCTGGAGTTTAAAAGAGACTGTGACCTCTGAGTTTGTTTCGGCCTTTCTTCTCAGAGTAGTCAGATAGGAAACGCCGACCTCATCTAGTTTTAAAAACTTTGATTGACGTGTAAAAGTGTTATTTGTATAAATATACTTACAGAAAATAAATCATTTATCATTTATCTAAAATATTTATTTGTCAGAATATGGCAATAGATACCTATTACAGTAATTTTGGTTGCAGCATATTATCCTGCCCATCGATTTACATCAATGATCCTACCATGGTATGGCGTGCAAGCGGTTATGACGTGTCTGGCTATTTAACTTCTCACCAATATTTTCGAATTGGTTATTTATTTTTTTACAAAAATACTAGTTCCAGAATATACATGTTTTAAGTGACATTTTATTTTAATATTTTAAGTTTTTGAAACAAGTGAAACATCGCTGCGACATAATCTCAACTTGTCCACGAACTACTTACGCGCGTTTGTTTTCATTACATTGGGCTTCAATTCTGTATGCATCATTGTATTACGACTCTATGCGTGTGTGGACCTTCTGTGCCTCTCGGTAACGTGATGGTACTACCTGCCGGCTCCTGGTGTAGGTAGCCGACGCACGAGATTGTTTAGGAACAGAGCTGAATAAGGCAGCGTGAAACCAATTACCATTAGCACAAGACTGCGACAAGTTACCGACTTGTAATAATTATATCATGTCGCTTGTAGTAGGTACCTACTGATACTTTTTGAAATGTATTGAGTCGTGTCGAGTTATGGTGTATCAATAAATGCCTACATAGTATTCGCCAGTCCAGAGGCCGCCGCCGCCCCGCTTTGTGGCGTCTTCGCCCTTTGTCACATAACAGTTTCTTAAAGTAACGCCGAGCACCGGTGTCAGCGCTTGCAGCCAGGAAATTGATATTATATTTAATAGTTGTGTTTAAGCGCCGGACAAAGGAGCATAGATATACAATATACATGTTTGGCTTGGACAGATCAATGTTACTGAAACTTTTGCATACCTATTACATAGACACAGATTATTTGTATTCCGTAAATCGGAACATTTTCATCGCATACCTACTATTACCTATTCTTATCAGTTTAGGTGCGGGACTCCTAGAAAAAATCTCTTTGCACTAGTATTAGATGAAACAATTTATCTCGTTTAAATAATAAATTATTTAGTAGTGCAGTTACGGTGAATATTGTTTGAGACCGCTGCAGCGCCGTTGCAAGTGCAACGCGATACGTAACATAGTCACCGCCGCCGCCGCCGCCGCCGCCGCGAGCAGTCCGCGGCGCTCGCGGTCGTCGAAATACTTCGCAAATAGGTATCATGATCAAAAAATAATATCAGTTTATCCTTACCTTGTTTTTTAAAAGGACCCGAGTTTTAAATAGTGTTCTACAAGCCGTTAGGTACATTGTCATCTCCTGCCACCCGCACAGGTCAAGGTGTCATCAGAAAACTGTCTGAATCTTTGCCCTTTGCCCAAAACAATCAGAACCACTTATTGCACAAAATAATAGTCAATAGAAAAATGGAAGGAAATGCAGAAGGCCTTTCGCCAATGGGCACACACACCTTATTTTATTTTGCATATTTATTTCATTTTTACAACTTGTCAAAAAAAAAATTGTAGCATAAGTTTTTAAATGGCTTTTATAATTATAAATGTGTTTGACATATCTCGGGACCCTGGGGTCCCGGACCTTTGGACCTTACGAAGGGCTGAAGCCAACTCGCAGAGGCCCGTTAGACGTTTTTAATTAAATTCAGCACCAATCGCCGATTATTTTGTTCGCACTATACAAGTGAACCCAAGGACAACCCTCGGTTGGTGTAGGACTATTGCAGGATATATGAAAACAATGATATGGGATTATACAAGGTTTTGGGTAGCTAAAGTGGACTGGTTATCTAGTCTAGGACAACGGAAAGACTGTGGGCCACTGCCTGATCAATGTTTTATATAAAATACATGGATAAAATGGCAGAGAGGGTGACTTCCAAACTCAAAAATGGGCCTTGAAAACGATCGCTAGCACCTACGACCGTTCTTATGACAAATGAAGAGGTATTCCACGGATATCAGGTCAATCCCGGAAGTACGGTCAAGATCAAGATAGAATACTTCCTTCCTCGGAGGACGTTCACTGTTGCGAATCTCCACTCAAGCTGGCCAATAAAGGCAAGAAATAGATTGAACTAACTGCCGGCTTGCACTTTTCCCAGCTTTGTTTGATTTGAGAGGCATGTTGAGTTTTACTAGCGGCGAAGATAATTATGTAAATCGTCTTTCAGAGTGACTATAACACAAGTACTTTACTTAGGAATCACGAAGACTACAAAAACAATTTGGTTAATTATGCACAACATTTTTTAAATTTTTTATTTCCTAATTCTCTCGCACGGCTACGTCGCGCAAACCGTCGTCGGATTATACACCGAGAACATTACGTTAAATGCATGGAGTGCGTGAGTCGAATCTCACGCCATCTTAATATCGCCGAGACACTCGCGAGCACAGGTGTGTGCACAGACCCTGTAATGTAGTCGTTTGTATGTGTACGCCGCGCCTTTACGCCATCTTTGAGGTGCATTTTCTCACCAAATCCAGCAATTTTTGGATCGACTGTAACTGGATTATTTAAGTAACGACATTGATTTTGTAATATTCCAATTAATCTCCACAGTGTTTCAACTAAAATTAAAACGTAATGTATCAAGTGACTTTGCATTGATTCTTCGCCGTAGCAGAAGTGAAGACTTTCTCTACGCTACGACGCCTACGCTTCCACGCGTCGCATCGTAGCTTTAACATTATGGTGATAATTTTGTCAATTCGAAAGACGCTGGTTGGCACAGATAATTATGTAGTTCTTCTTTTATAAGAGCCTAATAAGCTACCGATTTAAAAAAGGAGTGAACGTGTTTTATTAAATCTAAAAATAGTCTTAATCAACTCGCATGTATTGTAGTTTCCATAATTCCAATAAATTATGACAACCGCATAGATGGCTGTTGTAGCGGAGAGAGCTCACACAAAATATAGCGCAGTCTAAAGTTGTACCAGACGTGGACCAGACGTACATCAATATCTATTTGTGTACGAGCAACAACACCATGTCGCGGGCGCAGAAGGGAGCACCCCACAGCTAACGACCAGGACAAACTTATCTTACTGTAATATTGCGTAAAGAAAGGCGCAGTGTAAACAAGCCAGTGGGGTACAAGGTTGACAGACCAACTGGTGACCGTCACCGGAATCCCTTGAATGTGGAAAGGACTCACTTTGCGTAGCATATTAGTATTTTCTATTGGTTAAGGACTGCGGCTTTTAGATTCAGATAAAGATAACGGATCAATAAATTCAGGGATTAAGGTGACACAACAATCAAGATGAAACAATAATAACTGACTATTATATAAGATTTTAATAAACCTGTATTTAAAAATGTAGTTCAATCAACATAAACATACCTACAGCACAAAAGCTGCAGTTCACAAGTTTGGAAACTCTACGTGACAAGCAGCGATACATATTCGGGCATCGTTCATCGGCGCGGGTTATCGCCGGCGCGGGTTATCGCCGGCGATGGGTATTGCGGTTAGTTTTCGGCAATAATGCGCGGATTGATTCGCGCCGTGCGCGGCGACAATAAAATTGGAGCATATAAACCAACACTTAGCGAAGCGATTGTTTGTTAGAGTTACTGGGAGCCGACAGGGAATGAACGTCATGTTATTTGGTGACGGCTACGTGTGAGGAGGTACTTTGTTTGTAAGCTATAATAAATCTTGATGTGGGGGAACAGTAATATGCTTAGTCGATATTATTAACTGTTTGAATTCTTCAATTCACGCTCATTGTAATCTCAATAGTCCGCTCAGTTAGTAAAAACTTCGTGAACAACCTGCGAAATACAAATTGTTTGTGAACTATAAATAAATACAAATTGTTTTTTTTAGTTCACGACTTTATATCCTCTTGAGGGCGCTATACTCAATTTAATGTGACGTCATATATCTTCTTCGCCGTAGTCGGGTAAAAAAGAGGGTTATGTTTTTTGACCGGTATGTATTTACCTATGTCTGTATGTTCATCTATTCCCTCATAAGGTCTTAATTCCTCAGCATAATTTGACAAATGACGTATCGTTGGAACCGTCTTGATCGTTCACTGGTATAACCTCAAGCTGACGATCAAGACGGTTCCCACGATACCTGATTTGTCAAATTATGATGAAGGAACAGGTGAACATACATACACACAACATACCGGTCAAAATCATAACCCTCCTTTTTGCTTCGCAAAAATATAACTACGCATCGTATCGGGTACATATCTACGTGGAAACGATTTGTACCTGGAAGTAGTTCAACACAAAACTTAGATAGGATTCCCAAGTTTTTGTCGGCGAACGATAATAAGTTCCGAAGATTTTTTCACATTCTTGAAGTAGGTACCCGTGACGCGACAAATGGATGAAAGGGGAATAAATTGTTTGAACCAATATTGTTATAAATTGAGCTATTTAGTATTTATATAGTAACAGGCATTATATAATCAAAGGTAACAGGTAAGGGAAACCGAGTTGTAATAATTTCACGTGTAACACTTTTTGGAAAAATTTCAAGTCGTCCTTGTCATCCTTGGCTGGTGGTGGGCGTGTGGCGGCGGCGAATATTCCATTTGGAGCGAAGGAGGCAATATCCCGCGTCTCGACCTGTGAGATAGCGCCGTGCCTCGCCACGTGCACCGCTACGAATAGCTGAATACCGGATTTATTTAGCTAAAGATTCATGTTTATTTAGAGCTGAACGATGGAGCGACGCGGTCACCACACGAGCTCAGTACGAAATAGTAGCGTGTTAAACACAAACTCAAAGCATTTATTTCAAATAAACTAATTGCAGGCACTTTTGAATTGTCAAGGGGTCGGTCAGTCAGAAAGATGAAGGTAGTTGCCCATTCCAAAGCGTAGTAGGTTCCTATGGAGAAGAACATTATATTCATAACATACCTATAAGTTAACATTATATTGCATACCTACTAGATATCAATATCACAACATTCATCATACTTTGTCATGCTCGCGCAATGCTATAACA
The DNA here is from genome assembly GCA_914767815.1 of Eupsilia transversa. Classification (NCBI taxonomy): domain Eukaryota; kingdom Metazoa; phylum Arthropoda; class Insecta; order Lepidoptera; family Noctuidae; genus Eupsilia; species Eupsilia transversa. The sequence goes on from OU611880.1 coordinate 191,760, forward strand.
TTCCACTCTATAGACAGCCGAGTTAGCGTGCCTCCACGTTAATAACAAGAACATTCCAGTAATATAATGTTTACATTCAATTCTGTGACGTGTCACACAATAAGCAGCAGTCGGGCGCCCCGGGCCATGAGCTGGTACCGGGCGGCGAGCGCCCGTAACACAATCAAAATACGAGCCGCGCCGTCTGCGACGTAACCGCTCATGGACCGAGCAACCAGCCCACCGAGCCCCCCGTTACAGATGATATCTACGATTGTACTAGACTGGGTTTACGCAGATAAAAATAAGAGCAAACTTTTGAATGTTATTCTTTCATTTTGTGTAGAGTTGAAAATCTACGTTTAGAAGTGCAAAAATGCGTCTGCAGTTATTTACTCTTATGGGTACTCAAAATAGGTATCTTGCAGTAAATAGTTGACATACTCGAGTAGCGTTAATGACTTGCGACTACATGCATCAACAACCTCTAATTCCCTACTCACACTGAACTCCCTACTTAGTCCTACACTCTGTTGTAGAATAAATCCTAAAGGATTGCCCTATATTCACAACATCTTCCACGGCTTATTGGTTGAGCTCACAGTATCGTGTTCAGTTGCGAACGGAGCACAAACTAGATGGATCGTGTTCACCAGCATCAAGCGGGTCGATAGCCGCCACTTAATATTTAAGACCAAACTCTCGTCTAGCTAGCCTATGAAACACTGAAGGTGCCTTTGTAACGGTACTTATAAAACAACTCACACAGCGCTACGAGCTGTAGATAGCTATGAATAGTTTATTTCTTTCTTAGTTTTTTGCAAAAGATTATACATTTTTAACAACAATCACCAGCTGAAAGTTTCATCTGTCTAGCTACTCGCTATTCTCCCGAGGTAAGTACTATATTTACAAGAAACTTGTTAATGACAGAGTACTCGAAGCGTAGCAACAGTGAAGCCAGGACGGCTTCACTGTTGCTACGCTTCGAGTACTCTCCCCTGCAGCTGTCCAGGTCACCATTCCGTCGAGAAACTATTAACGAATGCAGTTCTTTTCACCAATTTAGTGATGACTCGTGAAACTGTAAAGTTGGCTGTTTCCAGGGCGCCTGCGCCGGCTCGGCGACAATATATTATGGTGAGTCGACACATTCTGCCGAGCGAGTCAGCGCGCTCATTTCACGGCTTCCACGCATCAACAGCTACCGGCCCTGAGCCCGCGGTGCATGCCCAGAATACTACATGTTATAGGCTTCGTAGACTTTCCTATCAAAACTGCACACGATCCACTACGTAAATGACCCTTTTTAGAGTTCCGTACCTCAAAAGGAAAATATGGAACCCTTATAGGATCACTCGTGTGTCTGTCTAGCTGGCTTGCTGGCTGTTTGTCTGTCTGTCTGTCACAGCCAATTTGCTCCGAATCTACTGGACCAATTTCGTTGTTTGGTACACGTACATACACACACGGAAAACAACATTTCTCTTTCTTATAATTTTAAAATAAGTACTTTAGAGATAATTACTTAGCTAAGATATTTAAGAAATGAAAAACCATCCTGATCTCCGAAACTACTGAGCTTAATATTTTGTTTTTTTTTTACCGAAAATAGTTACTTATCGATTACAGGAAAAGTCTATATGGTCTTAAAATAACATGGTAGATCTCTTATATTACGCGTACAAACTTTCATTTACAGTTAGAATATATGGGAGAACATGTACTTCAACTACCTACAATATTAAGTTTCTTCTTGAGATAAATTAATTCCAACTACGCGAATGCGTGCTCCGACACGCAATTGACCGGTTTTTTCGATGTTTTCATTATTTTAACGAATAAATTAAAACCTAGGTAGTAAAAAGTTACGTTTATTTAGCAATCTTCTCTGCATATTCAGGTGCACGACAAAATGCCATCGTGTTCCAGTCGTGAGATAATAAGAAAACACAGCACAATAGATAGTTATCTAAAAGCAATTGCATGCAGATTACATTCGTGCCCGGCGATGTTACAAAACAAAGAATCTATGGAGCCAGCGTATAACGCGAAGCGACGTAATTACTTGGCAACAGAGACATGCCGCTATAACTAACTGTATTGGGCTCAAACAGTTAAAGTTAAACTTTCGTTTAGATCGCTATCTCGTGCACGCGGTTAGTGCACTGTGGCACGGAAACGCAAACGATGTCTGTGGAACGGAAAATGAATACTACAAACTAAATATTATTTTGTTTACAACAAAAATATAGAAGGAATTATTCAGAATTCTAAAATTGATTTGAAAATAGAAGGGACTACCCTATTTTCTTAGCCTTAAGTTCAATAAACCTAAGTCAGAAGGTAGTTGGTAAGCGATTCCATTAATTTTGTAAGTCACAATTTTCGTACAAAGCTTCAAAGGATGTGTGAAAGTGTGCGTGCATAAAAAGCCTGTAAGTTACATTACGAGACACGTCAATGTACTAGTTATGTAATCCGTGCAGGTACTCACACTGCTAGCTCCACAACAGCACAATATCGAGCACGTAGCTACCTCGCGCCGCTAATGGATTTCCGATATAAATATTATTTCGGCGGCGAATTGAATTCCGATTGATGTCGATTGATGGGCTGTGCGGCAGCGGAACCCGATGTGTACACAGTACAGTGTACACACGCATTCCTTTAATAAAAGTTTATATCAACACGTTTCAGAGGGATATTGTTGTGTGTTACATTTAAATGGGCTTTCGTAACTGTTATAAAAATTATCTGAGCTGTTACTGGTCATTCTTGGCTCATGTTATGTCAAAGTACTTGATTTTTTTTATCTATTAAATAGAACGCTGCTAACCTGAAATACTGGGGATAAAGTAATGAAGAAGTAAATAATGCGTAACCCCCACGCCAAGTTGAGTGTTGAACACTCATCTTATTTCAAATGGAAACAGGTTAAGCGTACAGTCAGCTTTTTACATTGAGCAAGAGCGCGGCACATTAGTCGTCGTCGTAGATCAGCGCGCCGCAAATGAGCCGTGAGATTGCGTCAGCGTCACTCGCGCGCTACGTACAGACGACGCGATAGGTACATCGATTCCATCGGTGACTACTAGCATCATCTGGCTACCATACTCTTTGGTACCTTTCTTACTAATTGCCTTGGACACGAGATATAATTCAAGTTAAAACAATAGCATCTTCGAACCTTCTGTACACCTCAACGAACAAAACTGCTGCATTCCGTGGAAGTCCGAAATTTCCAGTTGCAATTTATTGTAAAACATGTTTTTCTTCCTTTTCTAATAATACGACGCACCTGCGAAAATTGATAATCTTTTTGGAATAAACATAATCAACCAGATTATGCGATAAATTACAATTCTTTCCGTCAGCATAATGACCAACTATAATTAGAAAAGAGGGTGTATTTGTGGTCGGTCACGTCGGGCGAGCCTAATTGGTTGATTATTGGTCCGGGGAACCCTCATCACAGCGGGCAGATTGCGAGGCGCCGCATTTAAATTGAAACTAATGCGAATCCCGTGTTCATTAGTGTTTGCAAACGACACGGGGCTGTTCTACATCGCCCTACATCGTCGGATTACATTAGCATGATATCGCGACAAAACCGCGAGACGCCGCACAATGTACACAGTTTGCTCACGAAATACTGCTTGAGATGTATAAATACAAATAGCAGTAATACAATGAATAATTCAGCTTACGTTTAAATTCATGCTATGTTCTGAGTTAACAGAGACATCATCTCATGAACGGGTGCCATAGAAGATTGAACCTTCTTTAATTTTCAGTACCTAGGCGACCGAGCTCTGCTCGGGTGCACGTAGATAGACTAGGTAGATCCATTTTTCACCCCCGTAAACCCCCCTTAATTGCAATTTTCATCTAAATCGTTAGAGCCTTTTTCGAAAACGTGATTACAAACGAATATACAGTGTGTCCGGACATGGACTAGCGATATTCTAAATACTTTACAAACTATATTAAAGTACAATTACACTCTAAGCTTGGGTCCACTACATTTCGATTATAATAATGATTTCCTTTTCTGGATTCCGAAAATGGCCTTCTGTTTTTGCGCATACGCTATGTTCAAACAACAATAACTCTTAAAGTATTAGACAAACAGCTGTGAATTGTACGTTGAATTGTAGCTTAGCTCAAAATTTGTCGATGGAATGAAAAAAGTTGTCGGGGGTGTTTTTGTAGTAAATAACAACTGTTGGTTGAATTCCATAATTTTTCTTTGTTTTTCGACTTTCCATTTTTTTCCAAAAGTTACGGAATTGTTAACACTGTTGCCTGCTTGGTAATGCGGTAGACAATATTATTGCCTTTTGAATAAGCTTATTTTTATCTCAGTATGACTAAAACTTTGAGAGATATGTTTTCTTTTGTACTCGCATATATAGAATATTTCAACAAAAAAACAAAATGGCTGACACATAGCGAGGAAGTGCTTAGAGTGTAATTGTACTTTAAAATAGTTTATATCGCTGGTCCATGTCCAAATTGTATATACAAATATTGCCCATTTAATAGTATAGGAATTATGTAGTGGCCATGAAAATGGAATTAAGTGTGTGTCAAATTGTAGCTGAGGTGTGCGCGTATCTTTTTGTTATGGAACTACGTCCACAGCGCGCGGTCAGGACGCGCACCCGGGCGCGAGCGTCCTGCTCATCTGAACTAAGTCCACAGCGCGCGGTCAGGACGCGCACCCGGGCGTATTGCTCAGCTGAACTACGTCCACAGCGCGCGGTCAGGACGCGCACCCGGGCGCGGGCGTCCTGCTCATCTGAACTACATCCACAGCGCGCGATCAGGACGCGCACTCGGGCGTCCTGCTCAGCTGAACTACGTCCACAGCGCGCGGTCAGGACGCGCACCCGGGCATCCTACTCAGCGGCACATAAATCAATCTTGTCGTTCAGTTTCCTCCGGAGGGAACTCGATACAGCTCTATCACCTCTTTCGGCTTCACCAGCCAATTCTGAACTTTTTATCTGACTGCGGCTGTTTCAATCTTTGAGAGTGTAGTCTTATGGTACACGAACAGTAGGATACAAATATTGCACTATGTTTTCTTGCTCTTGCACGAGTTTCATGTTTTATTTGCTCAAACATTTTTTTTAGATTTGACAGCGCATTATAGGGCGTGCGTATTTATATTCTGCCTGGTCAAGGTACTAACGCAACCTGTTGATAATAAACGGAAGATGATAATACGTTTAAAGGTATTTCACTAATATGTGACGAATATAAATATGTCGCTCATAACTACAGCTGGATGATACAAAGTGATGGCGTCGTAAAGCCGGGCGGGGCATTATCCTTTAGTTATCGTAACGATGCAGTTATAGAGAGAGGGTGGCCGAACATTGGCGCCCCATTGTTGCCGATATAGGGCACTTTACGATATCCTCTGATGTACTGATACACTTATCCACTGTATAATCTTATCGCGTGTATGAGAACGTTCTTGATATCTGGTTTACTAGGCTGAAACGTGTCACTGAGGTGTCAATAGTTGAAGGTCATAGCAGAGTATATACTGTACCTATATCAAAGTCAGCTCCTGTTTCAGCCAACAAATCAAACGCCTCGGAGGCCACACTTACAAGCTTTGCGTCAAGTAAGCGCATCTTGCCAACTTGTAGAAACCTTGCAAGTTACCGCGTCCTCTCTCGCCCCTCCCGGGGCGAATGAAACTTTAACCGACACACTCGAGAAGGTACGAACACACCTGAGCAACAACACGCGTTTTATTTTTAAGTAGCCAATCAAAGGCGTCCTGATTTCCCTGGAGGTGCTGCGTCAAGAAGCTTTTTAATTTGAAGCGCGTCCTGCGTCAGCGCGAGGCAGAGGGCGGCAGTAGGCGGCAACCCTCGTAAATCCGCGATGGATATATGTAGATAAAAAAACTGCAAGTTACTTCCAAAAGTTGGTGTAAAGTTATACACAGATCTGATAGCGAGTTGGAAATAAAAGCGGGTCGCGTTCGAGCGCTTGTTTTTATGTCCGACACTGAGTGCCACGAGTAAGTGTTTCTGTATGATTATTTCTTCGTTGTCATTTACGACAATGTTACTTTGAGTGTAGTTTTATGGAGTTGTTCGCCATTCCTTGTAATAATACTGTAATATTTATAACTTACACAGGCTGCGTTATTTTTATTTGCGCTGTCATCAGAAGGGAACGCAACATCATATTTCGACTACAATCAGGACAACTTGATCGATCACAGCACTGAATGATATTCCGACGAAAAAATATATTCTTTGGAACTTTTTATAATACGTACCTATTCAAAAAAGTGACGTTGTAATCAAAGCGTCGATGACATGCAGATAAGATTCAATGTATTAAAAAGTTATGAAAGAAAGATAAAATCGTTTATTGGCATTACAGCAGACACAGACACCTTAAAAGTATAAAAACAGAAAACAATGATTATAATGCCAAAAGGGCCTCAGCTCAGCATAATGTCAGATGACAACATAAAGTGTACCACCTGACGCAGACTTTCAGCTGCACCCCACGAGTGCCATAGATACCTTGTTACCTATGTAGAACCAATTTTAACCGATACCCTGATACCTAGCTATCAATCGGACATTCCGTAAAGAATAAAAGAGTAGTTGTCAATCGGCCGGGACATGTAATCTAGCGCTAGTGATGTACGAGTGACCGATCGCTCGATACGTGTCGATACTCGGCCCATCGATACATCGTTATGTGCAGCGTGTCGCGCCACGTAATCTATCGACGTTTACTACTGCCTGAAACTTTATTAAACTGACTATGCATATTTTGTAAAAGATAAAAAAAGGCTTTTATTGACGTAGTGCGCGGGTTTTGCGTTTGACATTTTCGAATTATCAATTTTTGATTCGGGTTTAGCTAAAGGCCGTTTCATACTTCTGTAAATATTACCTCTGCCAGGATCATTGAAAAACCACTTCTCAGGACTTGCAATCTAGCTACGCCTTATTGGCGCTAAAATCAGATAATATGTCAAGTAAGTAAACACTGTTCGTAAACAATTGCCTTCGTACAAACGATAACCTAAACCTTTACGATTATTACTTACACGAAGATAAATCTCCCACGGCCACAACGTCACTTCCACGTCCACTGGAGCCCCCTCAGTACTTAGTTTACTATCCGCCATCTCAATAGTATCCCACTCGCTGTTCGCCTCTCTATCAATATTTGGCGGCAGTGTTGTAAATTGGCACATGACAGGCGAAAGTCCATTTGTGGATTATATTGGGCTTCGGCTGAAATTGGGTGGTGTGCGGATTAGCCGCTGCTGACGTCACGGCCAATGTACGAACTGCTCCCGATGGTGTCCCGCATACAAGCAGGGCTGCCATTTCTGTGGACAGCGAACATGTTTGAATATCTAATACGTATTTGCTTATACGTAAAATAGACACACCTAACCTGTTTGGATTTGCTTTATCATTGAAATCTATTATAATAATCTGTATTATTGTGTTACAGTTCAATATAGTGTTTCCAAAACTGTTGTTACATTATGCATTATCACTGCATACACAAATCTTTTCCGTCCCTCTGTATGAATAGATTGAAAACTGCCATTTTTCTTTTCATCTTATTTTATCCTTTAAAACAACAAAATAAATCTGGAACTCGGCCAAATAATCAGAAAGTCACATCCGTATCCATCTGCTAGTTGTATTAGATGGCAGCCCTGCAAGCGATGCATAAGATTATTGACTCGACTGCATGACTCGCCGCAACCTGCAGCCGTTGTTATAGGATTGTGAACACGCTGTAAGATGTTTATGTAAACATGGCGCCGCTTCACTGCACACAACAGAACGTTGTGATTGTTATGAGTTCGTAAGTTTATCTCAATAAAGACTTACTGTGGTGGTAACAAATAAGAGCTTACCTATGGGTTTTTATGTGTAGTCAACCATAGATTTACCTTTATCAAACAACTAACATACTCACTTAACTTAAAGAACAATAATTCATATTTTGAAACTTTTGTTAAAAGTGACACATTATCATAACACAAGACTGGAGAGGCATCTAACACGAGAGCGCTGTAGTGCAGCACGACTGTGGTTCTCGGTTACCGCGCGAGTGCTTGAGTGAGTTCTTAGGCGAGTCGAGTCAGTCATTCGCCTGGAGTGCTCTTCGTCCGGTGGGTGTGAACAGTTAGCACTCAGCGCTAGTACAATGACGCAGAGTGAGGTTACTTCAAAGTGCATCATAGTTTTAGTGCTAGTGTGTAACTTAAGTTAGGTTTGTTCAAGTTCAGATAGAACAGGATCCATTTGAACATTATGACTCGGGCTACACTTTTAGTAGCTGTTTGTAAATAATGAGTAATGACGCTGCATCAGTCCGGAAGGTGACGTATTCACTAACTTACGAACACAACATAGTATACATGAAAAAATGCAGCATCTTGAAGCAGAGCTTAATTATTCGTCAGAGTATGCGTCGCAGCAGCACCGCACCGCCACTGCGGGACGTGTATCAACATCAGCTCATATAACTAGCCCCCCACTCCTCCCCCTCACCTGTACAGTGTGCCCAAAACCCCTTCAGCCCGCGCTATAAACAACATCCAACCTTAATATAAATACGTTCCAAGAAAAACTTAAATTCAATGTTACAGACCGAGGCAGAGGCACACGAACCGTCGACTGCTTAAATAACTTTAGTTCAGTCTGTCGCACAACTGATTGTATTCCGGTGACGACTATAAAATATCTGAGAACGCTTTGTGTTCGCAAGTGAGCTAGCAATTTCCCGCCGAACACAATACACCAAAATTTTTATAAATCTGCACGAAATGCACAGTTTAAGAAAACTGCGGCTGCAGCGGCGCGCGAACGTGGTGCAACTTGTGCAATAATCGCAATAACGTATCGAGCAGCTATCGTCCGGCGCGTCCGGTGCGGACCGGCGCGGTGCCGGTGGGCGTCGGGTCACGTGAATAATTTCCCGGCGAGCGCGAATCTGCGCATTAATAACCGTAGCTAGGCGGTCACAACTCCGCAACTACAGTTTGCAAAACGGAACGTCGGACGGAGAGTTGAAAGTAGTGCCGTTAAACCGGCTCCGGCGGGAGGACGGCAGCTATTGTTCTAAATTAATCTTAACTTTTCAATTTAGCACGCGGCGGTGGCCATTAAACTCTTAAGGAGGCAGCCTCAACTTCGATTGCCTGTTAACGTTCATAAAGGGGTTTTTAGCGGCGCGCCGAGAGTGCCGCCGGAGCGCCGGACGGTGTGCTTTACTCAGCGCAAACTTGGAGCAATCTTCAACTATACTATCTTCATTTCCTCTTGATCGCTTTATCAAGAACGAGTAAACCTTGAGTTTACTTGTTTGTGGTTAAATGTTAGCAGTATCCTCGATAAATCCCTGTTCTATGAGGTCCATTTTGTCAGGTATTCCAAAATTCTGGGACTGGGAGTTTTTTGACGTGAAACGCCTTTCATTCGGTTCGTAGGGGGGCACTCGCAAAAACAAACACCATATGTGACGAAATATGTTATGGCAAGATCGCATAATACTTTGGAAATAAAGCACCTACCGGCATTATTTTATTACCATAATAATACAATCATAGAAACCATTACTCCGTAGTGTATGACGTTGGCGTAAATGGTACTGTTATCGCTCGTAACACGACGCATTCGGAACTAAATAAACCATCGCACGCCGTATCAATTTCAGCAGCACATTGATCGATTCAAGCGGCAGCGGTGTAAGGCAGTCTCGAGTCCAGCGTTTTGTACATAACTGTGGCTGCAATAGTGGCAGAGAACGAACCAGTTCAGTGACATCCACCAGAAGGAGCCAGGCTACTCCCGACAGTAGCAGTTCAAGATCACAGTTGGAGCAGGTTACGAGTGCGTCTGATAACCGTAGGCGCTGGAATTTGGCTATATCCCAGTTCAAGTCCGTGTTTATCGAGAATGAGTTTTATCGGATACTAGTGTACTGAATGTGACCGGTTGTGGTTCAAGAATGATTTCAAAGTAGCAACTGCAGCCGTGTCGCGATTTCCAGAAAAAGCGTTTCCAGGAAAGAATACAGCGAATTATTACAGACAACGTGTATAAACCCTCTAGTGCCACATCTCTAGAACAAGACGTTTCACGTACGCCACTCTGACTACGTCCCACATACAGCATACCCGATTTTTTATTACTTAGCAAAACAATGCATTCCGTCTAAACCTAGTATTCCGTAAATGATTGTCGCCATCTACAGTAGGTAGTCGAAATTCGACTTAGTAATTCGAATAGCTGATATTGTTCCTATTTACTGCTCGCTATGTCCGCAACACTGGCAGCAACACATTACGTTGTTACTAAATGCGCCAATGTTTACATTGGAGGTAGCTCGTTTAGATCGCGCAACTGTTGTTGATAAACGCGCACTGTGCACTAAATGTTTGGAACACGACAATAATAATTATACTCAACTGTACGCTACAATCATGTCAGCACTAACACTACAGATCAATCTATGGGCTGATAATGAATGCAATTTTTAGTACGAAACTGCGATTCATGTTAAACGTTAAAACTACGAAAAACGTCCATAATTTATTTTTAAATCACGTGCAGTATTTCCGCGGTGGGATTTCACCTGCAACGTTTTAATGTGTCTGCGTCCTCCCCGCCGCCCTGCACCGTGCCGCACCGCACCGCACCGCCGGCACCGCACCGCTCCGTCCCGTGCTTTGAAATTGGTTTTCTCTTATAAGCTTTTCTAGAATACGGGGATTACCATTTTTCTACGTTCCTTTATATTTACACTAGTATTTCGCCCTGGATTTGTACGAGAGCGATATATATTTTAGATAGAAAGACAGAATTCGGCTCTCAGCTAGCTCTAACATCTTCTACATGCGAGGAACAATATCAGATTGAACCAATGAATACCTACGAGCACAGAGTTAGTTGGATTGCACCAGCACCACAAAGCAAACCGCTTACATCATCATTAGACGAACGAACACAAAGACGCTGCTAACTCCATTACCTGAGTCAACATTATTAAAAGAAGGTCGATAACGTTATATTTTGATGTTCTCTATTCTGTTAAAATGGTTTACATAATAACAAAGTATAGATTCGACAACGTTAGACCGTGACTAACGGAATAGATAACCAACTCGCCTGCTGTGTGTGATAATGGCAACTTGGTGTGCGTGCGAAGCGTATGTCGATGAATGATCGATTGGTGAAAACGACACTCAGACACTGTATGTATGATTTAATAGCAAGAGCTGCCCGATAGACAGGAGAGCGGTGAACATAGTGTGTGCACCCTTGAACCCGCTGAGGCTCAAGGGTGCAGAAGGTCCGCCTGGGACCCATCTATTTCCAAATGCATAGAATTTCCGTGATGTAGCTCCGTGCGTCGCCCGGTCATCGCCCGATAGTGCTGTAGCCCAGCCCGGCCCTGCTCCCGGTAGTAACACAACTATCAAATCATTTTATTGATGGGATCCACGCGGTACCCTCCCAGAACACTATCAGTAAGGCATGCCTCAATTTTATGAGTATTTTACTTGTGAGGGATATGCCGGGTAAACGAGTAGGTATCAGTATATCCGCATCTATATCCGCGTGATCCACCTCACTCGCTGCGAAATTGAGGAATAATACCGCACGCGTGATTTACATTATTTACTACCTACATACAATCAATACATACTACATGCATGAAATATTGCCGAGTTTTTATTTGCAGATTTGAACGTGTATGAAATCATATTGTTTATAGCAGTACAAAGGTGTCCACGATCCCTTGTATAAGAAACTGATAGAATTATTACTCGTAGCAAGCGTAGCGTTAGTGCTACGCCGTAGCACCGGTGCGGAACATTTTTGTATTGTTTCCTTTTTATTTGTGTTTAACCTCATATAATCCTCATCATCAGGCTTGGGTTGCAATATAGAGAGACAGTCTTCATCTACCATTCATGACGATGCAAACATCGTCATGAATCTATCGGTAGGTACGTGTAAAAGCAAGATTATAAAAATATCGCCAAAGCAGCAATAATATTGTATGTTGTAACATTGTATATGCGGTATACCAACATATCTGACTATGTACATGTTCTAAGTAACAAAGCTGCAAGCTGCTTGTTAATAGCGACTGTCGCCGGAAGTGACGCAACAGCTCAGCCGCGTCGGAAGTGAGGCTGCCTTCCGGGGGCGCTCTGTATTGAGATTACGTAATTTGCTATAGACGAATTGGTGATGGATGTGATCGTCTCGTGAATGGAAAAGGGCATAAGTAAGTACTAGCACGTACTATATGTAAGTACTAGAACGTACTGTAGACATTCATGAACGGCGATGCAGGATACTGGGCGACTGTCGACGTACTTGAATAAGTGTTTTGAGGCACTTCAGGTGATTTGTAAGAAAACAAAAACTTATTGAATACTTTGAAAAGTTATCATTTACAAAATGTTTACAAGTGATGCAATACATACACGTTGCAGCGGACACAAACAGATGGTATAGTAGACAAGCGACTGGCACTGGGGCTAACCCGAGAGGAACATGGAGGTACCCCGAATATGTCGCTTTTCCATGGGGGTGCGCAGAGGAACACAGGGGCACAAGGACCCAGGTACACAAGTAAACATGGGGGAATTTAGACTACATTGTACGGAACAGTCGCCCATGCCTCAGAGCGGAGCTTTAAACTGATTACGTCACAATCTTTGATTTCTTGTTTTTTTTTTTACCTGGTAGTTACTTGTTGACAGGCCTACACTGCCCTGTTATACCTATTAACACAATCAATTGAAAACATTGTAAACGACCAGTATTTCTACAAGAGTTAATAACCTTAGAATTGTTACTTGTTTAATTCGACTTCTAAATGTTGTATTAAGTGTAGGTACTTACTATGGTGGTCCTTTTGTACAATTTTTTTTTTTTTTTCAATTAATTGTAAATGTATATGCCTCTTAAAATATGAGTCTATGTTACTCGAATTAAATTATTTGAATTTGAATTATACCCAAGTTTTACCTGGTGTCCACCGGCTACAGCTCAGCGTATAACTTGTAGATGCGAACCTCAAAGTTGTCGAAGTTGGTAGTTTGTTATCGATACCAGTCAGTTGTATCACTGTGTTATTGTGGCGACGGCTTAAAGAACAAAAAGTCGAAATAGAGGTGTGTTGGTATCTACAACGCCACACATTTATGTGAACCACGCGTCAAAGACGTCACATAAATCCTTCATATAGCGCTATTAGAGTTTACCGAGCGATAAAAATATATAAGACTATCCGACATCAATCGTTGGGCAGTTGCCCGCCAGACACAACACCCGTCTGGTCGGAGGATCCTCCCTTTTCTATAGAGGATGAGTGAACTTTACACCCTGTTCCTCATAGGTAGAGTCAAACAAGCTATTTAATATACAGGCAAAAATGTTCATCTTTCCACTTCAATATTAATTCCTATTTTGTCTATTAATCACTTTTTGACCGGCAAATTGCTGTTTACTAAAGAGAGTGATGTAAAAGAAATGACTACTTAGCAAACTCACAACATAGTTTAAAAGTAGTTGCAAGTTAGCTGCCTGCATACCAAATAGCTTGTTCGACTGCACCTCTAAAGAGGCCACGCTTAGTGTGATGTGTAAGTAGTTACGTATCTAGGAACTATCTATATTATCTAAATGACATTGTTTCCACGACATCGATAACTTTCCCGGATCAGTTCGGTAGCACGATGCCACTGGCAACCGTTGCGGGTTAGCTTCCCGGGAATGTCACGTTCTAACAAAATAAACTGTGAACAACAATATTCTGTAATTATTCAAAAACATATTTTTCAGTAAAAACGTTTCAACTCCGATTTAACAATCTGTTTTGACTTTTAAATCATCTTGCGCATCATTGTTTGATGAATTCCCGCGATCCAACGCGTTTCACAGGATTAGAGCATTTCAATATAATCTACATGTAAATGATTGGCATTAGCGGCAACGCAAGTACATTACAATCGGATTGCGGGCGGCTTATCTATTCATTCTACACACTCTTTACAATCGAACATTCATTGATTTTGTGTTTACCTCTGATACATACGGTTACATGTTGGATCAGTCGACTTTCTGTAAAATGGGTTGTATTATTGGAATATTTTTTTTTTGACGTCTGTAATGATAAGAAAGAAAAATATTTACAGATATAATATAATATAATATAATATAACACTCCGCGAGGCGTCATACGTAAACACCGTAATTAAGACGTCTGTACCTGACACGCAGCTAGATACCGTCATCACTGCACGACATGATCATAATCATGAACAGTGTTAACAGAGAAGATTCAGCCGATACTTGCGCGTTCGAGGCTGGTGAGCTGCTCTCAGCTACCTCCCTATTCATAGAGAACACAGTACCTTCTATATTATTAAGCGTATCAATGAGGCCGGCGTGCGGCGGGGGGCGCTTATTATTACTAATTAATTAGCCTAACGCTACGCTAACCGCTAATAGAGAGAACTTCCTCTGCTCCGCTTGTTGATACACCGCCCTATCTTATCAACCGAGCGGGGAAATTTAATCAATTATTAATTTACTAAGGGCACTACAGACGGCCGCTGAACTACTACTTCGATACGGTTATTGAAACAACCTATTTGGAAGGCTATACCAAGGTTATAGTTATGGAAACTGGATGCTTCTCACACAATTCGTACATTAGTACAGCCAGCCTGCTGTACACAAACTTATTACGTTTACTTAGTTGTCGAAGTCGTTCATCAACATATCATTAGCATGTTGATAAGTTAGGCTGAGCTTGGGAACACGGAACAGCTTGCTCTAGCAACAAATTAGTTATTTATTATTATTTTTATATAAACACAAAAAGTTGTGTTGAGCGTATTTGTTCGCACCGATGTGCAACTATTTCGACTGCTATGTGAAGTAAGTTTCGAGGAGACGACGTGGACGTAAGTAATTTGTACGGAGCGCGGCTCCCAGCACCAAATGCTGAAAATATTAAGGAAATGTTCCTGGGGATGTGAATTTCGTGAATTTTGAAAAATTGAAATGTTTGAAAAATGTTGTGCGAATTATTCGCACAACATTTTTCAACATTTCAACTACGATCTGTATTAGAATTTTCAATAGTGTTTATATAACTTGACGTTTATAGAACACTGGAAATGTATTACTAATTGATTACGTAAATCTCACATAGCGAAACAAAACAAGCAGATACGCCAATCTACGTTGTTTAACTACACGAATATTTACAGTCGCAACTCGCAGCACGATGATATGTTGCAGCAACAACTAAACTCGTCACACGTGTAATGTCCGAATGTTTCGCTCTACCTGCCGTTACTCATGCGCCGATGTCTCTAAACATAGACTTGCAGAACTACCACATCATTAACCATGCAAAATAAGATCTTGTGACCAACATTGGGCCTCTGGTCTCTGCGTTCCGCTAAATTGCTGCTGCCTATGTGTGCCATTATGCACGGTCATCAACTTATTGTCTCGTCTATGAAGGACGACTGCAGGCTTTTCAGGAATCGTCAAATGTTCTGGACGTAAATTAACGCGACTTTAATATCTTTCCTACTCGTAGTAAGTAGACCTTCTGTCCTTCTTTATTTAATGCCACACGAGTGTTGTATCAGTGATGGATCGTTCGCTGCAAGTTTGCCAACAGCTTGGAATATGTGCAAGTCCGATAATGGTCTGTTTGAGCAGCGCATCATTAGAGCACCGCGTGCTGTGCCCCGATTGGACCCGCCGGGCTAGCGGGGTCAATTAGACCCCGGCGGGTCCAAGCGTGATTTTATTTATGAAGGCACGCAATAGTCATTACCTACTAATTAATCATTGCCGAATCCACACACACTTCTACACTTGAAAATATAACGTATTTTCAGGTAAGCCTGGCATCTAACATAACGCACTAGGTGGGGCTCTTTGAAACACTGTTTCTGCATATTATCTGTCATAAGCGATATAAAATGTAATTCTCTATGAATTAAGATACACAGTTGGTCCTTTTTCCGCGGGATGTATCGATGACCTCTGAGTATTTTATGACGTCTCCAAGTTTTCCACATACGCAAAGTGTTACCATGCTCGCTACGCGCTCACTCTGACACCACAGTTTTACAAGAACTTAGTACTTAGTTACCAAAATATGCTCACAATCATAATTATATGGTATCGCATCGCCACAAATGAAACCTGTACGGTGTACGTACATGACTTTGAAATATTATGTTTTTGATTCAATAAATTAGTTAGTAGGCTCGCGTATTTGCACTTTGATCGCGACCTACATTTGGAAGTGCATGACATACGGCGGAGCCGGTGTTAAATCAGACGTGATTTGAGTCGGACAACGATTTTTATTTAGATTAATTCATTGACATTCCTTGCATTTTCTTGACATTTTCTGCATACGTGTATTTTGCATTTTAATGTTTGGTTAGTAAACCGAACTAACCACTGCTTGAATATATTTGATAGCCAAATACAGGGTGCGGTCAAATTATATTTATTTAAGTGACAAACGTAAATATATGGACATCAGAGCTCGTTCAACAAACAAATGAGTAAAAATCACACGATGGACACTTGGGCCTGTGTGTCCACGTGACCAGACGGCTCGGGACGAGGTCCGGCAGCTATGAATATTCATGGCCGGTCTGTGTCCGCTTTTTTCCCTTGCATTGGGAGCGATGTGGAATGGGATTGGATTGGGTCGGTAATGCTGGCAGGTGGGCGCAACGAGTTTACCGACGTTCCGAGATTTTGTCGCAGCCTGTAGCTAACTTGTCTGATCTTGATTTCGGAGATGGAAACTGGCCAAATAACTGCTTACTCGGAATGAGAAATAGGCTTTCAGAATGTAAAATTTAATGGACGCGGATGGATAATGAACAAAATAAAAAGATCTGGCGTTGCTCGGGTTTCTAAATTTGGTTGGTAAACAGACTATGAGGAGTTGTCCAAAAGCGAGAGCTCTTCATACCTATTGTTATATTTTAATAAAAACTTGTGTTTCTAATAAATCAGGGGTGATGCTTTAGTTAAAAGTCGTACTCTAGTATCTGACGGCAAGACACGTTTAGATACTACACTAAGAATTGTCAGTTATGCGTTTTTGTAATGAAATACAAAAAATAAATCCCACCAAGTGCGTGTCGGACCACGCACAATGAAGGGTTCCGTAGCTGGGATGAATTTATCTCAAGAACAAACTTAAAAATCATGTTCTCCCATACATTTCGTATGGGTGAACATGTTTTTCAACTGCAAATGTTAGTTGGTCGATAATTACTCGGCAACTTGTAGGGCCTACTTAGCTGTGATATATTACTGTATTATATATAGTACTGCTGTGAATTTTTCCACATATCCAGAACTTACCATTTTGCTGGCAGGGGTGCCACACTGGGACACTTGAATCTAACAATTATTAGCACATTCATAAATGTTTTTAATAAATACACAATATTTTTGAACGACCTTTCCAAAAATACCCCACACCATGGGAAAGACG
The DNA here is from genome assembly GCA_914767815.1 of Eupsilia transversa. Taxonomy (NCBI): domain Eukaryota; kingdom Metazoa; phylum Arthropoda; class Insecta; order Lepidoptera; family Noctuidae; genus Eupsilia; species Eupsilia transversa. The sequence goes on from OU611880.1 coordinate 209,334, forward strand.
AAAAAAAAAACCCCACTTTACGTGTAGGGGAGGTAAAAAATAAAAAATATTTAAAAAAAAACTTGTTTTCCTGATTTTATTTTACCTTTTTGTTGGCGTAATTAATATGTATAATCATGCCAAAAATTGCAGTTTTCTAGTACTAACAGTCTCTGAGCTAAGCCGCCGACAGACAGACAGACGCACAGACTATAAGGTTTCCTTTTTGACTGCGGAACCCCAAAAAAACGGTTTATTTCACGAGATTTTGTATTTTACAGTGATTGCAATTATTTTGGTAAAAGCTCGCCCTAGCCCTCTGAGCCAAATATCGAATAGAATAGAAATACTCTCTATTATGTACACCATAAAAATTACAGACATAAATGACATTGACATCAGAGACGGGTTCCGTATGGTACAGGAGTGAATGCTATTTATAAATATCTTACATAACACAAAATAAACAACTACAGTCCCCGGAGGAAATATCAGAAACAACACACGAACAAAACAAAAGCCTTTATAATTCAATCTGCAGACGAACACACTCAATGAATCGCTCAACAAAAACTGAACGCCACTGCTGACTGTACTTACACGAAATGAAATTCCAAGCTATAGATCCGCGTACCTGACTGTACAACACAACGCACACAAAAACTAACCTTACTGCATTTAAATAAAACATCTATTCGTTTGTAGTCCTGTTACAATTAGGATGGTAGGATAGATTTGTTCTGGTCGGAACCGGTCCTTCGCTCCACGCTCTCGCCAAGCGCAGGCCATCGGATTGCGTAGCGTGTGATCGAGCGTGTGAGCATACGAGCCTGCGAGCCTCGAGCGTGTAAGCGACCATTTCGCTTGGTTATCTATTTACACACGTTACGGGCCCTCTCCGTAATTAGTGTTTGTAAAGTTTGAACGAGTGAAGGCGATTTGTCGGTACATCTGTTTCGCTACACTACTAGGTACATAATATGGCTCGTTTAACTGTTGCCTGGTGGTGTAGTTTACACATTAGTTTGACTGGCAATATGCATATTAACGCCAAGTATAGGAGATGAGGCCTCGTTGGTCTAGTGGTCGCAAGCGCTACTGCTAAGCATGTGGTCCTGGGTTCGATTCCCAGATCGGGCAAAGTGTTATTGTAAATTTCCATTACAAATTTCTCAGTAGCAGCCCGGAGTCTGGATTTGTGCCCGGTTGCTGGCAATAGGCTCGCCCCTTATTACATGGGGCTTAAACATAACTGGCGAAATTAGGATGTAGGTACTTAATATGGGTACACCTCTGCTTAACCCTTCGGGGAAGCAAGGCGTGATATTATGTTAACACCACAGTAACCTCCTGTACCTCTACATTAGTAACTCCTATCTAATTACAATAATAAAGTCTATCCTCGATGTATTCATACATAACACCTTAAACAGTGATTTCTGAAAAGATTTTAATATTTCATCAGTTGACTCCATTAATAGGCCGCGTCAGTCACAAACTGAGGCGTTTCAGCTTAGTTGGCTTCAGCTGAAGTAAATAATCTATACAACATTGAAATAACTACCCCTATAGGGCTGAGAGACAGTATTAATAACAAGTCAGTATACTTGGGCATCAAAGCCGTCTACTTTAACTTATGACAAGTTAAACTAGACGGCTTTGATGATTATAGATCCTGATTTCTTTCAAAGGATGGCAACTGCTGTTTTACTTAACAGGACAACATTCACATCGACGCATCAGATGGTCTCGATACGAATCATTCCACTTTGCCCCAACAAGCGACCCCACTGGTGGGGTAAACTGGAATGCCTATAATTTTGCAGTGGTATCTACCCCACAAGTTCGATTTGGTGGGGTAGATTCCAATAGTCTAAAATATTGATAGATTCTGCCCCACTTGCATTGGTTGGCATCTTAGAATTTGTGTATGTAGGTATGCTAGTATTTTATATAGTTGTTTGGCAAAGAAAGAAAAGATACGTCAATGTGAACTGTATACATATTTATCTTAATATATAATTATGTCGGAAACACGTCAGTGAATTTGACTAATCGGGGCGCCAGCGCCGCCTAGCGGCGTTCGACAGAGTCTAGCCTGACGTCAGTGCGAGTCGAGGAGAGGGCTACAGCAGCGTGGAGCAGCTCTTTTTGCCATCGGACATCGTACGGACAACAAGTGCCTAGAAACTGTCTCGCGCTCCGTAGTTGTTTTATGTATCTATAGTGTGTGAATTGCTAGTGTGAATAATTTGATCTGAAATTATAATTTGATTTGAACTGCAAACAGTTTTTCTATTGCGCAATTACCAACACTACCCATAGTACGCCCACAGTAGTTAAAATATGGCTGATAATAACGAACACACCTACCTTTCTCCGACATATATAATTCTTCTGTACGTGTGTTTGTCACCTAACTCCTCCTAAACGGTTGGACCGATTTGGATGAAATTTTGTGTGTATATTTCAATTGGTAGACCGGTAGGTGGCGCTGCTGTCGGTATGTCACCAAAGGCCTTTCATCTTCACCTTTCACGGATCACGGCCCCATACAAGCTTGGTCCAGAAATCAACACAAATGAAACAAAATGTATTATGAAGCTTTAATAGTGTTTCATTGCCCTGTTTATTTTTGTTGGGTGTAACGTTTGAAATAATAATAAAAGTTCGAATGATCATATGACCTAATTTCATTTAACATACTTTGTTTAATGTAACGTTGAAATTTTACATATAATGAATTATTGATATAATTTCATTTAACCTCATTTTATATGGTATAATGAACATTTTCTATAGTGCACATTTGAATTAATATTCAATTAGTATAATATTCAGTTATATTCAAAATATATCAGTAACTTTAATATAATTTTGTTCGTCTTCTTCTCCTTATTATAAACCTATGTCAGATTCCCTCTATTGTTTGTGAATCATTTGGTTTAGATGAGGTTATAACATTATAATGATTCCTGATATTTATTTGTTCAGATTCTGAATTTTGGCTGAAAATTACAAAATATGAAAATTAGGTCAACTGAACGTTATATAAGGTGCTATAAAAATATCTGCCACGGCTTTAATGAGAGGTAGTATTGTATTTAAAGATAACAATAGTGAAGAAATTTCGTACCCCGGCACAGTTAAATCAATTTGAGAAAATAAAGTAGTTAAGTAAACATTGACTCTACTCTGCATAACGTGGTTCACAAATTACGCGCGAAGTGCACTTCGTCAATGAAAACAACTGCTATCTCTTTCCATCTGTTCTGTGAATGAAAACTGAAATCAGCTGACTAGTTCGTCACTATCGACTATCTAATGTACTAGGTACGCAATAATACGCAGGCAAACAAGTGTTTTAAAGTGCAATTACTTACCAGCTACCGCATTCTTCCAAAAAACTGACGTAAATAAAATGATAAACTTCCCACCACACTTAAAACAGGCTTTGGACTGTCAAGTTAGTGTAAGAATCGCAATTTTTTTCTTATTATTTTTAAACAATAGGTAGGTACCTAAATAACGATAAATTGTACGTCGAAGACTCGAGCAGCATTCCTGGTGCTCGCAAGAGGATGACGCCGGAAGAAGTCCAACACTTCCTCTTCGAGTTCGGCAGAATATGGAGGCCTGCCTGCGTCAACCGGAGGCGGGCCAAAGCGGCCGTGTTCTCTAAATCTGTACACTGCATCCAGAATGGTATGATGACTCACTCGCACACCAAACCTCTGCGGGTATAAGTTTACTGCATGCGCAGTTATGAAGTTACACTCGCGGTAGCACAATACCATTTCAAGATATTCTTGATTGGGATACCGTCGTCTAGGAGGCATTTTTAAAGAAAGCGCGCGCGATATTCCCGACGCTTACCGCAGATCGCTAAAAACTAACTTCCGAGCGGGCAGGCGGGCGACTGGCGGGTCAGCTAGCGCGTGCGACGAACGGGGTAGTGCGGGTGAGTGTGGGGGCGCGCGGGGCTGCGCTCTGACGAGCGAGTGGCCGGCGCGCAGCGGCATTGTTTGATAAGAATGGCAACAGTGTATGAACGGCGCCGGCGTTTTGCGAATTGAATTCGGTGCGGTGCGGCAACAGCTTATTAAGTCTACGGGATGGTTTTATGCCAATAAATCAATGCAAATTTATACGTAAAATTTTTTGTATGAAAAAAAATATGACACATGATCAATAATTTATCTTTACTATTGTAATCTATAAACACAATACTGTCTCCCATTGCAGCCGTGGCAGATATTTTTATAGCACCTTATATATATAAAAACAGCAATATACGAATTGAAAATTATATGAAATGAACGTTAAATACTAAATGTTATTAGAGCTGTGGTGGCAACTACATCGCCACATGCGAACTACGCATCAAAGACCTGACGTCACAAATCCCTGCATCGCGCTATTTTAGTTTACCGCGCGATTAACATATACAGACTATCCGACACCAATCCTTGGGCAATTACCCGCCAGATACAACACCCGTCTGGTCGGAGGATCCTCCCTTTTCTATAGAGTATGAGTGAACTTTATACCCTGTTCTTCATACCCCTAAAATGCAAATGAATTTTATATGAAATATAACATTAAATCGCATGAAATTAGGTTATTTGTTTTTATAGCATGAGAAAATTCATGTGAACGTTATTTCAAGTGATATTATACTATCTGTTATTATGCCTTATTACATAGGTACCCATTTTTATTCACCGTAAAACTTGGTGAAGGGACATAACAATCTGATGACTTCAAAAAATAAATTCAATTCATGATGCTGTCGTACGCAGCACCACAGAGTCATAAATAAAATAGAAATGTCAAAGACAGACCCGACAGGACCCGACTGACACGAAGAGTTATATTTTTATCTATACATATAATAAAGCTGAAGAGGGTCGCAAGTCTGTACATGGAAGATATTCGAAAAAAAGTTGGCTGGGGATACTTAGAATCGATAACAGAACACGTTCCAACAGTTTTTATAATTATTGTTGTCTGTTTGTCTGTATATCTGTTTGTCTGTTTGTGAAGATGTTGGTCTAAAGTGAAAAACTTACGTTCTGTAAATTATGACTGAAATTTTCAACTTTAGATTAAAAATCCTAGTAGTTCAATTTAAAGTTGAAAATATAAATTTAAACTAGAAAATTTAAACGTAAATTTTTCCCTTTAGACCAACATTTTCGTTACTTTCATCACAGCTATGAAGCTGATTATTTTATGCTTCAAAGTAGTACTCATGATGTCGCAAAAAAAAAAATCTCGTAAAAGTCGTTTTAAATTGGTCAAGTTGAAAATTCTCTAAAATTCAGAAAAAAAATCATAACTCGAAAACTATCAAAAATCGCGGAACATACACGGGGGAGATTCGGATACCTCACGATACGAGGAAACTGAATTTTATTTTTGGACGTCAACTGTCCGGCCACCCTGTATATAATAACGATATAAAAAGGAAAACTAACACAGGTAAGTAGGCTCTACAAGTTAACGAGTAATTTTATCAACCAACTTACAGTTGCAGTTGCAAAAACATGTTCTTCCATTTTTCACTTTCCATTACATTTTGTACGGAAGAACATGTTTTTCAACTACAATGTTATGTTTGTTCTTGGGAAAAATTCATCCCAGCTACGGAACCCTTCATTGTGCGTGGTCCGACACGCTCTTAGCCTTTTTTTTTAGATTCATATAGGTACATATTTATTTATTTAAACTACGCACTCAAATAAAGGTACAAAAGTGCTTATTATTATTATTTTAAGTCTGTTAGCGTATATTATTGTAAATATTATTAAATTAAATAAAAATATTATAAATGTGAACTGAAATTCTCTCGTATTCCATTTTTTTTAACTTTACTTATTATAAATTCCCTGATGATTAACCTGAAGGCCACGTAGGCAATGAAGGCTGAAAATACTTGATAATAAAATTCATGAACGTTGGTCACCGCTGTTCGCTCGACATCGATACAGAACTCGTGGTCGCTATGAAGTTGGAAAGAATCATTACTGGCCGGTGCCGAGTGAATGCGTAATGTGCCTCATTAGTGACGACCAGCCCACCAGGCGGCCACACTCAAATACTCGCCTCCACGACATTTTTCATCTGTATTCAAATGCCGTGCGTTTTAAAGGCGCTGCTGTTCAAACTGGAAAGATGAATTGAATTGAATAGAATAGAATAGTACTTATTTGCAAATATGGGTAATACATAAGTAGTAGTAGGTATCACAATACATCAGAGTTCTGCCATATTTCACCATTCGGCATGCAAACATTTTCATATAAAATTGTTAAAATTTAAATTCTCCCTATAACATTAACTAATAATAATATTCTCAATCGTAAGCTTCTTATTGAGGTTTTATACCTGATACAACAACCTATTAATACATCTAGGGAACTTATCAAATCCTCTGGAAACCATAATTTCATCACATTACTATTTATTAAACTATTATGATAAGTGCTGTTTTTATTGGACGTAACTGTAGTGTTTGCCTGATGTAGAAACAGCTCGATTAGTATATTTTCGTTATTTCCATAGTATAATGTCATACGGCATTTTGTTGTACTTACACTTACGCTTGCAAGCTTGAAAAACGGCCAGTGTGTCTATTTAGAGCACGACGACGGGATTAATACGCAACTGACATAACTTCACATAAGTAATAGCATACAACCATAAACGTAGGCTCGTTTTACAGCCCCCACTGAGGGCCGACTGTCCGAAAGCGAATAAAACTCAGCAACAGTTCTAATAAGGCATACACGTAAAATACAAGAGGAATCTTTTCACTTTTTTATGACAAAACCTATATTACGAGAGGTTTTATGACGCAAACAAATATGAGCATTTATATGCTGATTCGAGAATAAAAGTATAACATGTATTAGATGCATGGTATCTGTGATATAGCGGTAACTTCGCCCCATGAGGCTTGGCCATGAATACATGTAGTTAGCACCTCCAGTGCAGTGCCGTGAAGGTATGCAGCTATCGACTCCAGCGGGGTCACGCGATCCGTTGCTGCTAGCACTGTCGATCACAAAGGTTACATTCAATTCATATCATAAGTGCCTGTAACTCCGGAGCTGAGGAGGTGCTAACAAAACGTGTGTCCGGACCCACATTGTATTGAGCCAATTGTAACAATAGACTTAACTGACGATACTATCAATAAATAGTTATTTGTTATGCAAGGCTGCAAAGTTGTTTCTTGGCGCGAGTACTTGTATTGATACCTAAGCAAGCGAAGGACTCTAGGATTTCAAATATAGAATCCTGAGCGTTGCGATGTGCGATGTCTTACGTCGATACACCGAATTCTAGAGAAATAAAATATAAACAGGACTATTAAATACAAATATTCCTTCATGATTTATAGTGTTTTATGTATGTCCATTCAGGGCCAAACTTGTATGGGAGCGATAACCATCTCCTTTGGTCAACGCTTTGGTACTATATATCAACGTTCACAACAATACGTAATAAATAATTGTTTACCCGGTGCCAATGTTAGCGAATTAATAAGTCATTAAATTGACAAAAATAAACCCCAATTCAACTGTTACATTATTCTATGGGGATAACTGTTAGAAAAAAGGACATAACTGAATGTGTCCATTTGATGTTACATCTCAATGAGACCAAATTAATGTAATGTAGTAAGTTGGCGTGAAAGACGTGACGACACGCGAGCGCCGGACGCACTAATTGGCTCGTTTTATTAATGAGCTTCATTTAAATTAAAAGGGCCGCGTAACAGCACCCTTCTCTGCTGCGAACAAATCGAGAGGTTACGCTGATTGCATTAAGTTCAGATTACGATTCAAGTGATACTGGCTAATGTGTTTAAAACTGTCGTTATTAGAAGTGGTACTGATAATAGCATCGGTTCCGGTCGCTCAAGTGTAAATATCGGTCAAAAAGCATCGCAAAAGTGTTAATCAGTGGAAAATAAATAGAAAAACTGATCATTGGTGACACTGTGCACACCGAACTAATAAAAAACATTATAAATTCATCGGAATCGTAAGCAACATTGAAATATTTTCATGGATAGGTAAATAAAATAAACGAACTACAGTCATAGACAACAAACGAACAAGAAGTTGAAGTGAGTTGAAGTTTAGTGTTCAGTGTTGACAACGAAAAATTCTTAACTGCGTTACGTTCCACTTCAAGTAAATTTGTGTGATCAGAAAAAAGCTTCTTTATACGCAATCACGTTCGCATTCACTCAGCGAAGTTCGTTACCAAATTAGGGAAGCAAGCTAAAACAAATTATTTGAGAAAATAAAACTCGAAATGCAGATCCATACGAAAGAAATAAGTATCTGAAAGCCTTATGATTAAAATGGAAGAAAAACTGCAGCCTCTTGTTGAAGAAAACTGTATATTGAAACAAAAGGTCTAGCTACTGGAAAATAAAGGGTCAAATCAGTCTGCTACTAAGCATATGCAAACTCTTCGGATTACTTCTGCTTCGCCGAATAGCCAAAAATATTGATTTCAACTAACCAGAGGAACAAGCTGGCTTTCGTTCAGGATTCTCACCAGTAGACCAAATCCATAATGGAATTAGGTATGGAAAATTACAAACAATTTGAAAGACCTCTCTTTAACGCATTTGTCGACTACAGCAAGGCATTTGACTGCAACAGCCACAACTCCATCTGGGCAGCTCTAGAAGCGTATGGTGTCAATCAAAAGTACATCTGTATCATCAGAAACATCTACCGCAATAGCACAAATAAATTAAAACTGGTAAAAAGGGGAGAGAAAGTTGAGATAAAGAGAATTGTTAGACCAAAATTATTTATTGGGGTCCTAACTAATTTAAAAACCTTGATTGGAAAGGAAAAGTTATTAGAATAGGCAACAGTCATTTGAACCACCTCAGATTTGGTGATGACATCGTCATTTCAGTCAGGAGCTCGAATACTTATTGGATACACTCGCTCAAGAAAGTTTTAAAGTGGGCTTAAAATTAAATGCTGATAAAACTAAAATAATAACAAACCGTTAGAAGAGGCCTATCATAGCAAGGGATAAATTGGAATATGTAGATAATTACATCGATCTAGGAAAACAAGTGTCATTCACAAAAATATCAAATGAGAAAGAAATATAAAGACGTAAATGTAAATAAATACAACTTGGAAAAAAATTGGTCATACAGAGGAATTCTTAAGGAGACTACAACCTTAATAAGAAGAAATAGTAAAAAATAAATAAAATAAAAATTGTTCATTGGGTCTCAAAGTATTACATTTTCGGATTTTGAAAGAAACAGCCCCAGTATGTTATTAAAACATGCACTAAAAATGAAGTGGCTATGGGCTGGTCATCTTGCCCGTCTAACAGACAGAACAGAATAGATGGACCCTAAAGACCACAAAATGGAAAGAACCAGAAGAAAAGAGGAAAGTTGGTAGACCTAACAAAAGATGGATGTCACCCAAATCCAAAACATCACAACAAAAAAAACAGCTGTTCCCTACATTTTGACGAACTATGCGAACATAAATGTAGGGAACAGCTGGTTTTTTTTGTTTGTGATTTCGGGTTTGGTCTCATAGTAAAAGTTGTTCATAATGATGAGTACAATGACCCCTTAAGAGGTTGTTAGTGTTTTATCAATAACCCTGTATATATTTGTAATCACGTTCTCGAAAACAGCTCGAACGATTTCGATGAAAGTTGCCATGTTCATGTTCAAGATCTCATTCCTGGGAATATCCTCTCACCCGTGTAGAGCTCCTTCGACCAAGTCCACTTTTTTAATGTGATACAACTACTGTATTAAATTATAAGTAAAGGAATGAGTACTTATACTTAACACTTTAAGTTGACTTCGATCATTGGGTGGAAATTTTATAGCCATTCTTTGAACCTAAATAATTAAGACACCTTACGCAAATGTGTATTAGGGTATCATAGGGCCTCACACCTCATTTATTTACTAGCCAAACACATTGCCAATAGAAACGAATGCTGTATAAATAATTTACTTTATAATTCGCACTAAAAAGATAAATACCTTTCTAAACAAATTCAAGTCAAAAGCTTCTAAAAAACATTTTGTACAATACAATAAAATGATTGATAATGATTGTAATTAATTTCTGATGAAAACCTCACCGGTAACAAAACATAATTGTTTATTAAGAAAAGTTAAAGCTTTTCCTAGTTGTGAGGCAGATCAAACGCGCAGCGACACCAGGCGACCCTAGACGCGCAACGCCGACTCTTCATTCATTCATTCATTCATAACAAATCATTAACATTGTTTGACAATAAACAAAGCGCACGAGTAGAACACACTGCATAGGTAGCAAACTAGCAGCATCATTATACACACACATCCGCAGTGCGCCACTTACATTATTATTACAAACTAGCAGCATCATTGTACCCCCACATCCGCAGCGCACACCTACACATTACAAACTAACAGCATCATTGTACCCACACATCTGCAGGGCACTACCTACACATTACACACAACACATAAAAGGCCGACTTGCAAGTAAAGTTTAAAAAAAACTGACAGGGTTTATGTAGCGAAGGTGTCTCGGCGTGTACAGCGTGCAGCACGGGGCGGCGCGGGGGCGGCTGGCAACCCGCCAGTCCCGGGCACCTCCCATGCAAATTATAAACGAGTCTGCAGTCCCGCCGTCCTGAACGCTTACGAAATGCACTCATCTCACAAGCTTTACTCCTTGTGAGTGTAAGAATATACCCTCGTAAATAGTAACTAAGCTTCGTACAGCTTTGCACAGACTGCTCAATATTTAATGTAACTGTACTGGAGCCTTCACAAACGGTTACCCGTTCTTGCTTTTATACAATATTATGTACCGCGTAGGCCGACTGCCGAAACTGACCACGATGGATACGCAGTACAAAGAGATGCAAACAAATTCATACCTATTAAATTCACACCGCGATTGCCATGGACTTACATAACGCACAACTTACAATCCCTGGGTTATTTAAGCTCAAAGTTACAAGATATTGTGGATGTCGGTATCCGAGACATTAGCTCTTTGGCTAAAGGGAATGAAATCCGTATCTGTGGTATCAGCACGAGTGTTTGGGAAGCCCCCTGTGAAGTTGCGAGGATATCCCGTGGTGGTGGCCATGAGAGGGTCTAGACAGAGCAAGTGGTCCCGCAAGTCGCTCCAGCCCCCGTTGCCCCACGGGGGAGGCTTCACCCCCTTGTCTACGCGGCCGTTCTCGCCATATAGCATCACCGCCTTCACTTTCAAAGGAAACATCTTAGCGTCATCCAGCCACAAACTAATTACGTCGAGCGCGGCGCGGCCACTCGGGAACGTGCTGGTGGACAGCACGCGCGGTGCCATGACCGCCACCATCTCTGCACACCCGCCGCGGAGCTGGCTGAACACGTTGAGCAGCGAGTAACTCCAGCTGAGGTCGTCGTACGTGCAGTAATACGACGACGCCAGGGTGATCTTCTGCCACACAGACTTGTTGAAGGCCAGTCCTTTGTCGTACGGTGGCTGCCACGCGGTCACAGATAGCAGGTCATAGTCTAATTTTTTTGCGTATGTCCTCCCAAAGGACATGACGTGAATTCCTTGAAGGTATATCTTAGACCGCGTAGTATATCGTAGCATATACAGTAAGTCCGGTAAAACATAATTGTCTTCTTCTAGGAATATGACTGTCCCCTCGTAATTATTAGACCAGTCTAAGTTATTGAAGATGAAGAAAGCCTTCCACCACCAGTGGTGTTTGTGCTCTGTGAGACGCCCGTTGCGATCGCTGCAATCCGCCTTATCGATGGCACTCAGGCAATCCTCAGGGTCGATGCCAGGAAACTGGTTAGGATACAGCTGAACGGAGTGGGGATAAAATATTTGCATGACCCTGCAGAAAGTGATGCTGGATACGAGCTTGTTGATGATATCATCGTAGTAGCTGTGCGAGAACACGAGCAGCACGGACCGGATGTAGCGCACCTGCCCCAGCGACATGATGAGGAACTGCAGGCGCTCCACGTCGCGATGCACCTGCACCACGATCATGTTGGTGTCGGAGCGCACGGGCCCGTAGCGCCACGCCATCAGCACCTCGCGCTCGTAGTTCATCATCTCGATGGTGTTGCTGAGCCTGCTCAGCTCCACGCTGTTCAGCTCATGTATCGGGAATCTGAACGGCTTATTGTACTTCACATATTTTTGCATGTACTCCGGGACGCGGTCGAGCTGTGGCGGCTTCGAGTAAAATTTATTATACACTAAGTATATCAGAAAGAGAAAACAACAATAAACCGGAACACCATTAGATCGTGCCTTAAATATGAGTAATTTTAAATTCATTTTCGATATTAATCTAAAATGACCACAAGCGGAGTGACATGGGACATGGGAGCGGTAAAAACACGGTAAAAATGTACTCTGTGTAGCTCTGTGGGAGCGGTATAAAATCTTCGTAACTATACATATTATAAATTAAAGTCACTTTTCGTGTCTGTCTGTTCGACCGCGTTGTTCATCTATACTACGCAACAGATTTTGATACGGTTTTCACCATTTTATATAGAATTTATTTCGGAAGGTTTATATGATGTAGCCCGTGACATCGCCCGAGTGAAATTTCTTAAAACAAAAAAAGAATCGCCCACGCTTTTCGTTTTAGATAAGCGTTCTGTCTGACCTTTTTTTCTTTCTACTCCTAAAAGTTGTAGCGTGACATTAACATGGCCTATAGAACCTTGCTCCGCCTTCAAACAAACAAACCAATTCTTCAGCTTTATTATATTAGTATACATTAATATTAAACATACATATTAAAATAATGAAATCAAGAAGTTGTGGCAAGTCGTTAAAACCGTGCAAAGCAGGGGCGGGTTGGTAGTAAAGATATAAAGCATGGAATTAGTAACTACGATAACTTGATATGAACTCATTGAAAGTGGCTATGAAAAGTGCACAGATCTTAGGTAAGTAGAATACATACAGTGTGATTTTTCATAATGTGCACATATCGAAATGGGGGAATCTATGCTTAATTTTATCGACGGAAAAAATAAAAAAATAAATCTAAATACATTTTTTTCAATTTTTTTTTTATTGAAAAAAAATCGTCTTATTAATTTTTTTTACAATTATTGTAAAAATTGATTTAAAAAAACAGATTTTTGGACGAAATACCTGTTTATTTTTAATTTTGGGTTTTAATTGGGAGGGGTTTTTCCCACAATTTTCATTTTATAAGAACACTTAATTACTACCAATCATTATGAAGTTTGTTTCATCGCGATAGATCGTTTAAAAGTTAAGTACACCGTTTTTTTACATTAGGGTAAAAAATACAAAACAAATAAAAAAATAAAAATAGATTTTTTTAAATATTTGTCGGAGACAGTCATTAGTAGGTACGGTCGCTAAACGAATCGCAAGCGCGCCACTGGCGACATCACGTGATCTACCCACACCACAAGCGCGCTTACAACAGAGTCGTGATGTTTAAGTCCAGGGCGAGCAGGCCATTCAGGGTCTGATCGCATCGGAGTTAAGACGTCGCGAAACTGTACTCGATTCGTTGTGCTCAGTTATTGTGATTAAATTGTAGTTTGTGATTTTAATAAACGCCGTGTATCGCACAGAGTGTGTTTTCATTGCACGAAACCCATCTTCTGCCCACATGATGCCTGATTATAATGGAATAAAATCCTGATGTCGCCCCGACATCAGAAGTGGGATCAAATCGTGCTAATGAGATCACACGCGAGGACAGTGACAATAACAATCAGTGGCGGTTACTTTTTTAAATTCAAAACCTACAAATGCACGCGCTGATACTAACTCTAAAAACTAAGCCAGTGAAAAAACAAGTTAGTGTTGCCGGTATTCGACTCGGATAAACCCGATTCCGATGCGTGATCACGGTGCGTGACAGCAGATTTATGCTTTGCTTAAAATTCATTGCAAGATGGTCAACTTGTTGTGGCGGTCAGCAAGACGCTAAAAGGTGAAGCATCAACATGGTTATTCTAAATAGCCTACGAAGATATGATATGGAATGAATTGAAGGTACTTTTCACAACACGATTTATTTCGTGCGAGACGTTGGTGGGTACCGTCATTAAAATGAACGGCAAAAAAACCAAGTGAAAAAACATTACCCGCGTTCGCAAGTAATTTAATCACTTCGCTGAATAATCGTTGGAAAGATGTAACAAAGAAGAAATCGCCGTAGCAACAGTACTCGCTCACATCATAGTTTGACCAGTAACTTCAACGTATGGCGTTTACTACAAACATTAGATCGAGGGACAAATTACAGCAAGAACTGAACGCGTTTTGACATTTGAACCGCAAAATAAACACCACCGGTGAATCATCGTCAAGTCAAGCGGCCAGCAGCTGGGAGCGAAGCATTTGGTCTGCTTCAAATGTGGCAAGCCGGGTCACATAGCAGTCTGGTGTACGAGCAGCGGTAGCGGCGGCTGCATCGGCAGCGGCGGCTGCGTCGGCAGCGGCGCGGCGGCTGCATCGGCAGCGGCGGCAGCGGCAGCAGCAGCAGCAGGCCAGTCGAAGCGACGGCGGTGTGTGGAACGAGCGGCGAAACGTACAACTACCCTCAGGCACGTTAGAACACAAAGGTGAGCTGTATTGTTTTGTTCACGATTCTGGTGCTGAATGCTCGTCAGTAAATTAGATTTGTGCAGCCAAATTAAGTGGCAAACGAGTTAATAACGTTGTTGCGTTGACTGGTATTGGTCAAACACGTGTATTCAGCACAGAACAAATCTTATGTTGCTTAACGATTAGCGAACACCAACTTGAGTTTTTATGTTTTGTTTGTTTTGACTTTGTGTTGCTTCAAAACGAAGAACGCATCCAGACTAAATTAGACCCCAAATATAAGCGACCATTCAAAGTGGTAGAATTATTAGAGTGAGATCGCTACACATTGAGAGCATTAAGTTCTAAGCGTACTTACAAGTACGAATATGATGGGTTAAGGAGAATGCCCGAGTGCCAAGTACAGTTTTAAGTAGAGAGAGTTTTTGATTTGATTTGAGAATTTGAAATTGAGAGATAGTGTGGAAACTTGGTTCGGATGGTCGACCGTACCAGTAGCCATTTCGTAGCCGTAGTCCGGTAGAAGTCGGTATCTGCTTTTAGTAGTCCGTGGATGCGCGGTGCGCGGGTGGCTCTGGCGGAGGTCGGGTCGTAGAGACCATAGAGTCATGTGGGACTCGGCGTTCTTGAGGAACGTAGTTAAACAAACAGGGGTTTGTTGGAGGGCCATGTGTTGCCCATAGGCCACGGATGAGTTTCCTGCTTTGTGTAATGATTAGATGGATTTAGAGGTACTTGGTTGCTCTAGCATTTTAATTGACCTTATCGTGTTTGATCTGGTTGTTAGTTTGTTTGATTTAGAACTTTAGACATAGAGAATTATTTGGAAAGAAATAAAGGAAAGTCATTGTGATGAAAACCGAAGTAGACATTGATGAAGTCCGCGACATTGCGTCAGGCGATATTATACAATGGTAGCTATAACAAAGAAATAAAATTGGTTGGTGATTTCGTGTTATTAGAAACGAAGAGAGAAATCAGACTGTTAGATCGAAAGTTCAGAGGTCCGTTTAAGGTAGCGGTAGTTTTGGATGGTGATCGCTATACGTTAAAAGCTCTAAATTCTAACGATACTTACAAATACGCTTACGATAGGTTTTAAGAAAGATGCCAGTAGGTCATGTACCAGTCGAAGTTGATGGTGATCATAGTGGTAATGAGCAAGCCTAAGTTATGGGAACCACGCGAGTAGGGGTTCTCTATCGGCCGTATTGGGTCTGGAAGGACCATAATTTTTGATCCATGCGATGGATGTGTGAGAGCAATGCGATTGCTGGTCGGCTGGAGAGCCGTGGCATTAGAGTGGTTTACTCGTGTGTGGGTTTCTAAGGCTCTAAGGCTCTTAGTGAAAAAGATGATTGTAAATGTGAAAAACGATGGTACGTGGCTCTGGTTGATGATTTTTGCTATAATTAGTCAAAGTTTCAGTTGCCAGGGAATCAGAGTATTACTGACGAATTTGAGGTAGAATCGAGTGAAAGTTTTTTTGATGAAACAGAGAGTAGAGATTAAGTTTGTGTGATAATACTTTGGAACCATAAAGTCCGGGAGTGACTTGGCGATCCGAGGGGGATGCGCAAATGATTGGTTGAGTAACTGGAGGTTACTAGAAAGTATGAATCACATGCAGCTTAGTTGATTATTTTGTCGGTGATCTTAAGATTTGAGAATTAAATAGTGAAAATGCTCTGAACTCTGAGATTTTGGTTTGTTTGAACTTAAGGAATAAGATTTGAGATCCCAACAGATTTCTTTCATAGTGTTTTTGGCTTTAGCAAATGTGGTCAGGAGTGACCGAGC
This sequence comes from Eupsilia transversa, assembly GCA_914767815.1. NCBI lineage: Eukaryota > Metazoa > Arthropoda > Insecta > Lepidoptera > Noctuidae > Eupsilia > Eupsilia transversa. The sequence goes on from OU611880.1 coordinate 225,758, forward strand.
TATGTGATACTTTGCGAGTATTTTTCTTTGCAGGATAACACACGAGGACGTGTGCATCGCAGGATGGCCGTGTCGGAGACAGTCATTAGTACGGTCGCTAAACGAATCGCAAGCGCGCCACTGGCGACATCACGTGATCTACCCACACCACAAGCGCGCTTACAACAGAGTCGTGATGTTTAAGTCCAGGGCGAGCAGGCCATTCAGGGTCTGATCGCATCGGAGTTAAGACGTCGCGAAACTGTACTCGATTCGTTGTGCTCAGTTATTGTGATTAAATTGTAATTTGTGATAATGTTAGTTTGTGATTTTAATAAACGCCGTGTATCGCACAGAGTGTGTTTTCATTGCACGAAACCCATCTTCTGCCCACATGATGCCTGATTATAATGGAATAAAATCCTGATGTCGCCCCGACATATTTTTCCGTTTGTCAAATTAAGCATAGAATCCCTCATTTCGATATATGTGCACATTATGAAGAATCACACTGTATATTATGTTTAAATATATTATGTATAATTAAAATACAACGTTACAAGGTTCTTTTGGCGCGTGGCTGAAATCAGAACTATCTTGTGTTGTCAAAACAATATCTGTGGCAAGACAATTTCACAAATTATGTTTACCAACAACGCCCCCCTGTCAATGTCATTCAGGCCAAAATATCCTTGTTGAACCGTAAAATAACTAGTAGAAGGTGGCAGCAAGCTGTAGCAGGCGGTAGCAGGCGGTAGCTAGCGGTAGCAGGCGGTAGTAGGCGGTAGCAGGCGGTAGCAGGCGGTAGCAGGCGGTAGCAGGCGGTAGCTGGCGGTTTCAGGCGGATGCAGGCGGCAACAGGACGTAGCGGGCGGTAGAAGCCGGTAGCAGCCGGTATCAGGCGGTAGCAGGTGATAGCTGGCGGTAGGAGGCGGAAGCAGGCGGTAGCAGGCGGTAACAGGCGGATGCAGGCCGCAGCAGGAGGTAGCGGGCGGTAGAATCCGGTAGCAGCCGGTAGTAGGCGGCAGCAGGCGGTAGCAGGCGTTAGCAGTCGGTATCAGGTGGTAGCAGGCGGTAGCAGTCTGTAGCAGTCAAATTTTGTCTCTGAACTGATTGTTCCCTTTTTAGAGTTCCAGAGCAAACCGCTGTTCGTTGACGAATAGCTCAGATTAAGCATCAATCAAAATCAAAATCAAAATATTTTATTTCACTTATAACTAACCACATGGGTACTTATGAAACGTCAAAAGCTAGGTGCATCGAAAACATTCGCTGTTGTTTTTAGGGTACTTCATAGGTACGGTTTGCAACGAAATCGGTTTTGTGTCACACTTAGAAACTCATAAATTCTCCTTTTAAATATAAATCAGGCTTTACTAAGACACAACACGCACACCAGTTCATCGACCATGCAAAACTTCCACTGACTAGCAGCTAGCAGATCCATTAGGACTAACCATTAATCGGCTTCTCCCTACTTGGTAATCGATACTACTCATTATATTGGAAATCCGCACTTAATGGAAAAATATAATAAGTGGTTTATATATACAGAACAAACAGACTGAGTTGTACATGGCAGCTTAAAAGTTTGCGTGGACTACCGCCCGCGGAGCCAGGGTCGCCTGACGCCGACACAAGTTGACACAACTTCCAGATCTTAATTTTTGTCCGGGAAAATTCAATTTGGCTAAGTTTATCGCTTAAGTACATTTGCATTATAGGCTTACAATTTCGTCTTGTTCTTTACGACCTCAAATAAAGTTAAGAGGTATTCTGGATGGAGATTCGGAACTCATCCTGCGGCTGCATAAATAACATCCCGACGGTTAATGGAATTTATATTGACAGTTATTTTAAAATATAACGAGCCAGTGAATAGCACAACACTCGTAAATTATAAAGAGCCAACAACCGGCGCCATTATCTGAGCAACGACCTCTTTGATTTTTGTCTTAAGTCTCAACAAACTTTTCTAATAAAATTCTAGTTCGGAAGTATTTTAAGTCCTTTTGCTTGAACAGTGTGAAAGCGACGGGGAGTACAATATTATAATGCTATTGAAATTTTTGTCAAGCGTTATGAAGGCATTTCCACTTTTTATTTTAAGTATAACATAATATTTTATAAAGAAAAAAGGATTATCCAAAGCCCTTTTTAGTTCCTGTCGTCAGAGAATTGAAACTAAAGCGATTTTTTGTTATATCGTGCAGAAGTGCAAAAACCGACAGAAGTGGCGAAAATCTGCCGGAAAACAATTACAGGAGGGTGAGATGGTGCTGGTAAGACGACCAGGCTCCTCCCAAGCGTTGCCTGCTGGGGCGCAAATGCAAACGACGTCAGTGTGGAATATTCCAGAAGACTGCGCAATACAGGCGCGCGCACAACAGGTCAATTAAGTTACGATTTCACAGAAAAATGTCATACTATTTTTCCTGTCTTTACGGGTAGATATAAGCCCGGAAGTATGACAACCAATCTTACCAAAGGGTATTGTGTAGGTACCCAGCTAACCGGGGTTGTGGAGATCACATAGACAGTTGCTCCATGTAAAATACCCGTATTCAGCTGCATCCGGTTAGACTGGAAGCCAACCCAAACATAGTTGGGAAAAGGTGTCAAATCAATTATCATCGTCATTCTGTTACCCTTATTTACCCCAATTTATTAGCGGTCGTCATGTCCTTTTCTTCCATACTTCTCTATTAGTCATCTCAGTAGTCAGAGTCACCCCTTTTCTTGCCATATCATATCGAAGTAAAAAAAAACGTGTGCGGTCGGGGGACCCCCGACAGGTACGAAATTCCTTACGCGATATTCGCACGCACACACACACTCGTATATGATAGAAAGAGAGAGAAAGTCACATGGAAAAAGCATAACGCTTTTTGACGTGCCGATTTCTACCAGTCAACTGATCAACTCCTACCGCAAGCCGTCGTTCCAATAATTTCATTTCAATGATTTATAAAAGAACATCAAAATAAACTGTACCATTTATACTTAGAAGTGTACCTACTAAAGCGTTATAATATTACCAAATTTCCTGCCTATATTATACTAGACTTTAGGCCATCTATCGGTCGTTTGTTTTAGCGATGATTGATGATGCTTAGTATCGACACCCTGTAGCTTTTGAATTTCACGCTCTTAGCGACCCAAGCTAGTACGTGCTACCAAGGTAATATGATGGAGAAAATCATATTTCAGGATAGGGGTAGCTAGCTATCCGAAAATATAATTCTCTACTTTCGATAAGGTATTATGTATAAAAACTGTTGGCACGTAACCCCAGCCAACTTTTTTCGAATATCTTCCATGTACTAACAGTTGTAGGTATTACAGACTGCCCAACCCAACTTGCGTTTAATAATAGTTGCGTGTAATATAAGTTATGTTTTTATTGTTTCAATTATAAATATAAATCTTTGTTTTTATTCATGACTGTAACTGATTTTATTAAGTAGTAAGAAATTAAAAAGATCCGTGATTTTATTAATGACTGTAAAACTATAATTCTATTAGTTAGTAAGAAATTGTAAAGAACTGTAATTTTATAAGGTTGTAATAAATTAGAAAATCTGTGATTTCATAATAATTGTATTTTTACCCGACTACGGCGAAGCAAACAGCAGGGTTATGATTTTGACCGGTATGTATGTATGTTCATTTGTTCCCTCATAACTTCTAAATTTCTCATCATAACTTAACAAATGGGGTATGTAACGTTACATTAAATTGAATATGGCACCCTCTAGAGGACAAAAAGTCATGGACTCAAAAAAAAGGTATTACAATTACAGGTAAGGTATTAGAATTACAGAAACGCGATCGCACTACTAATATCTATAGCAAAATAACGTGTCACCGTCAGCGTAACATTATCTACAACAGCGACTTTTCACAACAAAGGGGGCCGACGAGCCGCCATATTTGAATACAAGTGTGTTGTAGTTCTTTCACAATAAATTTACGTCACACAAGTATTTAGGTCGGTTGATGGCGCGGTGGTTGTCGTGTGCCGGTGTCACAGGTGGCAGCAAATTGTCGACCCTCGTCAACGCAGGGCAGATTAAACCCTCCTACATTACCTGAGCCTGAGGGTTACCCGCACTATTATGTACGGGCTTGATAGTCTACCTTCGACACGCTGTACACGCATGTTATATACTGGACATTAATTTGCTCGGATACAGAAATGTGGCGCCACGGTTTAAGAAAAATGTGGGGTACGTTGAAGTACGTTCACTGAATAACTGCGCTTCGCAGGAGTTATACCTAGCTAGGTACGCTTGCTCCTACGGCCCAAGTGTGTGAGTAGGTAACGCCTTATAAGCTTATAAGCTAGCTGCCGCTGGTTTGGGTTGGGCAAGGGTTTAACTAGGTATGGTCAGTAACGAAATCCAGTTTTTTTTAAACTATTTTATCTGCCTAGCTAGTAGCTACAATATTCAAAAATCTGAACAGATGTAGGTAATATCTGTGGCCCTAGTGAAAAGGGATCTTAGTCCAAAAATGCGACTTTACAGGAGAAGGAAGTTCACGCGGAAGTGGAGCTGATGGTGAAGTACCAGGAGAACTCTTCAACAATTAACCTTCCAGCATCGGGCAAAGCATTGTTCAATACAACAATGCGTTCAGGATGCTGTTGGGGCTGCCACGCTTCCGCAGTGCATCGGGAATGTTTGCTGATGCGCACACTAATGACTTCGCAGCGATCAGACGTAAGCGTGCCGCGTCGCTGCTGCAGAAGGTCAGGGGCAGCTCGAACAGTCTCCTGAATGTCATTGCAGGGAAGTTTGATTGCCCTCTCGTCCATTATTTGTCCAACCTGCGTGTTTACTAACTTAAAGCTATTAAGGTTAATGTTCACTAACAAATTATTGATTATGGAATGTTTTCTGAAATAAAATGATTATTATTATTATTTAAAGCAATTTTATAGGGTTCCGTAGTCAACAAGGAATCCTTATAGTTTCGCCATGTCCGTCTGTCTGTCTGTCCCCGGCTTAGCGCAGAGACCGTTAGTACTACTACTTACGCCGACAAAGTGGTAAAATAAAATCATGAAAAAAATATTTTTTTAGGGTACTTCCCCTAAATGTAAAGTGGGGGTTTTTTTTTCGTCTATCCCATCGTGTGGGATATCATTGGAAAGATCGTTTAAAAATATTGTGAGTATGTGAAAAACATTTTTGGCTTGAATGATCCGTTTGCCAAATATTAAGCTTTAAAGTGCTCATTTTTGTTAGAGTTCCCCCCCCCCCCCTGCCAACTAAATGGTAAGTTCTGGATATGTGGAAAAATTCCTAGCTGAAAAGGTAAAAGGAAAACTATCACAGCTAAGTAGGCTCTACAAGTTAAAGAGTGATTATCGACCAACTTACATTTGCAGTTGCAAAAACATGTTCTCCCATACATTTTGTATGGGAGAACATGTTTTTGCAACTACAAAGTTAAGTTTGTTCTTGGGATAAATTCATCCCAGCTACGGAACCCTTCATTGTGCGTGGTCCGACACGCACTTGGCCGGTATTTTTTTTAAGTTGATGAGCAGTTGACTTTGGGCTATTCCTTTGTTGCCCTAATTAATACCCATAAATATTACCAGTTGTAATACCGTTAATTTTGATTACCCTTCCTACTACTCCAGTATTGAGATGTTAGAAGGCAACTTAGATAAATTACTAACCGACCCCCTAAAAAGCGAGAAATAAAACTTTTTAACAAAAAAAACAACCCATTTCCAAAAAAACGCTACAAAGTGAAAAATTTGGTACTTAAATTTCGAAGTCGAAGTCGGTGGCAAATAACGAAAACACAAAACCCAAAGACAGCGACTTCCGAAATTTAAGTTATTTTTCACTTTTTATTGTTTTACTTTAAAAGTGGTTTTCTATGTACTATTATAGGCGATATTTTTTCTCAGCTGGCTAGCAATCACTGCGAGTAGGTTAAACAAAATTAGCGAGCGAGATAGAGAGTCGTACTGTTCTAGGCGGTGGTGGCAAGGCTCTCTGAACAACTTTATTTAATTTATTTAGTTTGTTAGAGATTTCTCGCGTTCCTTAAACCTACTTGTTGACAGCAGGGACAAGTCCTAGGTACGTAGTCAGTGGACAAGTCCACGGAGGCCTCTAATTTCCAAATAAAAAAATAAAGCAGCTGAACTTCAGCAAAAAGTGAAAAGGGGCCATAATATGGTGACCAGTGACCAATTCAAACCAAACCATCAGGGCTTGGTAAATAGCAATTTTGTACTTCTTTCAAGTTGAAACTTTGTAATTTTTCCCTAATTTACGAAGTTGCACAATGCTGTAGGAAACCAAAGCAAAACCGAGCTTTTCAAATATCCTGGTTGTAGCCTGGTAACTGAGTCAACGTTTCGTCGTCACAAAAAACTTTACTCTCTAATAAAATTATTTCTGCGTATGTGAAAAAACAGGTGACCACTTATATCGATGTACCGATTTAAGTGGTCACTTCTTTTTTCGCAGCAAATAATAATTAATAATAATTTTCAAATAATAATCTATAAAATAAAAATGAATCGCTAAATGTGTTGCTAAGCGCAAAACTTGAGAACGGACCAAATTGGATAATTATTTTTTTGTTGTGTTCCTTATAATCAGGAGAAGGTTTTTAGGGAGGGTAGGTAGGTAGGTTGGTAGGTAGGTAGGTAGGTAGGTTGGTAGGTCGGTAGGTCGGTAGGTAGGGTAGGTACGGTAGGTAGGTACGCCGTGATAAGTACTTAGTGCTCTGTGCTACCCGTGCGAAGCCGAGGCGGGCAGCTAGTTTACCAATATATCTTGCTTGGTCGGCAGGGACTGAGAGCGCCATCTATTGTACAAGTCAGACAATGTTTTGTCGTACTACTTCAATACCATACCACAAAATACGTGAAAATAATAGGGAAAAATACTGTTTATATCTTAAAAAACACAATTTAAATCGAGCATCAATGTCTCTAAAAACATTACTGTGGCAAAAATGTAATTTGTAATTCTTGGTGCTAAAAGGCTCGTTTTCTATGCTCAAATTAAAATAATACTACATTAGTCGTGCAGAAATTTAATCGATTATCGTCATGTCACTACAATCGTGTTATAATGTATTATCAAACGACTTTACCAATGAATAGGAAAAAAATCCTATATTTTTTATTTTATTAATAAATAGAATTTGGAGGGATTTAAAAGTCATGTGTGCTGGGATGTCAATAATACCTTTCGTTCAGAATCTAATATTGAATGGCCGTCTGTCAGCTGTACAAGTACTTTGGTTGGGAAGCTGTCAAATGGTGAATAGCAAAGCAGGAGCGGTAGTGAGAATATTTTCTAATAAATATGTCTTTTTACTCGCAATATCAAAGTAATAGGTAATCGCCGCGCCTAGCCGTAAACCTTAGCGTAAATACAAACGAAAACCTATACCGGCATCGTCGTAAAATGAGTTCGAGAGACAGGTCGCTGCAAGACAAGTTGAAAGTGCTCTTTAAAAAGGGTGCATCGGGTGAGTATTGGGGCTGGTTCTGCTGGGTGAGACGACGCGTGGGCTGTGTGCTCGACGGGGCGGTCACAAGTGCATGTTCTGGTTTTGTGCAGCGCCGCTGCCAGCGCGCAACGAGCTGGTGGTGAGCGGCGAGGTGGAGCGCGAGCTGAGCGCCGACACGCCGCTACACCGCCGCTTGCGCGCGCTGAAGGAGCTCGGCGAGAAGGCGATCCACGTCCGCGTGCAGGAGGTGAGCTCACACCCATACTTATTATTTTAGTACCCTCATATAAACATTCTGATGCAACATTACAATGCAATTTATTTCTTTTCTTCTTTTCTGTGATTTAAACTCCTTTGTTGGGTGCATTTCTTTCATGTTGTTGTATTGTCAAGCAGTGCTATCATAAAAATGTTTTATCATTTTCATTATCTGATAATAAATATCTTGGTGAATTGTTTGTTTTGATATGATTTATTTACAAATTTCTTCCACATTTGTAAGAACAGCTGTTTATGTTGGATATTACTTAGACCATAATATTTTTCATGACAAAACATTTACCAATATGCTGTTGAGATTATTGAACTCTCTTATAATTTTTAACTTGTGCTCAAACTACTGAACATAAATATTGGTAAACCACAAAGGTAGCCTATTATAAAACTCTCCATGCCTAAACCAGAACCGTTTGGACCAAAACCTACTCCTTAAGTATTAGAAAAAGATAGTAAAAAGGAATAACAATTACATATCCTAAGCATAAATAGTACACCTTCCACTTCAATGAACACAGCCATTTGTATTTTCCTTTTGTTAAACAAGCCTTTTGTTTTGTTTTCTAACACATCTGTCTCTATCCAAGTTTACAACATTATGTTAAAAAAAAGATAATTTATTGTGATAACAAACATTTTTTTAAACTTTGACTGTCTCTAGGGTGGAGTTGAAAAGCTTTGGTCATTAACAAGAGATCTACTAGAAGAGAGTAATGTGGAGGCGCGGCATGCGGCGCTCTGGTTCTTGCGATGCCTGGCCGAGGGGCAGGCGGACTACCTGCAGATCATGCGCACCATCCTGTTCCACTACCTGCGAGACACTCATGCCCGCCACCCTCCGGAAGACACACAACTACGGTTTAAGTTACTGCACACGCTGACCAACACAGGGAAGAATATCAACTGCTTTGAAGAAGAGGTGAGCCAGTAATTTGATTGTCGACCCAACATTTCTAAGCTGATATTCATCAGTCTTTAATTAATTTGTTTTTTTTTGTTCGCAACATTGTTTAATTTCTCTAACATAGTAATTGGAACAATGCCGTGTGTTGGTTCTAGATTGGTCCATTCCTGCTGGAGTGGCTGCCACAGATTCAGCCACCGACGCAGCTGGTGGAGTTTCTGCAGCTCATCATCAATGTTGTCAAGTACAATGCCACATACTTAGATGAGCAGATTGTTCATGGAATTGTTAAGTAAGATTAATAAGTTTCAATAGTACATACATACATGTTATATTTACCCAAAATTATTTGTGGTAAAATGCAAAACAACCTTATTCAAGTTATCTTGAAACCTCTGTTCTGTGAACCTTTGAGAAAATCATTTACAACTGACTTCCATATAATTTCTTTTCTTTTAATTATTATTGAGCCATAATTCCAACCTCAATCATTTTGGATTGTGTTTTTTTTATAAGTCATCATTCATCTGATTGTAGGAAGAATAATTATTACTATTGCTTCCTAGCACAAGGAAGCATATAATTGAGAGCGATAGTTAACAGTTGTGTAGATATCATTATTGTGAGTGAGTCTCAGTACATAGACATACTGAGCTGTTTATTTACAATAACTTAATCTTCAATATTTAGTTATTCAATTATGCCCTTCCATAATAATCCTAGTTTTAAAACATGTTACTTATTCCATTTTCACATGGCAGCTAATTTAAGGGTGGTTGTCATGTTATCAAGTTACTGTTAATTTCCCCATACATAAGTAGTTACTCATTTGATCATTGTTTTGATGTTAAATATAGAATGTTGTGGGCGTGGCTATATGCGGACGTCGGTGACTTGGTGATTTATTCCAAAACGTGTCAGACTATCTCACTAAAAAGAACAACTCAGGCGACTTTATCGCGATGATCGCTATAGCGACTGAAACAAAGTGAACAGTAGGCATCCTTCAATTACACATCGCATTCCAGAAATTACTTTCTAATTTGACTAGTTTTTGGACCAGTTTACTGACTTTAAAGTACCCAAGTTCACAAGAAATTGGGTACTTTAAAGTTAACCTCACATCCTTGGTAACAGTTTGGGTAAGAGCAGGTGTTGTAGTTCTAGTGCAACATGCTGTTGACTATACAATCAACAGATGTTACAATTACAAGGTTTTTTAAATACTGTCTGTTCTATTTTACGAGCTTTGGTTTCCGCACTTAGTCCTTCATGTGGACCATTATGCGTGGGCCATGGCGGCCGTCGGTGTCTCCTGATCTGTTCAGAACACCTGTGAAAGATCTGGGTGACCCAAGGGTTTCTGTTCTGATCTGGGTGACGCGAGGGTTTCTGTTCTAATCTGGGTGATGCCTGTGCATCAAAGAGCACATGCGCAACGGTTGCCTCAGCCTCCATGCATACCCTGCACGGACAAACACTTCCACACATAAGGCATAATGTGTGGAAGTGTTTGTTTAGCGAGCAGTGTCCTGTGATGGTCCCCGTCATCAGGCTCAGGCCTGCTGTGTCTGTCGTGGGCCCTGTTAATGCTTTTGAACATTTAATCCGAGGCGCCCTCGATGTCAATCAAAACGGCCAGTGCTGAGCAATTGTGGTCCACTGCGTATTCAATCTTGAACCACGCTGTGTAGCGCGGATTCTGTCGATAGGCCTGTGCTGGAGTACGCATACTGTTGCTTATGAAGCGGTTCTTTAGGCTCAGGCCTTGGGCTGTATATAGTCTGTTTTGCCAGGTTTGGGTATGCCGATGACTTTCACTTCGCGCCTAGCGAGAGGTATGTATCCGAGTGCTACATAGAATCCTGACTATGATTGGAAGTCTATTATTTCAGGCACCTTATCTTGAGTGAAAGGGGTTACAACTTTTTTCTAAAGAAGCTACAGCTTACAGCCTACAGAAGTCACCCCATCGCCCTTTTATTCTTTCTCAAAGTGGTGGCGCAAGTTGAAACTGTTTTATATGGGTAGAAGATGCGATGGGTTGACTACGCCACTTCAATTCTAAGCCCTTTCCATTGTATCTGCGTTCGATGAGAGGTTAAAACGCTTATGGTTCGTTCGCTGTGTTCTAGTAACGCGTGCCACCTGTGCGTGTACTGCGCCGACGTGTCCGTGGTGCAGTGCTGCCTGTCGCTGCTGGAGGCCGTGGTGTCGTACTCGCTGCTGCCGCGCGCCGCGCTGCGCACCTTCGTCAGCGCGCTCTGCCGGACCGTCAATCTAGAGCACTACTGCCAGAACAGTTGGAAGGTATGCTCTCTGTTCTTCACCCCGCATACACCAAATGCTGAGTAGGTCTGGGGCGGCATCTACAAACTCCGGCAACCATACCAAAGACCTGACTTCACACAAATCCTGCATCGCACAATTAAAGTTTACAATTGTCGGGCAGTTGCCCGCCGGACACAACACCCGTCTGGTCGGAGGATCCCCCCATTTCTATTGAAGATAAATGAACTTTACACTCTGTTCCTCATGCTCACAAAGGTCGTCTCGATTGCCTGCAATTATTCTTGCGCGGCCTGCATTCCAGTCTTTGCGGCTACTTTGACGAGGCCGAGGTTAAGTTCTGGAACTACCATGTACCATCGATCCATCCGACGAGTTGGGTCTTGGGTCGAGTTTAATTTAGTTTTATTTATGAATTTGAACGTTTTATTTGTTTTTCATACTTATTAACTTAGAATTATAATTAGAATATTTATGCGCCGCGCCGTTGATGGCAAGGGCGTAAATTTTTTGTTCGCGAAGCAAGAATTTGAACGCTATCGGTAACTCCTCGATGCTCGCTGCCAGATATGGCCAACTATATCTGCGAGTCGTCCGCTAAGTTCCCGATCATGCTATGTGTATACCGTTCGCAGCTGATGCGCAACGTGGTGGGCGCGGACATGGGCCACGCAGCGCTGCAGGAGATGGTGGAGCTGCTGCGGGGCGGCGCGGGCGCGGGCGCGGGCGAGGAGGGCGCGGGCCTGCTGCGCGGGGCCGTGTTCTACATCAACATGGCGCTGTGGGGCCCACGCCGCGTGCCCACGCTTCGCGTGTCCTTCCTCGCCGTGCTGCCCGCCTTCCTCAAGGTGACCGCTAGGTCACTAACATGACCGCACACACATATTGCTGCATTGTAAGAGGCCAAACAATACAGTGATACGACCATTGGTAGAGGGGTACATCGGTATAGTCAACCTCGTAATTGCTGTACCACTTTTGACAACAACTAAATTGAATTTTTACTAAGTTTGGAACTATCTACTGTCACACAATAATAATTTGTAATAATAATAAATGGTGCCGCGCTTTCCTATAATTATATAGATATAAGCGAGATCTGTAATAGGGAATATGCACGTAATTCGAAACTCATTCATTTTTTAAATGTACATTATAAAGGAGTCAAGAAACATTTCAATTTATTTTTATTGTTATACATTAGTTATTTTACAATTCTTTATTTTATGTTATGTTTTTTGGTGGAACGGAACGCAAACTCTAAACGCGTCGTCTTTGAAATTGCCGGAAGTGACCTCAAAATACATGTGAATAAATATTTTTATTTAGCAAACTGCTTGAATTCTCAGTAAGGTAAGTGCGATTTGTGCTTGAATAAAGCACAAAGACAATTTAATTTATATGATTTGGGGTTAAAACCTTAAAAAACAGATGTAAATAATCCAGTAACGTGTCTAATGACGTCACATCCTGTCCGCGAGAGAAACGGACGTTTGAACTGTAGTAGAATACTGTTGGAGTTTCATAATTATTTTGAAGCAACAAGCAGTAGTTGAATTTAACTTTTAATACTTTTCTTAGGTGTATAATACTGTATTTTATTGATTTAGTGGAAAAAAAATTACATGCATATCCCTATTATGTCTAAGATTGTGGGTTAATGCTGTGTATGTATTTAGTTGGTAAGCCTTTTTTAATAAACAGATAAATAGCCCTTGTCGTGATGTGCCATTGAGATTCAACCTTATCCTTCTTAGGTTGAACGTTAATTGCTCCAACTTTTGCGATCCGATATCTTCTGTTTCTTTTTAAATAAGTTTACTAATGTTGTGTCCCCGGTGTCGGCAGGCCCTGGAAGGCAACCAGCCGGTGGTGACGTACGAGGTGGTAGTGAGCGTGCAGAGCGTGGTGTCCAGGGTGCCCCTGGAGCTGTGCGAGCCCGCCTGGGACGTGCTGCTCAGCATCCTGCGCGCCGTGCTGCTGCAGGACAGTAAGCTAACAAACATTTCACGCATTGATCTTTACATGTTGTTGTTTAAAACTTATCGCTTTTGATCTATGCACTGTCCTCCCATACCTATTAACAGTGTTATTAAGTAACATTGTAAAAACCAATTATTTTTGCAAGAGTAACCGTACTTATAGTTTCTTTCCGGGTCCGTTTGTAACCGAGAAACACAATTTTATTGTAAATGTGCACCTTCTGATGTTTCATAAGTGTTTATGTGGAATAAAATATTTTATCTACACCCATACTATAAATCCCCTATAAAAGTTTCTGGAACAGTTAGCTTATTGCCAACATTAAAACGACCAGTGTCATAGTAACCATTATATCATCAAAAAAAGTGTTATAATGTTGCACTAAATTTCATTATGCAACTCTTTTGCTTCTTCGATTCCTTCCGGTCAGCAGGTGCTGACCCCCGCGCCGACACAATATGTGACTCATTTCCAAAATACGCTCCGTCACGCGCGCGAGGGTACGGGCTATGGGCGTTTTAATGTTGGCAATAGCTAACTGTTTCAGAAACTTATAGAGGATTTATATCATGGGTGTATATAAAGTCTTGTATGCAACTGTATATAATTAGGTATTAAAACACTCATGTGATACTATTATCACATTCGACTTCGCCTCGTGTGATAAACCCATATTCGTGTTTTAATACCCCTTATTATACAATACTTGCATAAATAACTATTAAATTAGATATTATCTATCGGCGGACGTTTAAGTGGTAAGCATGTACTCTACGGGGTGATGTGTGTTTCTCAGAGAACTACGACCCGCCGAACGAGTTGATCCACAGCCGCGTGCACGCGCTCATCACGTCCATCGAGCAGCTGCACGACGCGGGGCAGTACTACGGCGACGTGGACGCGCTGCTGGACCTCGTCGACTGCTGCGGGCACGACCGACCGGTGAGGAACGATTTATGCTCTGTTCCAAAAGTCATATTCTTATATATTCCTTTGAAATTAAATAAATATTTCGAAAATATCTCGCAGTGAAACTGTTGGCACGTCTTATTATGTTCTTCATTTTTTCCTCTGTAATTCAATGCGGTGGAATTTCGAAAATTGTAAGTGCCTTTTCAGGTGTTTCTTAACTCTACTCTTAAATAACACGACAGATATGAGTTTTCATAGTAACATTGCTGGCCGCCTACTCGCATGTAATTGACCAGTACAGCATCCTTCTCGAAAAAGGTTATCAAAATAATGCTCGAATTACCCGCCGCGAAATATTTCTTTGACAATTTTTACACAGATAACAATATACTAGCCGAAGTTTAAGAGTTCTATGATATGGCAGTATGGATTTAGTAAGTGACTGTCATGGCAGCATGGAGTTTGTATTTAGAAATTGACTATGGTGTTTTTTTTTGTTTTTGTAAAAAAAAATACCATAGGCAAACCGGGGCGTTTAGTTGTGGTAATAAACAGTAGTGGTAGTTATGGTCTGGCCATAAGTTCTGTTACAAATGAAAATGCTTTTATTTTTTCCGGACTATGGATACATGGGTGTAGATAAAGTTGTTTACCAACGAATGTGTGAATGTGTGCCCTTTAGTGAGCGATTGCATAAGAATTTAACCTGAACAGGGTTCGTTTAGACTTTTATCTGATGATTGTTATCGAATTATATGTATAGTGGTATTGTGTATATTATGGTATAGTGTATGTCGTCCAGGAGGCGTCGGCGATGCGCCTGGTGTCGGCCCGCGCGGCCGCGCTTTCGCCGCTGGGCGCGGGCTGGGTGCCGGCGGCGCTGCTGCTGGCCGAGCGCTACCTGCGCCACGAGCCGCGCCGCGCCGTGCGCCTGCACACGCTGCAGGCCATCGGAGCCTTCATCAAGCGGAACAGGTCAGGATGTCTATTACAGCCGCGCTGTCGCCGCTGGGCGCGGGCTGGGTGCCGGCGGCGCTGCTGCTGGCCGAGCGCTACCTGCGCCACGAGCCGCGCCGCGCCGTGCGCCTGCACACGCTGCAGGCCATCGGAGCCTTCATCAAGCGGAACAGGTCAGGATGTCTATTACAGCCGCGCTGTCGCCGCTGGGCGCGGGCTGGGTGCCGGCGGCGCTGCTGCTGGCCGAGCGCTACCTGCGCCACGAGCCGCGCCGCGCCGTGCGCCTGCACACGCTGCAGGCCATCGGAGCCTTCATCAAGCGGAACAGGTCAGGATGTCTATTACAGCCGCGCTGTCGCCGCTGGGCGCGGGCTGGGTGCCGGCGGCGCTGCTGCTGGCCGAGCGCTACCTGCGCCACGAGCCGCGCCGCGCCGTGCGCCTGCACACGCTGCAGGCCATCGGAGCCTTCATCAAGCGGAACAGGTCAGGATGTCTATTACAGCCGCGCTGTCGCCGCTGGGCGCGGGCTGGGTGCCGGCGGCGCTGCTGCTGGCCGAGCGCTACCTGCGCCACGAGCCGCGCCGCGCCGTGCGCCTGCACACGCTGCAGGCCATCGGAGCCTTCATCAAGCGGAACAGGTCAGGATGTCTATTACAGCCGCGCTGTCGCCGCTGGGCGCGGGCTGGGTGCCGGCGGCGCTGCTGCTGGCCGAGCGCTACCTGCGCCACGAGCCGCGCCGCGCCGTGCGCCTGCACACGCTGCAGGCCATCGGAGCCTTCATCAAGCGGAACAGGTCAGGATGTCTATTACAGCCGCGCTGTCGCCGCTGGGCGCGGGCTGGGTGCCGGCGGCGCTGCTGCTGGCCGAGCGCTACCTGCGCCACGAGCCGCGCCGCGCCGTGCGCCTGCACACGCTGCAGGCCATCGGAGCCTTCATCAAGCGGAACAGGTCAGGATGTCTATTACAGCCGCGCTGTCGCCGCTGGGCGCGGGCTGGGTGCCGGCGGCGCTGCTGCTGGCCGAGCGCTACCTGCGCCACGAGCCGCGCCGCGCCGTGCGCCTGCACACGCTGCAGGCCATCGGAGCCTTCATCAAGCGGAACAGGTCAGGATGTCTATTACAGCCGCGCTGTCGCCGCTGGGCGCGGGCTGGGTGCCGGCGGCGCTGCTGCTGGCCGAGCGCTACCTGCGCCACGAGCCGCACGTATGCGTATAGCATTTAGCACGTTACTGCTTTGTTTATTTCTCTCTTTTCTTTATTTATTTATCTGTTTTTTTAAATCAATTCAAATCAATTTTTTTTTGTGCTTTATTCAAGCAGAAATCGCATTTACCTTAGTGAGAATTCAAGCAGTTTAGCAGCAAGAAAATATATTTATATATTTCTTATGTGGTCACTTCCGGCGTTTTCAAAGACGACGCGTCTCCGGTTTGCCTTCCATTCCACGAAAAAAACATAACATTTTGAATGACGTGCTTATTCCCTATTGTGAGAAATGTACTCTGCTTTGCCAGGTACCTATACGGTGAGGAGTTGATCGAGCTGGTGGGCATCCCTGTGCTGAGCTCGTGCGCGCTGGACGCGGAGTGCGCGCTGCGGGCCGCGACCGCGCGCGCGCTCACCGAGCTGGCGCGCGGCTCGGCCTCGGACGCCTGCACCGACCTCATCGACCTGCTGGAGAAGGTATGTGCCCGTCCAGATGTAATACGTAGCATAAATCTCAAATCGAAACAGCCTCGTCGGCTCACAATACCGCGGTCTTGCCGACGAGCCAACGAGACCGTTATAAAAACCCGACTGGTGGATGCCCTTTAGACGTCCACAAATTAGTGATCATCAGCTGAAACCTTGCATGACCGGAAAGTAATAGAGTATTATTTTCATCTAGTTATGCCTGGTTTCTAAGATGGACGCTACTGGGCCCGAAAATAGACGGGTAGGTTAGTCAACTTTTTTGTTCCGGGGTGGAAAATCCTCATGGATGTCCTCCCTGGGGCGGGCGGAGGAGTCTGTCAGACTCTTACTGACTAAAAACTACCCCGGTGTTCCATCTCACACCTAAGCCAGGGGTCGTGGGAACGTAATATTAATCTCACGAAAGCTTGCGGGAGTGATGATGATGACGTCACGCTGAAGTAGTTGCACGAAGGCTGCGCTGACGTTCATATTCGGGGTCACCAATTTAGGGGTATGAGGAACAGGGTGTAAAGTTCACTCATCCTCCATCCATAGAAAAGGAAGGATCCTCCGACCAGACGGGTGTTGTGTCTGGCGGGCTACAGCCCAAGGATTGATGTCGGATAGTTGTTGAAGGATTATGTTAATCGCGCGGTAAACTTTAATAGCGCGATTCAGGATTTATGACGTCAGGTCTTTGATATTATTATGTAGTTCGCATGTGGCGATGTAGATGCCGCCACACTATATTATTTTCATCAGAACCTGTTCAATACTTAATAATTTTGTATTACTCTTTTATTTATTTATTTGTAAGAATAAAAGTTATTGAAACATTGAAACTATTTGTTACTTATCCGTCACTTGTCCCTAAAGGTTAAAGAGGTAGAAAACTATCGTAAGAGAGTATTATCTGGCATTAATGATGGACCTTTTTGGCGCAGCCGCGAGGCACACACTGTTGTTATTAAATTCACATTTCACTTTTTTATGATTCGTATTTATTTAGTGTTTCACGAACCGCTGCCTAATAAATATTATTCCTCCTTTCCGCTCGTAGATCCTGAACCGTCCCTTCGAGATGTACGTGACGGAGGTGCCGATCCCCTGCGACGCGGACGTGTCGGACCTGGCGCTGGCGGCGGCGGGGCTGCTGGAGCTGCTGCACGCCAAGCTGCTGGCCGCGCCCGCCGCGCACGCCGCGCGCTGCTTCCTCGTGCTGCTGGACCATCTGGACAACCACTACCGGCGACACGCGCTCTTCATGCACCATCCTGACATACGGATAAAGGTGTGGCCCGTAGCGTGGACCCTGCGGCGATCGTCGCTCCACCTAATCTGAGAGTGTTCTACCTTGCGTTATCGGTTCTACGACTGATACGGGCGGCGTATTACTGCTTCACCTCGTTTATCCTGTAAGTTCGTGTTCCCTCAGATATTCGAGATGCTGTTCGGACTCCGCGCGAACCAGTTCAACTGCGTGGGCTTCTGCTACGACAGCTCGGGCGCGCCGGTGCACGGGCCGGCCAGCGCGCGGCTGCGGCCCGTGTGCTCGCCCTTCCTGCTGGCCGAGCCGCCGGCTCAGCGCGGCCACGTGCCCGCACAGCCGCAGCCCAAGGACCTGCCGCAGGTACTGCTCTTGACAATTCCCTTAATTTTTAAGAACGTTTGCATTCTAATCTCATTCGCAATCTGTCAAAGTTTACCAACATTTTTGATAAGTTTCACAGATTGCGACTTGAATGTGAAGTACGAGAATTGGCCTTCTAATATTTAAGTGTTAATGAAAATAGTTATTTATGCAACTGTTGTGTAATAAGGGGTATTAATTAGTATCACATAAGTGTTTTAATACCCAATTATATACAGTTGCATACAAGACTTTATCTACACCCATAATATGAATACTCTATAAAAGTTTCTGAAACAGTTAGCTATTGCCAACATTAAACCGACCATAGCCCGTATCCGCCAAACGTGACGTATCGCATTTTGGAAAATGTGTCGGCGTGGGTGTCTGCACCCGCTGACCGCAAGGAATCGAAGGAGCAAACGAGTTGCATTATGCAATATAGTACAACATTATAACACTCGTTTGGATGATATAATTGTTACTATGACACTGGTCGTTTTAATGTTGTCAATAAGCTAACTGATTCAGAAACTTTTATAGAGCATTTATAGCATGGGTGTAAAAAAAAGCTATTACGTTTAATTGTTTATTTAAATTTTAGTGAGAACAATGATATTGAGAACATTTTTTAACAATTTCATATAGATCTGGCATTATTTATGTCTACGGTCTGTATTCCGTATATTCCGTATTTCGGAATTTTCCAAGAAGATGGCGCTCCGCCACAAAACAGCCGCCATACCGGTTCTAAATTTGAACCGGCAATTAGCAAGGCAGTGAATAGGAACATAATATTGTCCTATACCGTGGCCACCTCGCAGTCCCGGGTCCCTCTTGATACTTTTATGTTGCTATAAATAAATAAAAACTTTGTAAAAAGAAATACGACAATGTTCAGGAACTCAAAGACTCACTGTCCACGATTCTCTATGCAATTAATCCTAGAATATTTTCAGCTGTTACCTGCTCTGTAGTAAAGAGAGTAAACCTATGTCTACGTCAAACCGGCTACCATTTTAAGCATCTTTGAGCATTAAAGGAAAATTTCAAGGTGACTCCAAATGTACAGTTTCAAGTTTTTAATTTTAAGCTGAAATAATACCAAAGTAAGTCTTTTTTGTAGCGGCCAGTTTATCGATGGTAAAAAATTTAAGTTGTATTTTTATTTCCTACGAAATGTATGGGATTTTTCTTTGTGCTTTCTGACTTTTTTTGTAGGTACCTACTCAAACCTTAGTTGGTTCAATAGAGGTTTTTGATCCTTATATGAAACAGGATCTAATGGCATAAAAAAAGGTTTTGCGAAAATATGTGAATGGATACCAAAATTTATCGAAAAGTTAAGGACAGTCTCCTAAGACCGTTCTATGTTCTATGTTAGGGGTGGTTTCCGCACTTAGTCCTTTAGTGGACCATTTTGCGTGGGCCATGGCGGCCGACGGTGGTTATTCCAACCAGCCCACCTCCCTCCAGAAGTTAATTAAAGCTCTTGGTCTGTTTAGAATGTCTGTGAACGATAAGGGTGATCCGAGGGTTTCTGTTCTGATCTGGGTGATACCCGTGCATTCGAAGAGCACCTGCGCGACGGTTTCCTCAGTCCCCATGCACGCCCTGCACAGAGGACTGTCCGTTATGCCCATTGTGTGAAAGTGTTTATTTAGCGAGCAGTGTCCTGTGATGGTCCCCGTCACCAGGCGCAGGCCCTCCCTGTCCGAGTCCTGTGAGGGTGATGGGCTTTTTTGGAATCGAGGTTACCCTTCCTCTGGGACCGATGGGATAGTGGGATTAGGAGGGAAGGTGCTCAGTGGATGGGGGGGTGTGGGTTTCTTGGGATGGGTCACCCAGAGTCTGGGAGTTGGCCCAGGGGTTTAGGAGCGACGGGGATATGTGTGGATGGGGGGGGGGCTTAATTGGATTGTGGAAGCATGGGATGAGTTCATAGGATGGGAAACTACCTTCAAAAGTGGAGAAGAAGGTGTTCAGTGGATGAGGGGATGTGGGTATCTTGGGGGGGGGGGTCACCCTGGGTCTGGGAGTTGGCCCAGGGGTTTAGGAGCGACGGGGTGTGTGTGGATTGGGGGGGGGGCATAGTTGGATTATGAGGGCATAGGATGTGGTTTACGGGTTAGCCTAGACCTGGGGGTTGGTTTTCGGGAACTTCTCTTGTCCGGGATCTTAGAAGATGCTCCGGGTGCAGGACCGCCCACCAGCCATTCTTGGTCGGTCCCGCAGCCGGAGTTGGGCTATCCGCAACCTGCCAACCCGCTCGGTTGCACGAGAAGAAGTGCCTGGCAGTCCGGGTCGCCCCGCCACGGATGTTCGTATACATTCGCGTTGGAGCGGTCCGGACCCCCCCGAGTCCCAAGACCATTTTCCTGTATCTACAACGGTTAAGGTCCCTTACTGCCCATCTCAAAAATCCACACTATAATAATCGTTGAGCTACTTAAGTTGTGAGTTGAGCTGCACGATTACTGAAAAATGCGTGCACTGACTGGACAGGTCCACTCAATCTGTGTGGTTCTTTTCTCAAAAGACCATTTTAGATTCCAATCTACATGGTCACACGATGTGACCAATATTATTTCTGGACTTTCAAAGAGACTGTGACCACTGAGTTTGTTTCGGCCTTTCTTCTCAGAGTAGTCAGATAGGAAACACGCCTGACCTTATCTAGTTTTTAAAATATGATTGAAGTGTATGTACTAACCTACTTACAAAAATGAAATCATTTATAAAAATTGAATTAATGAAAGGAAACCGATGTTGCTATGATAAAAATTATTTGTTTTTAGTAACTTGCTATATTGCATCGGTCTTCGTCGCGAGATAAAGAAGTGTCGAAGTGCTTTTTCGAGTTTACTCGAGCATGTTAGGCATTAGGATGACGTCAGAATCGTAGATAAATCTCATGGTTTGTTGTATGACATAAGTGGTCGTTTATGTGATGTGATGTGATGTGTCAGGGCGCGTGCCTGCTGCCGGTGGGGCGCGCGGCTCGACTGCTGGCGGCGGCGCTGACGCGGGAGAAGGACTGGACCGTGCTGGCGCGCGTGCTGCGGGCGCTGCCGCTGCTGCTGCAGGCGCGCGCGCTGGCGCTGGGGCGGCGCGCGCAGGACCTCGACATGCTGGCCTCCACGCTCTGCTCCATGGTAACTAGCGTCGACCTGGTGACGCACATATCGGACCTAAAAGGGAATGGGATGAATACTTTGAAGGCAAAATCGATGACATTCATTTAATGTGTTACAGATATCAGACCGCAGTCTCAACTTCCCCGAGTGCCTCCGAGTGGGAAACGGTCAAAAGCTATTAGTGTCGGAATTCCACAGCACGGCGCTGCCCGGGCTGGCCGCCCTCGCGCCCTACCACAGCTACCTCGAGCCGCAGACGCAGCAGAGGATAGTGCGATGTCTGCTCAAGTACGGCATGGGTGAGTACAACAAAGTTCTACAATTCCCTTTTTCACAAATTGAAACTCGAATCCATTAAAACTTGGGTTTTTTGGGCCAGGCGTTTTCACGTTAGCTTTTTGCCTGTCCTGCTCAACCTGAGCATAAACATTCTTTACTTATTTCCACACCCATTCATTACTATCGCTACATATACATATATCATATCTCCTCGACAGTGCTCCGGACGCCGCAGCCGTACATCAACGCACTGACGATCTTCACTCTGGAGACGCGCGAGACCATGGTGAAGATGCTGCCGGAGGTGCTGCTGGACCTGTCCAAGATCTCCGACACCAAGGCCATCGCCAGCCCTATGCTCGAGTTCTTGTCCAGTGAGTACCAGAAATCATCGCGGCGCTCTGTATCCCCACATTCATGGCCTTATTATACCGGAACAACATGGGTTCGTCAAACGGCGGTCGACTACAACCAATCTTATGATTTTCACCAACTTTCTTTTTGAGACTATGGGCATGGGTTCAGGTAGAGGCTGTGTATACAGATTTTTGGAAGGCTTTTTACAAGGTAGAACACACAATTCTTTTGGAAAAGCTTGCTTTCAACGGAATCCAAGGCAACTTACTTCGATGGTTCGCATCATACATTATACATTAATGGGTTTGAATCTGACATTGTGGGTGTTAAGTCCGGTGTTCCTCAAGGGTCCATTTTGGGGCCCTTGTTTTTCATTTTGTTTATAAATGATATAACATTTTTTTTTGTTAATTCGAATTTCTTTCTGTGCGCGGATGATATGTAAATAAAGATTGCCAAAAAATTGATTGACTGTCTACTGCTTCAAGAAGATTTACAGACTTAATACCTACTGTATAGACAACAAACTCTTCGCGTGCCCCGGTTGTTCCCTGTGGATTTATGTAGGACCAACGCCGGGGCTCGGATGTCCGTACGCCAGCTTGTGGAAACCTATAACACACACTTTATGGACATAGTTATCTTCAACGTTTCTAGTAAAAAAAAAAAAATATCTAGCTATAACAACACTCAATAATCTAAAATAAATTAACGCGATGAACGATACTCTTCCTTATCTTATTTGTTCATATATTAAATCCGTGGACCTTGGTGTGGGTTATATGTTTGCCATTTTATTATTATACTCATAGTTTTTATTAAACCTTAACATGTAACTATTTTTATCCGAGCGCGGTGACACTCAGGCACATAAAATTTTAGGAAAAGCTCGCTTTTGTAGTACATTTTCTTGGTCATTTCTTTCTGTATGACACGCGTGTAATTTCATGTGCTGTCATCCTGTTTCCTCTTATATCCATAACTGTGTAGCCCTGACGCGGCTGCCGAAGGTGTTCGCGTCGTTCGTGGAGGACCAGTACATGTCCGTGTTCGCTATCCTGCTGCCCTACACGAACCCGTCGCGCTACAACCACTACGTGGTGTCGCTGGCGCACCACGTGATCGCCGCCTGGTTCCTCAAGTGCCGGCTGTCCTACAGGCGGAACTTCGTGCGGTTTATTATACACGTAAGTTTCATTTGGCATTTCTGTACCTTCATATTATATCTTTCCCAAAAAGTGATACTTATAAAATAACACTAGCTTTTAGCTGCGTTTCGCTACCGTGGTCTATCCCACAAGAACCGTGCTTTTTTCCGAGATCAAAAGTAGCCTTAGATGTCACTACGCCCACTAACTATGTCTATAATGCAAGCAATCTGGTCGATCCGTTGTTACGTTATGGAATAACAAACCAACACACATTTTCGCATATATGTTAGGCTCTTCAACAATGAGTACTTTATAATTTATACATTGCAAACTTAAGTCTAAGCGACTCATTACTTATAGAAAAGCATAGCATGCACTACATATTGCGCAGATACAATTAATTAATTAAAATAAATTATTAAAGCTAAATTGATTACAATTAATTTCATAATATAGATTAAATTAAATTAGATTTTATTTTCAGAAAAGCCTCCTATTAGAACTTCTTGTCAGATTACGTGGCACATGACATAATACCCTACTGACCAATCGGGACAGTTCAGAGAGCCTGTTGGTCATTTCTTAAGGAAAACCAAGGCTAGCATATTTCTGCGTTTTTCTAGCGACACCATCTTAAAATACTTCAGTGTTTCTTGGCACGAGTTGAGTTGTTTGAGCATATCACAAAGCATAGAACAGCCGCTTTTCGTGTATGTCTGTGTGACGGCTTAGTTGTTTTAACTGCATAATGCATTTTCACCATCATTAAGAGAATTTATTCCGCAAGGTTTTAGGTATGTGTAAAACTTTTTACAAAAACAAAACAACCTACTTCCAAAAATATTGTTCGTTCATTGCATCCTTCGTTTTTTGGCAAATAACAGTGACAGAAACTTATTAGAACATCACCCACATAGGCTAAGTGGGAAAAATACGTATTATTGAAGATAACTCCAAAACTACCCAAGAAAACTTAATAAAATTTATATAGGACCACCTCGCAAGCTTCTCTCATCGAAAACCATCCACAATTGACGAAAATAAAGACATTAAAAAAAAATACATACGCTAGGAACATAGAACCTACTGTTATTTGGAAGTCGAAATATACGTTAATATTCAACTCAGATATAGCACAAATATGTAAACATTTTAAAATGATAGCTAGTTTATAATATTATCACTGTAGTAGGATCACCATCATCGAACTTTCTCATTACGAAACTGTTCGGGGCCATTTCCGCCTGACATGAGCATGAGCCAGTGCACGCTTGTGTCGCCAACTGACTGCTCGCTTGGTCGCAGGGCCTGCACAACTACATCATCATGCCGTTCGAGGAGCAGCTGCAGTACAAGACCAACCACTTCCAGAGCGCCAATGAGGACTCGTCCAACAGACAGCGCAGCTCGAGTCTGGTGAGTCATTCTAAGTGTACTTGCAGTTAAACGTCTTCAGACACCTGATTAGTAGTAATAAAGCATTGATTGTCGCTGAGATGAGATTGCGCCTTTTAGCAACTAGTTTTCTTGATAGTCCCGTGTCACGGGAAACATATCATGCAGTCGTCTTACTGGCCAGAACGATTATTCAAATAATGAGATTTCAGATTCAATTCAGAGAGATTTCAATTTCAGATCAATCTAATGACAAACAGAACCTTATCGAGCTTGTGAGGTAAAAAAGATATTTAACACTTTGCAGGACACTAAACGCCCCCACAACACACTAAACTTCTATTGTGTCTCGTTCAGTGTCCTTCGACCGATTAATAATGATATCTAATTCTCTAAATCTAAAAATTAATAAGGTAATGATGCGGTTTAAAAGAAGATGTTAGTCGAAGTAGTCCGAAGTCCTGGAAGCTTGCGTATGTGCAGCCAGTGCCCAAAAAGGGTAACCGTGCCGACCCTGTCAACTGCATACCAATCGCCTTAACCTCCATATTATGTAAAGTTATGGAAAGGGTTCTTAATAACAAGCTGCTAGCATACCTGGAAGACTTCTCTTAGCTCAGAGCTCTTCTCAGAGCTCTTCAGTGACCATCAGTATGGCTTCCGCCGTGGTCGGTCAACTGGTGATCTTTTCGTGTATGTGACGCATTGCTGGGGCGAGACCATTGAGAGACACGGCGAAGCCCTTGCCGTGTCCCTTGATATATCAAAGGCTTTTGACAGGGTCTGGCATGCAAGTCTGTTGGGTAAGCTTCCCGCATTCAGGATCCCTGCTGACTTTTTATTATTAACGGATGTATTTTCCATAGGGTTCAAAAGCAGTGTCCCGCGCGCCGCTGGGCGGGCGCTCGGGAGGGACTTCGGCCTCCGCCTCGGCCTCGGCCGCCTTCCACGTGGAGCTCACCGAGACCTGCCTCGACCTGCTGGCGCGCTATACCTCCACGCCCTGCAGCGTCAAGCCGCACAGGTGAGTACTTCCACGTGGAGCTCACCGAGACCTGCCTCGACCTGCTGGCGCGCTATAACTCCACGCCCTGCAGCGTCAAGCCGCACAGGTGAGTACTTCCACGTGGAGCTCACCGAGACCTGCCTCGACCTGCTGGCGCGCTATACCTCCACGCCCTGCAGCGTCAAGCCGCACAGGTGAGTACTTCCACGTGGAGCTCACCGAGACCTGCCTCGACCTGCTGGCGCGCTATAACTCCACGCCCTGCAGCGTCAAGCCGCACAGGTGAGTACTTCCACGTGGAGCTCACCGAGACCTGCCTCGACCTGCTGGCGCGCTATACCTCCACGCCCTGCAGCGTCAAGCCGCACAGGTGAGTACTTCCACGTGGAGCTCACCGAGACCTGCCTCGACCTGCTGGCGCGCTATAACTCCACGCCCTGCAGCGTCAAGCCGCACAGGTGAGTACTTCCACGTGGAGCTCACCGAGACCTGCCTCGACCTGCTGGCGCGCTATACCTCCACGCCCTGCAGCGTCAAGCCGCACAGGTGAGTACTTCCACGTGGAGCTCACCGAGACCTGCCTCGACCTGCTGGCGCGCTATAACTCCACGCCCTGCAGCGTCAAGCCGCACAGGTGAGTACTTCCACGTGGAGCTCACCGAGACCTGCCTCGACCTGCTGGCGCGCTATACCTCCACGCCCTGCAGCGTCAAGCCGCACAGGTGAGTACTTCCACGTGGAGCTCACCGAGACCTGCCTCGACCTGCTGGCGCGCTATAACTCCACGCCCTGCAGCGTCAAGCCGCACAGGTGAGTACTTCCACGTGGAGCTCACCGAGACCTGCCTCGACCTGCTGGCGCGCTATACCTCCACGCCCTGCAGCGTCAAGCCGCACAGGTGAGTACTTCCACGTGGAGCTCACCGAGACCTGCCTCGACCTGCTGGCGCGCTATACCTCCACGCCCTGCAGCGTCAAGCCGCACAGGTGAGTACTTCCACGTGGAGCTCACCGAGACCTGCCTCGACCTGCTGGCGCGCTATAACTCCACGCCCTGCAGCGTCAAGCCGCACAGGTGAGTACTTCCACGTGGAGCTCACCGAGACCTGCCTCGACCTGCTGGCGCGCTATACCTCCACGCCCTGCAGCGTCAAGCCGCACAGGTGAGTACTTCCACGTGGAGCTCACCGAGACCTGCCTCGACCTGCTGGCGCGCTATAACTCCACGCCCTGCAGCGTCAAGCCGCACAGGTGAGTACTTCCACGTGGAGCTCACCGAGACCTGCCTCGACCTGCTGGCGCGCTATACCTCCACGCCCTGCAGCGTCAAGCCGCACAGGTGAGTACTTCCACGTGGAGCTCACCGAGACCTGCCTCGACCTGCTGGCGCGCTATAACTCCACGCCCTGCAGCGTCAAGCCGCACAGGTGAGTACTTCCACGTGGAGCTCACCGAGACCTGCCTCGACCTGCTGGCGCGCTATACCTCCACGCCCTGCAGCGTCAAGCCGCACAGGTGAGTACTTCCACGTGGAGCTCACCGAGACCTGCCTCGACCTGCTGGCGCGCTATAACTCCACGCCCTGCAGCGTCAAGCCGCACAGGTGAGTACTTCCACGTGGAGCTCACCGAGACCTGCATCGACATGGGTATCGTTTTCATAGTTTTCGAGGTTGCTAAAACCGATATTGAGGTCAAAATTAATATTTTAAAAATTGTCGTTATGGGTGTCGTTTTCATGGTTTTCGAGGGTGATAAAGCCCATAGTGTGGTGATATGTAAATCAAAGATGGCGGCTGCGAAAATTTTCTCTGGATATCCTACAAATACTGTTTTTTTTTATAAGTTTTTGATGATATGCGTCAATAATAAATTATACTTGCTTTCATTATGCAGAAATCGTTTATGTCTTATCAAGAGAATGTATGGGGAAGTGCAACTACGCAAACACCT
Organism: Eupsilia transversa; assembly: GCA_914767815.1. Lineage (NCBI taxonomy): Eukaryota > Metazoa > Arthropoda > Insecta > Lepidoptera > Noctuidae > Eupsilia > Eupsilia transversa. Next base: position 253,134 of record OU611880.1, read on the forward strand.
TCATTTATACAACCACAACCATGTTGCTGTTCACAACCATTCTACAATACAAAATGCATAAGGTACTTTTCTCAGTGTCAACTAGCTTATTCGTGTGGTCGTTCCAGGAGCGACACGGCGGAGTTCCTGTTCAGCGGTGGGCAGTCCATGACGTGGCTGGTGGGACACAAGCTCGTCACCATCACCACCTCGGGCTGTCTGCAGAACTCCATCAAGCAAGGGCTCTGCGACCGGTCAGTGGCCACACTGTCAGAGAGAGATGGACCTGTACAGGACGTATAGCTCCATCTCTTTCCCACTACGAAGAAATATTTCAATAATACTGCTGAGGTGCAACAGTCACAGGACACTTAATAAGGCTATAGTTGTTATAATGTAAACATGGACATGAGATTTATTATTATTTATGTACTCTTAGAACTATCTTTACAGATCTTCGACCTAATACGATAGTGTGGCTATCAACTATTATGTATAAGTGCATCATTTAAAACGTAATATACATTATGCCTACAGAATAACATAAAAACTAAACATAACAATTAAACATAAAAACAGCTCTCTCTATTATTAACTAAACTAAATTGTTTTCATGAGAGTAGTTTTGTGTGTCCTGGCACAAGATTCAACCTTGCCACGTAAACTGGGAAGACAATAATTAAAACCAAGCACACACACACACCCAACTTTATAAAAGGGATCACTTTTTCATAAGAGTTGCTATCTTCTAATTGAGTGTCGACTGTATAAGGTAATAACAAAAAACGCGCGATTGTTTGAAATTCGTGTGATCCTGTTATTTCACTCTCGAGTTTTTTATGTAAATCTTTATTTGTACAACAATGTGTTATTTCCTACAGATGTGCAGTCCTTTGCAAGCAGCACGCGGACAGTGTGTCGTCGCCGCTGCCGCCGCTGACCGTGCCCAGCAACAACAACAACAACAACAGCGGCGCCTCCAACGGCGTGTCGGTCGCCAGCGACACCAACGACAGCGCTATCGTTAACTCCACGCCCGTCACCGTACAGGTACGAATGTACATTACATTCCGTTTTAGTACCAAGAAAAATAATGGCAGTTCCTGAAAATAAAGGTAAGTATTGGTTAAATTGTGCAAAACAATCAGTGTAGGGTTTTTTCATTTACGTATTAATTAATCGACTAAAAAAAGGAGTTTATTTTAAAAACACATTTGACACATTCACAATTTTTGTATGTTGAATAAGGGCCAAATGTATATTTAGACGATTTGTGATAAGTAAAAATGAAGACATTGGCCCTTGTCTGAAGGAGGACTGCGCTTTATATGAAGACATTGGCCCTTGTCTGAAGGAGGGCTGCGCTTTATATGAAGACATTGGCCCTTGTCTGAAGGAGGGCTGCGCTTTATATGAAGACATTGGCCCTTGTCTGAAGGAGGGCTGCGCTTTATATGAAGACATTGGCCCTTGTCTGAAGGACGGCTGCGATTTATATGAAGACATTGGCCCTTGTCTGAAGGAGGGCTGCGGTGTATATGAAGACATTGGCCCTTGTCTGAAGGAGGGCTGCGCTTTATATGAAGACATTGGCCCTTGTCTGAAGGAGGGCTGCGCTTTATATGAAGACATTGGCCCTTGTCTGAAGGACGGCTGCGATTTATATGAAGACATTGGCCCTTGTCTGAAGGAGGGCTGCGGTGTATATGAAGACATTGGCCCTTGTCTGAAGGACGGCTGCGATTTATATGAAGACATTGGCCCTTGTCTGAAGGAGGGCTGCGCTTTATATGAAGACATTGGCCCTTGTCTGAAGGAGGGCTGCGCTTTATATGAAGACATTGGCCCTTGTCTGAAGGAGGGCTGCGCTTTATATGAAGACATTGGCCCTTGTCTGAAGGAGGGCTGCGCTTTATATGAAGACATTGGCCCTTGTCTGGAGGAGGGCTGCGCTTTATATGAAGACATTGGCCCTTGTCTGAAGGACGGCTGCGCTTTATATGAAGACATTGGCCCTTGTCTGAAGGAGGGCTGCGCTTTATATGAAGACATTGGCCCTTGTCTGAAGGAGGATTGCGCTTTATATGAAGACATTGGCCCTTGTCTGAAGGAGGGCTGCGCTTTATATGAAGACATTGGCCCTTGTCTGAAGGACGGCTGCGATTTATATGAAGACATTGGCCCTTGTCTGAAGGACGGCTGCGATTTATATGAAGACATTGGCCCTTGTCTGAAGGAAGACTGCGCTTTATATGAAGACATTGGCATTTTTTTAAATACAAAACTTAGGTAAACCTTAACAAACTTCTTATTTTTCTAAGGTACAAGTAAACGACGGTGTGAGCGAGAGCCAAGCGCACGCGACGAGTAATCAGTTGCAAGTGACGCCGGCGCCCGCGCAGGCCAACCCGCCCGAAGTTAAGCGGTAAGTACTGTGCGGTCGGAAATATGGCACATCCAGCTTTAGAAAGAGACACACGTGTGTGTGTGTGTGTGTGTGTGACAGTGACACACTTGTATGTGTGACAGAGACGGCTCTCTACAAGACCGAACTGTTTCTGACACTCGATGTGACGTACTAACAACCGGGTACTGTCATGTTGCGAGTTTGAGTGAAGTGGCGCTGATGACTGTTGAATGTATTGTTGACCCTGTCAAAGTTTAAGATAATTGGCGATATTGATAAACTCTAAGAAGATTATCAAGTAATGGGCGCAATTCCTTAGTTTTCAACTTAAAATTCGCTTCGCCATATCTATTTCCGCATAACATTATTTTTACGCAGGTGATGTTTGGAGGGCTGGTGACTAAACGGTTATAGGATTGGCGAATGTTAAAAATGACATGAAAATAAATTAATAATGTACCTAGCAGTCCCACAACATCTATGGACAGGACTCACCAACGTCGATAAAATCAATCCCACTTGTCCGAATAAGCCGTCGTTGTTGAAAGGTTATCAACAATACATTCAAGCGGTCTGCTTGACCAGCGTGTGGCAACTCATACAAGTGACTGCAGTACCGATACAGTGCTGTGACTAACGCTTCGCTCTTCTTACTAACCTGCGGTTACTCGAATGATAACTCTTTATGACTGATGATGATTTCTCTTACAGTTTTACAATAGTCTCGTTGCGCAAAAAATACTTTATGCATCAAAACTGACTTTTCGTAGCAGTGCTTGTACTTTACAAGGCTTTCAAAATTGTTTCCCAAACTAGTAGAATTCTTAATACTCATGACTGTTGTTCGCGGAACGAATTCGCTTAGATGTCACCTTCCCGGCGCTCAATCATTTACGCTTGAATTCAGAATCGCCGATCTATTTAGGACCTTTTAAATACAAATTATCATATGATCACTCAATAATAAACTTTAGACTACATAAAGTAAATGCGTAGGTGGCAATGGCATGTAAGATTCTGAATTGAAGTAAAGAGAGTGTGATGAGGATCACGTACGGTAGCGCATTCGAGTAGCCCGGCCGCCGTGAGTGAGAGACTGTGACGTGTGCAGCTACAGCAAGTACTCGCTGCAGCACTCGCGCTCCACGGACACGTCGTGCTCGTCGCTCAGCACCAGCGACTCGCTGCTGCCCAGCGGACACGCCTCCAGGTGCCTCCCCGCCTGCTCCACCGCACGACCCATCTCTCTGCTGCCTTCTTCTCCTTGAGTTTGTCTCCGCTTGCCAGTAGGGTGCTGTTTTATCATCTGAATGTTCTGAACCTCGTTTTTTGTTGCGTTTTTAGGACTTTTCAATCAATCATAATTATGTGCTATTTAAAAAGGTAGCGCCAACTGTATGCGCTAAAATCAATCATGTTTAACTATTTAGGCGGGATTCGACCAAACAGAAATAAATTTTATCCCCGAAATAGGCCTTCTCTTCCGAGTAAATGATGAATGTTTGACAGTTTCTCCATACGAAAATTGTCAGAGTAAATCTTATTCCGCGGATAAAATTTATTCGTGTTTGGTCGAATCCGCCCTTAGTCGCATGTTTTATAGTCCTTGTAAAATAGATATTTGTGTAAGTTTTAGAGAATGAATTTACATTATGAGAATATTGCAGTATCATCACTTTTTATTATTGTAGAATGCTAATATTTTAATAATAATTTCCAGCATTTAGCACGGCCACACATTAGCACGTAGTCGTTCCCCGTACGTCACATAGTAACGTGTATATACAACGGTTTCAGACAAAACTCGTCGGAGAACAACAAGACGAACGACCCGCTGGTCGCGGTGCTCAACCAGTTCTCACAGCACTTCGAGAGGATCTCCAAAGAAGTGGTGAGTGGCACATTCTCTTGTTACTAGCCCGAACATGCAGCTTAGCAAATATAAATGTTGTATTTTGTTTTCAATTTCATTTAGCTCAATGCGTCGCGAACATGTCATAACAAAGCTATCATATCCGTGTCGGTAGAAATGGAATGCATTTCTTGCTTCCGGTCCACAACTCAACCCACAGGGAGGGGTGTAGACGTTTAATGAATGAGTTCAGTGTGTGGTGTAACGTAATAAACAGTTCTCTTAAAACTTGGTTAAAGTTTTCATAACTATAAAAGCTGCCACAGCTTATTTTAATGATTTATTTTATGTTTTTTCTTATTATCAATGTTTTGCTCCGAGAGCTTTTAATGTGCGCACGTCTTCCTACATCGTTCTCTCTTAAGTATAATTTCAACATGGATGATTTAAACAATAATTTGATTAAAAGAGTTTCCATAGAGTTTCTTGCCCGTTCTTCTCCATAGGCACCTACTACGCTTTGCAGTGGGCAACAAGCTTCATCTTTCTGACTGACCGTTCTTTGACAATTCAAAAGTGACTGTTATTGGTTTAATTGAAATAAATGTTTTGAGTTGAGTTTTAGTTAGAGTTGGTGTCGTCTGTTGCAGGACACGGACGAGACGTCGTGGTCGCGCGTGGGCGAGCTGGCGGCGGCGGGGCAGTGTCCGTGCTGGTGCGCGCACTGGGCCGAGGTGCACGTGCGCTCGCCCACGGGCGACGTGTGCTGGGTCATGCGCATGCAGAACCAGGTACGTGCTAAACATGACACGACGAAACAAAAGTTGATTTAATGATTTTTTTTATTGGGGTCAACGACCGTAGGATTGTTTTATCTTGTTTAGATATCGATATTCATCAGTTCTGTTAAGTTTACACAAAATAAAACAGATTTTTTAAACTTATATCACAAAGAAAACCACTACCAGCGATGATTGACTCAAAAAAAGAACATCAACTCTATTTATTTTTGTTTTATCATGTTTAGATATTGATACCCATCACGTCTGCGGAGTTTCGCTAAATAACTTAATTTGACCTTGTATATCGTATCAATTTGTAGCTACAATAAAGTCCCCAATGTGTAATATGTTTATTTATAAAGAAACACCAACAAAACACATGCCATGCTGTGTAGCGTTAACCCACAACCTTTAACATCATTATAGATCTGACATGTATCTATACAGGAAAGCACGGCACTATCAATAAGTTTGTACGTTACACGAAAGAAAATATATTTTTATAAAAATCAAATAATACAACCATAATATTTTTATTATTACTACGTTATAGCTAAGAAATGCTGGTTGTGGCTACACATTGAAATTTTCATCAGACGCTTGGTGGGCCATACCACTAAATCGAATGGCTCCGAAGCCCAGCTTCCCAGCTCGCTTCGAGCCCTATTTTTTTGAGAGTGATAATTTGTTGTGGTTCATAACAGCATCGTTCGTAACGGCGATCATGCGCTGGTTGCAGATGAACTGGGACTACCTGCTGGAGTCGCCGCTGCAGGACGTGGCGGCGCTACTGTCGCCCGGCCACGCCGCGCACGACGTGCTGAGCGACGCGCAGCGGCACTGCCCGGGGCCCGTCCGTGGACTTTCTTACCTACTACGCTTTCGAATGACTGACGGACTCTCCTTGACAATTCAAAAGTGCCTGTGAATGGTGCTGCTATTTAAAAAAAAATCAGGTGTTCCATACATACTTTGTATGAAACTGCAGTTTTTTTTTTCATAACCGATGCATCATTTCTTTGCTGGTTTGTCTAAAACATGCTGAATTCATGGAAACAGTTTGCGCTTGTATGTCCCTTACACCCTGTATTAACATGATAAATGCTCACTCGTAGGGTTCCGACTGCGAGCCGCGGTCCCGCAGCGGCTCGTCGTCGTCCGCGACGCAGCCGGCGCACGCGCAGGATCTGCATAAATCTAGCTCTGACACTGTCGTCGGCAGCGACAGGAAGACTCAGTACGTGCACTCACACAGCATCATGCAGCCGCAGAAGTAAGTCACACAGTTACAAGACTGGTTGGACTGGCGCAGATGTAAATAAAGGCACTGGCAAATCGCTGAACAGCCTATATGAAAAATATCATAAACACAAAAAAGGCTTTCAATACGCAAATTAAGGTTAATATGTAGTGAATAATATATAATTTAATGAAAAATTAAGTTAATTTGTCATATATTTAATACATACACAGTAGGCATAAAAAGGCATGAAATCTCATTGATGAGATTTAACAAAGCGCACATCTCTGCTCGGGAGGAAATAGAGAACGCTCATTTAATAGTATAGGATAGTAGGTACATACTAATTCCATGTAAGGTATCCTATTGACCTGCCCATGGGATTTTCTTTTTGCATAAATAAATGCCCCTGGTTTGCCTTTTGTTACAAAAACATGCTTTTGAGCGCTTCCCTTTGGTAAAAGCTTCACCGAAGTAAATTTCTTTTAAATACAAATTCCATGCTGCCATGATAGTATTTACTACTACTACTTGTTTGTAATTTGACTAATTCCATACTGTCACATGTGTACTTGTCATTACTCCGACTAGTAAATAGTTATCTGTGGCGCACATTATACCGCACTAGTTCTGTAATATAAAGTAAAAAGCACGCGTGCTTAATACACTGCATTATGATCTTAAAAGCGGTTCAATAAGATTAACTTTACGAGCAAGTGTGTTGAAAAATATTGTATCTGCATTCATGCTATAAATCGTCTATAAAAGTTTCTGAAACAGTTAGCTTATTGCCAAGATTGAAACGACCAGTGTCATAATAACCATAATATCATCCAAACGAGTGTTATAATGTTGTACTAAATTACATTATGCAACTTCTCTGCTTGTTCGATTCCTTCCGGTCACCTGCTGACCCCCGCGCCGACACAAGATTCACATTTTCCCAAATACGCTCCGTCACGCTTGGAGTGCTACGAAAAGGCGTAACTGGTTGTTTTAATGTTAGCAATAAGCTAAATGTTTCAGAAACTTTTATAGAGGATTCATATCATGGGTTTAGATAAAGTCCTGTATGCAACTGTACATAATTATTATATTATCGGTATTAAAACAGCTGCATAAATAACTATTATATTTTAAACCACGTTGACGCTGTAAAGTATGCTTTATCTGACAACGACGCCCTTAATATAACGTTATTGTGTGTGCAGCAGTGTGGCTGGCACTAGGATGAGCACGCAGCCCATCAACATCCCGGGCTCCCCGCAGCGACAGAGCTCGTCCTCGACCACCGACGATGATGACATGCTGCTCATTGTACCTGAAGTGAGTACTACCTGCTTTACGTGATATACAATGTACTTGTAACTTCCACTGAGAGCGTAAACACCATGTCAATATGCAGCGTAGACCTAGTTTAGCTATCTCGTCTCGCTATCTATTACGGGCGTAAAAAGAAAGACGCTTTACGAAGCAACACATAAACAGCTTTTATATAATATACACAAAATAATGTTTTGAATACGCAAATTAACGTTAATGGTCGTAATCCTATCATGTAGTAAAAATATATAATTTGATGAAATATTATGTTAATTTACGATATTTTATTTATTTACACAGTAGGCATAAAAAGGCATGAAGTCTCTTGGATGAGATTAAAAAAAGCACACATCTCTGCTCGGGTCAAAATTTAGATTGCTCTAATAATATAATAGTACAGGATTTAATAGTATAGTTCATACTAATTCCAGGTATAGTACATAGTAATTCCATACTGCTATGTCATAACTCCGACTAGTAAATAGAAATCTGTCTGTGGTGCACATTACCGCACTAGTGCGGTACTATTAAGTAAAAAGCACGCGTGTTTAATACATTGCACGATGAGCCTGAAAACGGTTCAATAAGAGCCTCTTTACGAGCAAGTGTGTTGAAAATACTTAACTTTAAATACTCTCCCGCTCCCTGTACCGCTGCTTGCACCCCACAAGCAAAGTTTTGCATGCGTTACATTACTACCATTAACTGTGAATTTCCGCACAATAAATAAAAGTCATTTTGCAATAGTTATTTTTGTACGACGTTATACTCAGTTCGATGTACAGAAAGCGTAGACGACGGCTATGCGACAGGTCTGCTTATACCCTGTACAAAGTGTAGTGTAACGTATCGTCATCGACTACTCTCGTCACAGGGCAAGTCCCGCCACCCGGTGCGGCGCTCCAACTCGTCGCCCGAGATGTCGTCGTCGTGGAAGGCCGGCGTGGCGGCGCGCGACCCGCCGCGAGCGCCCGCGCCGCCCGCGCAGCCCGCGCGCGGGGCCCGAGGGCCCGACGACCTCAGCGTGGACCTCGACGAGATGATCCTGCTGCCTAGCTGCGAGCCCACGTCAGTATACAGCTGTCTTTTTCATTGGAAATAAAATTAAGATAACATTGTTTATCGAGAATACGGCTTATTAGCACATTGCCACCGATACTGCAACGTTCTTTGCCAGCGACAAACAATATTACCCTTTAGAAATGCAACCACGTAACGCACCTGCTCCATACGCTAAGTTCGACCTGCGAAGAACTGTCATGCAATAACTGCATATAGTTAGTGCAACTGTTAACTGTGACATGTGGCACATAATATAATGTTTGTGTTTCTTTGTTGTATAATGTTAACTACTTTACATACTATTGTATAGAATCAAGATTATCTAACTGAACAGGCCGTCTGCTGTGAGTATACTGTACTTCTTCCCAACTAGAACACAAGGAAGTAGTGCAGGGCGGACGTACCCGGGGACCGGCTTATGTCATTTTGATGTTCATAAACTATCGATTCTAAGCCTAATTTGGATAAATGTTTTTTTATTAGATCGTAAGTAAAACGTATAATTACCCGGTACAGTAGCAGCAGTACATCGCTGTCGATGCACGCGACGAAGAAGGCGGCGAAGAAGAGCGACATGCGCGTGTCGTGCGAGGCCATCCCCGAGGAGATGTCGGGCACCTCGCCGCACGCTGCGCACGCGCAGCTCATGACGTACAACTCCGACCCCGGTATGTGCGCCGCGGTCTGGCCGTAAAAGCGCGAGTACGCGATTCAAATGAACACTAGCGACCCCTGTTTCGCATAGTTTTTACTACTGGACGAAAACCGAGGTTTCTTTATTATATTGCATATTTACAGTAATGTATTATGCACATAAACCTCCCGGAATAAATTCTCTAAATGTTGTTAAAAAGGGCATCAAAATCGATTACGTAGTTCAGAAGAACAATGCGGTCACACAGACCGACATGAAAAACGACTTTAATTTATAATATGTATAGATGACGTACTCGCGCAGTCAGTCGACTCGTGTGTGTACGTCATGATTCATGAAAACGATCGCTTATTCGCGCGGCACACGCCTTCGATTACTTCGACACAGGGTTAAACATACTATACGAACATTTAATTTCAGATGAATATTCTCAAGCTTATTTTGTCAAAATTAAAAGTAATTTATGTGCCAGAAACATAGAACATAAATATGATGTCCATACATTTCAGAGTAGGTCTTGATGTGAGCAAAATAAATCGCAGAATTTAAAGGTGCAAGTAGAAAGCGTTCGATTATCGTCAAACCGCACCGCACGGGTGACGTCACTGATCGACGAATACCCTGCGACGAGTTACGAGTTACTACGACTAGTTGCACCTTTATGGAGAAGACCTATGCTCAGCGGTGGATGTAGTCACATGTAGAAGAGAGTAATGGCTTACAGGATGATAATGAAACTAAATAACTACAAAAACTCTTTGTTTGATGTATCTTAGTAAAGATAAATAATAAAACTAATTATTATTAATTGAGTTCTGCAAATCATGAAGCATCAAACGTCTTCGTAAATTGCAAGAATCACTACAAAATAATGTCTCGAACACACGATAACCCAACATAAACTGTGCACGTTAAATATTAATATAGAAACATTAAACTAAACGGAAATAACAACACAAATGAAAATGTACATTAGATTACTTTCTACGAGCGTTTATATAAATAGACAACATACCGTCGGTTTGTCTATGATGAACGTTCGTAGAAGGTGCGTGTCCACAGCAGTGTGTTTGGATGTATGGTGTGTAGAGACCATTAGAGGCGAAGTAAACGAGCTGCAACTCGCGACAGCGTGGCAGGCTACATGCTATATCACTTGACTCCCTCAGGGTCCGTTGCACCAAGTAATTACGCCAGTAACAACAGTTACGCGAAGTGAGCTTCTCGTTGATGCACAGGGTCAAGTTAAATTAGTTAGCGAACAGACAGACGTGGTTCTTTATTTGATCATTTTTAGATATCGATACTCATCGCGTGTGTGGAGTTCCGTTACCTTATTTAATTTAACGGTGTATTTTGACATAACTAAGTGGAAGCTAACTACCGTACCAAACCTTCACTATGAGACCGACTGGCCGTAGCCACGGGTGCAACCCCCCCTAGAGCATGTCCCGGTGTCGCGAGTGCAGCGCAGTACAGAGCGCGTGCGCAGGCGCGGACGTCGCGCCGCAGCCCGCGCCGCCGCACGCCCAGCACCACCAGCTGCAGAAGGTATGCCCTGTTTGCTTTATTACGTGAACGTCTCTTTCCTTTATTACATCTACGGTAGCCGCGAAATTTTTGCAATTTCTGGGATCAGTGTCGACCGTAACAAATAATTATGTATTTACAAAATATATTACCAATCATAAATACCTGCAAATTGCAAAATACTTTAAAAAAAATGAATTTCGCGGGATACTTTGACGCTTTCGCCTTAAGGTTGAACTAGTCGCGGGTTCGAACTCACTGGTGGGCGTGGTTAAAAAGCAGGCTGTTTCACCTGGCATCGCGTCCAACAGAGATAGTATCAATGATGAGCAGTAAGACGCTAGTCTACATGCAAAACGTCTAGTTCGCACGCATACAAACACCGTTCCGAACTATTTTAGTAAAATTAGCGCGTAAAAAATAACAAAATCTCCTTTGAAAGAAAGAAAGCATATCGTTTGGATACAGTTCGTGAAACACAAATGCAAAACGATGGATCTTTGGAAAATGGAGTTTCATGAAAGAACCACTGCGTTAATCAATTACAATTATAATTTATTGATCTCTTCTATAATGGAGCTTTCATGTCGGTGTCGACATTCTTTTGGAGATTTTAAACTTCTTTTATTACTTATTTACGTCTCTAAAGTTGCGTTAAATTTAGCAAGAAAAACGAATCTTTGTTGGCTCAACTTTTTAAGGGCTTTTTATTTTACAATTCTGTTTCCGCACAGACATAATTAAGTATGAGAAAAAACGATATCATGTTTAACTTATATACAATATCAAACAGTGGAGTATTCCCCTCGCGAAATTTGTATGGAAAAATATCGACTAGTGCAACCTTAATGGAATTTATATAACTCTGCCTTTAAAAAAAGCAATTTGTTATGAGCCAAATCCAATAATTAGGAGACTAGAATTTAGCCCAGGTACGCACGGGCGATATTTTCCCGTGGCGATGTTTCTTCGCAAACTGGATTGTCAACGCTCTACTTACTTACTTATGTTTTGAACAAATAAATTATCTTTTTTATCTACTTAGCGCCGAGAGTTGAAAATCCAAAAGTGTGTCTTTTTGACGATAACATCCCGCCGCGATATTGTTACATCCGTGCGAAAGTGGGCTTAGTCGTATGTGTAACTAAACTTGTTCGGTCTCCCCCCGGGGCGCAGACGGCCAGCGACGGCACGGTGCCGGAGGGCCGAGGGCCGCGGGTGCACGCGCTGGGCGGGCCGGGCGCGCTGGGCGGGCCGGGCGCGCCTGGCGGGACGGGAGCGCCTGGCGGGCCGGGCCGCGACGACCTGCCGCCACTGGCGCGCTCCAAGCGCTCCAACACCATCTCCGTCATGAGCCCCACGCGCCGCCACAGGTGCGACACACGTACTGAGGCCCACATGATTTAAAACATCGTTCTGTTTCTGTCCATCGTTGGAAGATGACAGAGACAATGATGTTTTAAATATGTTTATAGTCAGTGCCATCCACGAAGACGCGCCCCACTCCGCGATTACTGTACTGTACGCTACACCTTAGTGTACAGTCTTCGTGGATGGCACTATCTATAGCGCTAAACTATCTGTTGGATATAGATGACACTATCTATTGTGCATGATCTTTTAATTTGTTGCTATTTTTTGCTTTTCAACTAAGTTCTTTCCTTTTAATCCTTATAAATTAAAAAAACCTGCTATTTCAAATTAAATGAAAATAATAAGTATCGATAGCAATCAATCCATCCTTTCCTTCGTTTTATTTGTGAGTTATATTATTTAACCTCTGCTTGTTTTTCCCGCTTCGTGTGTTGTTCGGTCGCGCTGCTACAGTATGTCCGCGGGCAGGGCGGCGGGCGCGGGCGCGGGCGCAGGCGCGGGCGGCGGCGTGACGCCGGGCTTCGTGTTCCTGCAGCTGTACCACAACATGAGCACCTACCCCATCACTCCGCCTGTACCAGGTAGATATACAGGCTGCTCCAAATAGTGACGTCATTAAAAGAAATTGATTCCCCGTATCCGAAAATACCCCATGTATGTTCCGTGATTCTTGATAGTTTTCGAGTTATAATTTTTTTTTATTCTTGTAATTTTTACATGGTTTTTCACATTCTTTTTTGCAATTTGCATTGTTATGAAATATTCTTTCAGACTAAAATAATCTTGTTACAAAAATTTTGATCCATCAGGAGGAATTTACGTTGGAATGATTCAGAGTCGAAATTTTCGAGTAAACTTTTTTGTGATATTGAGCAAGCCTATATTCCGCGTAGTTTTGAAATGATTTAGGAACCAGCTCGTATTTTTTTTTTTCAAGTAGAAACGACTTTGTCACTCCGAACATTAATTCCTCCTTTTCGTTTTTTTTTTTCTTTTTATCTTGAATTATTTGTACAAAGAAGATTATTTTATGTCTCAAAGAATATTTCATAACAATGAAAAGTGCAAAACAAGAATGCGAAAAAACCGTGTAAAAATTGGAAGACATTTTTTAAATTAATTAAATAAAAATAAAATATTTATCAAGTAATTAAAGAAATGTATTTGGTGTCACGATTGACACCACGAGGCGCTCAGCAGACGGCGGACATTCTGTCCGCGACTGAGCGCAGTAGAGTCGTTGTCTTCCGCTCTATCGTCGTGAACAAGTTGTCCTTCCATCGTCCGCTCAGCGCCTAAAAACGAGCTGTAGAGCTAACTAAGTCCTGTACAGGTGAGACGCCGACGATCCTGAACCCGCTGGCGGAGCGTCCGCTGCGCGTGTCCGGCGTGCAACACGAGCGGACCATCAAGAACCTCGACCTCGTGCCGCCGCTAGAAACATATAAAGTAAACATCTGATTTTAACACATACTATCCTATTGTCAAGCAAATATCTCCACAACAGAGCACGGAGACGCCGCGGCGGCCACTGTGAGAGGCGGCATTGTCAACACCTTTCTTACAAACCAAGCGTGTCACTGATAATAATAGCACTCGTGACGTAAAGAAACTGGCGACTTTTAAGACCGTCCGTCCTGCACTGCCGTCTGTGGTCGCTACCGGCGCGCGGTACGGCTTCTTGCTCTGCGATCTCCCCAAGGCATGCTGAGTTCACATTTCGCGCGTCGGCTATGACCAGCCCCCAAGAAGCGATAATTTCACCTGACTCAGCCGCACCGCCCTCCACTGCACCGTACAGTCAACCGCACACCAGTGGTAACTATGGCACTACTAACATCGCCATTACTGCGACATAAAGGCGCTGTCAATGTGAAATTGTTACCAGTGATGTGCGCCTGGAAATGTCGTCTACGTCTAATATTTATGCTGTCACTATAATATCGGTAAAGAATTTGATGGCATCCGTAATACCGTACCGTAATATTGTACGCATGATGTGTTTACAGATCGGAGTGTTGTACGTTGGGCCCGGACAACAAGATAACGAAGTGTTAATATTGAAGAACGAATACGGCAGTGTGAGGTACGTCACAACGTTAACTGTTAACTGCACTAGCATTGTTATACGAGTATGCATGTTGTTACATTAATCGCGTATGTGTGTGGGTTTCATCGGGTCAAGTTTAAATTTCCTTCAGGCTTGGTTTTGTAGCACCTTGTAGTCTGCTCTGGATTTGTGCCCGGTTAATAACAAATAGACGCAGCAAATGTAGATTCACAGTTAAAGAAGAAGGGTTCAACTGTACAGGACCGACTGAGGAGCACGGGAGGCTCTTACATGGGAGTTGTAGCATAACTCGCGAATATGGTATTGGACTGGATTTTTTTATTAGACATATCGAAACTTAAAAAAACCTCCACTACGGCGATACGCAGTTCACCCACATTAACGGGCGCTGGGATTCCGGATATTACTCTTCGCTTCAGCAGGTCCCAGACGTGTTCTATCTCAGTTGCGCTCAAGTCTGGCATAATGAAGTCCTTGACTTTCAAGTAATGTTATACAAACTAGTTTTTCGATTTATTTTTTATGTTACTACGCCATCGCGTTTACCATGCACCTCATTAGAAGTATCAATCTTCGGGGAATACTTGTTTGCAGGTACGCAGAGTTCCTGACGCAGCTGGGCACGCTGGTGTCGCTGGAGGGCGGCGACGACGACCAGCCGCACCTGTTCCTGAACCTGGAGAAGGGCGGCAAGGACGGCCACTACACCTACGTGTGGAACGACGATATCATGCAGGTAACACAGCTCCGAAGAACTACCTACTGTAGCTACAACCTAGGAGTCTTCAACACTCGAGTGCGTAGGGTACTTGTAGGTGAGCGTGCTAACCGCATCATCGCGTACTTTAGTGGCCTAATACGAGCCTATAAGGCCTGTGTTCACCAACATTCAAACCACCGGTTAAGTATTAAACATTTGGTTTATGTCAAATTTCCTAAGGAAATTTTATATATAGAACTGATTAAATATCTAAACAGTTGATTTAAATTTTAGTGAACACAAGGCTAAAGAATATTTAAATAAATGTTGAAAAGATTAGAATACATCTGGCTATGCATATCAGGTGTCAGTGTAAGAACTATCGTTTCTAAGGATTATTTGAATACTGAACAGCTGATTTTTTTAAACGACTTAGGGCGGATCTGACTAAACAGGAATGGATTTTATCCGCGGAATAAGATTTACTTGTGACAGTTCTCGTATGGAGAAACTGTAAAAACTTCAAACTGTATAAAATTTATTCCTGTTTGGTCGATTCCGCCGTTAAAAAAAAGGAGGTTATCAATTCGTATGTATTGTTAGAACTACAATAATATATTCACATAATATCTTATGTGTATGTATTCACATAGTATATTCACATAATATCTTATGTGAATATATTATTGGTGGCAAAAAACGAAAATTCAAAACCAAAGACACCGACTTCCGAAATGAAAGTTATTTTTCACTTTGTAGTGATGATTTTTTGAAGTCGGTTGGTTTTTTTTAAAGTTTTTATTTCCTACATAATTAAGTCGCAACTTAGTACCAAGTCCGTGGTAGCAGTTTGGATTTGACATTATTTGTAGCAATTGTCGCAATAAACAAATATTCACAAAAAAAAAATTAAACGTCTATAATATTTCTTATTATGGCAAGCAAATCCGATGTCGACCATTATTCCAACGTCTAAAGTGAATCGAAAAAGCAAGCTACACTTTTTAACCCCTTTAAAAAAAAAATTTTTTTAAAAAGAGGTTATAGAAACTGCTAAAATTCGTCGATGATATGACGATCCTTTTGTTAGTTGAAGTGTAACGCGGTGTGAGTGTGGCAGGTCCTGTTCCACGTGGCGACGGCGATGCCCTCGTCGGCCAAGGACCCCACGTGCAACGAGAAGCGCAAGTACATCGGCAACGACTACGTGTCCATCGTGTACAACGACTCCGGCGCCGACTTCAACATACACACCATCAAGGTAAACTGACGACATCACGACACTTTACGTTACAATCTCTATGATTTCGGATAAATGACGAATTTCGAGACGTATATGACATATACCTGCGGGGCGAGCACCTACCGAAGACCTATACACGGTGGATTTTTGGGTATCCTGCCTTTTCGCCGAAAATTGTTTGGCAGATTATCACTTGCCAACCAACGTTTCGCCGATGTTTCACTTTGACAACTAACGATTAGCAAATCTTTGTATG
Source organism: Eupsilia transversa (assembly GCA_914767815.1). Lineage (NCBI taxonomy): Eukaryota > Metazoa > Arthropoda > Insecta > Lepidoptera > Noctuidae > Eupsilia > Eupsilia transversa. The sequence goes on from OU611880.1 coordinate 269,608, forward strand.
ACACCGTTTCATTTGGTAGAATTATTGTTAAGCTGATTATTATAATGACACGAAACGTTTGGGACATTTATCATTAATCGCACCTTTAAAATGACAACGACGTAAGTGCGAAAACACCATTTTTGAGAAAAACGCTTTTGAATTCTTTTTTTTCCTATAACAGAAACATTTTTTTTGGAATTATATTTATTATTGTATGTATTTTATACAAAAAAATATAAATAAGGATAAAGGCTAATTTGTAAAATATTTTTGAATATTCTATCTCTGATATTTTATTTGCTATTTATATTAATTTCGGGGGCTGCCTTTCTGCTTTCAAGAATCCTCAAAGAACAATGACGTAAATGCATGTGCAATGACATAAACATTAGCCTTAATATAAAAAAAAAATAGTTTGCTGCTAAATAATTACTTACATCTCTTCAATATCCTCCTAGTCATATTTTAGTTTCTGATACCAGCAGTAAGTCATATTTTAAGAGTTCTCTTAATTTAATGTATTAAGTGTACTCTCGCCTAACAACCTTAATTAATTAAAACTCATGATGTAGTGCACTGTAATGTTTTTATTAGGTACTACACTTAAAAAAAACAATCAAAAATGTTTATCAAGTCTACTTTCTCAGTGAAACTATTAAATTTAAAAGAATTCTGAACTAAAAAGTATGTCTTCTTAAAATCCACTTAATTAAAAGAGCTTACTCACTAACAGCAATATTAAATTACTTTTTAAAACAATCACAAGGATTTTTATTCCTCTTTTACGCATTAATTATACCTTAGCATAATTATGACAAAATGTCATAGAACACAGTTAGGTAGGTTATTTTAAAAAGTGTCATTATGAAAAGCAGACCAAACGTACAGTTGGTAACTGTGAGGTTGGGAAATAAAACAAAATTATATGATAAGTTGGCAAATGATTATTCGGCGAAATAAAATTCTGCGAAACGTTAGTTGCCAAGTGAAAATCTGGCAAACAATTTTCGGCGAAAAGGCAGAGAACCGGATTTTTGAGATGGGGCAGTAAGGGCAGCTACCTTAACCATTGTAGCTACAGGAAAATGGTCTTAGGAGACAGTCCAACTTTATGAGATATTTTGACATGCATTCACAGATTTAGAAAAAAACAACAAAAACAAAAGTTCGTAAGTTTAGCAACAAAATGGGCAGTTTTCACAAAAACTTTTTTTGATGCCAATCGACCCTGTTTCTTATAATGATCAAAAAAGTCTCTCAGACCAACTGTGGTTTGAGTACTAGAAAAGCTAGAAATCGCAAAAAACTTTTCCCATACATTTAATAGGAAATGAAGCTCCAACTTACACCGTACCGTGCGTCGGTACAGACACAGAGTGATCGCTATTGTTGCACTCGCAGGGGCAGCTGAACTTCTGCATCGTGGTGGTGGAGCCCTACGAGCACGGCATGAACCGCGTGTTCGTCAAGACCAAGGACGAGCGCATCCGCAGCAAGTTCCTCGCGCACCTCGACACGCACTGCGTGTCCGACACCAACGTGGCGCTGCTGGCCCGGCAGATGGCGCTGCACTGCGCGGTGAGTTACACTGTGGCTACCGGGCTTGCTTGTATCACCAAGCTGCTCTGCGGCAAGGTGGCACTTTTGAAGGAACACTCAAATATTTATGCTGCGGTATAGGAAAAAGGCCCAAAATATCATGCAGAATTGTATCCGCGTGCGTGTCCGGGCCGCGCGGCTCCGTGAGGCGACAGTGCGCTCACACGTGTCGGAGACGCGAGCACGCGGCCGCAATCCCGCGGGACAGTTTACAATTTCCACCTTTTAACATAAATATAATGAGATAGACTAGCTGCCTCGTTGGTTTACTGGTCGCAAGCGATAGGGGAGACTGGGTACAGTTGAAACAATTTTGCTTTGAACGCTCGTAGCAAAGCCATTTTGAAACATAACAAACAACAAAACACATAAAATGAAAGAATAGACTTTCGTTTTCAAATAAATCTCAGAATTAGAGCCTCAACTGCCATATTTACTAGATAGGAAGAATTTAATAAAATAATGTGCCACTGTTTCAACCGTACCGATACCAGGGGCGGTTGAAACAGCGATTGGGGTCAGTTGAAACATAAACAAATAAGTTATAAAAATCAGTTTCTTTATTCATAATCAACAAGGAATAGTTAAATTCTAGTATGGCACCATTTCTATCAGTCTTAATAATTGTTTCGAACATAAAAAGAGCTCTTCTGCTCCGGTTTAAACAAACAAACTAACACGAATAAACAAGAATAACTAAAAAATCAACAATCAGTCTCAATAATTAAATGATAATATAAGATTTCCATATCTCAAATTATCTGTAGGAACAAAAACAAGCTGAACAGCAGCTGCTGTCAATAATTTAAAAAAAAATACAAAAAAAACATTTGTTAAAGTTAACAAATTCTTTAAAGTAAAATATAGATCCTAATCGGATTCGTTGCAATTGTGGCAAACATAATGTCGCCCACCATCTGTACCTAAATTCTAAGTGAGACCACATTTTACAGCCTCCTTGACATTGTACCCATTTTTCTCCGGATCAACTGTCCGTGAACGCTCCCACACATATGAGGCAAAAATATTCATCTTCTTCCGATGAAGCTGGTGAATCGGCCTTCTTCTTCTTTGTTTTACTTTTAGGCTTCTTCGACGTACAGAGCGCGCAAGGTGCAACGCGTCACTGTGATTCATGTCCGGGCTCGCCGGCCGCGTCTCTCTCCCCTTGTACCCCTCACCACACCGCTAATAGTTTACGAGTTATTAGCGTTGGTTTAACCGTACCCTGCTGCAACCGTACCCAGTCTCCCCTACTGCTGACCATGCGGTCCTGGGCTCGATTCCCGAGTCGGCCAAAGTGTTTTGATTTCGATTTTCTATCTGCAATTTCTCATTAGCAGCCCGGAGTCTGGATTTTGCCCGGTCCATAGCAATAGAAGCGCCCTTATTACATGGGACTTAAACGTAACTGACGAAATGTAAGTGAACTATAGGTACACCTCTGCCTAACCGAGGAAACGAGGTGTGTTATGTTGCAATGTATACTAACTGTAGTACGGTGTGTCGCTTGCAGCTGGCGTCGCACATCTCGCAGTCGCTGAAGCTGGGCGGCGCGCCGTACGCGTCCAACTCGCTGGAGCGCCTGCGCCTCATCAAGCGGCTGCGCGTGCGCGCGCAGGCCGAGCGCCTGGCCGCGGCCGCGCGGGCCCCCGAGCCCTACGCCGGGCCCCCGGACCTGGCGCACCGCGTGGCCATCGACGACTTCAACGACTACACCTAGTGCCGCGGCGCGAGGGGAGGCAGCTACGACCGGAACGAACTCATCGGCGACAATGAATACCTGATTCCTTACGTATTGATTAATTGAAGGATTCGATGAAATTGAATATATTTTTGGTATTTTTTATGCTTCCGACGCGTGATACCTACGACTTTTGAATTTCGCTAATTTGAAAGACGATAAAAAACTTACATTACTCTTAAATTATTTGAAATTGTAATAAGAATAAGAATCATTAGCCTATATACTTGAACGGATCACAAAAGCTCACATACGTAGTAGAGTTCTCACTAGATGATATTCATAACAATAACACTGTAATGTATGGGTTCCCGAGCCTCACAAACTGTATATAACTGTATAACCAAATTAGCGAAGTTCAACCTCTCCACAATGTACTGTAACTATTTGGTCGGTGTTTATATAATGATTACACGCTGGTCGCGGACGCACTTCCCCTGCGACCACAGCACTTCGACGACCTGGTCGCTGGTCGCACGTTCCTCCGGGCACTAGCAGCGGGCGGGCTCCAGCGTATCGCTTACTCGATGACGTCACTGCTGCACTCATATTTCTAAATAATTAGTTTGTCTCGGTGTAGTTACTGCGACGACACCACGTATCCGGCAAACTAAGGCTCCTTTGTAATCGGAGCGATTTATCGCCGAAATACTGTCGTGAACTTGTACACGTTTGTCATGACGACCGAGGTTGAACTAAAGTTAAATAGTCGCTACATATTTCCGTGTTCGCACTAGATAGTTCACGATCAATGTATGTGTATCCTGCACTCGTATAGCAGCGACACTGCCGCAGTAAACGGTACGCGGGAGTGCCGGCAGTGTCGGGAGTGCCGCCTGAGTGTGCCACTCGCGAGCTTGTCGACGTTATAATATTGTAACTGTGTATCTCATTCTATTTTTTTTTACAAAAAAAAACACTTTTTTGTGAGATGTGATAGTAGCGTAACAATTAAATACGAAATAGAAATACGAAAAATATATTTAAAGCTGGCAGGTTTTCTACAAATCGCTTCGCTTACGGGATCTCGCGACTTTCATATAGTGGTTTAAATTAGAACGAATACCGCCTCGAGTATAAGTTGACAGTTTAGTTCTCGCGCGACTCTCACGACCGGCTTCTAACGGGATCAGTTGGCCGCGTCACGTTATGATATTCTGATGGTATTATTGGTGTGTTGCGTCGAGTCCGACCCGCGGCGTACACGGTACACGGTCAGAGCTTACACCATGCACTCACTATTATACAACCAATGTATTGCGGAACTATGAAATCTTTTTTGTTTATTTATTCGATTCTACCGATACATGTTTTTGTCTAGGTTGTCTGTGGCTTAAATAGTTTAATTTCTTATATAAATTTAGATTTTGAACTGAATAATGTAAAAGTTAATGTTAAGGATTTTAGTAAGTACATGTTTTCACAAAATATGAGTTTGTCAGTAGTTAGCGGCGCGAATCGGCTGGCGCGGCGTGACGTCACGTTGTGTGACATCAAACGGGCGAGCCGCGCCGCGCGCGCAACAGAAAGTCGTTAAACAGTTGAGGCATTTCTTGTTTATATATATTTTATGTAGCAATTTATTTCCTGACAAAAGATTTTGTAATCAAATAAATGATGGCTATTTTTTCGCATGTTTTATTAGTAACAACTTCTCTCGCAATGTACCCATTTGGGAATCAGATATAAACAACTCAAGTTTGCCCAGCCAAGTTGCAGACCGAGTGAATAGCGAATATTCGTGAGGAATTCGAGAGGCACGAAGATGATGTAGAGTCGATCAGCCAAAGGAGGTAATACTAGTTCCATATAGCATTTTACTGTAAATACATAAGACTAGCTTATTGACTATCATAATAATTTTATAATGCTATAGGATTTGTTTGTAATGGGGGCGGTGTTGTCCTACTGTTTACTTATTATTTTGTAATGTGTAAAGATTATACTATACTAAACATACATTACTTATTAATTAGTCAAATATTTGTTACAGGGTGTACAGGTGGATGAAATGTTATTTTGATGCCTTTGCCTTGACCCGCGACACTACTTATCACCAAATGAGACTTGCGATCACTCCGAACACATTCCATAATCCATACTGGTACAGTCGCCGTCAGATATATTGTAGCAGACAAGGTGACCAAATACTTCTGAACAGCTTAAAATGTCAATAAGTTGCATACTCTACAAGTCACCATTAATATCTGAACATTCATTACTTCATTAATATCAGATCAGATGCTTGTCAATATTCACACATCTAACCAAAAATATCTGAACACTTACAACGTCAAATGTATTTATGCAGATGGGGTAGTCTAGGTAAGCTCAGTGTTTGTCTGCGTAGATACACTTGACGTTCACAACATCCGGTGTATGACACAACACAGACAAACACGTATTCCTGATATTTTTGGTTAGTTGTGTGTTTAGAAATTATTGACAAGCATCTGCTGATATTAATGAAGTAATGAATGTTCAGATATTAATGGAAATTTCTTGTTTATGGAAGTTATTGACATTTTAAATTATTCAGAAGTATTTGGTCACCTTGTCTGCTACAATATATCTGACGGAGACTGTACTTCTTTCTGAAAATGCTGCTGCCCTCTGTGTTGTACATATTGTTTTTCATTTGTTACTTCCTCCACGGGTAATCAAATACCTTTAAACTGTGCTAGTAAAAAAGTAACTCGCATTATTTAGTTTTAGTCACTAAAATAGTTTTTTTAATTTAATTAAAATAAAAGTGTTTTATTTACAAACAATAATTACAGTATCACCTACTAATGATCTACACTACCATGGGCATGTCTATTATGTGACAAACATGACATTTTGTAACATCCATCAAATAATCAGATGAGAATGATACAGTTGTTACGTAGCTCATGATTTATAAGAAACTATCAAACTTGTGGCATGGCTCTCATCGTCAGAAATCCGTACTTTACTCAGTCTTCTGGTCAAGCTTCCTCCTCCAAACTTTGACTTTGCCCCGGAGCTCCCGCAGCCTCTTCATCTCATCCTTAAAGTCCTGATGCTCATCTCGGAACAAGCCGTACTCTCGCAGCTTCAGCATCAAGCTGTGAGTCTCAACGTGTCTCGGGTAATAGTGAATGATCTCCTCGTTAGTATGAACCGGCCGTTCAGAAAACATTTTGACGACTTTCATGGACTTAGAATTGGTGGGTATTGCGACCTCGCCGAAGATCCTATTGGATAGGCGCTGCATACGACGCGCATAGTTCGTCGATGCCTTTATTAATTGTGAATATTTAGCGTAGTTTGTAGTCATTTTAGTAGTTTACCTGCAAATATGTTTTAGGTTATACTAATAATTCTGTAAAGCAGGTAAATGTATGAATAAAAAATTTAAAAAATCATTCACCTTTCTGCTTGAAATATTTAATTTAACTGAAAATATATAATTCCGAGGCACCAAAACAAAATTGGTAAAAATAACCTCACAATAGTCACAATGAATTTGCTGCTGACAGATGTATGACATAATGACAATGACAGTAACAAACAGTGTTGCCGCTTAGGGAAAAATAAAGTCACCAAACTTCTACTAAAATGTCACTATTATAGATTGGGTGAAAAATTTAATTCAAAAAGTCACTAGAAGTCACTTTTACTGATTAAAAGTATTTTTTTTAAACATATGAAAAGTCAACGAACAATAATTTGAATTAACCAAAAACACTTTAAAAATTAATTAGTTGCATTCTTGATTTTCCCACTCAGTTCTGAACTTCTGACTATACGCCTTCTTCTTTAAAGGCAGATCCATTTCAGAAACTTTAATCAAACTTGAAAACAAAACGATAAAATAAACCAGTTTCACTCAGAGAATATCAATGTTACTACAAACAATAACATTCGAGAACTATGGACCAAATAAACTATATAATACTTGACTATACTTTAAACATTTTACGTTAAGATAGCAATATATTTTTCTCGTGACAAAGCGAGATGCACGATCATGCCTATAAACGAACGAATCGTGCTGCAACGTGGAACGTTAATAGGGGAATACCCGGTTGGTCAAATCATATTATAGGTACATAGAGCATGGACCCAACCAGTCTATGGGTCAAATGAACATTTCGTGTTCCCAGTGCACGTTAGGTACTTAATAACTACACAATTTTCTGGTTTATTAAATATAGATTGCATCAACAAGATAATTAATATGTACTGTTGTGTTGTCATGAAAAAGTCACCAGACTTTTTTTTGTCACTAAATCGTGAAAAAAAGTCACCATAAACATCTAGTGACAAAGTCACTCACAAAGTAACTCGGAACGCAGCCATTGTTTGTTACTAACAAACAATGGCTGCGTTCCGAGTTACCTACGTTACGATGTAATCGATTTGAGCGTACCCGTTATGAATAATCTTGAGCGCGATAACGATGTTCCGTGAATCGTCTCAATCGTCACAGATGACATCATGACATACGCCAACTTGCGATAACGACGACCATGCCTTTTTAGTGTTCCGTAGTCAACAAGGAACCCTTATAGTTTCGCCAAGTCCGTCTGTCTGTCCCCGGCTTAGCGCAGAGACTGATAGTACTAGAAATCTGTTAACCTTATTTCGCCAAAATATAAATATGATACCACACTTTTTGTGCGAAATAAGAAGAATATCGGGATTTATTTTTAGTATTCGGGAAAAGCGGGATTTATTTCGTTTACGAATGACGTTGGCCGATACTAGCCGATAGTGTGTACGCGAATGATCTCGTTAGGTAATTCGCTGAGACTAATATTGACACTGACAGCTCATAAACGTGCTGATCGGGTGCAGTTTTATTTGTGCAATTCGCCCTTAGTCTGAAGTGATAAGGCTGACTTGGAACGCAGCCATTATAATAATGCTCTGTGAACGCAGCCTTTGGTGGACTGCCAGACTGTCAAGCCCACGCTGTAAATTTCTCCTGTAATCTGTCAGATCCGTCAATATTCATTCAAATTAAAAGCCATTTAAAATCGCTCACAGCGCTCACATCATTATTTTGCGTTCCAGATACTTAGAGCATTTAACCTTATTCTAAGTCCAGATATTACGATTATTACAGCAAGGCAAGCAAGGGATTTTATTATTATTAGGGCTGTCATCAATTCGGAACGCTCGTGAACGCGCTTACAGTGCTCGCTCAACGTCAAAATTTATAACATTCTTTGTGCATACATAACACATTTCTTAGTTTTTTGCAATATGCAGGTCAGTATCAGGTTGCATGTTGATTAAAATATGATTCGTTACCGTAACAAATATGGCTTTGCAGAATTATAATTAATAGAATCCGCAATACAACACCATAATCCTCAAATGTCATGATTTCATGAAATAGTCAATCAATAGGATTATAATGAACTTAGAGAGTTGTATTGATAATTTGATTAATCCTATGTATAAATATCTTTTAAGGCCGCGAATCATATTTAGATCTGTAGATCAACATACAACCTGATATCAACATCCTGACCTGCAAATTGCAAAAAACGTAAGAAAATTTGAATTTCGCGGGCTACCTTGGAGTATCCACCATATTTATACCATATTATTTCGCAAACGGCTCCTTCAAACCAAAAATGGTGTTCTCAAACACAATATTTTTGAACGACCTTTCCAACGATACCACCATGGGATAGACTAAAAAAAAAACCCCACTTCAACGTATAAGGGAGGTGCACTAAAAAATTTTTTTTTTTCATGATTTCATTTTACCACTTTGTCGGCATAGTTACTAGATAGTGTTCCCATAGCAAGCTCTGAGTGTCGGAATGGTTACTAATTACATTGCGTGTATGTGTTCTTGTGTATGAAACTTCCTATTATTATAGTGTGTAGGAAAAGGATTTTATAAAGAAAATCACAGAAAGACAAGACCAGGCATTTATTTCAATTAGGCTTGGCGACTTGAGCGCGCCACGCCACATCTGGCAACACCCACCCACTGTCTTAGCACCACAGAACGTTAATACTCAAGAGTTAGCACCACAGAACATAATATATAGTTAGCACCAGCCAGCACTAGCGGCAGGCAGCGGTACGTGTAGGAGTATCGCTAAGTGAAAAGAGGGGAGCGCATTTCTTATAGGCTCACTCAGGTGCTAACCGGGCACGGTTGCTTTGGTGAGTACCTGAACAAGATTGGGCGAGAGGCCACTGCAAATTGCCACCATTGCGGAGGCGGCTTAGATTCTGCACAGCACACACTCGAGGAGTGCCCTGCGTGGACTTCTGAAAGACAGGTCCTGGTCGCCAGGATCGAGCGAGATTTGTCTCTGCCAGCAGTAGTTGGATCTATGCTGGCGGAGTCGGAGAACTGGGGGGCAATGACCTCCTTCTGTGAGACCGTGATGGTTCAGAAGGAGGCTGCTGAGCGGGATCGTGAGAGGGTTGATCCCGCTCGTAGAAGAAGGCGTCGGGGAGGCAGCCGCTTCGACGCCTAACATGCCGAAACCCCGCCTGCATCCTTCAAAGCAGGCGGGAATTTTGGATCACGGGTGCTCACAGTTGGGACTCTGTCCGCCCATTGAGTGATCTCAGGGAAGATGGTTAGTTGGTGCACAGTGGTCACGTTCTGTCTTGCACATTTGCACAGCTAGGTTCCGGAGAGACTCCTTTACAGTCTCCCCAGAGATGTGCCCTAACAGGCGTGGCACAGAGGGGGTGTCGGATCGGTCTTTTGAGAGGTAACGGTGCCCCTTCCATGTGCGGTGACCACCGGGGTGGTTTTAGTGGGGTAAAAATCCCACACTCGCCGATCTTATCCCCAAAGACCGGGCGCCTTTTGAAGGTTTTCCCCCGAAAACAAAAAAATAAATAAAGGAGTAAGTATCCCTAAGTACAAGACGTAGTCTGACGCATCCCTAAGTAGTCTGTGGCTGTGGCAGTCTGTGGGAGTATCACAGGATGATAGTGATAGCTTAGCTAATCAAAATTAACAAAATAGAAATACTTTACCGTACGTACCGTACCGCTGGAGCTGGAGTAGATAGATCTCCCATATTATTATTATACTATACTCTTTGAGATAGATAGTATTCTGTTTATTTACGAACCAAATAAAACCTAAGCAAAGAATTTTTTTGTATCTATTCCTTCTAAATCAAGAAACAGGGGATATCGGATAAGGCTACTCAGCTTCAGTTATTCTCTGTCCCTAACGTTTGTTGCGCTCAGTAGTGGTTCAGGTGTTTGTAGCGATTATAAACCAACTCCCTAAATTATTCTGAATGTCTTACTTCGTGGCGGAAGTGCCGGAGGTCGTCGTAAAACCGGTGAGTAACTACACATACACATTGGATATTGTTCTAAAAACATATTATGATGTAAATAAATCAACATTGAACCCAAATAAGTCTGTGCCCTAGCTATTGCCACTAGAACGACGCCGACGGGGCCAGTCCGTCATCAAAAAACCTTAAAAAAACATTTACTTGTTTATTTTCATGTTTGTTTATTTTCAGTACCTACTTATTAATGCTTTTGCAATGTTGTCTAAAGTCTATAAACATAATGCTGAATGTAATATCAACTGATGTTTATATATTTATATCTTTATAGAAAGATTTTTTACATTCATAGGGCCATTTCTGTACAATAGATTAAAATAATAGAAGCCTCAGTATCTAAAATTGAAATTACTTTACTTGTAATAAAATTATACTTAAATATTTACTAACCATAGATTACGCACAGACAAGATCTACTTTTTGTCTGCAAATAGAACCGCTAACATTCTATTCTGCTTTTATTTACCTAAGTTTTAATTTAGTTTTTACTTTATACTCATTGTTAACTTATTAGAATTATTAGTATTTATGCCTGAAACACAGGTTCAACCTAGTTCAGGCAAATAAGGAACTGTGCTCTATTTTAAATTGTTTAAGGTATTTATTGTAAAAGTGTCGCTTTTTATAAATAATAGTTATTTATGCAACTGTTGTATAATAAGGGGTATTAAAACACGAATGTGGCGTTAATAGTACCACATGAGTGTTTTAATACCTAATTATATACAGTTGCATACAAGACTTTATCTACACCCATGATTATGAATCCTCTATAAAAGTTTCTGAAACAGTTAGCTATTGACAACATTAAACCGACCATAGCCCGTACCCGCCAAACGTGACAATAACGTATTTAGGAAAATTTGTCAGCGTGGGGGTCTGCACCTGCTGACCACAAGGAATAAGGAATCGAAGGAGCAAACGAGTTGCATTATGAAATTTACTACAACATTATAACACTCATTTGGATAATATTATGGTTACTATGACGCTGTTCGTTTTAATGTTGGCAATAAACTAACTGATTCAGAAACTTTTATAGAGGATTTATAGCATGAGTGTAGATAAAAGATTTTATATTATTATTATATTATATTATTTTTACGTCTCTTGACATTTCTCGGGACCCTGGGGTCCAGGACCTTTGGAAGACGTATGAGGGGCCGAAGCCAACTCATAGAGGCCCGTTAGACTTTTTTTTAAATGAGGTACCACACACATTATCATTATTACACATATTATTATTATTATATTGAACAATTTTGCAGGGTAAAATGATCAACCTTTCAACTGCAAAGATGAAGGCCATCCTGGCAGCAGTAGTTCTCATGTTATATGTTTATCTCTTAATATACTTCAAAACCATATACCTAAGGAATAAAAGACTTGACAACATCATGGCCATGGTAAGCAACACTTGTATATTTACATTTATTTATTTATTCTGAATAAAATGAAAATTATAGCCAAAAATTATTCAAGACCTGTCATACTGCAGGAAAAAAGTGTGTGTCGAGCGAGACGCACAACTGGATTTTACTTCTTATTACGATTGGCTTTGAATATTATGCAATATGCAAAGGAGGTAAATAAACACATCTCATACAATACTCAAAGCATTACCGTCACCAAAAAAACACTGCGATCTTATAATTTCTGCTTCTTTTTACATTGTTTACTTAAAAATATAGAATTAGGATATAAAACAAATTCAATTATTTTTCCATTTAAAAAGAAATTCAATCCAAGCTTACGCACATTCAGAAATCTGAGTTAGCCAATTTTAACGGATTTATAACATTTTTTCAAGGAAATTTGTTATTGATAAAATGCCAAGAGGATTATCAGAAGTTTTACGAGCAAGAATTGTAACTTTGAGGGAAGAAGGACATTCCACGAGAGAAATAGCACTCAGAGTTGCTGTATCCCAATCCTATGTCGTGCCGTGCCCACGTTGCAGAGGTACCACGGCATGGATAATTTAGCTGACCGACCCCTCAGTGGTCGCCAAACTGTTCTGACTGCTGCTCAGAAGCGCTATATCAGATTGCTGGCAGCCCGTGCTGGCCCCCATAACCCAACAATCAACGCCACTAAAATAAAAGCAGAAGTGTGAGCCAGCTCTGGACTTGAAGTTAGACCTACGAGCGAGGCTGGACTATGAGCACGGAGGTTTTGGCGAGCACCTCTGAATTCACGGCAACGTCAGCAACGAAGATTGCAGTGGGCTAAGCTCCGGCAAAATGAAGAAGATGAGGAGGAATACATTTGGCAAAACTGTCTCTTCGTTGACGAATAACTAGGTAATAGGTAAAACGAGCTGGTGTCCGCAACTCCATATAGGTGGGAAAATCGGTTATTCGATCCACCCCAGCTCCTCAAGGCCAGCAACGCCTTGATGTTCCTGACAATCTCACAGTGGGTACCTGGGTTATTGAAGTAAGTGGCGACTACCGGGCAGTTTATCTGCACATGAGCTGCTGTCTCGTCTTCCTCCTCCTTCCTTTTTTTTAAAATTTTACGTTTAAAAGTGATTCCGATATCCTATTTTTTTTTTTTTTTTTTTCTATTTATTTTATAGAGGGTTTAATCAAAAACTGATTATGCCACCCTCATCGGTACAAACAATTATTCCCTATAATCTAAATCCTATTTTCGCTAACTTATACAAGCATCTTGCATCCTTTGATAATGGGGACGCAAGCATGCTATTACACCTTCCAACATCCAGTGACTTCGATAACAATGTGATTCTTTCGGCCTCGTTCCGGACGCACTCCATCAGTATATGGTAAGTGTCTTCCACTATATTACACTCTGGACAATTTGGTGAAGCAACTTTACCCATGAGATATGCGAAACTGTTCATTGGAATGTGTCCCGATCGAAGCCGAAGAGCCATTACAATCTCCGGACGGCTCATGTTTGCCTGGTCGAACCATGGACAACGTGAAAGTGCTGGTTGTATTGTCCGATACCAGATTCCCTTGCTCAGTGATCTCTGATCGAAGTATTCGTGCCACATTTCAGTACATTCTTCTTTAACTACACACAAATAATCACTGTGCACGGGAAGATGTGGACAAACCAATCCATCATTACAAGCATCCTTCGCCAACCGATCTACTACTTCATTATCTTCCAAGCCAACATGAGCCGGTATCCATTGCAGTATAATATTCTTATTCTTAGAAATAAGTTTACAAATAGATTTGATTACACTGTAGGCAATCGGAGTACCCCGAAAGCTCGTGGAACACCGAGCCAAATGTTGAAGAGCGCTTCTCGAATCACTCAAAATAACATAATTGCCGCTTTCAAATGAGTCAATGTACGATAATGCTTCATCTATTGCCACAAGTTCAGTACACATTATATTGCATTTTGAGTTTACCTTTAATTGCACTGCCATTTTAGTTTGCGAATCGAAAAAAGCTGCTCCCGAACCTATTTTGTCTTTGGACCCATCTGTGTATATTCTGTAAAAACCCGAATACGTATTATTTAAGAAATTGTTACAAAGCTCACTTAGTTTAGCATTATGATAGTATTTTTTAGCCGCAACCAAACCATCTATTCTAGGAAATATGATCTGAGACAGATCAATCCTGTGAACCCAAGTCTCCAATGAGAACATTTCTAGCTTTGGGCTTATGTAGACAGGAATCAAATCAAGAGACTGATTAATTCTGACTAACAATGGCACTTTTCTTCTCCAGTGTGATTGTTGACAATGTGCTTGTAGTTCTTCCAACACAGTAATGATATTATTATCAGCGTACGATTTTATTTTGAGCCAAAATTTACCTGCTAAATAGTATCTGCGAAACTTCAACGGTTGCAGGTTTAGTTCATTTTCCATGACGTGAATCGCTGTGGTTCTAATAAAGCCACCGATAACCCTCATGCATACGTTTTGGACCCTGTCCAATTTACTTAGGTGAGTTTCACAGCTACTATCATAAAGAAAACAAGCGTAATCGATTCTACTCCGAATTGTTGAGATATATAACCGCCTCAGATGTTTGGGATGTACTCCCCATCCAGATCCAGAAAGAACTTTAAAAACATTAACTAATCTTAACACCTTCTCTCTAGTCTCATTAATATGCTTAGCCCACCTAAGTGATCGGTCAAGCCAAACCCCCAAATATTTTACATTGTGTACCACCGGCAGCGACAACTCATTAATTTTCAAAGAAACAGTCTCTCTTGCCACACCGTTCTTAAAAATACAGACACTGCTTTTCAAAGGGGATATCTCAAGACCCAAATCCAACAGAAGTTTAGTCATCTTATTTAAAGCGGGTTGTAATCGTTGTTGGGCCGATGAGACATCACTGCAGGTGGCATACAACACAAAGTCGTCCGCGTACTGCGACAGAAAAACGTCCCCACTTATACTATGACATATATACATGGTTGCTAAATTAAAAAGTAAGGGTGACAATGGGTCGCCTTGTGCCAATCCCCGACCGGATGTGCGACTGATAACGTTATTACCTACTGTAATTTTAAGGTTTCTCAGCTTCATAAAGTTCCAGATGTAACTGCAAATCCTAGATCCTACACCGATTCCTTGCATGATTTTCAATAGACCTTTGATGTCTACGTTGTTATATGCGTTGTTAATATCTATGAAAATAGCCACCGTTATAAGTTTCTTAGAAAAGCCAGTTTGAATGCGAGATACTAAAACGGATAAATTATCTACAGTTGAGCGGCATTTTCTAAAACCGGTAGTATTATTTGATAAAAGCCTATGTTTCTCGATAAACCACTCTAATCTATTCATTAAAATGCCATGAAAAACTTTACAAATGCATGAGATCATTGAAATAGGACGCAGAGATGATACACTTTGGGAGTCCCGTCCCGGTTTAGGAATAGGCACAATTACAATATCGCGCCATTGTTTAGGTACAAAACCTGAAATGAAAATCTTATTGTACAGTTGAATTAATATCTTTTTACCCTTTTGTGGTAACCTCTTGATCATGGAATAAGAAATATTGTCACCTCCAGGAGCAGTATCTTTAGCCCGGACACATTTATGAAATTCTGAGGGAGTAACAACAACATCCAGTTCAGTGTTATTCATGTCAAAAACCAGGTTGCACGGGGAAACAAAGTCCGGCGTTAAACTAAGAAGCAAATCAGTAGCTTTGTGTTTATCTACGTAATGTACTGAATATTTGTGTCCCTTCAGCCACCTCATTTTCCGCCATACGGTAGACTGAGATGTAGAATAATCTAATGACGAACAGAAGTCGCCAAACCCTTTACTTTTAGCTATCCGAATCATTTTCTGGGATTCGCAAATCTTATTTTGTAATGTTTCGTAATTTTGTGGGTTTGGATTACGTCTGAATTTAGATAACGCCAATCGACGCTCAGCCACACATTTAGACAATTTAGGTTTCCAATAAGGTTTAGGCAAAAATTTACTATCTGGATTTTGGTTTATCTTGACTGAAGGGATACAAACATCGGCAGCCAAGTTTAAATAATCAATGAATCTGTCATAATCGTCCTGTAAGTCCCCCGTGAACGTATACTCTGCAAATAGGGTGTTCAGTATCTCACAGTATGAAGCCCAGTCAGCTTTTTTAAAATTTTTACGGGTTGACGGCGAAGTACTAGTCTGAATATTTGAAGTGATTTTAATAGCCCTATGATCACTGCCTAATGTTTCATTCATGACGGACCAGTCGAACATCAAAGCTATATCAGATGAAACCAAAGAAATGTCGGGTGCAGACTTTTGACATTGCATGTTAACCATTCTTAATCGGGTTGGACTATCATTATTTAAAGTAATAAAATTATTGTCCATTAATGCTTCAAAAATTTGAACGCCCCTACTGTCTGTTTTATTTGACCAATTAGAATGGTGTCCGTTAAAATCTCCGAGAATGATCGTATTTTTAGTAGAAATAGAAAGTAAAGTATCCCAATCGTTTTGAGAAGTTCTGATCGACGGGGGACAATAAACAGAGGTAATATTTTTAATGACACCACAGTTGAATACTTTTACGCAAACTACTTCTATACCTTGGTTACTGAGTTGGACTTCATACATTTGAGATTTTATTGATTTGTGAGTAAGAATTGCAACCCCTCCATACCCATCAAACCTGTCTTTTCGATAGATTGTGTAGTTGCTCAGTCTCATGTTAGTTTCTGTGTCCAGCCAAGTCTCACTTATGGCTGCAATGTGTATATGTTCCTGATTCAACAGTTGCTCCAATAAAATTAGTTTAGGTTTTACGCTTTGAGCATTCCATTGAAGAATATTTAGTTTGATACTAGTTTTGTAGTTATGCATTAAATAATTCAAACAATTTCTTCATCATTCGCCAATCTGACACGTTGTCAACCACCACTAAAATCAACCATTCTATACAGCATTGAACCGCCATTTTAATTTTTTCTGCTACAGAACGTCTCTTCAAAAATACGATCTTTTTCAGTCTAACTATAAGTTCATCAAAATGCACCTCTCTCTTTTGAGACATCTCAGGTTCATCGCGGTTGCTTGATTCCTTCGAATTCTCCGTTTCATCCTCCGTTGGTAAACAGTGGGTCCAATCATCTTCCACCCGTGTTTTTTCTTTTTTTTTCTTTTTTGTAGTAGGTGGACTATGAACAGTCGCCTTAGTTTTGACGACCTCGGCAAATGCAGGTGAGGTTGATCTCTCTGTGAGTTCGATATTATTATGTAGCGGAGGAAATAAATTATCTTTGTTTATTGTGTTAATAGGTTCCATCTTTTCTCTATAGGGAGACGGAGCTACATATAACGATAAAGCCTTCCTATAAGTACAATTATACTCTGCCATAAGTTCTTTGAGTTTCTTTTCTTTTAAATATGCAGGGCAAATTTTAGACAATGCCATGTGTTGACCGCCACAATTTAAGCACTTAAATCGTTGTATGTCGCAGTTTGAGTGATTACTACCGCATTTTGGGCACAGTGTATTCTTATTTGGGCATACTCTTGCTGTATGCCCGAACTTCCAACAACGTGAGCATTGCGATACGGGGAATACAAATGGCTCCACCTTAATCCTCAATCCATCCGCGAAAACATATGCTGGTAGCAAGTCTCCTTTAAAACATAATCGAACTGCTTCACTCTCAATCCATAAGTCTTCTGACGACTCATTAATATTACGCCTCTTTAGTCGCTGCAATGAAACTAACTCAAAGATCTCTGGGCAGGTTATACAACTCTTAAGGTAATCATCAGCTAGGTCCAGATCAACATCTTTGATGACACCGTATGAATAGGATTTGATGTCTGGTCTACTAAATCTCCAGCCCAATTCTATAAGATCCTTACAACTTTCTAGTTTAATTGCGCTCAATTCGTTTGAGCAATCAATACGAACCCTGTAATTATTGATGTATTTTACCTTCGTTATATCTTTAATACCTTTCTCTTTAAATAATCTTGCGAGAGCAAATTGTCTTGGTAATTTATCTTTAGAGGAAACGTACACCTCAACACTGCTTTCTTTGATCTTCTTCTCCTTATTTTGTACTAACGTCCATTCTGTCTCATCCTCATCTCTGTCTCGTTTTATCGGTCTTATCAAATCTTCATTTACTTCCACGTCCATATTACATTGCTCCACCACGTCTTGTTCCGTCAGGGAATTGTTGCTGCTAGTTAAAACACTCCTAGGATCAATATTTTCGTTAAAAAGTTCATTATCATCCTCCATTGTAAACAATTATTCTACTACACATATTTTATTAGTTAACGATGTGCTAGTCCGCTTCAAGGTCACCGACGACAACCGAGAACAACAAGCTCATTAACTAATGAGGTGCGAATATCGTTTACTGCACGCGTCCGATCGAAACGAATGCCGCAGCGAACTGGATATCCTATTTACAGAATAAACAATTTCATTTCATTCCATGCAGATCCTGCACAGCGAACTGTCTGAGATCCCTAAGACAAAAAGGTGTTTATTAAAATACCCATGGCCAGTTATGGCTGCTGTAACTGTGGTTTAGTTAGTCTGAGAACCTGTTTCGTGAGGCGGCCAACCATTATAGGCAGTGCTTCCTTAGCCTGCCTGAACTCACCTTGGTCCACCAACAACTTGTGATGCTGGTCCCTGGTGCGTTTCCTTACCAGAGTGCGTAGGTACCCGAACGGAAGTGGCACTATGGTTCGGGCCCCACTGGCACCATGCTCGACCCCCTTCTGGCAAGTTCGTCGGCTGCATCGTTGCCTAAATAGCGAGCCGCTGTGTCCTTTGATCCATTGAATGGTTATGTTATAGAGACTACCCACCTGGTGGAGGCGCTGGTGGCACTCGCATATAAGCCCAGAATCTACTGTGTGACTGTCTAGTGCATGCAGGACAGCCATGCTGTCTGAGGGTATACTGATTAAGTTGGCCTTAACTTCCCTGACCATGATGGCTGTAGCGGCCAGAGAGATGCCCATACATTCTGCCTGGAACACTGTTATGGACAATCCTAGTGGTGTGGCTATGTGTATGTCCAGATCCTCCGGGAAGATTACAGCCCCACTGCCGCTACCTGTTTTGGATACATCCCTGAAGATGTGCACCTCTGAGGGGCACAACCCCTCACACCGACGGTCCTCGTGGAGTTGTATTTTGTATTTTATATCGAAGATAAATTGTTTTGGTATGCGGTCGTTTATGGCTTTCGCAATGGGGAACTCCTTGTAAAATCCCTAAAGCAGCGCAAGCTTCGTTGACGAATCGCGAATCAGTAGTCATCCAGAAAACCGACGTGTCCGTGTCTGGAGAAGACCTGGAGACTCTGAAAGTTAAAGAACTGCCACTGGACTGGACTGCCACCATTCAGCAAGGCAGGAAATGGGTTTCTTTTTGGGGTGGAATCATGATTGGAGCTAGAACGCCTTTGCTCCCGTATCGAGCCTCCATGACGGCAGATAGGTTCAAAACAGTCGCTATTGATGGGATTGTGAGACCATTCCGAGTAAACCATGGGCACCAATTCATATTGGGCGATGATAATGCGCCCGCACATCGAGCTCAACGAGTCAATGCTGCTCTCTAAGAATACGACATCACAAGGTTAGACTGGCCTGCCTGCTCGCCTGACTTAAACCCAATAGAGCACGCGTGGGATGTTCTTAAGGTTGGCCGGAATATTGACGTCCAAAAATAAAATTTTGTGCCCTCGTATCGTGGGGTATCCGAATGACCCCCATGTATGTTCCGCGATTTTTCATAGTTTTCGAGTTATGAATTTTTCTCAGAATTTTTGAGAATTTTCGACCCGACCAATTTAAAAAAAATCTAAAAAAGAAGTAGAAGACGTCTTAAATGTTTAATTAGATTATTTTTGGACGTCAATGTTTCGGCCACCCTGTATAACAACAATTTGTTAGGTATTGACACTGGCGACTGTGTGAAAAAAAATATAGGTAACGTAAACACTTGTTCTTGATAAAGTTAAATTTAAAAAATATATCAGCTTTTGCTAGTGATCACAAACTTTTTTGATGTGTAACTTGTAAGTAAGTATATATTTTTATTCTATTCACATTTTTCATATTGATTCGGTAAAATATTATACATCAATCATGTTACATAAATATAAATATTACATATAGTACATTGTTAGAAAGGTTGATTTACGTCACTGTTATCATTTTGAATCATTGCATCAATACTCTCGTCATTCTTAATCACAGGGGTTTGTAGTAACCAGATTTTTTTAGGGCTTTGATGCCTAGTTGAAATATTAAATACTTAGGCACGCGGTACAGTCGGTACTTATTTACTATAGGCTTCTTTTTTGTTGTGTGTACAGTGTACTGCGTGTCGCGTGAACACGTACAGTAGGCAAACAAAACCAATATAAGCGGGCCAGCTATCTAATTGCGGAAAACGGTTTCGTAAACGATTCCGACTATAATGACAAATATTTGTTCAATCATCCGTTATAACACTAGTTTCACCTAAAAGTTTTCTTGTGTATTCACTTTTCTTTATACCTCAATTAATAACAAAATGTCTATCTACAGCTACACTCATACAAAAGCTATTTGTAAAAGAAAAATACGCTTAAGCCTATTAAATCTGGACTAAATTGCTACTGAAAACTTTATAAAACTAATGTCTTAACACCCACACATTAACACTCACACACCTAAACTAAACTTACAAACATTCAATACACACAACATGATTCATTTCCCCATTTCCATTCCTTTTTTTTTCTTATGCTCATTATTATTTTCTTATTTAGATACCTAAGTAAGTACCAGTAAATAATAATATTGGTACTTACATCATTTGTATATTTCTTTGAATTTTATGCTGACTTGCTTTTCTTTGATTTTGTTTTTTTTTTTCGTTTTTCAAACTTTTACTTACTTGACTCTACTGTTTTGTAAATTAACATGTGTCCTAACTAAAAGAGCCGGGTGAGCTATAACTCAGGATCCTCTTAACTCAGACACCTTTCTCTATTTAAGATTGTGTATCTTATTAACCAGTGCCTGTAATATGATGTTGAGATAAATAAAATCAAAAGTCATTTATTCAAACTAAGCTGAGAATCAGCACCCTTCAAAGACAATAGTACATTATGATACAAGTGTGCGGTGTTGGTCATTACACTCGAGACGGTACTGTTCTGATAAGGTAGCCGAGAATGTAATGATCAGTCATACGACGTTTTTCAACACACTTGCGAGGAAAAGACAGACTTGTAATAACCTAGGCTACAATAACGTGAATATAGACATTTAGATTTATAAAGTTCAACTGACCTTTGTTGCCAGGGTATTGACTGTCAGGAGCTTATTTAAAAAAAAAAACTACGTCCGTTGGTGACAATACTTTAGATTTCGTATTTTTGATAATAATTTACCACACAACAAAAACGATAACAAATATCTATGGAAAATGGTGCGCTGGTTTTGTTTTTTTCCGCTAGCGATGCGCGCGAAAATGTTAATAAAGGCACTTGCAAACAGTCTAAAAGAAAAATATAATAAACACAAAATAATGTTTTGAATACGCAAATTAAGGTTAATATGTAGTGACAAATATATAATTTAATGGAATATTATGTTAATTTATCATTTTTTATTTATTTATACAATAGGCATAAGAATGCATGAATTCTTTGATGAGATTAAAAAAAGGGTGCACATTCTGCTCGGGTGATATAGTCTATGATAGTTCATACTTATTCCATATAGTCCGGCTTCGATAAATATGTACATACAAGTTTTATTATGATTACATTACCTACTGCATATAAAAATAAAAGCATTTTCATTTGTGACAGAACTTATGGTCAGACTAGTTTTTTTTTTTACCATAACTAAACGCCCCGGTTTGCCTATGGTATTTCTTTAAAAAAAAACAAAAGCTTCACCAAATTAATGTTTTATTAATTAAATACAAATTCCATGCTGCCATGATAGTACTTACTAACTCCATACTGCCATGTCATAGGACTGGTATAGGTAAGTACTCCGACTAGTAAATAGTTATCTGTGGCATTACAGCACTAGTGCGTTATCATAAAGTAAAAAGCACGCGTGTTTAATACACTGCATTATGAATCTAAACGCGGTTCAATAAGAGCCACTTTACGAGCAAGTGTGTTGAAAAGATTAATAATTATAAAGGACACGGGGCGAGCGCATGAAAATATGAAAACAGTAAAACCCAAGTAATAGTGTATTTCACGGGCGAAAATGTAGATCGAAGTGTGAAGTATTCAAAGTCTTCTTTTTTTTTCAAAATTGAAGTCCGTGTTATTAACGAATAAAACAATACAAAACGACGTTTATTCGGGTCTCAAAAACGTTACGTGACGTGTTACGCTTGTCTAAATTTCACTCCTCATAAATTTTCCATACCGCCTTATATGAAAATCGATTCACAAGGAGTTAAATCCAAAAAAATCAATCTATTATATTTTAAAAGCCTGTTTTATCAGCAGCTAATATCTCATCATATTCTTACAGGCATTGAAGACAGAAAGGGAGTTGCTGAATGTTCACACCTTAGACAAAAAGCTGGCAATGCAGATGGCGCAAATTGACCGACTATATGAAGACTACTAGAAACTTCAAATTATAGAGTATTTAAGGAAATGAATCTTGAATTATTATGTAAATGAATCATGTGAAAAAGTCCATAACGTCATAAGGCATTATTTGCCTATCAAGGTTTTTTCTGCTGCAATTTTTTCTGCAGTTTCTTGCGATGAATATGGCAGCAACAGAGGCGTGGCCGTGCCGCGTTTTAACAACGTTCGCTATCACACATCACACCGCGTCGCTAACGCGAGCCTACAGCCTTGTAGGTACCTACTTAATTGGGAAACAATCTGGGTATCCTTCTTGGAAATTCAATTTAATGGATGATAAAATACTGAATCACTATATTTTTTGTTCCTTGAACATACATGCTATTTTGTTAACATTAGTTGCGGTACCTTTTTTTTTGTTCTAATACCTATTTAAAATCATGTATTTATGCTTATAGGTATTATCACCTGACGAATAATAATAGGTAAAGATAATTCAAACATTTCCATTCCGAATTCCTCAAATAACGTAAAAAACGTCGACGGGGTCGTGGGACAGTGGTTACAACGACAACGGTACAACGAAATAAATTAAAGGGTGGTGACGATCGAAATGTTACAGTTTTTTCGGTCTAGCTCTCACTCGCCAAGTGTGCAGAGTATAACGTGCGATAAAGAACTTCGTTCTATAGTTGTCTAAGTGTGGGTGTATTATAAACATCTGCCTACTCCTTCGGGGATATAGGGGTGTTGCTATTTTATGTTACGTGTTGTTAAAAGTCTGTGTTCCACAACTTTAAACACTGAAAGGAACCGTTTCATGTAAAAATAAATAAAAATATTTTGAAAAAAAATTGGCAGTGATAACTGTTATGAGGAGTATGACAAAAAATCATAAATAATTAGTACTATAACCACCTGTTAGGATATGACGATGTATGATTTTTTTTGCCGTTTATGAAATAATTCGATTTTTCATACTAGCTTCATACAAATTTTTCGTTAAAAAAATATAATTGCTTCGTTTTTGTGGAGAATGAACTCTGGTTTCATTTTTAGGGTTCCGTAGTCAACAAGGAACTCTTATTGTTTCGCCATGTCCGTTTGTCTGTATGTCTGTCCGCGGCTTAGCTCACAGACTGTTAGTACTAGAAAGCTGTAATTTGGCATGATATATACATATTAATTACGCCGACAAAGTGGTAAAATTAAATCATAAAAAAAGGGTAGATTAGGTAAGATTAATATATTATAAACTTGCATTTACCACTGTACTACCTACATGTATGTATTTAAAGTGATAACTACATGCTACTCTGCATAAGTCGTTCTAAAATACTTAAAATTATATAAGTAACTAGCTGCTGCCCGCGGCTTCGCCCGCGTGAGTGTCGGAAATTACCCCATACATCCCCATGGGTTTTAAGTATAAATATTGAGTTTCGAGTTAATCGGACAGCGCGTTAAAATTCTTCCATACAAACACTGACTCCCCTTTGGGGGGTTGGGGGGTGTCAGATTAATTTAGAAAAACAAAAAACTACAAACTTTATAATTTATTTAGATAACTATTCGTGCGAAGTTTCATGTTTATTACCTCAAGGAATAAGATTTTTCATATAAACTTTCATCCCTTATTTTACCCCCTTAGGGGTTGAATTTCGAAAAATCCTGATACACGTTATTCTTAATTTTTGGATTTAAGTATAAATATTGAGTTTCGAGTTAATCGGACAGCGCGTTAAAATTCTTCCATACAAACTTTGACACCCCCCAACCGTAGGATAGGATACTTTTCCGGGATAAAAAGTACCCAGTGTGGTGCCCAGGATATTAAAGAATAATTATACCAAGTTTCATCGTAATCGAACCGGTAGTTTTTGCGTGATGCCTGAACAAACAGACAGACAGACAGACAGACAAAAAAAAATTTAATCCAATTTTTGGGTTCGGTGTCGGTCTAGTAACACCCCCTGCCATTTATTTTTTTGATATTTTCAATGTACAGAATTTTCACTTCTACAGATTTATTATAAGTATAGATAGTAACAACTTAATAAGGCATGTACCTACCCATATTTATCAACAGTCATATTGAAATACCCCTAGACTAATAATAATAAAACATTTATTGTTCCTAAATAAATTACCATCAGTATTAAAAAAACTATTATATATAAAAAGTGCTAACAAGTTACTAAACTAACAACATGAACGTATTGAGCGAGCTTTAGTGTTAAGTTTAACGCACAATTAACTTAGGCAGCTCAGACAATCAAACTGAAGTCACCATGGTGTGTGTTCGTGCAAGTTCGGCTGTCATAACATATCGTAATCAAGGCGCTGCCTACAGATCTCAAGGTAACAAGTCCTTACCTATAAGGATTTCCCAATAAAACGAAGACTTTACCATCATTTTCAATAATTTATACACAAAAACGTTCAATGGGTCAGTAAAACTGAACCCTTTTGTTATTTCCCGACATAATTCGGATAAAATAAATTGTTTTGGATTATGGCTTCAGCCAAATCTTAGTAATTGGCACAAAGTGCTATACGTTTTTGAGTAAGCTTCCTTTCATAGGTATCTACCTGTAACGGTTGTATAGAAAGTTGAAATACTATCGTGTGAATCATGTAATAGTAGGTAATGTGTCATACCTACTTGTGTTATATTCTTGATGCCGTGGGCTGGCGACTTAATTTTATTATTAGCACTAGTCGTGTTAATCATCTTCATCAGGTCGTATTTTACTAGCGACATATTGTGTGTGCCTATCTGAAATACAAAATACAACATTCTATTGCGAAATTGTATAATTAATTAAGCTATTAATAAGTAATTAATTTTAGTAATAATTCTCTAACAATGCACAACCATCTATTTAAACTAGTACTTATACTTACAATAAAGTTTTGTGTCATTTGTGTGTATGTCCTTAGTTCTGCTAACCCAATGAATTTTGATGGGGCTTTCGCCATAAGTTATTCCGGAAGGTTTATTGCAATAATATTTTAAGTAAGGCCGGCCACATACATACGGAATTCCATCGATTCGGAATTTCGAAGGCATCAAATCCATATAGAATAGAATAGAATAGATCATTTATTTGTCCGAAACATGAGTATACACACACAAAGCATGCAAGATGTTAAGTACATTGGAGAAAGGATCACAGTCATGTTTTACCTAAACGGCGTAAAAATATGTATTATAATAACATTTGATCAGTTATTTAATTTATTATAACTATTGATTATTACTAAACTAACTGACCTACACAATCAAGGAATAATTATCACACAGTAGTTCTCCGTTCGAAATTTTCTCCGATTCTTTATTCTTTCCGAGTCTGTATGTGGCCAGCCTTTGGTATGGATTTGCTGCCCTCGTAATTCCGAATCGATATTTCGGAATGGAATTCCGCATGTATGTGGCCGGCCTTAAGGGCCTACTGGACGTCAAATAGCTTAGCAAGATCCGCCGATACATCGAAACTACTGCAGCATTAATTTTGAAATAAATATATGTTAAAGTTGAGGATTAATGTTAGCGACTATGTTAGCCGAAAACACGATTTCATAAAATTTTCTCGATAGAAAAAAAAATCCAAAATTTGGAGGTATCCAAACAGAACAATAAACCGCTGCTATTCTAAAAATACTTCAAATTAGACCATGAAACTTTGCATAATAACTGAACTAACTATAAAGCAGCGACTATGTTTTTTACTTTTTTGAAATTAACATTATTTTCGCCGTAAAAAGCAATTACCTAAACTATTGCCGTTTTGTAGCCGCCTCCGTCGCGCTCGCACTCAGACCGCGAGTAGTATGGTGCGAGCGAGATAAAAACCTGAGGTAGTGTGGGCTCTTAAACGACGTAGATAGGTCGATAATACGGCACGCCGTCCTACTTTCACGTGTCATCTAATAGGATGGTATTGTGCCGTACATTGAATGTGGGGCCGGTAACCTATCTACTAACCTCTTTTTACTTATAATATCATTGAGTTTATGCGTACCTATATGTTTAATTTCCTACATTGTAATATAATAACTGACTGACTGATTAATAAATATTAAATTGTTGAAATGAGCTAATAAAAAACTAGGTAGGTATCCGGAGGCCAAAGAAGTTGTAGGTAGGTACACGGGTACAGAGTATCCGATAGGCAACATATATATATAGGTACGTACTGAGCTTCTATTAAAGGTATATAATATGACCTAGGTAATATTATCTATACCTACTATGACTGAGCTATGTTCATGTGGTAAGGGTACCTACATACTGTGTTATTATTTAATGTAAGTATTATGAATGCAAAATGTATTGGCATTCACTGTGGTCTAACAAATTATGGGTTATAAAACAGATAAAAAACAGAAATGTGCATTGTGAATTTTATTTATTTAAAAATGTTTGCTATACCTAGCTATTAACCTAAATTATATTATCATAAACCAACTTAATTCTCTTAGGTTTAGTTTTCGGGATGTCGACTTCAATGCGAAACCAGAAAGTATGACAAATGATACATCTCTCAGGATATCTGTTCAGTCTGAGTTCAAAGATCTTACATCCGCAGTGATGGTGGGTATAAATGTGAATGTGCCAACTAAACCAAAGCGCATAGCAGTGCTTGATATCGAATGACAGGAGCATACCTATAGTTAGGTACCTCCCAATTGATTTCTCATACCGTCGAGATTAAGTTAGTCTACATTAAAACTAAAACAACTACCTAGATAGATGCGACAAGATCTTAATTGAGTAGGTTCTCATACAAAATTATACCTAATCTATTCTGCGCTAAACATCCCATTTCATTTCCAATAAAGTTTATTTTTATATTGCAAATAATGCAAATGTTTGTACACGCCAATTGTACTGTTGGCTATAGGGCGCGTCCTAACTAAAAGCGCGATCGTCGTGCTCTTTTATATGAATACTAGCTGTTGGTCGCGACTTCGTCTGTGATCCAGGATGAAAAGTAGACTATGCGCCAATTTTCATAAAATCCGTTCAGCCGTTTTAGCGGGAAAGCATAACAAACAAACTCACTTTCGTATCTATAATACCTAATAATAATTAGGATGATATTATAGGCATGCGCGTTATCTTGCGCAACCGACTTGATTAAGTAGTCGCGTGTGTACTTCATAATTCATACAAACGTTCGCGTACTCGCGCGGCGATAGCTATTGGTTAGGACTTAGGCCGTCCGCTACACAGAGCGGACGCCCGCGCGGCGTGCTTGGTTTCTATTATAATCCTTAGAGCAGCGTTGCGTGAGGCTCCCGTCGCACGCGGCCCATAGACAACAGCACAGAGCGCGGGCGCATGCGCAGTGCACCCGCACGGAATGCACGGATGCAGCGGATGGCCTTAGGACGCGGGGTTAGAGTGTAACGAGTATTGTGCCGTGCAATTTGTGCATTCAATATTTTCGGATTGTACTTACTTACTAGATAAACTTACGATAAATTATTGAATTTCATGTGATGCGATACTGGTCAGGGATTTGCCAAATACCACTACTCAACTACATTGCAAATAGTCTCCGATTTGATCAATATTTAACAAATAACATTTACGTCATTCAACTGTATGATGGTTACTACACATGTAAAATGAGATACTCCTTTCCAAACGATGTCACCCGTTAGCGTGCAGGTCGTTACTGCGGCAGGTTGTCGAGCCCGCGACAGAGGCTCCGCTCCAGCACAGCGCCGGGCGCGCACTGCCACGGGTCGTGCGTGTCGCGCTGCCAGCGCCGCAGCCGCGTCTGCAGCTCCACTTCCACGCGCTGCAAAGATGGCTTGCCTGAAAGAATTGTGTTCAGTTGAAGTTGCGGTTAGGAGAGATGAACGGTAAAAGACATTCGATTATCGAGCTTGCTCTTTTAAATAAACGCGGACGTCGGAGAACTCTGAGGACAGTCATACCATGCAAGTTTTTACTCTCAGTGGGGTCGGCGCGGATGTCATAGAACTCCCACTGCGGCCGGTAGTAGTACTGCGTCAGAGTCTTGTACCACGGCAGCGGCTGCTTGTTACGCGTGCGGTTCAGCACATCCTGGAATCATAACCATACTTACTGTACCAAAGGTCCCAATTTCAATAAATACCTGATGGTAACAATGTCGGTATATGGACGAGACTGTATGGGCACTGACCTGGAAAGTAGGAGACACGTATAGATCCTGGTCTATTGGGAAAGGCATTCCAAAGTTGAGGTTGTGTATCAGTTTGTAACGCCGCGTGCGCACTGCTCTCATCGGGTAATACATCGTGATCTCGTGGTGAGTCTGTGACGCGAATATTGCTTCATCTTCAGAGTATGGCGGTTCTGTAAAATAAATAGGTAGGTACTTACTCGATAATTATACAATTTTTTATCCTACTGTAATCGATGCAACTTATGTAATAACCTTTTTCTAAAATAGGAAGCAAACTTTTTGGTTTATCCGACTGCAGTATATCGTTGCTGTCCTGTCCAAATGGAATGTTGAACCAGTCCATCACGGTGGGCATGACGTCCAGCAGGCTGACCATGGCGAAGGATGCTTCGTTCTTCCTCATGTGAGGCTTCGGAGAGGCGATGATCATGGGCTCGCGGAGACCAGGGTCGTAGAAGTTCGTGCGGCCAGACGGGAATGGAATGCCGTTGTCTGACGTGTATATGACCAGGGTGTCCTCCAAGTGTCCAGCGTCTTGCAGCTCTTTGAGCACCAGCCCTACACCTGTGAATTTTTTTTTTTTTAGATTTCCAATAGGTTTTTATTAAAGGTCCATTATAGTATGTACCAACCTTGATCGAGACGCGACATTGTCGTATATTGTGCTGCGATGTCTCTTCTTGCTGCTTCTGTGTCCTGAACCATTAGAAAAGAATCATTACTAACACACACCGATAATTTGTGATCGTTTTTTCTCTGTATTTAAGTACCTGAACAAAATAAGGCAGTTGCACTTGCTCCCACTGGTAATATATCGGATGCCAGTCGGGGATGAGCCCCATGCCCTCCTCGCCTGAGCCGAACCGCTCGCAGAACGAACCGAACTGCGGATCCGTGTGCCCGCACCGGTGAGGGTCGTGGAAACTCACGTACAGGAGAAATGGCCTGAAAGTTATGAGGAGAGTGTAATGTGTTATTTCTCTTTTTTTTTTCGTGTCGTGGTGGAGTGTTGTAGGTATTTAATAAACTTGAAATAAGAGAATGACTGCATGACTTATGACTCACTACTTTCTGTAAGCGGCTTCACCCGCGTTATATCTTTGTAAATTATAGCCTATGTACCTATATATTTTTATAGTTTCGATGAGTGAAGTTAATTTAACTTCACTACATCGAAAAAGCAATATTTTGTAAAAAAAAAAAAAAAGGTGATGAGCAGTTGCCATTAGGCTGGCTGTTGTAACTTAGATAAATTACAAACCGACCCACTAAAAAGCGATAAAAAAAACTTTTAAACTTAAAAAACAACCGACTTCAAAAAAGACACTACAAAGTTTAAAATAACTTTAATTTCGGAAGTCGGTGGCAAATAAAGAAATAACGAATACAAAACCATAGACACTGACTTCCGAAATTAAACTTATTTTTAAACTTTGTAGTGCCTTTTTTGAAGTCGGTTGTTTTTTTTCTTAAAGGTTATCTATACTTATAATAAATCTGTAGAAGTGAAAATTCTGTACATTGAAAATATCAAAAAAATAAATGGCAGGGGGTGTTACTAGACCGACACCGAACCCAAAACTGTGATTATATTTTTTTTTGTCTGTCTGTCTGTCTGTCTGTCTGTCTGTCTGTCTGTTTGTTCAGGTATCACGCAAAAACTACCGGTCCGATTACGATGAAACTTGGTATAATTATTCTTTAATATCCTGGGCACCACACTGGGTACTTTTTATCCCGGAAAAGTATCCTATCCTACGGTTGGGGGGTGTCAAAGTTTGTATGGAAGAATTTTAACGCGCTGTCCGATTAACTCGAAACTCAATATTTATACTTAAACCCAAAAATTAAGAATAACGTGTATCAGGATTTTTCGAAATTCAACCCCTAAGGGGGTAAAATAAGGGATGAAAGTTTGTATGAAAAATCTTATTCCTTGAGGTAATAAACATGAAACTTCGCACGAATAGTTATCTAAATAAATTATAAAGTTTGTAGTTTTTTGTTTTTCTAAATTACCTCCTAAAGCGGGATTGGGGGGTGTCAGTGTTTGTATGGAAGAATTTTAACGCGCTGTCCGATTAACTCGAAACTCAATATTTATACTTAAAACCCATGGGGATGTATAGGGTAATTTCCGACACTCACGCGGGCGAAGCCGCGGGCAGCAGCTAGTAATTATAATAAATCTGTAGAAGTGAAAATTCTGTACATTGAAAATATCAAAAAAATAAATAGCAGGGGGTGTTACTAGACCGACACCGACCCCAAAAATTTGATTAAATTTTTTTTTGTCTGTCTGTCTGTCTGTCTGTCTGTCTGTCTGTCTGTTTGTTCAGGCATCACGCAAAAACTACCGGTTCGATTACGATGAAACTTGGTATAATTATTCTTTAATATCCTGGGCACCACACTGGGTACTTTTTATCCCGGAAAAGTATCCTATCCTACGGTTGGGGGGTGTCAAAGTTTGTATGGAAGAATTTTAACGCGCTGTCCGATTAACTCGAAAGTCAATATTTATACTTAAACCCAAAAATTAAGAATAACGTGTATCAGGATTTTTCGAAATTCAACCCCTAAGGGGGTAAAATAAGGGATGAAAGTTTGTATGAGAAATCTTATTCCATGAGGTAATAAACATGAAACTCCGCACGAATAATTATCAAAATAAATGAAAAAGTTTGTAATTTGTTGTTTTTCTAAATTACCCCCTAAAGGGGGGTTGGGGGGTGGCAAAGTTTGTATGGAAGAATTTTAACGCGCTGTCCGATTAACTCGAAACTCAATATTTATACTTAAACCCAAAAATTAAGAATAACGTGTATCAGGATTTTTAGAAATTCAACCCCTAAGGGGGTAAAATAAGGGATGAAAGTTTGTAGGAAAAATCTTATTCCTTGAGGTAATAAACATGAAACTTCGCACGAATAGTTATCTAAATAAATTATAAAGTTTGTAGTTTTTGTTTTTCTAAATTCCCCCCTTTAGGGGGTAATTTAGATTTGGGGGGTGTCAGTGTTTGTATGGAAGAATTTTAACGCGCTGTCCGATTAACTCGAAACTCAATATTTATACTTAAAACCCATGGGAATGTATGGGGTAATTTCCGACACTCACGCGGGCGAAGCCGCGGGCAGCAGCTAGTTATGAATAAATCGATAATATGGCATGCAAATGGAGAAATATTTTTTTAATCGATCCTGTATATTTTCAGTTTATTCATTCATTAAAAACAAAATACAAATCTTTTCTCTTTATAATATTGATGCAGATAATTAAATGTCTTGTTATGACTCAACCCTCAAACTCATGAGCAACAATATATTTCTAATAATTGATGAGATCTTACTTGTTATCCTGGTTAGCTTTAGCGAGGAACTCCCTGGTGAGCAGCTTGATGTGCGTGATGTTCCGGCCGACCTGGTTCACGTGGTTGTTCTCCTCTGTCTGCTCGTAGTCGAATTTGAACACCGCGCCGGGGCCCACATCTTTCTTACCAATAATACCTGGAAATATAAAATTCTTTAGAAATTCTAAAATACTATAGAAGATATATTCAGTAACCTATTCCGCTTAACTATTCCTAAAGAGTTATAAAAAACCCTGTAAGAAATAAACACGTACTTCACCTCTCAACGAGAGGGCAGAGCTCTGCATCCGTCGCTCGTCGCGGCAACTGGAAACACGTCGATTTCTTACAGGGTTTTTTATGACTCTAGGAATAGTTAAGCGGAATAGGTTATAAATATATCGACGTCCATTGTATTTATTGAAGAGATCATTGTGACGTAGACGAATATGAAAGTAGAATCATATAACTACATAAATGAAAGCCTTTAGCTACAAGCTGACGACAATTTATATGAGGCACATAAAGAAATAAAGAAAACAAGCAATCAGATATGCTCCGCCCACTTACCAGTGAACACATCATGTTTGCTGAGCACGGTGGGCATGCTGGCGACGGCGTCGAAGGAGTTGAAGTGGTGCTCGGCGCGGTGCAGGCCGTACATGCCGTTCTGGTGGCTCGGCGCGCCCGTCAGCAGCGCCGCGCGGCTGCGGGCAGGGCACGTGACGTCACGGTTACCGTGTGCTAACTTTATTTCAAGTGCAGTAGGTTATCGTTACAATAGGGTAGGTACCCGGCCGGTAGGCACATCGAGCTTTACAAAAGGTTTGGTAGTATGAACAAGTCTTTTCGGTATAGTCTACCTAGTTACCTACTATGGTATCGAAGATATTTTCCTTAGACTATAGGTCAATCTAGCATAGTTAAGTATGTTTTATTTATCTCTATAATTACTTGACGGCTAGATAGTTACCTACCTAATTACCTATTGATGTTTTTTGGTGAGTAGGTACCTACAGCTTGCTACCTACTCCTGGAAATCTAAATATGATGTTTACACAAGGTGATTAAGGACTATTTAAATAATTAAGAGCTTGTTGCACAAAAACCTTGGCGAGCAGCTGCTGACCGAAGTAAAGGCATTGTTGAAGAGAAGGCCGCGCTTTGCTAGCGCGTCGATGTTCGGAGTCTGGCATATCTTGTTCAAGTACGAGCCTAGCTCGAATCCTCCATCGTCCGCTGCAACATATACAATATTTAAAGATAAGGAATAGGGAATTTTACTCTATACGAGAAAAAATATATTATTGAGATAGCTAAGCAAAAAGCAGCCGGAAAACGTTAGTTTTAGTTGTAGTGGCGTCCACTCCGTCCAGCGTTTTCATCAAATAATAATTAAGCGCGAAATTTTGAAAATGCATGCATTTTTGGCACTCGATTGAATAAAAAAATTGTGTAAGTATTTTGTTGTGGTTCATAAGCACTATAGAATCTTATTGAGACACTTTTCAAAAATGGGTATAATACCCTATTCCTACCGGCAGCTAATGCCCGCGATTGGTAAGGGAAGTCGAGGCAATAAATGAACACCACAAAAAAGCTAGAAGCTACCTACTTAGGTACGGTACTGCACATAAGTATGTTGTAAAATATGCCGTCTGTGAATGAAAAAATGCAATCAGTAGATTTTAACGTTTTTAAACTCTCGGTTACTGAATTAATGTATAAAGGTAATATGAGTAAAGTCGCGGGCCCACCGCGGTGCACGGAGAGGCTACGCTTTGTAAGAAAATGTATGTGGTTGTGTCCACTGCAACCCACGGAGAGGCTACGCATGGATTGACGTCATTGATACATGCGTGGCTTGCTCGAATAGGCGGTTACATAGCTCAACGCTGTCAACGTGGGTCTACGTTTCCACTGGAGTACCTACATGAATATGACCCACGACTATGTACAGCTCACTTATCGCAGCGCAGTTTTGAAGCCCGTGTCCGTGGATTGCAGTAGCACGTGCGTAGCCTCTCCGTGCGCCGTGCCACGCTATACATAGTCGTGGGTCATATTCGTGTACTCCAGTGTCTCCAGTGGAAACGTAGACCCACGTTATCAAACAAATTAATACACGCAGCCCGCGCCTTAATTAAAACAACGTGTAGCTAGTAATGAGGTTTATTCGGAACGGCCAAAGAGTAAAGTAGGGAACGGCCATGACCACAGACTACTTAGGGATTATGCCATGCTCAGAACAATATAATCTGAGAATATAGTCATTGTTCTGAGATGCCATGACAGACCATCGCCGTGACTGTTCTGGGGCCTAAGTCTACTAATTTATAAACGTCACAATGGTGTCATAATGGTTAGTTTTTGCCAGATTTGCCATACAAAAACAGTCAAAAACTAACCATTATGACGCCATTGTGACGTTTATAAATTAGTAGACTAAGCCCTCGTTCCCACGGACGCGAAAACCACGCGCGTGATAAAATCGCGTGGCGCGCTTGGAATGGAACAAATGCAAAGCGGTACATCTGTTCACACGGCCGCGATTTTTCCACGCCGAGATTTTAAATCGCGCAGTGTTCGATTTTCAACGCTCGGCGTTGAGCGTTGAATGAATGCGACATACGAAGTTCTGTACTTGTGTTCCCACGGACGCGTAAAAATCGCGCGCGATGCTCAGTCAGTTCGGCGCACCGGCTTGTAGAGTGTAGACGTGCCGCAAGTGCGGGCGGATAAAATTATGTATTGGGATTTGGATCCAGAAAATTTAATTTTTGAGGTCGAGAGGAGACCATTTTTGTATGATAAATCAATGCCGGACGACGCCAACAAACAAAAAAAAAATGATGCTGGGAAGAAATTTGTAAGGTTTTATCAAACGAAGACTGGGAATGCCTCTGTCCTAAAATAAAGAATGATCGATGTAAGTGTTTATATTTGGCATTTTTTGTGGTTGTGGTGCGTGGTGGTGTAAGTTTCAATACGTATTTTTTATTTGTTACATTACAGTCAATGATATTCTAATAAACAGATATGTTATACACGTACAAAACAACAGAAAAAAGTGTTCCCCGCCGAGCGGCACACTCGTAAGCGTGTGGGGCTCAGACTAAAAGCAATATTTCCCAATTGGGTACTTTTCTAGTCTTCACTTTTTGCGCGCTCATAACATATCTATTACAGTACTATTCTGTGATTATAGTGATTACACACATCGCTCGTTATCATTATCATGCGCTCAAGGTCAGGGGACATCGGGTTAATTTTCTCTGCTTTTTTTGTCGTCTCCTGGCCACACAAATAGCTACCGCTAATAATTTTACGGAGTCCATGATACGTCCGCACTGCACGAAGAGTTAATTCCAAGTGATTTTTTCACGCTCGTTCGAACACTCTGTCGAAGGCGCGGAAAAATCACGCTGGGCGATTTTATCCCGCCGCGATTTTATTACGTCCGTGGGAACGAGGGCTTAGGCCCCTGAGGCCGTGCCCGTGACAGACCAAAACCAAAGACAAAACAGATCATAAGCCGCGTCTGCTGCGCCATGTTTTAATGTTTTAAAAACATCAAACACGAAGCGATTTGCGGATGCCTGATTGGTTCGTGTTTGATGTTTCATGTTTTTAAAACATTTTACATGGCGCAGCAGACCCGGCTTTAGGTTACCATCTCAGAACACTAATTAAAGCTGAGCAATACATTACAGTTACAAGTTCTATGCTCTTTTGGCACTGATCAGTAGAGGTTTGCACCGGAGCAGTGAGTACCGGAGAATAACCGGTGATTTACCGGTAAAAGTACTCGATTGAAATAATCGGTAATTAACCGATTGATCTCCGGTGATAGCCGCATCTTATTTTTTTTTTAATAATAATGTTACACAAATAAAAGACACATTCAACAATCATTTTTTAGGGTTCCGTAGTCAACAAGGAAGCCTTATAGTTTCGCCATGTCCGTCTGACTGTCCCCGCCTTAGCGCAGATACTGTTAGTACTAGAAAGCAGTTTTTTCGCATGAGTATACATATTAATTACGCCGACAAATGGTAAAATAAAATCATGAAAAAAAAATGTTTTAGGGTGGGTACCTCCCCCACACGTAAAGTGGGGAGATATTTTTTTTTCAACTACTTGGTGCGGGGTATTTTTGGAAAGGTTGTTCAAAAATATTGTGAGATTGTTAAAACCATTTTTGGATTTAAGAAGCCGTTTGCGAAATATTAAGCTTTAAAGTGCAAATTTTTGTTAGAGTCAAGTGTCCCCCCCCCCCCCTGCCAGCTAAATGGTAAGTTCTGGATATGTGGAAAAATTCACAGCAGTAGTATATAAGGTGCTATAAAAATATCTGCCACGGCTTTAATGAGAGGTAGTATTGTGTTTAAAGATAACAATAGTGAAGAAATTTCGTACCCCGGCACAGTTAAATCAATTTGAGAAAATAAAGTAGTTAAATAAACATTGACTCTACTCTGCATAACGTGGTTCACAAATTACGCGCGAAGTGCACTTCGTCAATGAAAACAACACTGCTATCTCTTTCCATCTGTTCTGTGAATGAAAACTGAAATCAGCTGACTAGTTCGTCACTATCGACTATCTAATGTACTAGGTACGCAATAATACGCAGGCAAACAAGTGACGTAAGTAACGAAATTGAAAGGAAAACTATCACAGCTTTGTAGGCTCTACAAGTTAACGAGTAATTATCTACCAACTTACATTTGCAGTTGCAAAAACATGTTGTCCCATAAAAAATGTATGGGAGAACAGAACATGTTTTTCAACTACAATGTTAAGTTTGTTCTCGTGATAAATTCATCCCAACTACGGAACCCTTCATTGTGCGTGGTCCGACACGCACTTGGCCAGTTTTGTTTTTTAAATAAATGATTATGTAAAGTATATCAATTGATTATTCTTATTTCTTCATTTTTAATGTATAAATTAAAAAAAAAAACAAAATTTCTTTATATTATGGCAATCTCCGGTGACCTCCGGTTTTTCACCGGAGATTGCCCAATCACCGGTGAATTCAATCGGTTGTTAAAATCTCGCTCCGGTGCAAACCTCTGATCAGCACTATTTACAGTTTTTAAAGAGTAATAAACCCTATACTAGCCTTTTTTTTTTTTTGTTCCGGGGTGGAAAATCCGTGCCAACTTTTTTTTAGCTGGGCTAGATCTCCAACATTATCTGTGCAAAAGATTATGGATATTTTTTTGCTTAGTTCTTAGAGCATTTTAAATGCTCTAAGTAGTTCTTACATGAAAACGTTAATATACAGGCCTACCTTACTACTACGGTTTTATAAAGAAACTGATTTACGCAATTTATTATAATATTAGTAGCGAAGTATCAGTGCATAGAAAAAATGAAAATCTTGGTTGTAGTATAATATATGTATTTTTGATTCAAGAACAAGTAAGAAGCCCGAAATTATCTTGGACAAAGTAAAAAATTCTTGGTTAAAGAAAATGTTTACCTACTTCGTCTAAGCCGAAAAACATGCCAAGTGGTCGACGGCATAAAAAGTTTAGGAACCTCTGCAGTCTAATAATAAAATAATTGATCAACCTACAACCAGTAGGTACAACCTGATACCTACTGACAGCAAATTGCAAGATACGTAAGAAAATTTGAATTTCGCGGGGCTACCCTGGTGCATTCGCCATAATAGTGATAATAGTAAATTTAAAATGTTGAAAACTGTAGAATCATTTATCATCATTCATCAGCGAAAACGAACTTGACCAGACTTCAGAACACAAGTCCCGTGCTGAGAATCATGAGAATCGACAGGTAGGTAATTAATAAATAGGACACGTTAACATAACTTAACACGTACATTAGCTCAGCTGTCAAACTGTGTCAAACTGATAGATGAACAATGATCATGATCATGAACTTGAGAACTTGATAGAAGGAGTGTTACTCACCAAATAGTATAAGAACATTTCCCGATTTAGCAGTATTATCAGATAACACGGTTGCAGTGACAAACACACACAATAACAGTACGTAAACAGAACCCGGCGCGCTCGCCATGTTGTCCGCCCGGCTGATAAGAAAGCAGTTTGACGTGTCTCAGTGAAGTGTTGGCACTGTACGACCGCTACCAGTGCCCTACTTAACGACCGCTTTGCCTCCAAAATTCAAATACTTAATTTTCTGATCAAAAATCACGGGTCAAAAATACAATGGCTAGTCGGAAATCCATTTTGTATCTATTCGATGTGGACGGCACCCTCACCAAGCCACGCCAGGTCATCACAGAAGAACTGAAGCACTTCTTGTTAGATAATGTAAAATCTAAAGTGGCCGTAGGACTCGTCAGTGGATCCGATTATGTCAAAATAGCTGAACAAATGGATGGGGCTGAAGTGGCAGCCAAATTTGACTATGTGTTCTGTGAAAATGGTGTGGTCCAGTATCGAGGCGGCAAGCTGATCAGTTCAGAAAGTATCCTTAGTTATTTGGGAGAGAACTTGCTACAGAGAGTCATCAATTTCTCACTTGAGTTTATGTCCAAGATTGAATTACCTGCCAAGCGGGGCAACTTCGTTGAGTTCAGGTCAAGCATGATTAACATCTGCCCGGTGGGGCGGTCCTGCAGCCAGGCAGAGAGAGAAGAGTTTGTAAGGTTTGACTCTGTACACTCAGTAAGACAAAAATTTGTGGATGCATTACAAAGCAATTTTGGAAGTTCAGGTTTGACATTTGCACTCGGAGGACAGATCAGTGTTGATGTGTTCCCTACTGGCTGGGATAAGACCTACTGCCTCAACCATGTAGCAGACCATAAGTTTGATGAAATCCACTTCTTTGGAGATAAAACAATGCCAGGAGGTAATGACTATGAGATCTACAATGACTCACGGACAATCGGCCACAAGGTCTCATCACCTGATGACACCAAAGAACAACTAGTGAAGTGCCTTAATATTTTGTAACTCTATGTAGTATATATTGTAAATGATTTTAATACATCATTAACATCACAGAGCGTTTTTTGTTCTTTGCATAATTAATTTTGCCAAGTACATGGAAACAGCATTAATAATATTATTGTGATAACCTTGTAGATAAGTGTATCAAGATTATTCTTGTTTTCAATAATATGAAATGAGTACCTATTTCTTAACATATTTACTACCACTTTGTCCTTTCAAATTGTACACTAATATTGTCATATTTTTAATTAATGGGAATTCAACTGTCATGTTTTTCTTGCTGAGAGGTTAATTGCTATGTCATTGTATCTGTTTTACAAAAGAGACAGGGTTAGGGAAACAAATTAATAATAATTTTCAACGATTTATTTAAAATAATTTAACTATAAAAGATCAAGATGCCTTGCATAATATAAATATATAACCATCAAAAATATGTACTCTGGTTTACACAACATCATTAAAAGTTATATCAAAACACTTATTGATATGTTCGTTTTTCCTACACCTAATAATATAATTTGAGCTTCAGTGACCCTCATAAATGGGTTTCCTTTTTTCCATAAAGGATATCATTCCTTCCTGCCGATCTTTTGTGGGAATGTTAATCTCATAGCACTTCTGTTCCACTTCATAGCCATCCTTGATGCTGAGCTGTATGCCTTCATTGATGGCTTGCTTGGCACACCGGAGGGCAATTGGCGCGTTCAGTATGATCTCCCGTGCTATGGTTAGCGCCTTTTCTAGCGCTGCGTTATTTGAGTTGCTCTGTTGTACCACATGGTTTACTATGCCTGCAATTGATTACATAATGTTTAATAAGGAAATCTAAAAAAGTTTTATTTTCAATGGGTGATCTTCAACACCTACACCTACCTAAATCCTTAGCTTCTTGGCCACTGACTATTCTTGAAGTGTATATCAGTTCTTTAGCAATATTGATATTGACTGCTCTGGGCAGTCTCTGAGTGCCTCCAGCGCCAGGTATGAGGCCCCGGCCGGTCTCCACCAGGCCCAGCTTGGCTGTTTCAGACACCACCCTGATGTCACAAGCCAGGGCCAGCTCCAAGCCTCCCCCAACTGCTACACCTTCAATAGCTGCTATGGTTGGCATAGGCAGATCTTCTATTTCTATGAATGTGGCTCTCAGTCCTTTGACAAATCTGGCTACTTCATCATCTGCCATCTTAAAGCGTTCTTTCAAATTGGCACCTAAAATAAACCAATGCAAAATGTAATTTAAAAGCCAGAAGTCTGAGCGACAACTATGGGACGCTAAATAAATATTATTATGTTTGCACACATAATAAGAGATGTGTGGATTGACATACAAAGCTATTGTATAGTATGTTCCGATTCTACATGCAGTTGGTAACAAACATTACATTATCAATTTGATGGTACTAATATTAGCTCTTAGTTATTATTTTCTAGAAGATAGAACTCACTAACTTACACAAGGTAATTTATAATCTTGTATAATTCTTACCAGCACAGAATATGCCGGGCACCATGCTGTGCAATATGACAACAGAAACCTTGGTGTCCTCCCTGATCAACTGGTTGACTTCCCTCATGGCTTCGATCATGTCGAAGCCCAGCGCATTGCGGTCCTTAGGACTGTGCAGTCCGTACAGCGCGATGCCCCTGTCCGTCCCCAATAACTTCTCATACACCACAGGACTCACATTCTCAGTAAATTGCTGCGTCTGAGTCGCTAATAAACGCACCGGTCCATTTTTTATTAATGAACTGTATTTATACAGCCTTGGAATCAACATTTTCATTTAGGATTCACTAGCCAACAGTTAACTTCCAAACTGTTATCTAGACCAACCACTACCTATCGTAATAAATGACGAGAGCAAATAATTTTGAGCGATTCTTGAATAATCTTATCACCGTACAAGATAAACATAACTTTGATGCGAATTCCGTCCGTCCGTCAGTCAATTAAATGATTCTCGGTGCTGTGATGTTATCAGGGTACCTACTGCTGGGAGGTGTTTGTGTTGTGTTGTGTTGTCTTGTCGTAGTTGTCGTTGTCAATTGTCAATATTGTCAATTTGTCATTAAAAAAATAATGTCAAGTAGTGATGTTATCTTTGCTCCGTTCCGAGTTACGCTGTAATGAATTTGAGCGTGCACACTTTCCGAATTAGCGTGAGCGCGATAGCGATGTCCCGTGAATCTTCATAGATGACGTCAAGATATGCGTTATCTTGCAATAATGCATGCCCTTTATTAATATGACCGTGAGTGCTGAGTGGCATCATATATTTATAAGTTGTTGGCTGAGTTTGCTTTCAATGAAAATAGATTAACATTGTAACACAGTGGTTTAATAAATTTATTTAAACTTTATTAGAATATAAAATTCTAAAAACTTCATCTGAAAAAATACAAGATGACAGAAAATACATCAGTTGCTAGGCAACTACTAAAGAATACTCCTAAAACATAGTGCATTATAACCTTCATTGTACAGTGGCCAGCACATCAAGCTACCCAAAACTGTCAAACTTTCCCAATCAAACTTGAACCTAATGCTTTAGCGATAAAGTTTAAAATCTACTAAAGAAATTTGACAGATTTTAGTAGCTTGATGTGCTGGCCACTGTACAACATAAGTTTTGACGCTGAGCGAGCACTAGTGAGCGTGTTCACGAGTGTTCCGAACTGTTGACAGCCCTCAGCTGTCATAATCGTGATAATTTAATTGGAACGCAAAATATTGATGTCATCTATAGCGATTCACGAGACATCGTTGTCGTGCTCACGCTGATTCGCAACAGGTGTTAGCACCACAGAGTATGTACATTGTTAGCACGCTCAAATCGATTACAGCGTAACTCGGAACGCAGCCAGTGACACAGCAATGACATTGCTGCGTTCCGACTCACGTTGTAATCGATTTGAGCGTGCTTGCACCCGTTCCGAATAAGCGTTAGCGCGATATCGATGTCCCGTGAATCGTCATAGATGACGTCATGACAAGCGCTATCTTGCGATAACGCCGACCATGCCTTCTATTGATATCTTTGGCCGCATTCCGAGTTAGGCCATAATCGCTCACAGCGCTGACATCAATATTTTGCGTTCCGATTTAGATATTACGATTATGACAGCTGAGGTCTGTCATCAATTCGGAACGCTCGTGAACGCGCCTACAGTGCTTGCTCAACGTCAAAACTTATAACATTACTTAAATTCTTTGTATAAACATCAGAAATGTCTTTTTCTTCTTTGGTTAAGTGGCGACGGTAGCCAGAAGCACAATTTAGAAAAAGCCACATTAGTTTATAGATATTATGCGACTCAAAACTACAGCGCTGCCAAAAATGACAGTTCAGTCAACTGTCATTTTTGACAGAGATCACGGTGATATTAGAAAAAGGCATGGTCGGCGTTATCGCAAGATGGCGCATGTCATGACGTCATCTATGACGTTTAATGGGTCGGCGTTATCGCGCTAACGCTTATTCGGAACGGGTGTTAACACGCTCAAATCGATAACATCGTTACTCGGAACGCACATCGAACTCGCCTCCACAGAGTAGGCAACTCGTTCATGGGCCAATGTATACGCTTTTACAACAAACTTCCCATTAAGAGGGTTTATTCTGAAAGTTGGCAACGTCGCAAATAGATGTCAAATATTTCGCTGTTTTGATTAATTTGATAATATTTCTGTATGGAAATAAAAAATGTGGCTAACTAGCGAACTAGAATATTGATTATGAAATGCAATAATTAATATCGTAACACCGAATAGTTAGTTTTAGATGTAAAAAAAGTATTTGGTAAATTTCCAAATGCCTTTTTTTCACCTAAAAAGGGTACAACATCAAATTCAATGTTATAATTGCAATTCATTATTAATATTCTAGTCAATTGGTTAGCCACATTTCTTATTTCCATACAGTATTATTTCCAAATTAATCGAAACAGGTAAATATTTGACAGCTATTTACGACGTTGCCAACTTTTAGGATGCACCCTCTTAACATTCGAAACTTACCCATTAAACGTTTTAAAAACTGTATCAAAACTAAACTTTGTAAAAAAGGGTACTATAAAATTTCTGATTATTTAGAAGACAAAAAAGCTTGGGAGTGAGCTGCTCGCTCTGCTAAAATTTGTGATAAAACCTTTATGGTTTTAACTTGCCACTTTAATAATAAATATGTAAAATCATGAAAAAATACCAGTTTTATATACACATTGACATTGTTGAATATTATAACAAAATGACATGATTACTTTGTTAAGTATTATATTATTTTTTAAATATTGTGAATGTGAGGACTATGTGGATCATTTTTTTATTTCTTTATTTTACATTTAGTGTTATTGATGTTCTGGCGGTTTGAGTATTCTATGCGGCCTACTCAAATGTCCTTTCTTTGGTATTGTTCGTCGAGTCGCTGAGCTCCTTAAGTTCTGAGATGAGCTCCTCGATTACTGACAATTGCTTGCACTGACTGGACAGGTCCACTCAAATCTGTGTGGTTCTTTCCTCAAAAGACCATTTCAGACACTATCTACATGGTCCTCATATGGCCTGACCAAGATAATGTCTGGACTTTAAAAGAGACTGTGACCTCTGAGTTTGTTTCGGCCTTTCTTCTCAGAGTAGTCAGATAGGAAACGCCGACCTCATCTAGCTTAGCTCTAATATTTTTTTAACATGACGTGTAAAAGTGATTCCGATATCCTATTTACAGAATAAACAATTTCATTTCATTTCATTTCATTTCAATTTCATTTCATTTCATTTCATTTGCAGCCATTGTGAGCGCTGTCAAAAATGACAGTTGGCTGTGTTGATGACACGGAAGTTTGGCAATAAAATCCTTCAGTACATGTGGCTTCCCTGGTACCTCATTAACGGCATAATTTTATTAAACTGCTGCTGTGAATTTGCTATGTAATAAGTGCCTGGCCCATCTTACGTCTGAGCCATGTCTACAAGCTGTAATCAAGAGTCATCACGAATCGTCTAACGCGCAGGTTAAGTGACTTCCAGCTTCCCGAATAAGCCAGATTCCGCAAAAGCTTTAGCACCTTAGACCACATAGGTACATACGCTGCGGCAGGTTATAGCGAAGACCGAAGATTATGAGCTGCCTCTCCGCTTAGCGTTTGTGGTCTACGAGAAATCCTACAATTCGTCGAGGTGCTGAAGTGTGAGTGTCTGTGTGAAAACAGTACTCGTTCGACTCCAGAGGGACAATTCCCGTAATTTTTAAGAACGTTTGCATTCGCATCTCTTTCGCAATCTGTCAAAAATACAATCAATTTGCTAACATTTTTGACAAGTTTGATAGATTGCGACTTTGAATGTGAACGTTTTTTAAGTACGATCATCTATGACGATTCACGGGACAACGTTATCGCGCTAATGTTTATTCGGAACGAGTGTTAGCAC
This sequence comes from Eupsilia transversa, assembly GCA_914767815.1. Taxonomy (NCBI): domain Eukaryota; kingdom Metazoa; phylum Arthropoda; class Insecta; order Lepidoptera; family Noctuidae; genus Eupsilia; species Eupsilia transversa. Next base: position 314,254 of record OU611880.1, read on the forward strand.
GCTCAAATCGATTACCTACATCTTAACTCTCAATATTTTGCGTTCCGACGCAAAATATTGATGAATCGCTGTGAGCGATTATGTTATGGCCCAATCTCAGAACAATAACGGCCCAATGGCCTAATCCGGAATGCGTCTCTATCCTATCAGTCCAGAATTATGACAATGACACATGACACGACCGACACCAAACCGTGCGATCAAATAACCTAAATTTTTTTGATATTTTTTTATTGTAATTATTGGATTGAGTGAAGGAAGCAGAAAATCAGTGAAAAACTGGTCAGTGGGTCGTCTTACCAAGACCAGTCGGCGCATTGTTACTTACTCATGTCGAAATAACATTGTTAAATATTTTTGGTTTAAGTATTTAAGTCATTCTGTCTGGGGTTGGTACCAATTTAGATTTATTTCTTACTTCGTAGCAAAGAATACGTAATATTACTTCGTATCCCAATCACATATCCCAGTCATAAACTTGTTTATTTCAGGTCAACCATGGCGCGTGAGCCTTATGTCGTCGAATTAGATCCAGACACGAAAACTACATTAAAGATGTATTTATTCCAAAATGTTGAGAATGTGGAAGTGATAAGAAATAACATTGTCCAAGGTGTTTGGAGCTGTGCTGCAATCAAGCCCCAGTTAATAATAGAGCCCTTCCAAGTAGTGGTTGCAGCAAATAGGGCCGTGCTGTCTCAGAAACACAATGTAATGGTCACCCGAACAGTGTTTTCTGAGATATTGTATAATTTATCAATCTCAAAAAACATCACACACAGTTTGAGCAAGTTTGGCATAGAGAAGGACACAAAACTGTTGATTTGTTTTCTAATTACTGAAGAATCAGATGCAAGTAAGGAAATATTACCACAAATTAAGGGTGAATTGTTACCTATGAGTGCCCTTAAAGAATTTATATGTAAGAAAACTCTGTATAATGTATATAAATTGAATAGTATAACAACTGATCAAGACTTAACTGATGTCATTGTTAGCAGAATGGTTACTAAGAACTTTGTAACACATTAAAATAAAGATATAAAAAATATATTACAGGCCTATCGCTTAATTGAGATGGTGCCTGAAGTAATCTGCATGATGTTGGAGGGGTGTGGTGACGAGTTGTGACACCTCAGTTGTTAATCGCAGTTAAACATTAGGCCTTCAGTTTGTATCAGTGTAACCCTTTGGTTGTCGTCTCTAAATATCATCCTACTGAGAAACTTTTTAGCCATAGTAACCAAAAAAAAGAAAATAAGTAATAACAGAAAAAAAAAAGTATTTGAACCAGCATTATTCATTTGTGAGTTTCTCATTTGTCAATGCTGAACAAACAGGTAAAATGAAAGACCAACATTTTAAACATGTTTTATTTAACAACAACAATTATCATTATTATGTAAAATGTACATTTAAATTACATATGTAATACGTAAAAGCAAAAATCGATCACTTCATATATGAAATGCAAGTTTCAATAAATTCAACAACCGATTGGCAACTTGTCCATTTGTTCATTGTATTGACATAGTTGAGGTTTGATCACAACTGGTGACAGCTGCTTACAAATACAACTAACTATACTTTTCTATGGCCACACATTTCTGAATTCTGTAATACATCTCCAATATTAACAAACTTGTTCAATGAAAATCAACATAATCATCACATATTACAAACTATTCATCATTACAGGTAAATGCTCATTATATCACTTAACACTATAGCTACCGGTATCCCTCATTTCATTGCGGTAGAATTGTGAAATGATAAAAATTAAAATCCTCTGAATGACACACGGCATTTGTAACATTAAATCTATTCTACAAACAAACACAAAATCGTTAACTTATTACGTAGTGAACAAAACCTTATATAATTTTAAAAAAATGGCAGCTAGTAATTATTGAGTCTTAGGAACTTTCTGTAAATCACAAGACAATTTAAATAATTTGGAACAAAAAAAATATACACATAAATCTCGGCTTATTATACGAAAGAAGCTTACTAATATGTACAAATACGAAGTAGGCGCTGGAGTACTTGTGTATAAGTAATAACTAATATTATTTGTATGACAACGTTGTATGTATGTAGCACCTCGTGAACACTTAAGTGGCGTGTTACTTGATGGCGCCTGTGGCGGGGCCGCCTCACGGGCGCAGGGCCTAGGGCTGGCATGCGAGGTGCATGCCGCCATGTGTGAACACAAACTGGGAAACTAAACAAAATAATAAAATCATAATTTTACATTATTATTACAATAGTCAATTTAAGAGATAGTCTTAGAATCTCTTTTTGTCAATTAAAATTTTAGCAAATGTTTGAACATTAAATGATAGAAGTCTAAAATTGCGTCCTATTAAAGAAGCAAAACAAGGGTGGTGCTAATCGAGTAAGTAATGTTGCGTTTTTAGCGTTGAGCGTTAAGCCAGCATCACTAAACGATGGAAATACGGACACACAACGAGCGCACGCTGCGGCGGCGGCGCGCGGTCGACGCTTGTCAATGATATTAACTGTGCAATGTAGTATCCGTAGTTTCCACAATATGACAAAATCGTATGTCTCGAAACAAACGCACTACACTTACGTATACTACCTATTAAATATTGCATTAGTGGTACATTATTTTATGACCTAGAATAGCTTTAACTCTCGTCCCTTTCGCCTTTCTGATTTATATCCAGCTCGATTTTCTGATTCCATTACACGCTTCAGGCGTCCTAAGCTTAGTCTGTTGTGGTCGTTTACTGAGTTTTTCAAACAGTGACATATCGTCCTTGTACAGTAACGGCAAAAAAGGCAGGTATGAAACTATGCAGGCTAATAACCAGCAACTTGCGAGTAAGGGTTATGCCAGGCGTGTGTCGTCGGCACAGCTGCAGCCCCTTCATCAATGCAGTTAACGATCGTTTCTTCAACCTTGTTTGCCGTCCGTACATGTTAAAACACACAAGTTCACATAGTACAGCGGGTATATTGTCCTATCTTATTTACACGATAATTACACACCTACTTAAAGCGTTACATTTTGTGAATAATTTAAATAACAATACAATAATATTAATATATTATGTGTATTGTTGTATTATTTGGCTAAATTGTCTGCAACGCGTTGCGTTCGCTGCGGCGTGCGTTCAGTGTATGTTTGACACACCAATCTGAACAACACACTAATATGTACAATTTCACATAATTTCACGTCTGTGGGACACAATTTTATAATGTGGTATAATTATGATATTCCATTATAGACCGAATACACTGATCTGTGTGTAAACATTTTCTAATAAAACTATGATGTAAGAAATAAAATACATTTAAAGACAATTTCCGTAACGTGGGGTAGCTCTGGATACAAACGTGTAATTAATTGTATAAGATATTCGTATCCACTTTGAGCTTATCCCTCCGACAGAAGGCACAACCAATTATAATTATTTAGCAATATAGCGTTACAAGCCCACACCGCAGATGAATTCAGAAAGTTCACTCCGCAAAAACATTAAAATAAAAAGCGACTCTTGTTACGACACAATAAAGTGTAATTCAGGTAGCACAGCGCTAATTACCTACAGTTATATTCACCTAGAAGTTGCTTGTGTTCTATCGCATACCTCCTATATCTTCTGACTACGTTACGCCCACTGAATTCGACATGCCGAGCCCGCCGCGTACTTGTAGCTTCATACCTAAAATGCGGAGTGAACCATCTGTAAGAATCTGTGGCCACACTGCCCACAGACACTTGCGCAGACACGAGCGCGGCTCTCGGCGGTACGCGAGCAGTGCCGCGCCTACTCGCGGCTGCGGTCCTCATCAATATCAATAACAATAAATTAATATTACAGTATCGGTATAATGTAGCACCAAATATTCTTAATAGGCGTTCGAATTCACACCAGCACATACGAATGTGTTCCTATTGCTGGAAATATAAAATTTAACGTCGCGTTATCAATAAAAATAAATTGTTATATAATGTTCCTTATCTCGTATCTATTAAGTATTTTGAGTATTTTTTTGGTAACTTTTTGATTATAGTGTGCACTCGAACGCCGTTAGATCTATATTTTGTCGGGTACATACGAATATAACCACAAATGAACATAAATGATAATTGTACGTTGTTAGACTACCATTTATATCGACTTGTAGGATAACCCTAAAATATCTATACACTAAATAAGTATTCAATGACATATTGACGAACAAAACAACTATTTAAATGTATCATTTATATTCTAAGGGCTGATTTTTCAATCGCCAGATAATTTTTATCTTAGAAATAAATATATTAGTTTTTGTATAGAAAATATGTCAAAGCGCGATCCATTTTAATTCTTCAGATAAGAGTTAACTGGCGATTGAAATATCGGCCCTCGATAATGTATCAAAGACTAGACAGAAAGCATTACTAACGGTACGACGTCGCTTAGGAATAAACTAGGCTAGGAGTAGACCATGTCAGTGAATACATACTTGTATATAGTTATGTACATAATATGTCGTGTGGCAGCCGCTCACGCCGAGCTCACGTCGCACCTGGGGGGCGAAACGATCCGTTTTATTGAATGAAACGCATGTGACTGAGAGTGATTATTAAAATATTGAAGCATTGATAGGAAGAGGGAGACTAAAGAAAATATGGATGAATTGTTAGACCATACTCTTCGCCGCCGCCGAGGATACGGCTTAAGGGATGGGCAAAAGAACACCGGAGTAATACGGTGTACTACACCGTAATGACAGTACACTTGGGTGTGTGCATACCTGACGGCGCGTGGCCGTGCTTTAATAGGGTTGATGGGGATTCCTCTTCCTCATCCTCATAATGCGGAAGTTCCTCATTTTTTTGCGATTCGTCTTCCTCTTCCACATCCTCATTAATTAAGAGGAATTTATGAGGAAGTGTATTCAATGTTAATAAAAGTAATTTCCGTCTTTTGCTCGCTGCATTAGATAGTTACAGTGAAAAGAGGATAAAATATGAATAAGGTACTTTCACGATCAGGCATGAACGTGTCTCAACGTGTGTCCGGAGAAACAGCTTCAAAGTTCATTTTCATTAAATTCAACCTCCGTAAAAGTAAAAAGAAAAAATAATAATTTAATCAAAATTCACAAAATTTTGACTATTAAATTATTATTTTTCTTTCTAAATATTATTAAAGGGCCCATTCAATCTTTCTTTTATTTAAAATTTCAATTGGAAATCACAGGTTCTATCTTCCTCTTCCGCATCCTCTTCCTCATCCTCCTCCTAGTATCCTCATGCTCATCCACTTCCTCAAAGCATATTTCTTATAGTTCCTCATCCGCATCCTCTTCCTCATCAACCCTCTGCTTACCTGTGGGCGCGTGGCCGTGCTCACTGCTGGAAGGGCAGCGGCAGCGCCAGCGAGTAGAGCGAGGGTCACCGCCGCGACTCTGCCACGTACACCGACACCGTCGAATCCTTCGAGCCCACGCCCATCGCGCATCTGTCACGGTCAAATTTTCTATTTCAATCAGGCTCATAACAACGAAAGAAAATAGAATTGGTTCTAGTTGTCCCAACCAAAAGGTAGTTTCGTATGGAGAAGAATGGGCAAGAAACTCCATAGTAAGGCTTCCTGTACCTGACGCCGGACGAATGAATATCACCCATGCGCTGCACCGGCGCAGTGACGTCGCGCAGATTTTTTATAATCTATGAGATATTCAGATTGTCTTTCATCTTGCGGTTCGGCGCCGCGCCGGTGCGGCCCCAGCGTCAAGTACAGGAAGCCTTACTCTTTTAAAATGTTTTACAATATTTTGTATAGATACATTAATTATATACGAAAACGATGCATCTAGAATAAAATGACTATACCATTATAGGTACAAAGAATTTAAATGAAACAATGACGGATAAATTAATTATGTGATATACAAGGTGTCTCAAACGTAGTGGTCCAATGGCAAATGAGTTAAAGCGAAGGGGTCCACCTATCATAAAAAAAATTAAAAGCTAGGATATTCTGAACAGTACAGAAAATTTCGCTTTATTAATTATTTTCAACAAAATTTTACACTTTTGGTTTACAGTTTTAGCAATATTTTGTAAGAACAATAGACTCTAGACTCGACGTAAAGCGACTCGACGAATTTGGTTTCTTTTATGGACCCAAATTGCTATTTCACGAGAAAAACGCTTTTGAAGTTCGCGTAACTGTAAGGTCGTGACTGTACGTGCACATATCTAGAAAGACCAATCGGATAAGAATTTTCTGCTCAGTTAGTCTCTGCTAACCTTAAGCACGCGCTCGTTTTAGATTGTTTTTTGCTAGTCTGAGTGTTATGGATGGTATGTGGTACTTTATGTATTTAGTTTTATAGAGTCTGTCTGATGAGGTTACCTGAGCGGATGGAAGGTGAGGCAGGAGACTGGTCCGATGCGCGCGCCCATGAACCCCTCGTGGAACTTGATGGTGTTCAGCGGAGCGCCCTTGAGGTCGTAGATGCTGATGCTCTGGTTCACCGACCCACTGATAGACAAAAGTTTTATTAGTTATTCGCATTTCATAATTTTACATAACATGCCAAAATCTCACACCTGTATTCCCCGAAGGGTACCTATAGTACACCCACATTTGGTCTGTTATATTTAGGTCCCATGTAACCTGGTGAGCCTATTGCCAATAACCGGGCACAAATGCAGACTACAAACATCTAAAACCACAAATATGCAGGATGAAATGTAGCCTCTGGCCTTCTCCAGGTCCCAGGCAAGGTATCTATCAATGTCATAACGATCGGTTCAGTGGTCGTGGCGTGAAAGGGTAACAGACTGACATAGATAGACAGAGCTACTTCGTATTTTGTGTTTCACGATCTGTGTCCAAATAAACGTTATTCTTTATTTCTTACATTTATAATATTAGCAGAAGTATAGGTTATTATTAACCAGTAATAAACTGTGTAGTATATAAAGTGTCATCCAAAATATATTGCATGATAGAATCTCAACTCAGCATCCAGCGCTCGGCGTGTTAACACGTCGTGTTCGGGTTCGCGACAAGTCAATTTTCATCCTGAGGATGCCTCGTTGAGAGGTGAAACACGTGTCGATTTCTTACTGTGTTTTTTAAGACTCTTTAAGAATAGAGATAAGCGGAATAGGTTACTAAATATATCTACGTCTATTGTATTTTTCTCAACTCAGCAATTAATATTTCGTAGTAATGTCAATACCGCAGAATAACATTTCGCCATTTTCTTTAAACACAAACAGACTATGACAGTGAAATTATAATTTTTTATATAGATTTCATAAAACAATAATGCAGAGTATAGTGTACGCACCAGGCGATGAGGTTGCACAGCGGGTGCACGTCGATGGCCGCGAGCGGCGCGGGCGCACGCAGCGTGTCCAGCACGGACATCTTGCGCGTGTCGTAGATGCGCACCTCGCCGTTCATGCTGCAACCGGGACATGGGTTACTTGACTGTTCTGGTACAGTCGTTTTATATTTATTTTACCTCTGATTTTGCATCACTGTCAAAACCACAGTGATCTTTATTTTCGTTCCAATAAGGTGGTTTTTGGGTTGCCACTGTCGAGGTAAATAACTGTGAAAAGACTGCACTAGTGAACTTGCTGTTAAATAATGTAGCAATAGTGGTTAAGGGTCTATAAGTCGCGAATTGCTTAGGAAGATCCGCCGTTATATCGAAACTACTGCAGCATTAATTTTGAAATAAATATATGTTAGAGTTAAGGATTAATGTTAGCGAGTATGTTAGCCGAAAACACGAAAGTTACCTCCAAACCGAACAATAAACCGCTGCTATTAAAAAAAATACTTCAAATTAGATCATGAAACTTGGCATACTAACTGAACTAACTATAAAGCAGCGGCTATGTTTTTTTTTTTTAATTACCATTATTTTCGCCGTAAAAAGCAATTACCTAAACTTTCACCGATTTGGAGCCGCCTTCGTCTCGCTCGCACTCAGTCCGCGAGTAGTATGGTGCGAGCGAGATAAAAACCTGAGGTTGTGTGGGCTCTTAATGCCGTTTTTGTAGAATTCTGACCGTCAAATTAAATAGCTATTTATTTATGAAAAGTGTCGACGACAAGGATAGGGGCGCGGCGTGGTGCTGCAGGCACTCAGCGCGGCGCGCGGGCTGCGCTCGTCCCAGGCGCGCACGCTGCCGTCGCCGAAGTGTCGATGACAACGCTAGGTTCGCATGCACTCACCAGCCGGTGAGCATGGTGTAGAGGTCGGCGCGGTGCGCGGCCGCCAGCACGGGCGCGGCGTGGTGCTGCAGGCTCCACAGCGCGGCGCGCGGGCTGCGCTCGTCCCAGGCGCGCACGCTGCCGTCGCCGAAGTGTCGATGACAACGCTAGGTTCGCATGCACTCACCAGCCGGTGAGCATGGTGTAGAGGTCGGCGCGGTGCGCGGCCGCCAGCACGGGCGCGGCGTGGTGCTGCAGGCTCCACAGCGCGGCGCGCGGGCTGCGCTCGTCCCAGGCGCGCACGCTGCCGTCGCCGAAGTGTCGATGACAACGCTAGGTTCGCATGCACTCACCAGCCGGTGAGCATGGTGTAGAGGTCGGCGCGGTGCGCGGCCGCCAGCACGGGCGCGGCGTGGTGCTGCAGGCTCCACAGCGCGGCGCGCGGGCTGCGCTCGTCCCAGGCGCGCACGCTGCCGTCGCCGAAGTGTCGATGACAACGCTAGGTTCGCATGCACTCACCAGCCGGTGAGCATGGTGTAGAGGTCGGCGCGGTGCGCGGCCGCCAGCACGGGCGCGGCGTGGTGCTGCAGGCTCCACAGCGCGGCGCGCGGGCTGCGCTCGTCCCAGGCGCGCACGCTGCCGTCGCCGAAGTGTCGATGACAACGCTAGGTTCGCATGCACTCACCAGCCGGTGAGCATGGTGTAGAGGTCGGCGCGGTGCGCGGCCGCCAGCACGGGCGCGGCGTGGTGCTGCAGGCTCCACAGCGCGGCGCGCGGGCTGCGCTCGTCCCAGGCGCGCACGCTGCCGTCGCCGAAGTGTCGATGACAACGCTAGGTTCGCATGCACTCACCAGCCGGTGAGCATGGTGTAGAGGTCGGCGCGGTGCGCGGCCGCCAGCACGGGCGCGGCGTGGTGCTGCAGGCTCCACAGCGCGGCGCGCGGGCTGCGCTCGTCCCAGGCGCGCACGCTGCCGTCGCCGAAGTGTCGATGACAACGCTAGGTTCGCATGCACTCACCAGCCGGTGAGCATGGTGTAGAGGTCGGCGCGGTGCGCGGCCGCCAGCACGGGCGCGGCGTGGTGCTGCAGGCTCCACAGCGCGGCGCGCGGGCTGCGCTCGTCCCAGGCGCGCACGCTGCCGTCGCCGAAGTGTCGATGACAACGCTAGGTTCGCATGCACTCACCAGCCGGTGAGCATGGTGTAGAGGTCGGCGCGGTGCGCGGCCGCCAGCACGGGCGCGGCGTGGTGCTGCAGGCTCCACAGCGCGGCGCGCGGGCTGCGCTCGTCCCAGGCGCGCACGCTGCCGTCGCCGAAGTGTCGATGACAACGCTAGGTTCGCATGCACTCACCAGCCGGTGAGCATGGTGTAGAGGTCGGCGCGGTGCGCGGCCGCCAGCACGGGCGCGGCGTGGTGCTGCAGGCTCCACAGCGCGGCGCGCGGGCTGCGCTCGTCCCAGGCGCGCACGCTGCCGTCGCCGAAGCCCAGCACCAGCAGCGCCGTGCCGTCCGCGCCCACGCCCGAAGCGCCGCGCCACAGCGACGTCGCCGCTGCCTCGCATTCTGTACGCGTACGTAACAATAAAAGAAGCGATATTTTAAAGACAATCTGTAGATGGATTGAAAGGGACAAAAAGACACTATTATACGATAGACTACTAAACTAAACACATCAAACAAAAACAAAATAAACATTATTTTTACACGATTTTATTTATTTATTCGTAAGTAAAAAATGAAATTGCAAAAAAAAACCCCGCTGCAATTAAATCGTTCAAAAGGAGCTCACTTTTCAAGCAATCTATTGGTGGCGCGCAGCGGATCGAAAAAAGGTTCTCGAAGACAAATAGGAACCAATTTGCCTACCAAATTGTATCCTATGATATAAAATAAGCATGATGTTGGCTATTAGAAGCCATTTCAAGCAAAAACCAACACTTTAAAATTTAAGTTCCTGTCTTCGAGAGCCTTTTTTCGGTCCAACGTGTGGCGTGGCATTTGGAATCGGTTCCTCAAGCGCTTTATTTTGGGCGGGTATACATACCGGTGTCGATGTCGGTGAGCAGCAGCTCGGAGCTGGCGTCCCACAGACGCACGCGACTGGCGCGACCGGCCAGCGTGGGCGGGTATACATACCGGTGTCGATGTCGGTGAGCAGCAGCTCGGAGCTGGCGTCCCACAGACGCACGCGACTGGCGCGACCGGCCAGCGTGGGCGGGTATACATACCGGTGTCGATGTCGGTGAGCAGCAGCTCGGAGCTGGCGTCCCACAGACGCACGCGACTGGCGCGACCGGCCAGCGTGGGCGGGTATACATACCGGTGTCGATGTCGGTGAGCAGCAGCTCGGAGCTGGCGTCCCACAGACGCACGCGACTGGCGCGACCGGCCAGCGTGGGCGGGTATACATACCGGTGTCGATGTCGGTGAGCAGCAGCTCGGAGCTGGCGTCCCACAGACGCACGCGACTGGCGCGACCGGCCAGCGTGGGCGGGTATACATACCGGTGTCGATGTCGGTGAGCAGCAGCTCGGAGCTGGCGTCCCACAGACGCACGCGACTGGCGCGACCGGCCAGCGTGGGCGGGTATACATACCGGTGTCGATGTCGGTGAGCAGCAGCTCGGAGCTGGCGTCCCACAGACGCACGCGACTGGCGCGACCGGCCAGCGTGGGCGGGTATACATACCGGTGTCGATGTCGGTGAGCAGCAGCTCGGAGCTGGCGTCCCACAGACGCACGCGACTGGCGCGACCGGCCAGCGTGGGCGGGTATACATACCGGTGTCGATGTCGGTGAGCAGCAGCTCGGAGCTGGCGTCCCACAGACGCACGCGACTGGCGCGACCGGCCAGCGTGGGCGGGTATACATACCGGTGTCGATGTCAGTGAGCAGCAGCTCGGAGCTGGCGTCCCACAGACGCACGCGACTGGCGCGACCGGCCAGCGCGAGGGTCCTGCGCGCGGCGCACCAGCGCAGCAGCGTGGGCGGCGGGGTGGGCGCGTAGGGCGCCGCGCCGGGCACGGCGTGACCCACTGCAACACAACATGCCGTCAGCCCCAGGCTAGCCCCGAACAGTATAGTTATTCACGACCTTTCGACAGGCTTCTGAGTCGAAAATAATAATCGGTAACATTTTCGGTTTCCTGATTTGCCTAGTCACAGACAGAAAAAATGCTGTTGGAAAAATGTATTTGGTTTAAACTGACAAAATTTTCGGAAGTCGTATATTTATGTGAACAGCGTTTAAGAGAACTCCTTCGATAGCATTGATCGATGTTCCATTCGGCAGGGAAGCGAATCGAATGATTTTGAATAACTTTGCAGGCTCCCTTCCCCAATAATATAATAATTCAATCCCCCAGTCATTCAATTATGTCTGCCTCAAAAAATAGGATTTAGGTACGGTTCCCGCGTTACTCCTCATCGAAATGGCAATAAGCCAACAGGTTCGTCGATCCCAAAAGGATCTGTCGACATGCTGGATAGACTATAAGAAGGCCTACGACTCGGTGCACACACATGGCTCATGAGGATGCTGGAGTTGTACAAAATAGATACAACTCTGCACGCCTTCCTGATTTCGTGTATGGGGCAATGGAGGACGGTCCAGAATATAGTCAGATCCAGGGGCATGATGAACCTGTATGGATTAAACGGGGAATATTTCAGGGCGACAGTTTGAGTCCACTTTGGTTCTGCTTAGCCCTGAAGCTCCTCTAAGCAAACTGCTGGAGGATTCAGGTCTAGGTTATCAGTTGAGGAGAGATGGACAGGTCATATCTCACCTCCTTTACACGGATGACTTGAAACTCTTTGCCCCTAACAAATTGCGACCGATAGATCTACTGAAGGTAACTGAAACATTCAGTAGTGCCATCAGGATGGAGTTTGGTGTGCACGAATGTGCAGTCATGCATGTAAAGCGAGCGGAGCTCAACTCTTAAGACTCCATACACCTTAGATCCCTCTCCTCAGTCGAAAGCTATAAGTATTTGGGTATGTCGTAGGCAGGAAGCCGTAGGCATTAACGTTGCTGACATGAAACAATAGTTGAGGAAGCGCTATTTTGGTCGTAATTGTGTAGGTGTTGTTTTTGTAAACAGTATGTGAAACTGTGTTAGATAGTGTAGATAACAAACTCGGTGACTTATAGGAGATAAACCATAGATCAATGACAAAATGCTAAGTGAGAAATAATTATAATATAACAGAAACAAGGTGGCGTTCCTAAGTATAAGGGATGAATGCAGTAGCGAAACAGACGCCAATACAGCCCCACTAACAGAAGAGCATCGTACGCCCTAGGAGATCCCAGGCCAAAGCCTGCATGACCCCTGAGTTACAGTGAGCTAATACTAGAGTACATGGTTAAGATTGAAAGGAATTTGTTCAAGTATGAGTAACTTTTTATGTTGGAATTTGAAGGATTGTATTGTTTTCAGGCGTCGCATTGGTGGTGGGAGATTATTCCAACAGCCTGTGGCTGTGAACTTGAAAAACCCCCTGAATGTCGGCACACCATGGAGATAATAGAGTTTCAAGTTAAATAAATAAAGAGTTGTAGATATACCAAACAACAAGTTGGCTAAATAAAGCTTCCCCTGGCAGCATCTTATATAATGTTAGTTCATTAATTACTTACCTAAAATTATTTAAGTATGGAGTAACATGAATTCTTCACGGGACGTTAACACGAAACGAACAAGGCATTATGGATACGTTGGACTACACGCTCCGTTTTTGAAAGGAGGCATGGTTCATAGACTGTGGCACTGTTATTTAACTTCGATAGGGCGAGACTGTCAACAAGTTGTTTCCGCACTGGTATGCTTAGGTGTTTCCGTATTCCATATAATACCTTAAGTCTGCTCCACTCTCTCAATTTTCTCTTAGATGATCTCAAGGTTAGCAGACAGTATTGCACTAACTTGTTTCTTAGAACTCAGCACTTAGCAACCTGCGAGTATGGGAATATACTACACGTTCCAGGATCTTACACGGATACGGTAGCATACTAAATAGCAATAAATCGCCAGAGTTCGGAGAACGTACGCGTGGCTATGGGCCGGTTAACCGCTAAATGTCGATTTGCCTTTAGAAGTCGATAAAAATGAAAAACTAAGGTAACTAAGTTCACTAATATGATTCACCGCGACGTTACGGATTGCATCAGTGCGATTATGTCAATAAGCAAACTACTATCACTTACAAAGTGTGTGGGTGTGACATAGGTACACATCATGGTTGCCGATGGCTATCAAAAATTCATCCTGATTAGTCCCTAGAGAGCCTGCATTCAGTAGACCACGAACCAGTCCAGTGGAGTAATTTTCATTTGTCAGCTGTGTATTGTATACAGGATGTAATTTTAATCACCGTTTTCCTCTTAAGGGGTCATTGTACTCATCATTATGAACAACTTTTACTATGGCACCAAACCTGAAATCGTGAAAAAAAAATCAGCTGTTCCCTACATTTATGTTCGCATAACTCGTCAAAATGTAGGGAACATCTGATTTTATTTTCACGATTTCAGGTTTGGTCCCATAGTAAAAGTTGTTCATAATGATGAGTAGAATGACCCCTTAAGAGGAAAACGGTGATTAAAATTACACCCGGTATAAATCCTTAAATGATGGAGTGATATTGTACTGTGATAATAGTATCACATGAGTGTTTTAATACCTAATTATATACAGTTGCATACTAGTTATTTATGCAACTGTTGTATAATAAGGGGTATTAAAACACGAATGTGGGTTTATCACACAAGGCGTAGCAGGGTGTTTTAATACCTAATTATATACAGTTGCATACAAGACTTTATCTACACCAATGATATGAATCCTCTATAAAAGTTTCTGAAACAGTTAGCTATTGCCAACATTAAACCGACCATAGCCCGTATCCGCCAAACGTGACGTATCGTATTTTGGAAAATGTGTCAGATGTGCCGGCGCGGCGTGCGGGTCAGCACCTGCTGACCGCAAGGAATCGAAGGAGCAAACGAGTTGCATTATGAAATATAGTACAACATTATAACACTCGTTTGGATGATATAATGGTTACTATGACACTGGTCGTTTTAATATTGGCAATAAGCTAACTGTTTCAGAATTTTTTATAGAGGATTGGGTGTAGATAATAGCTAATTATATACAGTTGCATACAAGACTTTATCTAAACCATGTGCGTGTGGATTGACACAAATTATTTGTATAAAAACGTTTAAAGTGCATCATAATTTGAATTGTACCGGTAATGATTCCGACTGGCGATATGGTCACCCTACTCAACGTTTTCCTCAAGGATTATAAAAAAAATATTTATCTTTTTAAGTATAACACTTACAGGGACGATTCGTCAATTTTTAGTACAACATTTTTCACAATTTCTGATGAATCTACCTTCTACCTATAAGTTTTGGTTTATTAAATATAGTTCAAAATAATGATCTCTCAGTTGGGACGATCGACAAAAAACAAGATTTTCATTTTCTCTTGAACCAGTAAGATTTCAATCACGATTTTTGTTTCACAAATTTTCCCAGAAGCATAATTTGCAATAAACATGATAATTATTCATACTTTTTCAGTATTAGATCGTGTTTTACAAGATCACTCAATTGAAAATTGTCCACTCTGAGTGATCCATATAAACCGTTATTAATCTTAAACGTGGCTTTGAAACGAATCGAAATTTTGTTTAGCAGCTTTCACAAATCCTTCACAATTAATTAAAATGCAAATTATAAACACATAGGCAGTATATTCTTGGATACGCGTTATGGCTTTTTCTTCAGTCGTCCAGATTGAGAGATCCAGTTAATGAGTTCTAACTTTCTTTGTTTAGGTTTCACAAATTTTATACCTTACTATGAAGTTTTCACAATTATTTCCTAAATCCTCTTATAATTTGGTTGGGATTGGAAGAGTTTTTCGAAAAGATCTCTCAATCCACACGCACATATCTAAACCCATGATATGAATCTTCTATAAATAAAAGTTTCTGAAACAGTTAGCTATTGCCAATGACACTGGTCGTTTTAATGTTGAAATGCAGAACAAATACACAGGGTGGAGTTTTGAGACAGAGCAGTAAGGGTTAAGTTAAGACACCTTCATCGTTGTAGTTGCAGAAAAACGGCCTTAAGAGACTGTCCTTAACATTTTGAGATTTTTAGACCAGCATAAACAGATTTTGAAAAAAAGTTACAGTCAGCAAGAAAATTGGCAATTTTCACAAAAACTTTTTTTGATGTCAATCGATCCTGTTTCTTATAGGGATCAAAAAACTATCCGACCAACTGAGGTTTCAGTACCTACAAGAAAAGTCAAAAAAGTTTTTGTGAAAACTGCCCAATTAAAATAAGTGAAAAACTATAATTTAATAAACATTTGATAAAAATAAGTTTGTAAAACGAAACGAACATACTTTGTCAACTTATTCGGAAAACTTGAAGCATTGAACGAATACAGGTGCTAGAGAAAATTTTAGCACCCTGGACGATGAGTAAAGGATAGGTAAGGTTTTCTTTTGACTTTTGATACAAAAATAGGAGTTACAGCAGACAAGTGTGAGTAAAAGAGGATGCTAGAGCGAGCGGAGCGAGCTCGTAAATTTTAAGACTACATTTATATTTAGCTTAAGTGCCCCCAACAAAGACTGCCTTCAAATTACTGAACATACGAGTATTTTGGTCTGTAACTTACCGAACAAATTTTGGTTTGGGATTTGATTAAAAGCATTTCTATAGATTTGGGGGCCCTACAGAACCGGGGCCCGGGCAGACCGCACCTGCCGCCCGCTCTTAGCCCGCCAGTGGTTTATAATGATAACAAATTTAACTGATATTAACATACAATGACAATGGCGAGGTGGTTAACACGTAATGTAATGAGCACTGATCGGAATAGGTAATGCATGCCAAATACCATAAAAGTATTACTGATATCCAGAGACAATAAATCTCAGAATCCCGCGGGCGCATTCATTCTATTATAAGGTGTATGTTCTTTAACCCTACATTGCACTACCTATTCCGATGTGAGTGATGAGTACAGTGCTACAAGGATCTTATGGCGTCTGCACGACATTGATAAACATACTGTGTCGTATTGACAAAACAACATGGCGGATTTGTTTCCGATTTTGACCACGCGCCAAAAGAACCTTGTAGCGTTGAATGAATGAAATGCCGCGACATGTACTCACGGCTGGCGTCCTGCTTGCCCTTGCTGGCGGCCTGCTTGTCGTCTGCCGACGCGAACTGCTCCGACACCAGCTGCGCTAGACCTGCTCCCCAACACGACACCCAACGTCAACACATGACACGAGACACAAGTCGCTTACTATACAAACGGTGGCTCTGATTCTGTGTGCACCAGCTTGACAGTGAATATTTACTGTTAAAATTGCAGGTAAAAAATATTTAAGGTCATATTCAATTAGCTAGCGAGACTTTTTGGGAGAGTTTTTGGGGTCAAACACCTCAGGTAGTTCTGGTAGTGGTTCAGTAAGTACTCGGTGCGCCATAGAATCAACGCCAACGCTGTTCTACTGTGTGAAAGCTTTCACGTTGACATCATCTAACTAAGAAACTACAACCGAAAGACTGTTTGTCCAATTAAAATTGCTAAGATTTGCGTTTATAGCAAGAGTGAACAGGTATCTTCTGGGTACGCTCGTTCCATCATAGACCTCATCCATCGCTTTCCATCAGGCGTGATTGAGGTCAAACGCAGGCCCATTCAGCAATATAAAAAATAAATGTTTAGAATGTTGTAGACATGCAGTTATGAATGGAGTCGAGTGTTGGTTTAGTTAGACGAATGTCATGAAGTTGTTAGTTACGTTCGTAAAACGCTTAACTGTAGTATTGTTTGAAACAATTAGGACAACACGGACAAGTCACAAGACCTCCACCTTGCTCTCTGTTGTGATATTAGGTTTACTGTACCGCAACGGTTATAGTTATTGAGTTTTTTTTAAAACCGGTGCCGTCAGTATAGCGGCCGCAATATGACATGGTAGGAGTTTGAAATCTATATTCCCCGTCATTGTGCGGCGTTATGTGACGGCACCGCTTTCTTAAGAAGCTCAAGCTCTAGGTTACAGCTCGGCGCGTATCATACGCCTAGAGTTATTTCTATGGGGTGGGAGGGACATCAACGTACAAATAGTTGAATCCAATACATGATTCTAGACCCACCGTCGTTTTAGGTTATTTATAAAAATACCAGCGATTCCATACATCGAGTGTAGGTACATAGGGGGAAAGAAGAATAAGTGAGTTCGGGCGGGCGATGCACGTACTGTAGACGGCCTGGCCGGGCGGCGGCCGCACGTGCGCCGGCCGCGCGTCCAGCGCGCGCCACGCCGACACCAGCGCCGGCTCCATGCTGCTGCCCGACGGCCTGCGGCAGGGGGAACGACCGACTTACACATAAGTGCGCCCATCATTCGAAAAGGATTTTAGATCAAAAGCGCTATTTAACATCCGTCACTCAAAGTCGGAGCGTGATGTTAAATAACCTTCCTTAATTTTACAAATCCGACCGGAAGAGCCAGAGATTAAAACGAACTCTTCAGCTTTACTACATTATTTTAGTAATAGATAAGTTTTAAAATTTCCGACATACACAATTTTGCATAAGAGGCCTTCGCCCGGCAGGGGACAATAGTAAGCCGGTATTACAATAAGCCGTACCTGTAGATGGCGAGGTTGCCGGTGTGCGAGGCCACGGCCAGCAGCGCGTGCTGGTGCGCGTTGAGGTAGGCGAGCGCAGTGATGCGGCCCCACGCGCGCCGCCACGAGCCCACGCACAGCTTGGCCGCCGTGCCCCAGTCCCAGATGCTGGCCGGAGTACAAATCATTTTAACGAATTATGGTGAAATAATCCAAGATGGCTCCCCATTATTTCAACAGAGCGTCTACGCAGTCCGTCGACGACAGTCGAGTTAACGCTAGTCCGACTACACGCCACGCTAATTAGCCAGCTAAAACCCTTTGATGTATGTACCACCACCCGAGCGATAAGTTCTACGCACCCCGAACTATCGCGACGATAGCCGATAATAGTTAGTCACATTTGCGTGTATCGTATCACTGTGCGAAGTTTCGTCACGAATTCACGATAGACGCAGGTGCAGCCCCAGCATTAATGGCGGTGGAGTAGTGAACACGCTTAGAAACTGTCGCGCGTTCCTTATAGCTGTGTCGTATAGATACAGTGTGTGAATTGCTCGGGTGATTAATTTGATTGTAAGCTACGAGGATTGCGCCCAAGGAGAAACTCAAACTCAAAGCATTTATTTCCAATAAACCAATTACAGGTACTTTTGAATCGTTAAAGGGGTCAGTCAGTCCTCATCGGTGCGAGGACAGGGCAACAGTACAGTACAGGGCGCGTGGCACTGACCCGAAGTTGTCTTTGGAGGCGACGGCGGCGTGCTGCTCGTAGGGATGGAACAGCACCACGGCCGGCGGCAGCGGGCAGCGCGAGTGGAAGGCTTGCGTCTCCAGCCGCGACACGCGCGTGCGCAGCAGGCCTGCGGGACACGCTTCACTCTCAGAGGGGAACGCCGACCGACAGAATGAAGGCGACTTGGCCAAAATTGTGGAGCTATTTCATGTGCAAAAATCATATAAGCAGCGCGCGGATAATGTGACACGTCGCTTTCGAAAGTATCGTCCCGTGCGTCGCGTCTCACCGGCGGCTTCCTTCCTGAGGCTGCGGTTGCGCGTGGCGCGCCACACGCGCTCGTGGTGCGGCCGGCTCTCGCAGTCCGAGCGCCACGAGTCGCCGCCCTCGGGCCGCGCGAACGCCGACGACGCCCACTCCACGAACTGCGTCGTCACTATCGCCTTCTTAGCTGGTTGACCTGCACAAAATAAATTAAAAAACATTCATTTAAAGTAGAACGAGGATCAGCACTTGTTGAACGTCAAAGTTACGAAACAAGGCCCCATCCGTCACAAACTGCCTCCACAAACGCTAGAACGCGTCGAGTATATGTAAAGCCCACTCGAGGAGTATCAACACTGACGAAGCCTTTGCCCGTTAGCAAGGTCTAGTGAGGCGGCTCGCTGGACCCGGCTATTGACGTTCCTTTCGCCATGGCGATTGAGTTCTATTAAAGACCAGGTAACGTGCACGTGAAATGGACCAGTGGCGCGATTCCTATCGGCTTCTGAGTTATACGCAGGATACTTTATTTTCGTGATTATAAAAAAAAAAAATATCCTGCATAAAGGTTCTACTCATTTCCTACAGCTATCATCTCTAGGATCGTAAAAATTACGAATGCATTCAGATAAGATTATTATCCTTCGTTCTGATAAGCAAACGTTGTATTTTTGAAGAGGATTATCTTTTATTTTCCCCTGCTTTTATTAGTTATTTATGCAACTATTCTATAATAAGGGGTAACAGTTAGCTATTGCCAGCATTAAAAGACCATAGCCCGTACCCTCGCGCGCGTGACGGAGCGTATTTCGGAAAATGTGTGACATGTGTCGGCGCGGGGGTCAGCACCTGCTGACCGCAAGGGATCGAAGGAGCAAACGAGTTGCATTATGAAATTTAGTACAATATTATAACACTCGTTTGGATGATATAATGGTTACTATGACACTGGTCGTTTTAATGTTGGCAATAAGCTAACTCTTTCTGAAATTTATATAGAGGATTTATAGCATGGGTGTACTCGGCTACGCCTCGTGTGATAAACCCACATTCGTGTTTTAATACCCCTTATTATACAACAGTTGCATAAATAACTATAGTTGCGTCTGTAATTGCGACAGACGAGAGGATTGTATACTGCATTTTCGTAATAGTCTCGTCTCGGTAGCAAATTCCTTCGAGGCTAAAATTGCCATGGATCTTGACACTTCGCCACTGGTAAGAACACAAAATCACTCACTAGAATTAGAAGAGGTGCTATCTCTGTCGCGCAGGTCTCTGTCGCGGATGGCCACAGAGTCCTCGGAGATGGTGTGTGGCAGGCCTGCCTTGCCGCGCCGGTTACCTGCGCATGCACACACGTTTGTATTATGAGCTATTCCTATGAACACATGATGCTGCAACATTCGCAAAAGAAAAAAACAAAAGAGGTCTGTACTATCTATCCATCCACACATGAGGTATGCGGGGGAATACTTGTCATGTGTGCTTTCTGATGTAATGTAGTAATGGCGTGAAGTTGGTTCGCACTCGGACGGGTATCGATTGGAGTGCAGGGTGAGGCAGGGGTCTCAGCTCAGCCCGGCTCTCCAACCTAAACATGAACCAGCTGATCCTTGAGCTCAGCAGCACCAATGTCGAATGTTATATTGACGGGGTGTGTATATGGTCTTGCTGAGCCGACCGATCGGAGCTCTGAGGCGGCTGAACGGTTTATGCGAATGTTATGCGGTGAGTCATGGGGTCAAATATAACGTCAAAAAGAGCGAGCTAATGGTTTTCAAAGAGCGGTAGGTGACATGTCCGTGTATTCCTCATGTGGCACTGTGTGGAGAAGTGTGGACAACTTAAGGTATCTAGGCCACTGGGTCACTAAATACCTTAAAGATAACTGTGATATCGACAGGGAATGGACATCGCTGGCTCTCCGTTGTATCATGCTGGCCCGCAGGTTTGCACGATGTACGAGTTGGGCGAGGGTGGCAGCGACGTCGGCTCCGTGACTGTGATGGTACCTGCTGGTAGGGTCCTGGTGTGGTCGTGATGCGCGAGCGGCGAGGCGCGCGTGTTGGGCGAGGGCGGCAGTGACGACGGATCCGTGACTGTGATGGTACCTGCTGGTAGGGTCCTGGTGTGGTCGTGATGCGCGAGCGGCGAGGCGCGCGTGTTGGGCGAGGGCGGCAGTGACGACGGCTCCGTGACTGTGATGGTACCTGCTGGTAGGGTCCTGGTGTGGTCGTGATGCGCGAGCGGCGAGGCGCGCGTGTTGGGCGAGGGCGGCAGTGACGACGGCTCCGTGACTGTGATGGTACCTGCTGGTAGGGTCCTGGTGTGGTCGTGATGCGCGAGCGGCGAGGCGCGCGTGTTGGGCGAGGGCGGCAGTGACGACGGCTCCGTGACTGTGATGGTACCTGCTGGTAGGGTCCTGGTGTGGTCGTGATGCGCGAGCGGCGAGGCGCGCGTGTTGGGCGAGGGCGGCAGTGACGACGGCTCCGTGACTGTGATGGTACCTGCTGGTAGGGTCCTGGTGTGGTCGTGATGCGCGAGCGGCGAGGCGCGCGTGTTGGGCGAGGGCGGCAGTGACGACGGCTCCGTGACTGTGATGGTACCTGCTGGTAGGGTCCTGGTGTGGTCGTGATGCGCGAGCGGCGAGGCGCGCGTGTTGGGCGAGGGCGGCAGTGACGACGGCTCCGTGACTGTGATGGTACCTGCTGGTAGGGTCCTGGTGTGGTCGTGATGCGCGAGCGGCGAGGCGCGCGTGTTGGGCGAGGGCGGCAGTGACGACGGCTCCGTGACTGTGATGGTACCTGCTGGTAGGGTCCTGGTGTGGTCGTGATGCGCGAGCGGCGAGGCGCGCGTGTTGGGCGAGGGCGGCAGTGACGACGGCTCCGTGACTGTGATGGTACCTGCTGGTAGGGTCCTGGTGTGGTCGTGATGCGCGAGCGGCGAGGCGCGCGTGTTGGGCGAGGGCGGCAGTGACGACGGCTCCGTGACTGTGATGGTACCTGCTGGTAGGGTCCTGGTGTGGTCGTGATGCGCGAGCGGCGAGGCGCGCGTGTTGGGCGAGGGCGGCAGTGACGACGGCTCCGTGACTGTGATGGTACCTGCTGGTAGGGTCCTGGTGTGGTCGTGATGCGCGAGCTGCGAGGCGCGCGTGTTGGGCGAGGGCGGCAGTGACGACGGCTCCGTGACTGTGATGGTACCTGCTGGTAGGGTCCTGGTGTGGTCGTGATGCGCGAGCGGCGAGGCGCGCGTGTTGGGCGAGGGCGGCAGTGACGACGGCTCCTTGCTGCCGCTGCGGCACAGCTCCAGCTCGCGGCCCACGCTGTCTACCTGCCCACAGCGCGCACACACAAGCATAAATACATTACACTTACGCAACATTCAAAAGCAATTTTCTCCAAAAGTATTGATAGAAGTCTTAAGACGCGCGGTTGTGTCATAAAAAATAAGTTATTTTATTTTATTATATTTTGGAAACTTATACAGTGTTCTTAAACAATATAAAATTGAAGGCAATTTAAAAGTTTCTTCTGATAAACATTAAAATAAAAACGAAAAAAAAAGGCCGGTATAAAATATTAAACATAAATTATATTAATTACATTTTGTTACAGTAATTCGTAGATGTCCTAATTAGCTAAGAAATTTACGTGATTTCGAAGTAAGGAATCATTAAGCGGTCATAGTGAATTGGGGCCCTGGTCGGGCAGCGACAGCGGGCGGGCGCGTCAAGCTGCCATAAAGTCACAATGACAGTTTACATTCTACATTCAACAAGAAGACGCGCCTGCGGGCTCGCGCTGTGCACAGGGACAGTTTACATTCTACATTCAACAAGAAGACGCGCCTGCGGGCTCGCGCTGTGCACAGGGACAGTTTACATTCTACATTCAACAAGAAGACGCGCCTGCGGGCTCGCGCTGTGCACAGGGACAGTTTACATTCTACATTCAACAAGAAGACGCGCCTGCGGGCTCGCGCTGTGCACAGGGACAGTTTACATTCTACATTCAACAAGAAGACGCGCCTGCGGGCTCGCGCTGTGCACAGGGACAGTTTACATTCTACATTCAACAAGAAGACGCGCCTGCGGGCTCGCGCTGTGCACAGGGACAGTTTACATTCAACAAGAAGACGCGCCTGCGGGCTCGCGCTGTGCACAGGGACAGTTTACATTCTACATTCAACAAGAAGACGCGCCTGCGGGCTCGCGCTGTGCACAGGTACAGTTTACATTCTACATTCAACAAGAAGACGCGCCTGCGGGCTCGCGCTGTGCACAGGGACAGTTTACATTCTACATTCAACAAGAAGACGCGCCTGCGGGCTCGCGCTGTGCACAGGGACAGTTTACATTCTACATTCAACAAGAAGACGCGCCTGCGGGCTCGCGCTGTGCACAGGGACAGTTTACATTCTACAAGACAACTCGCAGGCTGGAGGAGTCACAGTCAGTCGCCGGCGCTGCGTGTAGTCGCTAGACTGCTCGTGACGCCACAGGCGGCAAGCGAACTTTTCGGGTCGCTCAAGGGATACTATGTATTTTAGTAATGAAGCTAAAGTTTATAATTATTTGACACTGAAACTGCTCAACGCTTTGCTGCAAGCATCTCGGTGTGAATTGAGCTTTATGAACATAACATTTTCGAAACCATACTATTATGAAGTACGACTTTTCTCAGAGTTACAATCATTATTTCACGAGAAAATCGGTTTTGAATTTTGCGCAAGTCAGAGTATTTATGCTCAACATGACGTCATGCCTGTATTCCACCAACGGATATTGCGTCACATTTCACCCGTTATGTTTAAGTCCCATGTAATAAGGAAAAACAACTTTAATGCTTACACAATAGTACACGATAGCTAGTTTCACGACAGCATAGTAGTAGTAATTCTGGAATCTACTTAATTTATACTTAAGTCAAGATGACAAGTGGAAATACGTCAATTGGGAACAAGGAGTTGAACCGATTTTTGAACTGATAATTTGGGGCCCAGAGGTAATGATACAGCTTCAACTTACTGGTCAGTGTGGCCCAGAGGGCACACGGGCCAGCTGTGGCGCAGCAAGCTGTGTCATGTGCTTGTGTACACATACCTGGTTAGCGATATAGTTGATGATGTCGGTCGCCATCTGCGATATCTGCGGGTGCGGCTCGCGCGCCATCGTCGTCAGAATGTTCCACAGCTTCATGTACACCGAACCGAAACCTAGATTACAACGCTTTAATAAACTTGATGACTTGTGAAACAAGATAGTTTACGAGTAACATTAAAACACTTAAATTAGGGATTCGTGTAAGGAGGATTCAATGCACATGAGTGTGTTAAAGTGCGAGTTTGATGTGTGAGTGTAAGTTAGATTGTGAGTTTTAAATTAGGGTACTAGTTTAGGGTACTACGAGTTTATTTATTTGCAATGAATGATATATTTATTTGCAAGAATATAGATAGCTAACATAAATTAAGGTCAGTTTATTTCTATAAAACAATACAAAACGTTGAGTAAAAATGGAATATCAATTTGTTAAATTGATTAAAACTTTTTTGTTAATAAAATCGATTGTTTTTAGAAATCGAGTCAGAAATGCAATTTGGACATCACTACTTTAGCTGTCAAAAGTTACATAAATGGTTGGAAAGATTATAATAGAGAAGTATGGGGGAAAGCCATGTTGCGCTGACCCCAAATAAATTGGGATAAGGACAAAAGAAAGATGAGTGTAGTTTGACTTACCGATGGAAGGCAGCGACAGCGCCGCGGCGTTGCGCACGAGCGCGTGCGAGTGCGAGTTGTTGTGCGAGCGCGTGTCCGTCAGCGCGTCCCAGCCCTGGTCCACGCGCCCTCCGCGACTCGTCTCCCTACACAGGCGACAACATTCATCATTATACTCCACGAATTGCGGGCATGGCGGCTTATCTCAGCGAAGACTAGCCATCGACGCAGGAGATATAATAGTGCACAAGTGCGTGCGCAGACAAAGATGCACACTCTCTTCCCTCACTCTCATGGATGTTTACAAATGCAATTGTAAATATGCAGCTCTCTATGTCAGAAAGAAATATTATGGTGCTCCCACACTGGGTGTTAAAAATGTTTACAAACATTTTCTAACACTAATAATAAGTACATTTCTAATGTTTACTAATGTTAGTAAACATTTTTTAACAGCAGTGTGGGAGCACCATTACAATCGTACTGCTATATGAGGTCGTGGTGGTGGTGCTCACAGGCTTGCATTGCCTGAAGGGGTAGACAAGGGTGCATACTGCACCCGCTAGGTAATAAATTAGGCGAGGAATAATGTTTAATTGTTGACAGCTTTTCCATACAAAAACTGTCAGACGTCAATTTCATTCCACGGATAAAATACATCTGTCGTTAGAAAAGTCAGCCGTCATATAAAGGTTTGATTTTTGAGACGGAGCAGTAAGGGCAGGTACCTTAACTTTTGCAAACCTATGAAATGTCGCGTGATTTCGCCCCATAGATTTTTGCAATTTCTGACTTTTCTAGTACTTAAGCCTCAGTTGGTCCAATGGACTTGTTTGATCCTTTTATGAAATAAGATCGATTGGCATCAAAGAGTTTTTTCTGAAAATTACAATGCAGATCAAAATTTTCCAAAAACTTAAGGACAGTCTCCTGAGACCGTGTTCTTGTAGCGACGGTTAAAGTACCTGTCCTTACTGCCCCATCTCAAAAATCCACCCTGTATACTTATGTATCGCGGCGATTTTTTTTTCGTATTACTCGTTTCTACAACAAAAAAAAAAATTGGCTTCGACCGCTCGGCTTTGACTTTTGTATATTTAATTACAATTAAGAATAACGTGACGACCTACGTTGCACAGCAAAATGAATTTTGGTATGCACGTTTCTGAATAATATCGTCAAAATGACCTCACCTGTCACTTTTTCGTACCCTCTCTTGAATGTACACGGCGATGAAGTGCTGTTCAAATATTAACACCATCCATTGTATGGCTGCAAACACAGGAAAATCTTATTATATTAGGGGTTATGACGAAATATATACCTTCAGGGAAGTGGATTGTTTAGCAAATTGACAATACTTTCCTGTTGTCAGCGAAACGGACCATTTTTTTATGCCCTATGATTATTACCCCACCTTTTTTATATATTTGTACATGAACATATTAGTATTTTAAGTCTGTTAGTTTTTTTTATCCTGGATGTCATTTTCAGTTTTGGAGGAGTGATCATACCGATCATGTCGTTTAGAAAGAAAAGAAAGCGTTTTATACCGTTAAAGATTACATTGATGACAAAAAGGCTTGGGAGTGAGCTGCTCCAATTAATTTATTTTAACTTTCTTTTCTTTTACTGATTTTTTAAAATTATAAACTCAATGACAGCCATATTTACTTTATGAAGTATAATATTATTATTATTTTAATTATTGATTATGTGGGTCAAATATATTTTCTCTCTTTCTCAGTTACTTTGAATGATAATCTGGCGGTTTGAGTACTTTATGCGGCCTACCCAAATGTCCTTTCTTTGGTATTGTTCGTCGATTCGTTGAGCTCCTTAAGTGCTGAGTTGAGCTCCACGATTACTGACAAATGCGTGCACTGACTGGACAGGTCCACTGACCGATTTGTGCTGCAGAAACGAGCCATTCGAGCAATTTATAACCTTAGCTGTAGGCATTCACTGAGGGATAAATTTAAGGAAATAAACATAATGACAGTTGCATCTCAATATATATATGAGAACCTAATTTATGTAAAAAAGAATATTAATCTATATTCTAAACACAGCGACATTCATAGCATAAATACTAGAAACAAAGATTTACTTATTGTGCCCACGACTAGGCTCCAAAAAATTTGTAATTCATTTAAGTGCCAAAGTATACGTTTTTACAACAAACTCCCAAGCCATGTTAAAGAACTGAGCCTCAATAAGTTTAAATTATTTGTTAAACAGAAACTCTGTCAAAAAGGTCTATAAAGTTAAAGATTACTTGGACGACAAAAAGGCTTGGGACTAATTAAGCTGCTCCAATGTACCCCCAGCAACAAACTATTTTAATTAAACTAAGTGTTTTATTATTGACATTTTTATTGATTTACGTGACATATATTATATGTGAGGACTATGTGGATCTACATATTTATTTTTCTTTTTCTCAGCTAGTTTTAGTGAAAATCGCCACAGTTTGAGTACTCTATGAGGCCTACCCAAATGTCCTTTCTTTGGTATTGTTCGTCGAGTCGTTGAGCTCCTTGAGTTCTGAGTTGAGCTACACGAGTACTGACAAATGCGTGCACTGACTGGACAGGTCCACTCAAATCTGTATGGTTCTTTCCTCAAAAGACCATTTCAGACACCAATCTTCATGGTCCTCAAATGATCTGACCAAGATTATTCCTGGTTTTTTTTTATTACACTTTAACGTTGATAAATTTTAAATGTGTATAATAACGTTAATATTTACATGGTAAAGTATTATATTACTTTAATAATTGTGAATATGAAGACTTTGTAGGTTATCTTTTCTTTTTTCTTTTCTCAGTTACTTTTAATCATGGTCTGGCAGTTTGAGTGTTTTTTTTTGCGGCCTACCCAAATGTCCTTTCTTTGGTATTGTTCGTCACATCGTTTAGCTCCTTAAGTTTTGAGTTGAGCTGCACGATTACTGACAAATGCGTGCACTGACATGACAGGACAGGTCCACTCAATCTGTGTGGTTCTTTCCTCAAAAGACCATTTCAGACACGAATCTACATATTCTTCACATGATCTGACCAAGATTATGTCTGGACTTTAAGAGAGACTGACCTCTGAGTTTGTTTCGGCCTTTCTTTTCAGAGTAGTCAGATAGGAAACGCCGACCTCATCTAGTTTTAAAACAATTTTATTGACGTGTAAAAGTGTTTGTACAAACCTACTTACAGAAAATAAATCATTTATCATTTATCATGTCGAAAGTGTTGTCAAAATTACAATCCAAGATGGCGGCCTTCACATATGCCATGCTTTGCGTCAAGCAATGGTGTTATCCGTC
This sequence comes from Eupsilia transversa, assembly GCA_914767815.1. Taxonomy (NCBI): domain Eukaryota; kingdom Metazoa; phylum Arthropoda; class Insecta; order Lepidoptera; family Noctuidae; genus Eupsilia; species Eupsilia transversa. The sequence continues at coordinate 342,198 of OU611880.1, forward strand.
AAGGTATCCTATCGACTAGCTTTTAGGTGAAGATATTTTTTTTTCGACAAATTAATTCAATAATTTCTGCCAAAAATAAAGCCATGCAAATATGAAGAGTTTTAAGTCGCTATGAAGTTTAAATTGATATTATGTCGATTGCTAAGACCGATTAATAATAATCAGCCTGTATTGTCCCACTGCAGGGCAAAGGCCTCCCTTTCCTTTTTCCACTCAACTCGATCCAGAGCCAATACGGACCAATCCTTCCTATAAACATCAAGTTCGTCCCGCCATCTACGCCTGGGTCTACCGCGATGTCGTTGGACATTTTCAGGAACCGATTAACCGATTCGTATTTGCACCGAAGTTAAAGCAAAATTTCGAAGTGAAAACTGTCCGTTTTTCGGAAATTTTAAGATTAGACGATTTTAATCCTTGATAGATTGAGGCTCGGGTGTGTGTGTGCCTGCACCTCTCCCCGGTCGTATCAAATTGTTGTCCCATCGGACATAAGAGTGAAGGAACAGGACAGCACCTGTAATTGTGCACGCACTTGTGCACTATAGTATCTCCTCGTACCTGGCTAATCTTCGTTGAGATTGACCGCTGTGACCGAAATTCGGTCGGATCGGGAGGATATTATGTATACCTGCGAGTATCTCGTGTCGCACGAGCGGGCTCGCGTCGGGCTGTAGGCGCGCGGCCAGCTGCACGCCCACCTGCTGGTCCAGCGCGTTGGCGTGCTCAGTGCGCGCGCCGCCCGCTGCCACGAACGTGCCCAGCGCGAACGCGCACGCCGCGCGAACCTGCACGCACATTAATGTCAGTTCCAAAAGTATCGGACGAAAGTGACATACTCAGAGCCGGCTGCGCCGCCGCTATCTGCCGTCGCTATCTGCTCCAGGCACACGCACGCCCACTGGGCCAGCCGCGCCGACCCGTCGCTAGCTACTCCAGGCACACTGACCTCGGGGTGGTGGTGCTGCAGCAGCGGGTAGAGCTTCTCGTGCGCCAGGTCGCGCACGCCGGCCCAGCGCGCCGCGTCGAAGCCGCGCCACAGCCGGCCCAGGCACACGCACGCCCACTGCGCCAGCCGCGCCGACCCGTCGCTCAGCTGCTCCAGACAGATGGAGATCATCGAACCCTAAGCACAACCAAATAACCTCAAATTCTCAAATAATTCATTGGCTTCCGTATTGTACGCTTTATTTTTAAATATAAACGAGGCGCTTAAAACTTTTTGGGCTTCTATTAAAGTACTTTTGTATTAATAAATGAAACTCTTTTAACTTTCTGGCCTTCTTTTGGCAGAAATGTCTTGTTATTGTCAGCCTATCACGGTACCATTAAAAACTCCACTATAGTCGACATTCAAGGCATTCATACTGTCAAGTCCTGTCGTCGCCCGGAGGGGTCGGTTTCCTCCGGGCGACAGCGCCGCCCGGCGGCGAAAAATATTAATTTTGCATAGAAGTAATGAAACTAAATCGATGCCGATTTTTTCTTACACTGGCAATAATATTGTTAAACCATAGACATTAAAAGAAACGAAAAACATCGATAGACAACACTAAAAAAAAAAGTTCAAAATGCCGTTAGTGACACTTTGTGATTTCTTTCGCGCAGGACTGTATAGGTCAGATAATTTCGATTGTGACGGAAAGGGTTTACGTGGTGGAGATAAATAAGACAACGGTTAAGTCAAGTATATTTTGTAAAGTCTAACCCCTAACTCTTTTCACGAAAATCAGACACTTTTCCGCGTAACAGACATGACAATAGCCAATGATATAGCATGTTATAAGGTATCTGTCAATAAGTTATTAATAGCACTTGCCTGTTAATAGATTTCGAATCCTGTCTTTAAATTGATTTGTTGGCGTAGCTCTATATGACTGTCTCTGTGACTATCATTTTAAGTAAATTTCCGATATTCATAGTTTGAATACCAGGAATACACAGAGTAGGCAACTCGTTCATGGGCCAATGTATACGCTTTTACAACATTGACATTCGAAACTTACCCATTAAACGTTTTAAAAACGGTATCAAAACGAAACTTTGTAGTAAAGGATACTATAAAATTTCTGATTATTTAGAAGACAAAAAAGCTTGGGATTGAGCTGCTCGCTCTGCTAACACTAGTGATAAAACCATAAAAACTTGACACTTTAATAATAATTAAAGTGTCAAGTTTTTATGGTGTAAACTCATGATAAAATACTTGTTTTTATATACACATTGACATTGTTGAATACTACAACAAAATGACATAATTACTTTGTTAAGTATTATATACATTTTTTTTATTATTAATTATTGTGAATGTGAGGACTATGTGGATCACTTTTTTTCTTTCTTCTTTATTTCACAGTTAGTGTTAATGATGCTCTGGCAGTTTGAGTATTTTATGCGGCCTACTCAAATGTCCTTTCTTTGGTATTGTTCGTCGAGTCGCTGAGCTCCTTAAGTTCTGAGTTGAGCTCCACGATTACTGACAATTGCTTGCACTGACTAGACAGATGCACTCAAATCTGTATGGTTCTTTCCTCAAAATACTATTTCAGACAATCTACATGGTACTCATATGGCCTGACCAAGATTATGTCTGGACTTTAAAAGAGACTGTGACTTCTGAGTTTGTTTCGGCCTTTGTTCTCAGAGTAGTCAGATAGGCAACGCCGACCTCATCTAGCTTAGCTCTAATATTTTTTTAATATGACGTGTCAAAAAAAAAAAAAAAAAATTTATTTCACATAAACCTACATGGGCCCTTATGAAACGTCAGAATCTAGGTGCACGGTTCCAATTGGTCGTTTCCTATGGAGGAGAGCCGGCAAGAAACTCCATGGTTACTCTTTTAAAAATAAATGGGTTTTACAATGCTTTAAATGTACAGTTTGAATAGGTATGAGAGGACAGCGTAGGCCTGTCAACAAGATACTTAAAAAAAATAAAAAAAATAGAAAATAGTCTGCAAATCGACAGTCTGTTGTGCCTACAAGTGTAAGATTGATTCCGATATCCTATTTACAGAATAAACAATTTAATTTCATTGTGGTATTTTGTTGTCTAATGTATAATTATTCGCAGATTTCGACTCGCGGATTTGCCGTTACATTATGGATGCTCTCGGCATGAAAAGCACATTTATTAAACGCTTGACTTTCTTATTTGTCTTATCTTTTTATGTCGGGAATGAGTCGCAAAATCGCGAACTATAATTAATTCTTCCAAGTAAATGATCACATACCTGTAAGGCAGCTTCTTGCCCTGCTGGGTAGTTGTCCACAATGCCAGCCAGCACATACGCCGCTAACGTCCTGTGTTCACTCTGCAATACGTATCATAAATTAACACTACGATCTAACATGAGGTACTGTGCACGAAATCGAAAAAGCGAAATTAACTAGATTTTCGAGAGCGCAAAAGTGATCTATTAGGTATAGGTACTGTGAGTGACACGAATGGTTTCACACTTCTCCTATATTTCAATTATTTTTTACGTTTCTCACAATTAAAAGCGGTTTGTTTCGTGCACAGACCTTTAAAAATATTGCTCATTTTGCTAGTCTAATTCTGGTACTTACGTCGACCGAAGGATCTTGTAGAACTGATAGGAAATATTTGTGTCCCTTCGCATTCACCAAGTCAACTTGACAGCTCTGTAACAAGAGCAGGACTGTGTAAGATGAAGTGGGCCGAGTAAGGTGTGAGCATGTGTGTACGGTCAGCAATTAGACTGTTTAGCAGACACTATAGTCTGTTCCAGAGGGGTCTGATGAAGATGGAAACAAAAAGACCAGAACATACCTGTGGATGTCAATTTGTAGTGCCACTTATCAGTGTTTTGAAGTGATTATTTGAACAAGTAAACTGGAAATTCTAATGTTAAATCACGTTAAAGATGTTTTTCTCGATGATTTTTCGATTACAATTTAATAATATTATTCAAATAATAATTTTGTGCGATATAAAGTTGAAACCTTCTAAATACATGAACGTGTTAGTAACTCTTCATCCTTTAGTGTGTGATTGAGTAAGAATTTAACCTGAGCAGGGTTTGTTTACGCTTTCATCAGATACTTTTGGAAGAAACCATACATAAATTAGCCGTGTTATAGCTAATTCATAAGACTGTTAAAGAACGACAGTTGCGATTTCTTTCTTTCTTTCTATACGGTCAATTTAATTTGATAGTCGATCTGCTTTACATATAGTTTCCCTGAGTGTAGGTACATCTGAAGGGCACTTCCCGTAATTACGTATATGTCAATATCAAAAACTTGTCAAAAACTTCTTACATTTTTGACATTGAGATATTTAATATTCAATTTGTATTGAGGCTAAGATAGGAATGCGAGCGTTCTTAAAAAATACGGGAATTGGTAGAGTACCTCCCCTCTGATAGAGTGCGACATAATTTGTTAGCAGCTCATTACCACTTCCAGTATAATCTCCTTGGAGTCCTTTTTTTAATTCAGTTTTTTTATAATTTGACAATATTTTATGATTTTATATCTAATTACCCGTATTTGCCGATAACTTATATGTGTGATGCAAAATATTTATAAGTCGGTTATCTGTAGTTAGTAATATAGGCTATATAATATTTTCAAAAAAATTGAGATCCCTACCTAAAATGGAACAATGTATCCCAATGTATCCAAATGTTGCTTATATAATAGTCATTATTTTGCGTGCACTACGAAAACTATTCACGATATATTAAATAGTGTTCTATATATTAATTAATTATTTATTAATTTATTGTGTTTATATGTATGTATCTATGTATTTATTCTTTTTCAAGTCAGCTATCCCTTATGTTGCACCTGCCATGTTTTGTCTCTGCATCACCCTAAGGTTGACTGGTAGAAAATGCCTCAGGCATTAAGTCCGCCTTTGTACATTATTTTTTTTTACTAGTGCATAAAGTTTTTAATAAATAATAGTACTCATGATTGCTCACAAAAAAGTCCGCGATGGTAACAGTTTTTGTTTTAATTATTAAGTTCAAATACGGGTGGAGTCGAATAGTGGTGATATTGTTATGGTCGTTTTAATGTCAATAAGCTAACTGTTTCAGAAACTTTTATAGAGGATTCATATCATGGGTGACATGGGTGTAGATAAAGTGTTGTATGCAACTGTATATAATTAGATATTAAAACACGAATGTGGGTTTACACAATATGTGGGTAATGTGGGTTTTAATGTGGGTTTGTGGGTAATAGTATCACATGAGTGTGCATAAATATATTTAAGTATTTAGAATAGGCCTAGTCCACGTCCGGAAACACTGGTATATAAAAATGAATTGCTGTTCGTTAGGCTCGGTAATACTCGAGAACGGCTGGCCCGATTTAGCTAATTTTGGTTTTGAAATATTTGTGGAAGTACAGGGAAAGTTGAAATGGTGAGAAAATATAGAAAAATTGCTGTAGGTAGGGTAGGTAGGTATGTAAGTAGGTAGGTAGGTATGTATGTACGTAGGTATGTATGAAGGTATGTAGGTATGTATGAAGGTATGTAGGTATGTATGTAGGTAGGTTTTAAGACCCGTGCGAAGCTGGGGCTGGCAGCTAGTTAATAAATAAATAAAATAGTTACTGGGTCGACGGCGATGATCTTGGCCCAGATGTAGACCATGGAGGCGCGCAGGTCGGGTGCGGACGCCTGCAGCAGCTTCAGCATGTACGGGAAGATGCCCACGTTCAGCACGGCGCGGGCGGCCCACGCGCCCAGCGCCAGGAAGCGACACAGCAGGCGCAGCGCGCGCACGCGGTGCAGCGTGCTCAGCAGCACCTGCAGCACCATGGGCAGCTGCGCGGGCGCCGGGCGCCAGCCGCACCCTGCAAGCGGACGAGTTACTCACGGCCGCGCGCGGCGAGGCCTAAGGCCGGGCGGTACTCACACTTGCCGAGGTCCAGCCACACTTGGAAGGCGGTGAGCTGGTCGCGGAAGAAGGGCGAGTGCGTGTAGTCGGCGGGCTCGGGCCGCAGCAGACGCGGCAGCTGCGCCAGCGCCAGGTCCAGCGTGTGCTCCCACGCCGCCCACAGCGGGTGCGCCGCCAGCGACGGCAGCGCGGGCAGCGACACCGGCGTGCAGTTGTACGACCTGACCGACAGTTACATAATAACAATTAAGTGTCTAATGGCCTCTGCTAGTTAGCTTCCTCGTACGCCTGAAGGCGTGTGGAGTCTTTCTATACGTATGTGGTTCCAAAAATGACGTGGAGACGTATCGTCCAATATCAATATTATCAGCATTTTCTAAACTCTTTGAAAGGCTTGTTCATGTTGAGATTTACCCATTTATTCGTCGTGTTCTAATAAAGGAGCAGCATGGTTTTGTCAAAAATAGATCTTGCATAAGCAATCTCTAAGTACATAATATTGTATAACAAATTATTTGTATACCAATTGTATTGGTATAACATAGAGATCAACCTAAAATGTATTTAAGACCTTTTATGTACCTATGTTCATAAATAAAGATTGATTTGATTTGATTTTTAAATATTTACAACACAGCTTTTTGAAAATATGGACAATAGGCTATTGGAAATTTATTTGGGCAGAAGAAGAATGGTTCATATATGTATATTAATAGAGGGATTTATTAAGCAGTCGTACACAATAAACTGACGGAGGAGCTCGTGGCTAAGTAATAACAGCCGCACGGGTCGATCCATCAGGTTAAGCTGCGCTTTCCGGGATTGGTCCGTGGATGGGTGACCATCTTTACATACCGAGACTCCTCCGTACTTCGGAAAGCACGTTAAGCCGTTGGTCACGGCTGTCATTCGTGGATCTTCAGTCGTTACGAGTCGTCAGAAGCCCGAAAGTCTGACAACCAGTCTTATCAAGGGGTATCGTATTACCCAGTTTCTGGGTTGTGGAGGTCAGATAGGCAGTCGCTCCATGTAAAATACTGGTATTCAGCTGCATCCAGTTAGACTGGAAGTCGACCCCAATATGACTGGGAAAAGGCTAGGCAGAATGCAGAATGACACAATTGACACAACAAAAAAAAAAAAAACTATAAACGTTGAGGTTGCTTTTATAAGGTTTAATTCTAACATAGGCAACAAATGGACGCAGTATACAGGGTGGATTTTTGAGATGGGGCAGCAAGGGCTTTTTGAGAAATTTTGATCTGCATTCACAGATTTTCTCAAAAAGTTAAGGACACTCTCCTAAGACTATTTTCCTGTAGCTACAACGGTTAAGGTAGCTGCCCTTGCTGTCCCATCTCAGAAATCCACCCTGTATACTTTGATTTTAAGAAGGCGTTTGACAAAGTTAATCATAGGCTGGAACTCAATAAAATCGCATTCAATGGTATCAGAGGGGACCTCCTACTGGTCTGTTTCTTACATAACTAATAGGTTGTGATTGATGGCTTCGAGCCCACCTGCATCCAGGGCACATCCGGAGACCCACAAGGCTCAATTTTAGGACCTATATTATTTGTTCTATTTATTAATGACATTAAAGATTGTTTCCAAAATACAAAATTTCTCTTATACGCGGACGCTTTAAAAGTTTATATAAGAAAAAAATGCAAATGAACAAGTCTGTTTATTCAACAAGATCTTGATTGTTTCTTTGACTATTGGTATTCTAACAAACTGTACCTTAGCCTGCCCAGTACCCGTATCACACCCAGCACAAATAGAGTGTGGTACATCTCGACGCAATGTATATGCCGAGTCGGTAAAGCAGATTCTATCATGAAATGAGCAGACTGAAATAGCCGGTGTGGTGTGGTGTGGAATATACAATTTGTCCGGACATGGAGTAGTCATATTCTAAATACATAAATATAAACTATTTTAAAGTACAATTACACTCTTAGCTTGGGTCCAATAAACTTCAATTACAATAATGATTTCCTGTTTAGGGTTCCGACAATGGCCTTTTGTGCAACATATAGAACATTTCAACAAAAAAAACAAAATGGCTGCCACATGACGAGGAAGTGTATTAGACCCAAGCTTAGAGTGTAATTGTACTTTAAAATAGTTTATATTTAAGTGTTTAGAATATCGCTAGTCCATGTCCAGACACACTATATTTAGGATGTGTGTACCTCATGATCCTGTCGGCCAGCAGGAAGTTCCTGCACAGCGAGGCAGTGAGCAGGTCGGCACGGAACAGCTGCTGGAACAGCTCGGGCGGCAGCGAGCTCCAGGCGATGGTGTCGGTGATGGCCGTGAAGATCCAGTTTAGCTCGCCCAGCATCGTGCGCCGGTCCGTCACCTGCCCGGGGATCCTGGGAGGAGTACCAATATCTTAACACTGTCTTCAACATTTTCTTGGTTTTTGTTGTGATAAACCCAAATATTTAATAGTTAATGTAGGATAGCACTAAACGTACTTATCGATAAGATCGTGCACGTCTGAGGGCGCGACGCGCGTCCTCTCCCGCAGCACGAACCACTTCATGGCCATCTTGACGGGCGTGGTGAGGCAGGCCGTGAACAGGTCGGCCGGCAGCTCGGGGTTCATGGGCAGCGCCTGGCCGGCCGCGCACGCCGCCAGCTGGATGCAGTTCTTGTACGACACCGCGGGCGGCAGCGCCGGGCCCTCGGACGACTTTGAGCTCATTTGCGCCTGAGGAGTGAGGTGCTTTGCCTATTAACAAGCAGGAACTAAACTATATTGTTTATAGTTTTTTTTAACATGTCTGTTTTTATTGAAATTTAACAAAGCAATAACTTAGATTTGTGTCTGTAATATACTGGCACTCCTAGGAGGTAAGACCGACTTCTGCCGCCGCTCTTTTCGGTGTTTACATCCGCCGGGCGTCCCGTGACGGCCACATTTTTTCTCAAATAAAAAGTTCAGGAAGAAAACAGTGAACGTGTCTTTTATTAAATTAGGGTAAACCTCTCACTGGATTCCTAGGGTATTAGCCACACAAGAGTAGGGGAAGACTAAACAAACGATGGATAGACTGTGTGAAAGATGATATGTTTAGAAAAGGGGTAACTACCGAGAGATGACGAATAATACGAGAGAGGTATGGGAGAAAAATATATGTTGCGCCGACCCCAAATACATTGGGACAAGGGAAAGAGAAGGATGACAAGAACAGATGGGACAGCTATAATATTACCTCATACTCGCGCTCGTGCTGCTCCGCGAAATGCTTGAAGTTGTCGATGATGACGCCGGCGTTGGAGCAGTCGTATACGTAGAGCGAGGGCGCGCCCATCCACGTCTGCAAGTCGTACATCGACAGAGGGATGTACTGCGTGTACGCCTAGTGAGAAATACAAGTTTAATAGTAGTTTATGAAACTATAACATAACAGGTGTTATTAAAACACGAGTATAAGATTATAATAGTATCACACGAAAGATTTAATACCGAGTTATGTGTAGTTTCTACATTCCACCCGGGTAGTGGAAAATAGGAGTGTATATAAATTTTATCTACAGTTGGCATCAAAAATAGTACTTTAAAGAAATACTTCATTCTTGAAAATCCTTCCTCAGTGAAATAACAAAGTTTTATTGAAACACACTTTCCCTAACAAAATAATGCTTTGAAATACCCTTTGTTCTATTAAAGTACAGTTTTCTATGATTTTTGTGTTATCTGTGGTGTAGGAGCTGCGGCGCGTACCCCAGGGTGGACTGTTGGTGCGGGGCGCGCTATTTACTATATATTATTTATTTACTGCCTCGTTGGTCTGGATGTCCTCCTGGGTTCGATTCCCGGGTCGGCAAAGTGATATTGGGGTTTTGCTATCTGGAGTTTCTCAGTATTAGTCCGGAGTCTGGATTTGTGCCCGGTTGATGGCAATAGGCTCACCCCCTGTTACATGGGATTTAAACTCATGTACTACATATAGGTACACCTCTGCCCAACCCTTCGGGCAAACAAGGTATGATGTTATGTTGTGTCATTTATTGTGTTTTAGATGAAACTGCATGAGTTTGGATAAAGTAGTGAAATAACTAGGTACTAAAACAAATCGTCTGATACTATAAACTCATGTCTCGGACTCCCGCAGGGTTCCGTACTTTTTGGGTTTCTTGCTACACACTGAGATTTTAGCTATTTAATTTGCCGTGCTCGAGGCCATAGTATGTATTACCAAAGAGCCAGGGCCAGACCCCAGACCCTGTGATAGAGTGATGACGCAGCGGCAAAACAAGCATAAATTCCAGTTTACCCTATTGAAGACCCAGATCTCCCCCTGCGTGGTGGGCTTGGGCACGCCATGTCCGTTGTAGTGGAACAGCACTCGCTCGTCCTTGGCGTTGCGGCGCAGTGAGCAGCACAGCTTCTTGACCTGCTCACACACAAAGACATTATTATTGGTCGCACACAAGGACAACCTAGAATCAATTCTATTTTCTTGTAAATTTGGACATTTAAAAGTGCCTTTTAATGGCCTACTTGAAATAAATTATTTGACTTTGACTACATTTATCGCCAACCCGGTACGGAAGAACGGGAAGAAACTGAGACATATGGCTTACGTAGTAACAATTATATTATCTAATATGTGGAATGGCGACTGGGTTCATATAAGGTACATTTGTTTCTTTTTCTTCAGATTTTTCGTTAACAATTTTAGTCGAGAGACTCATGAGGTTCGTAATCAATGTATAAGATATTCGCTTAGATTTGCCATCTCAAAAATCCACCCTGTATATACCTGATGGGTAGCGTCTGTGAAGATTACACACAAGAATTTTAAACTGATATTTTAAGTGACTGCACTTGATGACCCCAAAAAAAACATCATCACATTAATTTATTTTATGTTTTATCATGTTTAGAAATGGATACCCATCACGACTGCAGAGTTTCTCTGCTAATTTAATTTGACCCTGTATAATTACTATGCGACATGCGTAATGACTACATACATTTAGTCAAATATATGGTCATGTATGTGTGATGTTCGAGTATCACGGGACATGTACACAGGATAGGTGAGCACAGAAAACCCACTTCTAACAATACACAACTATAATGGAATGCATCATATAGATAAACAATAGTTAACGACATAATAATATGACAAGCGCTTGGTAAGACTCGTTTTAGAGTCTATTGAATAATGAATCTTATATTATCTATATCTATACTTATAATAAATCTGTAGAAGTGAAAATTCTGTACATTGAAAATATCAAAAAAATAAATGGCAGGGGGTGTTACTAGACCGACACCGAACCCAAAAGTGTGATTAATTATTTTTTTGTCTGTCTGTCTGTCTGTCTGTCTGTCTGTCTGTCTGTCTGTCTGTCTGTCTGTTTGTTCAAGTATCACGCAAAAACTACCGGTTCGATTACGATGAAACTTGGTATAATTATTCTTTAATATCCTGGGCACCACACTGGGTACTTTTTATCCCGGAAAAGTATCCTATCCTACGGTTGGGGGGTGTCAAAGTTTGTATGGAAGAATTTTAACGCGCTGTCCGATTAACTCGAAACTCAATATTTATACTTAAACCCAAAAATTAAGAATAACGTGTATCAGGATTTTTCGAAATTCAACCCCTAAGGGTGTAAAATAAGGGATGAAAGTTTGTATGAAAAATCTTATTCCTTGAGGTAATAAACACGAAACTTCGCACGAATAGTTATCTAAATAAATTATAAAATTTGTAGTTTTTTGTTTTTCTAAATTACCCCCTAAAGGGGGATTGGGGGGTGTCAGTGTTTGTATGGAAGAATTTTAACGCGCTGTCCGATTAACTCGAAACTCAATATTTATATTTAAAACCCATGGGGATGTATGGGGTAATTTCCGACACTCACGCGGGCGAAGCCGCGGGCAGCAGCTAGTATTATAATAACTCCTTCGCATATACAAACTTTGCAGCAAAATGGCTATCAGGGTAAGATTTATTTGGAAAGTATTACCCGACTAGGCCCTGTATATTAGATAGTACCAGTAGGTATGCAAGTGCCTGTAAAAGACTATCGCTATCTCATATGGAATACTCTGACAGCTAATCTATACATCCACGGTGTAGGTATGTTGAAATGGACCTTCTTTGTCGAGTGTACGCGGTAGGTGTATCGCGACAATTATCTCAAGGCCGAGCGCGTAAGCCGGAGGTCGCCCGTCGCGCCTTAAACCTTAATTATTGCGTTAATTTACGCGCGCCTAGCGACGACACCCTCATTTTTGTAGGCTTCCTACTGAAACCTATTTTGTTCATACGCTTCACATTTATCATATCACCCAAGAGCGACATTTTTGTTTGGCTTAGGCATGACGTCGGTTTCACCGGGGTGCCCCAATAAACTAGGATTCCATTATCAAGATTTGGTCGAGTAGTCGATGTTTATATTAACAAAATGATGAACAAAAAGACCATTGGCTTCATTGCCTGATATGAGGTTTTACGACACCAAATCAATCCAGGCACAGCTTCGCAAGGCCTAACTGTGAAGATGTTGGTTACCTCATCGCTGGTTGGGTCGAGGCTCTGCTTGTAGCGCGCGCGCGGCTGCCACCGCTCGTATTGCGACTGGAGGGCGTGGCCGATGCTCTCCAGCGCCTTGCTCGGAGACAGCGACTGAGGGTCTGCAGAACAAGCAAGCAATGCTTAGCACCTAGGACAAAGGCATCTTAGATCTAATATTAAGAACTTGCTTCAGTCTCTCTTCAATTTCAACACTGATGGGGTCGCAGTGATATAAGATTGCGCTCTGTCGAACTGGTGAATATTAAGTACTACCGGAAATAGGTTCCTTTTTGGAATTAATTAAGTACCTACCTGTTCAGGATAATTTTTTTAGCCTGTTCCGTTTTGTAACAGTAGAAAAAGTGTCAGCAATCATTAACGTCACATAAACCGTGTTTCTAGGTGGTCAGTCCCTCACAGGTTTAACGAAAGTATACTAGTCATCAAATCATATTACCGATATCTGTAATATTATTGTATCATCGTATCACTAAGACGCCCTAAGGTTATCATACAAAATAGCATTCATTATAATTGTCTCAGAGTACGACAGAGCTAATGTTATCCATGCATGATTACCTACTAGGTCACAATATGTCAAGTCTTAAACAATTAAATCCCAATACCTAAACTATTAAATCGACGGAGGTAAAACTTCGCTATTCCAGAACAGAGCTTTTCCTGCGATATACAAAAAATATAACTATTTCATGATAACGTTTTCTTCACGCTACGTGGCGCTACGCAATATTAGCGGCGGCTGAACGATCAGCTGTTTGCTATGTTGTCTGGCGTTTGACCTCCAACCGTTCCACATAGCTGAGTCATCACTAACGGAAACTTGGTTGGTTTCATCTATCTATATGATGCATAACGCAAATATATCTCATCTCTTTAATTATGTATGTCCTGAAAGCTCAAGAGCGTTATCATTGTTTTAATTCCGCTTCGGAAAAAATACCAAACCAATAAATTAAAAAAAATAAAGTGATACCAAAGCGAAAGCCCCTAGAATAGAAACTGTGGAAACTTATCCACGCTGAAACATACGAAATTATCGAACACCGCGATCTAGAAAATTGGGGCGCACATTTAAGTGATTCAGGCACACGGCACGAAGTGTTAGTATTAAGTCATAAAGACTTTATAATTAATGTCGTAAGAGCCAGGGCGAACCTACAGTACTCGTTATAAGGGCACAACACGCGAACAAGTGTTGTCAGCGTGGGAATAATTTAGGCCCGAAACACGGAACTCCAGAAAAAAAAGGATTAAAAACTGAAGATCGTCCGAGCGATGGCAGCACTGTTGTATTTGTATGTTACTTACTATCTTTAATCATTATATATTAGCTAATAATGGCATTATTAGCTAATATAACGGTGTAACGGCTGAACTTTGGCACACATATACCTAGCTTAAATTGCTTTGATACAGGTAGTACGTTTCCGCATAGGTAGCATATTTTCCGACATCCAAGCGGGTGAACCCGAGGGCAAAAGCTAGTATTGTACAACTATTGCTATAACTAATGTCCCACTAAAGTAAAGGCATCTCTCTTATCACTTTCCATAGTACCAAAAAATAAAAAGTTTTAAAACTTAATTTATGTGTAATAGTTATTTATGCAACTGTTGTATAATAAGGGGTATAATACGAATGTAGGTTTCTGGAACAGTTAGCTTATTGCCAACATTCAAACGATCATAGCCCGCAGCCCTCCAAGCGTAATAGAGGGTATTTTGGATAATGTCTCACATGTGTCGGCGCGGGTGTCAGCACCTGCTGACCGAAAGGGATCGAAGAAGCAAGAGAGTTGCATAATGAAATTTAGTACAACATTATAACACTCTTTTGGAAGATATAATGGTTACTATGACACTGGTCGTTTTAATGTTGGCAATAAGCTAACTGTTCTAGAAACTTTTATAGCGGATTTACAGCATGGGTGTAGATAAATTAACATGTACTCTCTTTTTTATGTCATAAGTAATGCATAGATCTATAGTTTCTACCTCAGTTTAAAGTGTTATATTATCTTTTAATTTCATTAAGTAATTGGCTGAACTGCTGAGCAGACTTATCATTTTCACCATGTCAATATAAGAAGCTATCATCATTCAATTGAAATGGATACATACCAATCCAGCATTCAAGTCGTGCGCATGGCTGTGTCTTCACCACGTCAGGAGGATCCACTCCAACGTTGAGGCAAAGCACCAGGGCCACGCAGTGTGTCTTGTACTAAACAAATACAAAATTATTTCATTTACTACACCCATGGCTTCCCTAAGATGACCCTCTGATCGTTTTTTTATTCATTTGATTTATGTAATAATACAGCTTTAACATAGCAGAAAAATTAGACAATGATAACTTAGCAATGTTATTATGTGTTACTATAATAACAAATTTAATTTATCACTAGGTATATAATTTTGACTAAATTACTGATATTGAAATCCATAGTTGATTATAATTTTTGCTACTTTGACTTCTAATTATTGTTAGCATATTTAACACTAATTAGAAATTACAACTAAAACAGGTTACAAATAAATGTTTCTATTTACGTACAGGTAAACCTGAATAGTTGAAAAACTAATTTACAACCTAGATATTATGACGTCAGTCATTAATAATCTTCAAATTATATGAAGCATCTGTTGAGTATATGTATGTAGATGTAGGGTAAACTACTAGCAAACAAATTATTTCCAAATCCTAGTAAAGGAAATCATAACCATTTATTTGTCAGAATCTATTATTCATTATATTAAATACATTGTGTAGAAACAAATTCATATTTTTTACAGTTTTTAATGCATAATTATTTTACAATTAACTATTTTATTTTTTGTTTTTTTGGTGGAACAGAATGCAAACTTAAACGCGTCTCCTTCAACAGTGCTCTTCCAGCACTGTTGAAGGAGACGCGTTTGTTGTGTGTGTTGTAATGTAAAATATTATTAATAAAAATCTATTCTTTGCTAATGCAAAGAATAAATCTTTATTGTAATCCCACTCAGGTAAAACAGTCAAATTCAGTGTTATAATTTTATTGCAATCAATTAATATTTTAGGTACAAATGTTTGACAGCTCTTTGGTATGTTGCACACTTTTAGAATGCACACTCTTAAAAAACAGATGTAAACAAAATCAAAAGTCATTTATTCAAACTAGGCTGAGAAACAGACAGAAAGACAGTTCCCCAAAACGCCCACCCTTCACCACTTCCTAGTGCTTCAGTTGGGAAGATGTGGCACAATAAATTCCCCAAACAAAGCAGTAACGTGGTGTATGACCTCACACCACCCCATCAAAAGAGGATGTTTGTACTGTAATAGAAAATTGTTTTTTTTAAATATTCTTATTACTTACTGCCCCATAATACACAGTTGTTCCAGTTATTAGATCATGCAGACAATGAATGGGTCGGAATAAAGTGAGAAAATATTTTATTATTGGTAACATTTTTCGCAACACACGAACAAACTTTAGATAATATCAAACAAAAATAAATGTTATATAATGTTAATATCATGTTAGGAAAACATCATAACCCTCCTTTTAGCTTCACCGAAGTCAGGATAATAACTTTAAAAAAAAAAAACTTTACTTGACTTAATAGCAGTATAAAAGTTCATAACAAATAATATGTGGAGCTAAGCCAAGTACATAATTTGGTAGAAGAAATTATTTGAGACAGTAAGTACTGTTGATTTGTTGTTGACAAATCAAAACAAATTTGTTGTTATTACTTTGTTATTTTTTATTGATTAATAATGTTTGCATCCAAATGTTTGTAGATTCATAAAATTTTAATACCGCAGGTATGAGCACAAATGCACGCAAACAACTAAGTACATAAATCATGAATGGAACAGGCACGGAAAACTCACAATCATATTTACTACAAAAACAAATTTGTTTTTTTTTATCGACCTATGCTGAGCTAACGACGCATTCATTCAATCAACCATGTGCGTTTGTTTTCATCGCACTTACGTTACACTCAGCTACGCAGTAACGTACACGCAAGTTATCAATTGAAAGTCACTATCTTACCTTCTCTTTGACTCTCCAAGTGTGCTCCACTCGCTCAGCACCCTTTATAGGCTCAAGGTGCCTTGGTTTATCGAAACTCAGAGGTAAATCCCAGTCGTCTACGTCTGAAGAAGTATCACTGTCACCCTGACCACTGTTTTTCTCCTCATCTTTGACCGCGAGATAAGGAGGCATTTCTGTCATTTTCACACAACACTTTGTCACAAATTTGTCAATTTTTACCGCTCAACGAACGCGAACATTAAAGGAAAACATTTTCAAA
This sequence comes from Eupsilia transversa, assembly GCA_914767815.1. Lineage (NCBI taxonomy): Eukaryota > Metazoa > Arthropoda > Insecta > Lepidoptera > Noctuidae > Eupsilia > Eupsilia transversa. The sequence goes on from OU611880.1 coordinate 358,961, forward strand.
ACCTCACAGAATCATGTGCGCGTCCATTTTTCCACCACATGGGAATAAACAATAAATTTATGTTTCATTTCACGGTAGTGTTTGTTGAGTATTATTATAATATTGAAAGAAAAATAAACTTTTTGACTTCTTTGAGCAATAGATATAAACTATAGCATTTTCTAATGTTTATTAATTAATTTTACCCCATTTCATGAACAAGAAATGATCTGAAAAGGAACGTCGTTCAGCTGCGTTCATTATTTTGCTGAAGTTTTGACTTGACCTCTCTTATACTCATTGTAGTATATACTAATTCCATACTTACCACTTAGTTTTAGTAATTAATGAAAGTATAAACAAACATTGGTGCCGATTCTCTTGTCACAAATGCTTGCCAAAAACAAGATTTTGGTGATTTTTAGTCTAGTCTAGGAGTAAAAATCCCCAAAATCTTGTTTATTCCTATCAAACGACGATTTCCCATTCTGAAATAGACTAGTGGCAGCTTAACTTAGGACAAGTTAAAATTAAAAATTTAAATAACCCGTGATGGTGCAGTGTCGGTTCAAGGTTACTATGTTCTTCTAATATCATTGAAGTAACATAATGCTAAATTTTGAATCGATCTGACCTGTGGATGATGCGCACATCCAATCGTCAACTAGAAAAGACCTAATAATCTTCAAACGGCTGAACTGATTTTCTTGAATTGTAGCTAAGAACACTCTCGATCAAGACACCTTTCAAACAAAAAATAATAATCAAAATCGGTTCAGCCGTTTGGGAGCTACGAGGGAACAGACAGATACCTACACACGTTAAACTTATAACACCCCTCTTTTTCCGTCGGGGGTTAATTAAAGTCTACGTTGAAGATAAGGAAGTTTGGCAATAATACTTGACAACATTGTCCTTGCAAAAATTATGCAGATAACTTCATGGGACACTCCCACTAATGAAATATGTAGTACAACTTTTTTGGGATATGACTCAAATAGTAAGTAGAGTCTGACCAACGAAAGCTGTCCAAAAAAAAAGGCGGCAATTTTAAAAAATCAAGAGCTGTTAACCCTGGCTATACACTCCTGAAAGGGAGTTGATAGGTACTTTACAATATTCAATAAATATTATGCAATAGCATCAGTATTTCATATTTATTAATTAGACGCCATTATTATTATTAATTAGATGCCATAATATAAGTTTAGAAAATAATTCGTGGACAGCTTTCGTTGGTCAGACTCTAGGTAGGTACTTAAATGTAGGTGAGTAATAAAACACGATGTAAAAGGAAAACGAATATTTATTCTGTAATTCTGTATTCTGTAATATAATATAAAATGGTGATGGTAAGCTATTTTTATTTTCTTTTCCCACACATAATGAATAATTTTGCTTAACTAAGAAGATAACTTTTCTCGTTCTACCCTCTTTATCATTCTATTCAATATTCTATTATAATATTTTTAGTTCATTTACTACAATGAAACGCGGAAGACCGTTATCTGTGTCTCTGGAGGAACTATTAATTATTAATATTTTTGAATTGTATGGAACTACTAATAAAATAAGATTATATTTTAAAAATAATATAAATAATTAATAAGTATAGTTTATTTTATTTCATTAAAATAAATCACAAAACTCACTGTTGTTGTTTTTATTTTTTGTGTCTTTGCTGAGTTTAATCCATATTCACATTTCCATACTATACTAATAATTTAAGTGAAAGTGTGTTTGTTTGTTTGTTCTTCTTTCACGTCCGAAGGAACCAATGAATTGTCATATTATTTACATTTAACGCCATCTAGTGTCAAGTATAAAAATCATATACAGGCTAAGGGCCTGTACACACCACGTTTTTAAAAGGCGCCGTCGACGACGGCGCGCTTTTATCCTACAGAAAAGGTCTGACTTCCGTGCGTATCGCGTCTGTATCGCTACAAACGCGCGTCAACGGCGCGATTGAAAAACGTGGTGTGCACAGGCCCTTAAAGGCAGAAAATGTTTTTGTTTTCTGACAATTTACCAGTAATGAAACAGGAGTAAATAATTTGTAGAAATTTTTAGGCATGCTGCCGTTTCATCAACTTCTATGCCAGCTGGAATTTAACGTGGAAGATTCCTTCCCAGCACGACCTGAATATTTGCGATAATTGCGAGGTAAGTAGGTACTTATAAAATTACTTATTATTGGTATAAAATAGTATAAATTAAAAGGATTTTATTACCATCTAAAGTTATAATGAATGCGTTCATGGTCGTGCTACGAAATACAACACACAATACGTCCCAATTAGGACGTTTTCGAGTCTTCATGATGCGCGCGCTCACAACATAATTAACTGATAATATCATTGGATGTACCTAAAATAATTCGATAATTTTGTTGTAGGCAATGATATTCTAATAAACAGATATGTTATACACGTACAAAACAACAGAAAAAAGTGTTCCCCGCCGAGCGGCACACTCGTAAGCGTGTGTGGCTCAGACTAAAAGCAATATTTCCCAATTGGGTACTTTTCTAGTCTTCACGTTTTGCGCGCTCATAACATATCTGTTTACTAAAACATCATTGGTTGTAGGTATGTACTTTTGTTGCCTAAAGAAAGAAAAAAGTAAAAAACCTTCTCATTATTAAATGAAATTATAACAACCACATATATTTTAGTTTTATTTTATTGGTATCTGGGGTTTATCTAATACAAGGAAAAATAATACAAGCCACTTCATTATAAAAGCACCAAACATTGATAAACATTTTCAAATAATTAGTTTGATTAACATAATTACACAAGTTTATAATGGAAAAATATTGTTTAATCATTATTTATTATAAGTAGGTACATAATATATACAGCATCTATCTAATAGTTGAGCTTTAGTGATTTGGGTCACATTTTGACGGCACTGCACACCGTACAAGTCTGGCACTGGACTCCCTCGGGAAGGCACTCTTTATGGAATGAATGCCTACAGTTGTACACCATCAAATCTGAGGCATTCGATAAGTCCCTAATAATGATCCGACCTTGGCATGCACAACACATAAAGTCATCCGTAACTGATATACCTCTCTGCTGATTGATGATAAGCTTCTGATGTAATTCGAAGTAGTTCCGCAAAGTGATCACTTTACATGCTTCCTGCACTGACAGCTGAAGGTGATAATCACACATCATCTTTGCTAGGGAGTCCTTTAAATCCTTTATCTCACACCCAGACTGTATATTTTGTATTAATATTCGCGGATCTACGTAGTTTCCTATTCTTTTAAGCAGTAACGTCACATACTCAGGCTTGTCCACTGTCCGCTTGATGAGGTCCATCCACAATTCCTTATCATTGTGTTCTTGACAGAAATTGATAGCTTGGTTTATATCCTTCAGCTGCTCTATAATAATTTGCAGGGCTTCTCTCGTGTTGCCTATACGTCCCAATAGGAACACCATCTCAGGGTAAAATTCATTGTTCTGGCACACATCCAAAGCTTCTTGAATTGGGTAATTATCACTGCATTTTAAAAATGGAAGAAGTTTGTCCCTTGCATAATTAGCGTAAAGTCGAACTAATTTGCCGTGATACCTACCATTTGGTTCAATTTTGCTGTAAGCATCTAAATATTTAAATAGCAACATGTCATTGCACGCAAGTTGCTTTTCTACCACCTCTACAGGTACCCTGGGCTTGTCTAGAAGTATAGATATTGCCTTATCACAATCGAGCGTCATCAGGTCCAGTATCTTGTCGTGTATCACGTTGTGCATGTTGTGTTTAGTGATCAGAGTGAACACGTCTTTGTGCTGGAGAGTCAAGTACGTTGTCAAAGCCTTGTCATATTTCTTTTGGTAGCAGTACAAAAGAGCCAAAGCTTCTAAGTATATATTTTTGTCGACCTCCGTGTTCAGCAGATGTTCTAAGACTTCCTTGACGATGACGCCAGTCTTGTATAACGCAGAGTTCCATTCTTGAACTAATTTCAAGAATCCCTGAGAATCCAACTTCAGATACTCATAAAATATTAACTCGTATATGTGAGAACTCAATGCTTGTTCAGGAGTTTTAGGCACATACGGACTGATCGCTCGCAACTGGTTCACTTCAGCAAATTTCAATATCTGTGTCTCCCACAACACTTTATCATTCTTACAAATCCTGGCGCACAGTATGGCCGCCTCCTCGTGCAAGTGCTCAGCCATCAAGTGGTCCAAGTACTGCACGCCGACGGTTACCACCGAGTGTTTCGACGTCTTCCCGCCAACTTCTTCGAGAACGGTAATTGCTTTTTCGAATCGACCTTGTTCTGTAAGCCATTTAACTCTATCGTCGATATCGTAAGGACTAGCAACTACAATGTCCTTGGGAGACACTATGAAAAATCTGTTTTCCTCTATGAGCATATCTAAATAATAGTCGTTACATGAATATTCCTCATAACCACGAATGTTGAGACTATCTGTTGATATTTCACAGAATTCACAGTCTTTATAGTCAGCAACGGTAAGCACAGGTCTTTGCGCCTTACCGGTTTCAGGGTCGCAATCCTTATGTACTCCCAGGACTACTAACTGGTCATCCAGGGGACCTAAGCCACTGATGAAGTAGTCAGTCTGGAAAGTGTACACGGGATCGACTAAATACTCGGTGACATCTCGCGTTTGAAGTTCAATTTGACTTCGTTTTCGTATGACGCAGATCCTGATGGTGTCAACCCACCCGATCATGAGCGTTTTGGGGGCGCACCAGAGCAGGTTGCAGCGATAGTCTTCTATGGATCGGTTGGGGACCTTCTCCCACTGGATGAGACCGAGCGAGCAGCGCGCCACCAGGTCGTACACGCGCACGCCCACCTCGCTGGCCCAAGCCACGAAGCGCTCGTGCCACGACATGGCCTGCACGTAGCCTTCGCATTCGCACAGAACTGTGCTACGAAGGCGGTTCAGGAATGTCTTTTCGTATAATATTAATTTGTTGTCGCCTGTAATAGAAACAATGAATACTTAGTAACCTAACAATTGTGTAGTGTGTATGTCTAGTTGAGACTGTCGTCATCAGCTCCCTGTAAAGTGCAGAACCTATAACCACTGACAGCCGCTTTGTGGTCTTTCTGGGACTTGTATGAGCGTAAAGCGAGGAGAATGTGCATCCATTGTTATAAGCTTAAAGTTTGTTGTAATAATCGTAATTTCAGGATTTTCTTTTTGTACACATAATATTGTATGTTTTCATTTCTCTAAATTACCTTTGAGATTAAAAATATGTATTCAATTTAAGTAAATTACACTATTGGTGCAATGTGCATTATGTTATTTACCCATTGTAAACACATGTGTAGCAATGAATCACAAGAGTGACTCATTTCCTACAGCTCCTGGCCTCCTTTGGTTTAAATAAGAATTACAAATATTCTAGCTTAAGGGCAAATATGTTCAAGCCCAGGCAAAGGTGGATATTTGAGTCTTTTTAGACCATCCTAATCTATTAGGTAACCTTTTCACCATGTGTAAGCCACCAACCACATGGAAAGACATGAAATTAAATAATATTGGAGCTGCTATTTACCCAATTATTATGGACTTACATAAAACCATACATGTGTTTCAATTATTTTATCTAAGAAATGTTTTTGGTAAATACTACTGCACTCATTTTATTTACCTACAAACATCTGTGCATATTGTCCGCAATTAAGGGTTTATTGAAATTCATCTTCTTGACATTTATAAGTTAATAGCCAATGAAAATTTGTGAAGTAAATAAGTAAATCTTAGTAAAGATTTCTCTCCAGGATTATCTTTATTTAGTCATTAGAAATACTGTATGAAAACTCCATTCGCAGAAAACAGGTAAAAATAATTGCTGCTTTAAACATGGTGTGGAAACAAAACATTGTTAACCCAACATTCCAAAGCTGCATATGACGAGAACGGTCTTAGATGAATCTTGTAAACAATTATTTTGTGCAGAATTTAATAAGGAACTGGTAATCCTACTTCCTACTAATATTATAAATGTGAAAGTGTGTTTGTTTGTTTGTTTATTTTAGAGTGAATGCGTACAAGCATTCACTCTAAAATGGCTTAACAATTTGGATGAAGTTTGGCACATGGCTTGGGTAGACCATGACCTGGGTTAGGACATAAGATACATGTTATCCCAATATTCCCACGGGATCAAGACTAATGTCTGTGAAATCGTGGGGGCTATTAAGTATTATTATAAATATTAGCAAAAAAACTGTCTTTCAGGACCTTTGACAGTCAATATGTTTTTAGAAGCACAAGATATCAAATTGGACTTTTTTCACACAATATCCTCATGCCTGAATTAAGATAATCCCAGTGATACATTTTTAAACTATCTTTAAACTACCAGTGGTAATCTTAAACTAAACTTAACTGTACTAAACTAATGATTTATTTCACAGATTTGCCTTTAATTTAACTTCTTTTTCTGGCCTGCAAAGACTTTAATAGCTTTTGCCCGCGGCATGGTAACAATTATCCCACAGGAGTTTACTACAGGAATAGGAAGAAAGAGTTTCACATTTATATTATTATTATGGATTTCTTGATAGTGTTATTAATATAGCTTCATTAATTTACCTGTCAAAAATCTCCTCCCAGAGCCGGACTTGAAATAACAAGGATCCAAGGCGATAGACTTGATCACCCTGCCCAGTGTGAGGTTGTGAGTGTTGTCATCTGTGTACAGCCCGTACACCAGCACCTTGCCGTCGTCCGAGCAGCTGGCGATGTAGTCCCCATTCAGATCCACCGAGATTCTGTTCACAGCTATTGTATGAGCCTGCAGCTCCTTATTCTTCCCGTCTTGCGATATCGGCACTGTGTTCCCTTCATGGTCCAAAAGATGTATCACCCCCCATTGTGTTCCTAGACATATAAACTTGGTATGGACACAAATACAACTCACTGCGTCTTTCAACAAGATATTTTGAACATCGTTCTCCAGTCTATCGTACTTTAGTTTGGGCTCCTCGTCAGGAGGCAAGCTGTCACAACTTTCAAAATTCACAGCCATGACTGCTTATTTTTGTCCTCAAAAACAGGTGGAGTCACATATTAGATTTTATAATTCTGGATTTTCCTTCCTTGTTTTACATACGAATAATAAAATTTGTGAATGAATGAAATTGTGATTTTTATTATGACTTCTGTCACGCATCTGTCACATCATTCAAGTGACATTTATTTAAATAGTGTTGCCATCTGCCAATGAATCCAAATAGTGCAGAGTAAAAAAAAAAACTCCTTTCGTCAGACGCCACCCTTGTACGAGCTTTACGAAAATAATAGAAAAAATGGTGGGCAGGACGATCGCTTAGCACTACCACTCGCCACTGGAACTCGCTGCCGTAACACCTTGCGTACCTAATATCTCTATCTATATTATGTTGTTGTAATAAGTCAAACCATTGAAAAGCTCACGAGTAAGTAGGTGCTAATGCAGGAGGGAGGGTGCAACCAGACACCGGTTGCGGTTGGACCACTCCGATGGTTGTGTAATCTTCAATTATTTCTTCTTTAGCCAATTCTCTAGACGCTGTTTGAGGAATAGGAAATACATATTTGATGTGGCTGAATAAGACAACACCTTTCACGAAACCGGATACTTATAAAAAATATAAAAAACCGCGCTTTTTCAAACATTCCGGTTTAGGTACTTACTAAAAATGGAAAGAAATGATTATGTGCGATTTAATCTCAAAAGATATGAGCAGCATTTGTCTCCTTTTGGGAATAAAGTTCTATCAGCACTCATGAAGCAATGGGATAAAGGTAAAAACATAATACTAATTTAAAGTTGTGTAGAATAGCAGATATCTCATAACGGCATTGAGTTTTGTAAGCAGTGCAACTAAATATTGCTTTTCTTTTTTAGCACTTATTCAAAATAACAATGATTATCAGCATAACCAGTATCGACTTTTACCCGCTCAAAATAAAAGGGTGTTAACGTGAGTATTAGAATTAAATTATATTTTTTCTACTAAAAGTTCTCGTTCGTCTTGAAGAGACAAATAAGTATAAACTACCAATGCTAATATATTGAATACTGTTTTAGCTTTATTGACGACACAGTTGTTGATTCACCGTTCACTCTCCCACCACCATTGATTCTACCTACTCCTTGCGAGCAAGTTTATCTGGAAGAAAAATCATTTAATTTTAATTTAACACACAAAACTGTACCAGAAATACCCAAGTCTGTAGAATTAATCAACACGGTACCAAAAAATAATTATAAAGACGATTTCCTTCATACAGCCACTAATGAGAATCTAGTGTACAACTTTTATAACAAAGACTCTGATGATAATACACCATTTGTGGAAGAAATGCACCTTGATAGTACAAATACAAATAAAAGTGGAGACATTAATAATTGGGATGATATGCTTGATTCTGAATTGTTTGTTAATAATATGACTGCGACTGAAGAAGAAAATAAAGACATTAGTGTAGATAAAAATTTTGATATTAGGTTTCCAAACAAAAATATTTCAACGAATAAAAACATAATTAATGGAAATAAAAAAAACATGACCAAAGGTGAAAAACGTAAGAATAAAAAGATAATTGAACCTAAGGCAAAAAAAATTAAAACTCCCAGTAATTTAGGAGAAAATAAACTAAAACTAAAGGAATCTGATAAGCTATCGAACAAAAAGAATAATTTCCGTAAACAAAAGTATACAAAGGCTGTTAAAAATTGGCTCAATAATGTTGAGCCGCATCATGCAGTTGATGAAGACTTAGGTAATATTGTAAATGCGAACGATATTGAACAAAATACAACTAAATCTGATATAGAAAATACTGATCAAAATGCATCTTTGAATAAAACACCACTAACGCATAGTGAGAAAATTGTTATTGACAAAACATTGAAGACTACCAAGAAAGTAGTCCAAGCACAATTAGCTAATAAAGATGGTGTCATGAAATTCAGTAAACCTAAACGAAATGGTGAAGAAACCAAGAAATGTGCAGAAATTCTAGAAAATATAGCAAAAGACTGTAAAGAAAAAAAGGCCAAAAAGTTCGTTGCTCCTATTAAATCTCAAATACCAGTTAAAGATGTTATGTATGAAATACTGACTATTGATGAAGATAATATTGAAAACATCCAACATCTTCGTGAGTTAAAGAGTAAAGAAATCATTGCTGTTTTAAATTATAGGTAGGTCCTGCTCGAAATGATAGATACGTATCCCCAAATAAATTCAGTGTTCATGATATTTGTTGCGTAAGTAATTAGAGTCTTAATGAATCTTTTGTTTCATGCGCGTCAATAACCCAAGCCGAGCACATTATCATTGACTATTTCAATTCTTTCCAGCAGGTGTTATTTTGTTATATTTACTTAAAAATTATTGACTTTAGGTACAATTGTTGCGCTTTTGTTTTGTAGCAATGGTTTCTGTCAGCTTAATAGTCATCACACTGACGGCACGTGCGCTCCTGACGGCGTCGTCATCCATAATGACGATATGTTCTACTTTTTCAAGAGTACTGGCCAGAAGCTCAAGTTAGTTAAGATTTGCTTATCTCAAAATATAGGCTAGGAAGTGGATTACTTTTTTTATAATATAATAAATAAATAAATAAAAGTAAATAAAAACTAAAACCCAACTACGGCAAAAAAGTCAACTAAAAAGATATAAAACAAGTCATCTCAGACAGACAAATAAAAAATCCGGAGTCACGTGTTAGGGGATAAATCGAATAGAGTACGTGTGACTCCGGATTTTTAATTTGTCTGCCTGAGATGACTTGTTTTATATCTTTTTAGTTGACTTTTTTGCCGTAGTTGGGTTTTAGTTTTTATTACTTACTTTTATTTTTATTTAAATTATTATGGGGTTATAATATATATATATTTGAATGTGCTAATTAAGCCCTTATATTTGATACCCAAAATGGGAGCATAAAAAAAAAAAAAAAAATCATGACTTTTTGTCCTCTAGAGGGCGCCATAGTCAATTTAATGTGACGTCACATAGCCTCTAGCTAGTTAGAAGTTATGAGGGAACAAATGAACATACATACTTACATACATACTGGTCAAAATCATAACCCTCTTTTTTGCTTCGCCGTAGTCGGGTAAAAAAAAGTTTTTTTTTTAGGGAGACACTAAAAAACTTGTTAGAAAATAACAAAGTGGTATGTTTCGGGGCCCGGAGCGTCCTCATTTACCTAGCGACCCACTTACAAATGGAAATTAATTCGATCAACATGTATGATGCCAAGGTAAGTCAACACTACATTGTTAATGATTAGTCTTCGAGAACATGGCTTGTAATCTAATAACTTTTTTTTCAAAAACGGATTGCAGATCAAAATGTTTCAAAAGTTAAGGACAGCTCATAAGACCGTTTTCTTGTAGCGACAACGGTTAAGGTAGCTGTCCTTGATGGGCAGTAAGGATAGCTACCTGCTACATCTCAACAATAAATCCACCCAGTATAGCTAGGCATCTCAAGCATCTGCTAAGAAAGTATTTTACTAATTCGTGGGATTGGAAAGAGGGAATTGGAGTCGTTTCTAAAAGCGGCCAAGTGCGTGTCGGACCACGCACAATGAAGGGTTCCGTAGTTGGGATGAAAAAAGGCAGCCAAGGCCGCCTCCTCCCGCACGATGAGAAACAGGGGCGGTAGTCCAAGCATTCCCTGTTGGGCGGCAGTGGGTGTGGTTCACATTCTGCTAGTGATTGCAACACATGCAAATTATTGCAGTTTTCCAAAGTATTTTAGGGCTGTCCTGGGCCACCAGACCAGTGAGCCGTATGTGATAATTGGTCAGATGACCGTGGTATAACCAGTAGGTGGCCCTGGGGCTGATTCCCCCGTTCCTGCCAAGCAGTCGCTTGGACTGCCATATACTGGCTATTTTAGTGATGTAGTCGGTGTGTTTTGCCCAGTTCAGCTGTTTGTCTAAAAAGATGCCCATCAGGTATTTGGTTTCAGTCGATAGTCTCAGAGTTGTTCCGAAAAAACGTGGCTGTGTGTGACAGACGGACCGACAGACACACAAGTGATCCTATAAGGGTTCCAATGTTTCATTCAGAAGTACCTACGGAACCCTTAAAATCACATGCTGTACTTACGCAGGCGCTAACTTACCAATAATTTGTTGTACGAGGTTTACTTATTAATTCCCGTAATTCCCTTCTGCACGTCAAATTAATAGTTAAGTATAAATAAATATATAAGTACCTAATGATTTTAAGATCGGCGCCAGTTTACTGGACCCTGACAATTCTCCGGAGAACTTCTCGGATCTTCAAAAGATGTTGTCCTTCACTGCTTCGTACACAATAGCGACAGAATGTACGCTGCAAAAATATGCCTGGTACATGTCCCTCTTGAAAGAATGCTGGGCCAAACTACATGCGACGCTTGTGGAGGAGTCTCTGTGGAAGGTCTTCGTTGAGATTGAAATGAAGTTGTTACCTATTATTGCAAGTTAGTGTCATACAGATTTGAAGGTTTTCGATACATATTTTGTTTTATAGTAGGTAAACCGTAAAACATTAACCACTTTAAAAACGGTTCCTTAAAAATTGTAGATATGGAGCGTCGAGGCGTATGTATCGATATGGTTAAACTAAATGCGATGGAAGAGGTTCTGCTAACTAGAATGAAGTTAGTAGAGCAGCAATGTTACAAGGCAGCCGGGAAGGTGTTCCAGATGAACTCAGCCGTGCAAGTGCGCGCGATAATATACGATGAGCTGCAACTGGACACCAAGTGCAATGTCAAGATCAGAGAGACTTTATGCAAAGGTGCTAAGTCCACGTCAGAAACTATGGTGAGCTTTTAACTGGTGGTCAGGTGTCCTATATCTTCTTATGAAAGAAATCGCCTAAAATCTATTAAAGCAAATACTTGCCCGATCCCATATCTCAAGTGGTAGATTTTTGATTTTGATAGGCAAGTGCACCTTCTTAATCGTCGGATCGACCATCGTAGCCAAATACGAACGCCGTATATTGTTTTAGTTACGCAGCCTCGTTTCTGAGCACCCACTACCGAAGCTGATCCTGGAGTACCGACACTTGCACAAGGCTCACGCCACCTTCCTCACGGGTATCGCTCTGCATGTCAAAGACGGAGTTGTGAGACCAACGTGGTGAGTCAGGACTCAGATCATCTCTTAATTAATAGCACTTTCACGTGCCACCACAGGAAGGCGTGGCTATGGTAGACTTTCCACTAGGACACCACCACGGTTGCCGTTATCAACACAATGTTTAGAGGTTCACCTCTTGTACCACGTCGGAAATCTCGTCGGAGGGGGGAATCAATTCGTCTCTTTCCCAAGCTTCGCTAGCTAGTACACACGGTACATCATCATCTCAGGGTTCGCTCAGTGAACGTCCATTGAGTGACTCTCCTCTTCGTTGGTCTGCTGTCCCATCCACAGAGGTGATTGGCCTGCATCCAATCCTACAGGGAATCACAGAAACATCCGACGATTAGCTACAGAAGAAAGTTACTTAATCCACTTTATTGGCACAATCATAAATTCAAACCAATTCAATAATAGGTAAAGCTAGTTAGGTGGGCAGTAATAACTACCTATAGGTATTATTGCGTGTGTACACACACGGCTACATATAGTCGTGTGTAAATATGAAATGATTTGCCTGTAGGGTGCAGACGGCGGCGGCGACTGGTCGCATCGCTTCCAACAACCCCAACCTGCAGGCGATACCGAAGGCTCCCTTCAGCCTCGTCATGTTCCCCGATGCAGGCGATGATGGTTATCATTTTTTTTTTTATTTTGTACTTAGGACCAGCTGTATTTTATTATTATCTTTATGGAATATCGATAAATTACGTTACACGTTAAGAGGACGGAGGGAGGGTTCTACAAATTCTGACATCCAGTGAAAAGGGGCGGAATCCAAAGCTTCGTGACGTCAGATGTAGGAGGGGAGGAAGAATTTAATTCATGTGATTTATGGATGCCTTAGTGAATAGTATCCTGACGAGCTCAAGGTTTGTAGACATATTCCGCGAAAATAATGTAGACACCTACTTATGCAAACAATAATATAATATATTTCATATAATATTATTCTAAGTATAACGGATGACTTTTTCACCGTCTCGGAAAAAATATTAGGTGAACAGAGTAGAAGCTTATGGCATAGGTGCCTAGTAAAAAAAACTAAGTATGCCATTTGCTTCTACTCCGTTCACATCAGTCATCCAGTACATCGTTATGCATCAAAAATCCAATTCAATACTATTACAGCATAGGTAGGTACTCATATCATAGATCAAAAGTTAGTCAATGCACACATTTTTTGACAAATAAAAGAACAAGAGTGAAAAGGTAGTAGTATGTGATAGAAGACAGGTCACAGCTGATGTTCCGTTCGGTGTACGTGTCGCGCGCCGGGCGCTCGTTTCTGGCCGCAGACTTCCAGCACGTGGAGTGCCGCGTGTTCGCGCACGTCGCGGGCGACACCGGCCTGCTGCGCACGCTCGTGGGGTCGGACGACCTGTTCAAAGTGCTGGCTGGACGGTGGTGAGGGTATACTCCTCTAGCTCTAAACTTTAAACATTAGCTCCGAATCAGAGTTTTTAAACCGGAAACAAAAGTCTCGAGTTTCGTTATCGTCGTACGTAAAGCACATAGACAGTTCGTTTATTTGGCTGGCACACACAGATCACAACACAAATTGGCAAGCAGCAGCGCAAGCGAACAATTTTTACCCGACTACGGCGAAGCGAAAAGGAGGGTTATGATTTTGACCGGTGTGTATGTATGTAGTATGTATGTTCATCTGTTCCCTCATAACTTCTAAACTAGAAACTCAACACACTCTCAACTTAAAAGACAGACAAATTAAAAATCCGGTGTCACACGTAATCTGTTCGATATAACACGACGTGTGTCTGTCTGTAGGTGTGATGTCTTAATTGTTTATATCTTTTTAGTTGGCTTTTTTGTCGTAGTTGGGTTTCAGTTTTAATAACTATTATTTTAGTTTCTCCAACTTCTTCGAGCATTTTCTTGTCCATTACCTACAGGCTGAAGAAGCCAGAGGCCGACATCGTGGCCGAAGAACGCGAGCGCACAAAGCGGCTGGTGTACGCGAGCCTGTACGGCGCCGGCACGCGCAAGCTCATGGAGATCCTGGACGTGGACTACCAGCAGGCGCTGCAGGTCGCCGCTAGCTTCAACAGTAAGTGATGTTGAGCTGACGTACATAATTATGTAGTACCTACACTTCAACATAATTTCTGTTTTTTTTTGTATTTTTAACACGCCAACGTAATGTTCACCGACTTCAAGACGTCCGATCAACTTGATTTGCACACGTATTGAAGGACCACTGACAATACAATAATTGATTAGGTATCTTGGAGCTGATTTGATGATGGAATCAGGAGCTGGATAGGAACTCTTCAGTAAACCCCTCGAGTTTGGGCTCATATGATTCGTTTTGATGATTCCAAACGATTGGGCTTGGTAACGAGGGTCTGATGATGGAGCCAGGAGGTCGATAGTGGAACTCTTCAGTGGCTCCTAGTAAACTGTAAACCGCTCAAGTCATAACTTCGTTGACTGTCGACTTATTAACTAAATGAAGAAAATACTAGACTAAAAAATAAAATAAATAAGGTAGTTAAAAAAACTAAAAGACTTAACTTAACTTTTGTAGCTTGTCACTTCTTCTAAATATCTTATGATTAATATTCAAAGAACGAGGAGCGCTTTGTTTTAAATTAATTTTCTCAAACATGCTTGGAAATTCAAGCATTATTTTGACAACCTTCTTCGAGATAAATCGAAATTGCTGTACAGCTATCTAATTGTGTAAAACGTTTTCGTAAACGATTCCGATGAATTTGTTTCATTTTGACAGTTCAACAACATTCATTGCGTTTGTTTTTGTATTTACGTTGTTGAGCAGATTTTTTTTCCAACTTATGAAGCAATGGATTAGCAATTTGTTTCAAACCGATACAAATTGTGATAGATCGTGTATTACGCAATTAGGGTGCAGGTCAAAAACAAGTGACGATGCGGCCAGCAATGTTACCTACTATGAAAATCCATATTTGTCCTGTGTAGCAGCCAATTAAAACTCATATCTGTCGTGTTATTTAAAAATGGAACGAACTTTTTACTGCAACACATGACAACCAAGAAGAAACAAATGAACATAATTGCATTGGCGCGTGAAAAATTATCGTTGTCTGTGTCGTTGTCCGTCATTGATTCTGGAATTTATAATTTATTTATTTTGTTTGAATTTCCGCGCATTATTTGAGAAAAGCACTACCTATTCAAGCCTTGGCCGCAACCAGGCATTGATGGACTCACGTATGTGTGCCTCGGCCCACATTTTCACGATCGTCCATCAATGCTTGAGTTTCTGGGCTCGACAGAAATGTACTACTTATTATAATAAAAGTATAAAAACTAAAACCCAACTACGGCAAAAAAGTCCTAAAAAGGTATAAACAAGTCATCTCAGGCACACAAATTAAAACTAAAGTCACGTGTTAGGGGATAAATCGAATAGGTACCTAGATTACGTGTGACTCCGGATTTTTATTTTGTGTGTCTGAGATGACTTGTTTATACCTAGTTAATTGATTCAGGCGTGACTTGGCGGAAATCCATTATAAAATACAATAGACGTAGATATATTTAGTAACCTATTCCGCTTAACTATTCTTAAAGAGTCATAAAAAACCCTGTAAGAAATCGACACGTGTTTCACCTCTCAACGAGGCATCCTCAGGATGACGATTGACTTGTCGCGAGCCCGTACACGACGTGTTAACAACACACTATTCTCAGTAGCATTCCATTAATCCAACAATACAAGTTATTTATTATTTTAAGTTCCATGGGACATAAACAAGGTGGATATTTGTAATTAACTTTTTATTTATTTTACTTCGATGGTCCTAATTTATCATTTATGACTTCCATTTACTGCGATATGTGGGCGGGCACGCCCTTTATGCCTGGAGGCTTTTATCTAGATATTAAGTTCGGTTTACCTTTAGTTTTTTTTTTCTGCTTTGCTTATTTATTTATTTATTTATTAAGCAAGGCACACCAACGACATATTTACAAAGATAGTCGCAATAATTAATATCGAGTCTTCAGTACTGTGTAAATACATCACTTATAGGCATGCACAACATTCTCATGAAACAGTGAAATTCGACAAATTTTGAATAATTAAAATATTTGATACATTAGTTACGAAATAAGATTAGATTAGATTATAAAATAAATTAAAAATTATAGACTTCGTTACATTGCATGTGAACAAACAACCATCACGAAAAAATAATATTAATCACACTAAAATATTCGCATTTGAGGTAACAAAACTAATTAAGGAATAAAATAAAATAAATAGGCTAAGTATTTCAAAATGAAGTGATAATATTTTAAAGTGGATTACATTATTATATTATATGAAAATGAAATTATTATAGTAAATAACATTATTATATTAAAATTACAATATTATATTAAAATTAAAATTACATTATTATATTAAAATCTACATTATTATACTAAAATTACATTATTATTAAAGAACTAGCTGCTGCCCGCGGCTTCGCCCGCGTGAGTGTCGGAAATTACCCCATACATCCCCATGGGTTTTAAGTATAAATATTGAGTTTCGAGTTAATCGGACAGCGCGTTAAAATTCTTCCATACAAACACTGTCACCCCCCAACCCCCCTTTGGGGGGTAATTTAGAAAAACAAAAAACAAAAAACTACA
Organism: Eupsilia transversa; assembly: GCA_914767815.1. Taxonomy (NCBI): domain Eukaryota; kingdom Metazoa; phylum Arthropoda; class Insecta; order Lepidoptera; family Noctuidae; genus Eupsilia; species Eupsilia transversa. The sequence goes on from OU611880.1 coordinate 375,745, forward strand.
AACTTTATAATTTATTTAGATAACTATTCGAGCGAAGTTTCATGTTTATTACCTCAAGGAATAAGATTTTTCATATAAACTTTCATCCCTTATTTTACCCGCTTAGGGGTTGAATTTCGAAAAATCCTGATACATGTTATTCTTAATTTTTGGATTTAAGTATAAATATTGAGTTTCGACTTAATCGGACAGCGCGGTAAAAATCTTCCATACAAACTTTGACACCCCCCAACCGTAGGATAGGATACTTTTCCGGGTTAAAAAGTACCCAGTGTGGTGCCCAGGATATTAAAGAATAATTATACCAAGTTTCATCGTAATCGAACCGGTAGTTTTTGCGTGATGCCTGAACAAACAGACAGACAGACAGACAGACAGACAGACAGACAAAAAAAATTTTAATCACACTTTTGGGTTCGGTGTCGGTCTAGTAACACCCCCTGCCATTTATTTTTTTGATATTTTCAATGTACAGAATTTTCACTTCTACAGATTTATTATAAGTATAGATAAGTATAAGTAGGCAGCCTTTCCTTTTTTTTAGGTTGCTTAATGCTATATGTGATGACAGCCTAGGGCAATTTAACAAAAGGAGAAGTCGCGATATTGTAAACGACGACAATATCCGATATATTCAATTATGCAGTTGTTAAAATAATGCAGAAATCTCAATACTTACCTAGACTACGCCCTCGAGAAATTGCGCCGATTTTCCTTTTTTTATTTTATTTTAAAAGTAAATTGTTTTATGTTCCAGTTATAAAGAAAAAATAAATTAGTTTAGAAATGAAATTAGTTTTTTTATAAAGTAGGAATTTACGGTAGTAGCACGGGCTTTTTAATTTTTCCCTTCTAACAACTCAATACTGGAGTAGTAGGAAGGGTAATCAAATTAACGGTATTACAACTGGTAGTAAGAGTAACTACGGCAACAAAGGAAATTTTTGAGACATTTTGATGAAAAAATGAAAATGAAAAAATGTACAGACAGCAAGAAAAGGGGCAGTTTTCTCTGACAACTTTTGTTGATCTCAGTCGATCCTGTTTCTTACAAGGATCAAAAAGACTTCTTCTTGAGGTTTGAGTACTTACTATAAAAGTCAGAAATCGCAAAAAAACTATTTCCATACTTTTGGTAGGAAAGAAACTCCTAACTGACGAAATGACTGTACTGCGAGTATCCTATAGGTCAGGCACTCCGCACACCTCTGTCTCTCTCTGGGGAGCAGAGCTGTGATGTAATGTTGTTGTAAAAATGTCAGGAACGTTTCCATCGCTGAAGTCGTTCGGTCGCGCTGTGGTGTCCCGCTGCGGCGCGGCGCGCGGGCGCCTGGCCACGCTGTGCGGCCGCGTCCGCCGGTTCCCCAACATCGCCAGCAAACAGTTCAACGTGAAGTCGCACGCTGAACGACAAGCTGTCAACTTCGTCGTACAAGGTACACAACATCTGAAACTGTGCTTATGCAACTGTTTCACGTTTTTAGAAGTTCAAATCTTGGTAGAGTACCTTCTTCTTCTCTTTCTTCTGCTACTAATATTTAAAAATCTATGTTTATGCGCCGCCATACAGTTAATCCGATGGCGATAAATTTTGTTAAGTTATTGACCGCACTGCGCGAAGGACTGTATACTTCGCGCAGTGCTAGCAATAAGTACCTAAAATATAAAAAAAATCGGGGTTGAAGTCGCGGGCAGTGTAATATTTTAAATCCGCAGTAACTACTACTGAACAAACTAATTCCATACTGATATTATAAAGAGGTAAATTTTGTTTGTTTGTTTGTATGTATTCAGTAATGTCCGGAACTCCCAGTAGTATTTGAAAAAATATTTCATCGGATAGCACAGTTCTATAGGAAGGTTATGTAACCTCGCGCTGCGATCCTTAGGAGCAGAGGTAAGGGAAAACAAAGTAATAGAGCGGGCGGGCGATGGGTTGCGACGCGATGGGTCGGTGGCCGAAATTTCACGCGGATTATGTTGCGGGCAGAAGGTAGTATTTTATATAACTCTAGCTACACATTCATGGGTTTCCGCAAAGTAACGCGTGATTCCATCCCTAACTCAAAACTGTACGAGCTACATGCAGAGAACATTACAACGGATATTCTGGTTGGTGTCTGCAGAGCCAAGGTCTAGCTCCGTCAGTGGTAACACCGGGTGATGGCATTTATACTGTGACCAAGTAATCCTTTTCATCAGTAACCACTTGTCTGTAAATGCTTGCTGCCTTATCATTCATTTTAGTTTTTTTCGCCGTTCCATCAGCGGCACTACTTAGGACGGAATGGGATCTAGAAGGGAGGACTCCCGCCGATATACTCCTTCCTCTACTTCCTGTCCCTCAGTTATCTCTATGGGAGGGAGGCTTCATGAAACGATGCTTTAATATGTTCATCGTGGTTCCCTTGCTCCACTGGCAGGTACTGCGGCAGACTTGTGCAAGACTGCGATGATACTGACTGAGCAGCAGCTACGCAGCAGTTCGCCGCCAGTGGACGCGCACCTTGTGCTGCAGATACACGACGAGCTCGTGTGGGAGGTGGACGACCGAGACGTGGCCAGAGCCGCTGGTAACCAAATATAAAATAAAAAAACTATTTTTTAAACTGCACAGATCGTCAGTTGTTTCGTGCCTTTCAATTGCTGGAAGAATCTGAAATCCTGAACTTTTCTGCTCAAAATAACCTCATCAACCCTCTCAATAGCTGTAGGTATAGTCAGGCGCGCTCAGCGAGCGCGTACTTTGCCTGATACTTTTCCACCGCCGCCGTCAGTTTTCATGTGATTTTACCCTAAACAAATGTAATCTAATCAGAATATTATTCCGATATGATAAACTTGGTTAGGGAAAAAATAATATCTATTACAAAAAAAAAACATCCCTTACAGAAAATAAATCATTTATCATATTTAATATTTCAGCAATAATTAAACAAGTAATGGAGGGGTGCGGGCAGCTGTACGGCATGGCGGTGTCGCTACCGGTCGCCATGAGCGTGGGGCGGGACTGGGCCCTCATGCGAGCCTGCGCGCTGTGAGCACCCGCTGTGCTGCTTCTTCGCTTCTTTCTTAATGATTAATAATTAAAATTATAACAAGCACATTTACTTTAGTTTTATTTTATTGGTTAGTATCTGGATCTGTCACTTCATAAAAGCATCAACATAATGAGACTTGAGTTTAGAGATTCGGGTCACATTTTGATGGCCTGCACACTTTACACGTCTGGCACTGAACTCCCTCTGGATGGCACTTCTTGTGGAAAGAATGCCTACTGTTGTACACCATCAAATCTGCGCCATTGGATACATCCCTAACTATTATGGGACAGTGGCACACACAGCACATGAAGTCATTCGTAACTGATATACCTCTCTGCTGATTGATGATAAGCTTCTGTTGTGTGTCAAAGTAGCTCCGCAAAGTGATCACTTTACATTCTTCCTGCACTGACAGCTGAAGGTGATAATCACACATCATCTTTGCTAGGGAGTCCTTTAAATCCTTTATCTCACACCCAGACTGTATATTTTGTATTAATATTCGCGGATCTACGTAGTTTCCTATTCTCTTGAGCAGTAACGTCACATACTCAGGCTTGTCCACTGTCCGCTTGATGAGGTCCATCCACAATTCCTTATCATTGTGTTCTTGACAGAAATTGATAGCTTGGTTTATATCCTTCAGCTGCTCTATATTGATTTCCGGGGCTTCTCTTGCGTTGATATAGTCCTATATACGTCCCAATAGGAACACCCATCTCTGGGTAAAATTCATTGTTCTGGCACACATCCAACAGGTGGTGGTGGTGGTGGATATCGGGAATAATCGCTTGATTTCGGTAATTATCACTGCATTTTAAAAATGGAAGAAATTTTTCCCTTGCATAATTAGCGTCGAACTAATTTGCTGTGATACTACCATTTGGTTCATCTAAATATTTAAATAGCAACATGTTATTACACACAAGTTGCTTTTCTACCACCTCTACAGGTACCCTGGGCTTGTCTAGAAGTATAGATATTGCCTTATCACAATCGAGCGTCATCAGGTTCGTCGTGTATCACGTTGTGTTTAGTGACCAGACTGAACACGTCTTTGTGCTGGAGAGTCAAGTACCTTATCAAAGCCTTGTCATATTTCTTTTGGTAGCAGTAGGTACAAAAGAGCCAAAGCTTCTAAGTATATATTTTTGTCGACCTCCGTGTTCAGCAGATGTTCTAAGACTTCCTTGACGATGACGACAGTCTTGTATAACGCAGAGTTCCATTATTGAACAAATTTTAAGAATCCCTGAGAATCCAACTTCAGATACTCATAAATATTAACTCGTATATTTGAGAAACTCAATGCTTGTTCAGGAGTTTTAGGCACATACGGACTGATCGCTCGCAACTGGTTCACTTCAGCAAATTTCAATATCTGTGTCTCCCACAACACTTTATCATTCTTACAAATCCTGGCGCACAGTATGGCCGCCTCCTCGTGCAAGTGCTCAGCCATCAAGTGGTCCAAGTACTGCACGCCGACGGTTACCACCGAGTGTTTCGACGTCTTCCCGCCAACTTCTTCGAGTTCCCGCCAACTATTCTTGGAAGTAGTTCGTAGTTTAAAATCTTTAGTCAGTGACGGTAACCACAGGTTTTAGCGCCTTACCGGTTTAAGGATCGCGCTCCTTACGTACTCCCAGGACTAACTAGCTGCTCACACAGAGGACCTAAACTATTGATGAAGTAGTCATTCTGGAAAGTGTGCACGGGATCGACGAAATACTCGGTGACATCTCGTGTTTGAACTTTGAAGGTCAATTTGACTTCGTTTCCGTATGACGCAGATTCTGATGGTGTCAACTCACCCGATCATGAGCGTTTTGGGGGCGCACCAGAGGAGATTGCAGCGATACTTGTCTATGGACCGGTTGGGCACCTTTTCTCACGAAATGAGACGGAGCGAGCAGCGCGCCACCAAGTCGTACACGCGCACGCCCACCTCGCTGGCCCACGCCACGAAGCGCTCGTGCCACGACATGGCCTGCACGTAGCCTTCGCATTCGCACAGAACTGTGCTACGAAGGCGGTTCAGGAATGTCTTTTAGTATAATGTTATCTTGGTGTCGGCTGTAATAAAAAAAAGGAATGCTAAGCATTATTTTATGATAACTAGCAAATCAAAATTGATCTACACCCATGCTATAAATCATAAAAGTTTCTGACAGTAGCTTATTGCCAACATTAAAACGACGTGCCAAAGTAACCATTATACAGGATGTTTGGTGCATCGTGAGCCGAATTGAAATGGTCGACTGAAGGGGTCATTTGCTTTCCTTTCAGGGCCCTTAACACCTCTTATGCTCTGTGAATATTTTTTTATAGACTTTTTATTATTTTATTAATAAACTAGCTGCTGCCCGCGGCTTCGCCCGCGTGAGTGTCGGAAATTACCCTATACATCCCCATGGGTTTTAAGTATAAATATTGAGTTTCGAGTTAATCGGACAGCGCGTTAAAATTCTTCCATACAAACACTGTCACCCCCCAACCCCCCTTTGGGGGGTAATTTAGAAAAACAAAAAACTACAAACTTTATAATTTATTTAGATAACTATTCGTGCGAAGTTTCATGTTTATTACCTCAAGGAATAAGATTTTTCATACAAACTTTCATCCCTTATTTTACCCCCTTAGGGGTTGAATTTCGAAAAATCCTGATACACGTTATTCTTAATTTTTGGGTTTAAGTATAAATATTGAGTTTCGAGTTAATCGGACAGCGCGTTAAAATTCTTCCATACAAACTTTGACACCCCCCAACCGTAGGATAGGGTACTTTTCCGGGATAAAAAGTACCCAGTGTGGTGCCCAGGATATTAAAGAATAATTATACCAAGTTTCATCGTAATCGAACCGGTAGTTTTTGCGTGATACCTGAACAAACAGACAGACAGACAGACAGACAGACAGACAAAAAAAAATTTAATCACATTTTTGGGTTCGGTGTCGGTCTAGTAACACCCCCTGCCATTTATTTTTTTGATATTTTCAATGTACAGAATTTTCACTTCTACAGATTTATTATAAGTATATAGATCACCTAAATTGTATTGATTCAAATACATTTTTTTTTAAGTTTAAGGGCGTTGACTCTGAATTTTAATTTTATTTGTATGAGTATTGTATTAGAGTACTTTTAAATACAAAATTAGTGACATCAGTCATCTAGTTGTTTTTTAAATTTACTCGTATAGGTACAACTTAAATTAAACCTGTACATGTTACAGATGTTTACACGGCTACAAAACAAGAACCAAAAGCGATCCGGATCTTCCAACTCCCTGAAAAATTCTCTAGTCAATCCTCTTACTAATGATGTACCACGTGCCATAAACTTCTTTTAACTACTTTGTGGACTGGCTAGACTAAATGGTGAATCGAGTCCCATAAGGCTAATATTCAAAATTATGATTAAAAAAAAAAACTTAAATGATACCTGACAAATCTATTAAATCTGTTATGTCAGTCTTATATGGTAAAATCCTGTAAAATCGAGGTAAAATCTATCTTCTATCTCTTTCTTCATAACGTGAACCACTTCGTGATTTGTTCAAACTGGAACAAATCACGAAGTGCCCCCGACCCCGTCATTTTTTAACTCACTTCCAATAAGAAAGAGGTTCTATGTTCGTAGCATAATATGTATGTTTTTTAGGGTTCCGCAGTCAACAAGGAACCCTTTCAGTTTCGCCATGTCCGTCTCTGTCCCCGGCTTAGCTCAGAGACTGTTAGTAGTAGAAAGCTGTAATTTGGCATGAATATACATATTAATTACGCCGACAAAGTGATGGTTTACCGCCGACTTTATGGGCATATATGTCGGCATGTCCATAAACTATGACATTGACAGGTACTGTCTGTAATATTATGAAATTCAGGACTTCATAGGCGTCATTTTACTGACAGCTGTCCCAGAGATCAAGTTTTTGTGTCCATCGTTTTAAGGTTCAAATTGAATAGTACAACAAGTAGGTGATCTATATCGCGTATAATCGTACATGCTCTCGACGTATTGAGGGGACATGGCCCCTGGGACTCCCCCCTCTGGGATCGCACCTGACAACTACGAGTGCTACGACAAAAAGGTGCTATCAAATTATGATCACTGATGCTCTGTTGACTGTACCTACCTAAGTACCTACTTATGTTGATAAAAATATGATTCGCGACGGTAATGAATTAATCATAATACCTACTCATCAATACAATGATCTCCAACTAAGTTCTAATTGCTCGAATATTATGACTATTTCAAGAAAAAAATATATGTAAAAAAACATAAAACCCGACTGCAAAAACGCATAAAGGTAGGTACAGGATGGATTTTTGAGATGGGGCAGCAAAGGCAGCTACCGTTGTAGCTATAGGAAAATGGTCTTAGGAGACTATCCTTAACTTTTTGAGAAATTTTGATCTGCATTCACAGATTTTGAAAAAATGTACACAGTCTGCAAGAAAATGGGCAGTTTTCACAAAAACTTTTTTAGATGCCAATCGATCCTGTTTCTTATAAGGATCAAAAACCTTTATTGGACGAACTGAGCTTTGAGTACTAGAAAAGTCAGAAATCGCAAAAAAACTGTTCGATACTACTGCAGTAGTAACGGCCGCGACTTACGAGTTGTCGGTCGTAGCTTCGAACTTTGACAAGCGCTATAGCTGTACTTACTTTGTGTTAATTATTTCATCACCACTGCTCTCAAAATGGTAAAGGTAAACATCGTGAGGAAACCGGCAACCCGCACTGGTCCCGCGTAGTGGATTACGTTGAGGTCTTCGTCCCAGCAGTGGGACAATTATATTATAATTATTTGTTCTAAAGTCGCCACGAGTTGGGCTCGGCATTGTTATGTAACTTACTATGAAGGTCCAGCAATTCTAAAGTCGCCACGAGTTGGGCTCGGCATTGTTATGTAACTTACTATGAAGGTCCAGCAATTTTCAAACACATTAGATTCCGTCATCGAGGCAACATGTTACCTTTTAAAACTGTTAAACACACTACTACAGTCCTTTCTATTGAGTCCTTCCACAATTATTAACTGTTAAAGGGCTGTGACATTAATATTGCACACTTTGTGACATGTAGGTACCTATGCAATAATTATTTTGCCATAATACGTTTTCTTATGTACCTATTGTTTGTTGGTCTGAATTTATTCAAAAGATGTCTGACGATCTTTGAAGATTTTCTTTCAATATCAAAATAAAAACTTTGTCAATTTTAATAGGTACTTACGTTGTTATTTTATTTCAACAAGCCAGCAAGCCGAGCTTGCCCGCCGACGGCGAGAATGCTAGATCTTGTTAATTTTCATAGTCATTTCGAGCTAGAAATAACGCTAGGTACAAAGTTTTTGTTTGGAACTGCGGTAGTTCCGATTTTGACCACGCACCACAATAACATTCATCTTGATAAGTTAATAAGTCAATACAATTTCTATGTCATTGTGTCATAAAGTTGGATTGTGGGTGGCGCGCGCCACAATCCAACTTTATTCACAAATGTTTACCAACAACAGCCCACTCGAATGAACTACCTACGTCATTCAAGCGTAGCTTAGTTGCTGCACTATTATATCTATTGATCATTCTATATGAAGACCATAAATGTATTTTTAACAGTTCTAAATATTGGCAAATCGTAGTTTTTTATAGGTCACCTAAGTGCAAGACCTTATAATATTATTCTTTGACTATAGGTACGAAGGTAAATTATTGTAATAATAATATAGGTAGATCTGGTAGATATTACTTTTGCACATTTCTATGAAGATCAATAATTAAGTAACGAAACGAACCCTGTTTTGAATTTCAACACAGAAACGATTGCGGGATTAGCAGGGAGTATACCTAGCCCTCGGCAGTGCCTACGTGAAAATAAATACTCTTGCTTAGTAATCAACAACGTATATTGTTATTCTTTGAGTGTGACGAAAAGAAAAAGGATAACATTAACCTCCGTTTATATAAAATTGCCAATACAGTTGCCCATTTCCACATGCCTGCTTATTAGAATTGAACGTAGCAACAGAACGTAAGCAAGCGAAACATCGATGGATCACACGACTTTCAATTACACTAAATAAACAACAATGAACAGTTATACAAAAAGTGTTAAGTTATGAAAACTCTAAGCAATACAATTTTATACATCTAAATAAGACGACTTTTCAATCGTCAGATAACTTTATCAGAAAAATAAATATGTCGGTTTGACGACTTTGTATAGAAAATAATTATGTCAAACCATGGTCAATCCGCTATATTATTTTAAGCATATAATAATCCTGAAAAACTCGTTATCTGTCGATTGAAAAATCAGACAACAAAAACAACAAGATTTAATCATAGAAAAACATGGTTTTGAAAAGGAACACTAAACTATAAAATCATAGGATTTACGTATTTCCAACAAGATGTTGATGTTTAATATAATTTGTTGATCATCCCCTTCGAATATAAAATTATTAGTCTAAGATCAAGCTCTGATAGTTATATGAGTGCAAGTGCAACATCTTTTGCTCCTTTTGCAAGTGAATTAACTAGGTGTAGGTAGAAAATAATTTAAGAAAATTCAATGATTATATCAACTATTCGTTTGACGATTGTTTATAACAATACTCATACGCATCGGAAAGGCTTCTAGAAGTTGATCGACAAAACCCCACTTTTATTGGGACAAGCAACAAAGTATTCTCGACTGTGTCGTATTCACGCAATGTTTACACACATGTTGGTCACACGAGTCCATTTACCTACTTTAATTTACTATTATGTGGATTAAAATATGTGATTTCATCAAAATCATCACTACTTACTAAATAATACAGGTTTAATTTTTATAAGCCGTTATGTTCAGATTCTGAACTATTTGTAGGCTAAAAGGAATCATAGGCTTTTTAGAAAATTTAATAATAACAAATAACTGAAAAAAAAAACAAAGAAAATTAATGTGACACGACTTTTTTTTTTATTCAGCTCATAGTTACAGCGTTTTTCACTATGACCTGTAGTTTAGAATTTACTGATACTGTCTAGAAAAAAACATCCTGTATACTTTTATCCAAAATACCTACCTAATTATATAAAACATTATAATTATTACTAAAAATATCACATAATGCAATTCAATTAAAATAGATAGTAGCTTAAATAGTGTATTTAATACATACTAACCTAAGAAATGCATCAATGTGTTAGTACATAGTTGTTCACACCGGATAATAGAGCGAGTATGCAAGAATTATGCCTCAATCACTAGCACAAACTGAAATCGAATCATCGATATAAGGTATACAGGTTGAAAAAAAAAAACAACATCGAATAACATAAATATACCTACCTATTTTTAATTCCCAATCGATAGGGCCATTCAATCATTAGGATCAAATCTGTCTGGGGAGATCGTTGCGCCACTTGTTCGTCCCAGCTAAAGCACGATTGATATTAATTTAGGGTATGGTCGGCGTTAACGCAAGATGGCGTATGCACATGCCATGACGTCATCAATGACGATTCACGGAACATCATTATCGCGCTCACTCTAATTCGGAACATGTAAGCACGCCCAAATCGATTACAGCGCAATTCGGAATGTAGCCTAACAGTAGCAATAGCTCTGATTTTGACAGTTCAACAACATTCATTACGTTATTTACGTTGTTGAGCAGATTTTTTTTCGAACATATGAAGCAATGGACTAGAAATATCCTTCAAAATCATTCAGATTGTGATTGAAAGTATGTTACGCATCCTTTGTTCGTTAAATGGCAAATTCTCAAACCGCAAATTCTTTTATTCGCTAAAAAGGCACCGACTTCCGAAATTAAAGTTAAAACTTTGTAGTGTCTTTTTTGAAGTCGGTTGTTTTTTTTTGTGAAAAAGTTTTTTTTGTACTTAATTATCACTAAGGCTAAGAACTCACGGAGCGATTTTCGCCCGCAACCGCCGCGGTCGTGGATCTGCGGTTTTATTTCAAAACTCACGAGACCGGTTATTCGCGCGGTTACGCGGCTGCCGCGGTTGCGATCATCGCCCGCAAACGTGGCGGGCGATGATCGCAACATTGCAAGACGGGCGCGCCGGCCCCCGCGGTCGCCCGCCAACCGATCGCAAAGCGCGCGGGCGCCACCCGCCGAGGCTGCGGGTAACCGCGGCCCGCGCTATTCTACTAGTTGCCCGCCGGTACAGCGGGAGCCGCATACAACCGCGTACACCGCGGGCGTAAAACGCGTCGTGAAATGTGCTTTAATTTTTTATATAAATATTTGCATTCTACAGAAGCTGCGGGCCCGCAACCGCAGCGGACGCGGGCGAAAATCGCTCCGTGAGTTCTTAGCCTAAGAGTTTTACAAGAGAAAAGTAAATTTTGCGGAGATGGAACTTTAAATACATACATAAACTCACCCCTTTTCCCATGGGGGTAGGCAGAAACTACAAAACGCTACCTGCTACGATCCATACAAACTCCTTTTGCCTCGTTAACGTTCATACATCTGTTCATACATGAACGCCGGTTGCGAGTACTACGCACCTGACCTTTCTGAAGAACATCCCCAATAAGGTCACTATTTATGTCCTCCTAAGGCGTCCCCTCCCGGCGTTTCCACTCACACTTGCCTTGTAAATACATTTTGTTGTCGCCGTTCATTCATCCTCTCAACATGACCAAACCATCTAAGCATACTCTTTCCAATTTTTGTCTCTACATCTTCTATTAAATCGCACCGTTGTCTTATCACATCATTCCTCAGCCTATCATTCATAGTCACACATGCTTTGCAAGGCATTTCCACAGCATTTATTCTACTTTCATGCTTCTTTTACAAAAATTGTGGGTGCCCACATTTATGTATGGAAGTGAATGCTGGGTGTGGCAGCTCACCATTGTGAACAGCCATCCGAGCCTTTTTGAACATCAGCTCATCAGTGGTTGGTCACAATCGCATGTATAGCACCATTCACTGTATTTCCCGCATTTACTCTCCTTTCCACATCTTCATCAATCTCTCCATCCCTCTTTTAAATCATTTCAAAAGCAGTTTAAGTATTTTCAAGAAATTAAAAGCAAGCAAAGAAAGTAAAAGCAGTTTAAGTCTAGTATTTTCAAGATACACTTTTAGTTCAGATTTGAACTCGTTACGTCGAAAATTATGTTCCCAGGGGTCGAAAAATCCAAGGGGAGGTGTAAATTTCATGAAAATATTAATAGCGAAATTTTCTGAACTGTTCAAAATATCCCAGTTTTTTATTTTTTTAATGATTGGTGGACCCCTTCGCTTTACCTCATTTGCATTTTCATTATTTAAAACGACTTTCATTTTAACTGTACTCTTGCCCATATGCGAATTTGCCCATAAAAGAATTTTACCGTTTTGAGAAATTGCCGTTTAGCGAACGCGAACAAAGGTTCGCATAAAGGACATTGAGTGAGGATGCTGTCTTCAGATGTTTTGCTATAAAATTAAAGCGCCGGCGACCAAAGGAGCTCGGCGGCCACAGAACATGGCCCCCTCTTAAATAAATAAGCAGTTGCTATGGTAGGACACTTCTGCAATGGCCATTCGATTTCGCACAGTCAGTAGGTGCGGCTGGGGTAGCAAAACTCGATTGTATTGGGGTGACCCAAGTTCTTTTTACAAATAAATGTCTTTAGCGCAAGTGTATGATGCCCAACTGCAACCATAAAAAATCGATACATAATTTTAATTTTTTAATTATTAACTAGCATGTTTTATTTATTTTAGAATTTAAGGCGAGATAATACTAGGTACAAAAACTAAAGCCATATTATGGTATGATCAAGATTATATCTTGATAATATCATATTTTGCTTTCATAGAACTATAAAAAATTATAATGACTGATGTGGACTATTTAACTCTAAGAAGAGCGAAAGTAAAATAGTAAAGGAGCAAAAAGTCAAATTCACACAATGCATGATAACAAGAGCTCATCACATTAGCTCATACACATTCATTGGCGAAACCAGACTTCCACAGACCGTGGCCAACATTAAAACCGTTAGTGACTAGTGTTTGTGTTGACGTGCGTCAGCAGCGGCCCCTCTTTACCTCGTTATCTTGCACGTGCCGCGTCGCTATAACTGAACCCCGACGAGTGTGAACAGGCGATTGTTCTTGACGTGGGTGGTGACGTAGGGCAGCGTGCTCAGCCCATCCTTGCCGCCGTGCAGCAGGTTCTCTCTCATGATGCGTCTGCGCGCGCTGTTCCTAGGCTCTTGTGGGTGAGGCAGCATCGTGTAGCGAGACATTTCACGAGGAAATCTGTAACATTTATTGGTGAATTAATTTTTAATACAGGAAATAACTGGCTAAGAGTGGGGATCAATTATTTAATCAATAATCATTTTATTTCGTCCCTGCGAAAGGCTGACTGAACAATGAGCATTATTATGTATAATTTATTCAATTTCAAATCGAAACTAATATTATAAAAACATAAAATTATTTGTTTTTTAGAGGTAATGTCTGAAAGCACTGATCCAATTAAAATGTTTTCACTGATAGAAAGCTAAATTATTTCTGAGTGCCTTATGATAACGGTTGTTTCTTCTACATGGACGAAGTCGCGGGTATAGGTTAGTAACCATTATGATTGTACAGTCAACTTATCAGTATATTTCATTACCTGATTAAATCAAAATGATGCGCGCTGAGTCTGAAGGAAAAATCATCATCTTCGCCGCCCCACCCTTCGAATCTATTAGATAGCCCGTCGACTGCCTCAAATTGTTTAGATTTGACAGCAAGCACTCCACCTGCTATATAGCTATAGGGGAGTACGTATCGGAACTTGTCGATGCTTGCGCTCATGTGTCGCGGAAACTGCGTGCAGGCGTACAGGTTGCTCTCGTCCAGCGGCAGTAGGTCCACGTCTTGCAGGATGAGGCATGGGAACTTGTCTCTGATTGCTGTTTTCGCTCCAACATTCAGTAAAATACCTTTGTTAAAAATCTTCTCGTCTTGTTGTTCTATTACATATATCCTAAAAGAGTTATTATTATCGCATTTATTTCATTAAGTAATCTCATATACTAATTACAGATATAATGCTTTATTTCAATAGATGTATTAAGTAACTCAGATTTTATTATTCTTTAATATATTTACAGACAAACTAATAAAAAAATATAGAAGAAAAATACATGTTGTGCCAACCCTAAATAAATTGGGATAAGGGCAGGAGAATAGATACTAAGATTAAAAAAAAAAAAACTGGTCATTATTTAATTGATAGATTTTAAAATGCTCACCTGTAGTGTATGTTTTGTTTCCTTAGAAAATTATGGATGTACGGCAGGAATATGTCTAGTTGCTTCTGTCTGTTCCTGTAAGCTACTATTAGAGCAACACTGAACAGGGGATTGCAGTGCTCCGGCACATAGCTTCCATTCACTAAGCCCTTTGCTGAGAACTCATCGTATTTGCTCGGCACTTCCCAATTAAGTAGAGAATTTGTACTTTTAAGTACCTCATCATATTTACAATCAGGCTTAGACTTCTGGAGCACTAGGTTTGGAGCAACCTGCTTGTACAGTTGTGTTTGTATGTCCCCTGCAGGGATGTGAGGGTAGTTGTACACGCCATATGTTGCAAAGATGTGAATGATTGCCTTGAGACTTAGTATAAAAAATATACAATTAATCACGCATATTTGAAGTACCCTGGAAACAGTTTAAAATTCAATAAATATTAGTTCCTCATAAGTATTAAGTTTTTCATCTGTATAAAAACTTATATCAATGTATTTTCAAGTTAAAACAATTACATGTCATTTCAATGTCATTGCAGGCTACAGGCGACTGGCAGCTGTGGGCAGGGCTAGAGGCTCTGCTCCACACACCTAAATCACAGTAGCTGTTATTGTAGATAAGCAGTTTATTTACAAATAAAAGCAAATGCTCTGAGCAAGATGGCAATTGAACAGTTAAAAAACAATGGAATAATTACCTGGTTTTCAGTGAGCGTTTAGGCATTATTGTTTTGTATTGATTAAACATTACAAACAAAACATTCCAACCCCAGTGTGTCCTTTCGAAAATAAATACCTACATTTGTTTAATTAAAAAGCGGCAAATTTTTTTTGTGTAGTGGTAGTAGTAGTAGTAAATATATAGAACAAACCTTACCAGTTGCTCTTATTTATTTGTAAAATGTAATTTAAAATAACATCATGTTGGTTTTTAGTTAGGTACTGAAACTTACTATTTTACTAAATATTGCCAGTAAAACAGAAAACGATGTTTCAGCCCTGCTTTATCTTACGATACATTCAGGCCGAATTATTTAATAATGGTTCCTAGAACACTAAGTTGTCGAAATAATAGTCAGGAATTCAATTTCAAGTAGCAATTCGTGAGAATAGATCATGTGACCAATTGTTTTTTCATTACTTTAGCACTTCTCTCGGCGTATTATAAACTCATAATTCCAGTTTCTAGGCGTGAATTGAACTGCCTTGCAAATTCGTATGAGCACAATTGTCCACTTGAACAACAAAATCCACTTGAACGCTGATCGGCTGATCCGCTGAACCAGAACTGATTTGATTTGACATTTTATTAAGTGTCAAAAAGTACAACGGCTTGTAACAACGGCTACTGCGTTCCGAGTTACGATGTTATCGATATGAGCGTGCGAATGCTAACACACGTTCCGAATAAGCGTTAGCGCGATACACGAATCGTCATAGATGACGTCATGACATGCGCTATCTTGCGCTATCGCCAACCAGGCCATAATTTTATAGTAATACTAGCCTACCCTACCTACTACCCTACCTACTACCCTACCTACCCTACCTACCCTACCTTACCTACCCTACCTACCCTACCTACCCTACCTACCCTACCTACCCTACCTACCCTACCTACCCTACCTACCCTACCTACCCTACCTACCCTACCTACCCTACCTACCCTACCTACCCTACCTACCCTACCTACCCTACCTACCCTACCTACCCTACCTACCCTACCTACCCTACCTACCCTACCTACCCTACCTACCCTACCTACCCTACCTACCCTACCTACCCTACCTACCCTACCTACCAACCCACCTACCTACCCTACCTAAAAACCTTCTCCTGAGAATAAAGAACACAACAAAAAAAGAATTATCCAATTTGGTCCAGACGTTCTCAAGTTTTGCGCGTAGCAAAGCAACACATTTAGCGATTCATTTTTATATTATAGAAGATCACCTGTTTACGACTTAACTATTTGTAAAGCTTCCGGCGTGCTCGATAGATGGCGTTGGCGACAAATTAGATCTCGCTATGGTTTCGTTACCGCGATTAGGTTAAGCAAATGGTTTTTTTTAATAAAGTAGCTATCACATCAGATCAGTACACAGTGGTTTTATTTATATTTCTTTCTCACGAGTGTACCTACAGGTCAACCTTCCCCCAAATACCACCCGGTATTTAACATTGGTCCTACGAGCCGGGTCAGTTGGACAG
This sequence comes from Eupsilia transversa, assembly GCA_914767815.1. NCBI lineage: Eukaryota > Metazoa > Arthropoda > Insecta > Lepidoptera > Noctuidae > Eupsilia > Eupsilia transversa. The sequence continues at coordinate 392,286 of OU611880.1, forward strand.
GTTTTTTGGTACAAGTGGAGCCACCGTTGGCCCGCTTGTTCGTCCCGTGTACTTGCAGTGGATCGCTGCAGCAAGGTACACGGTGCTCCGCACTAGCGGCGACAGCTTCGCCCAGCATAGGCGGCGAGCTGAGTCAGTTTTGGCGGACTAGTTCAAGGAGTGGCCAGAGAGCGCCACTCTCAGATCAACACTTCACTGGATGACGGCAAGGTGACGCAGGCGCAGCCATCACGTAACTTCACAGAAGCAGAGGTGACATCACGCGCAGTTCAGATAGCGGCCACAGAGGGCGCCACTTGCAGGTTGGAAACGGTGTTTGTGTCAAGTGCAGTTTTGTGAGTACATTTTATTTATTTATTTTGTCCACGAATTGGACAAACAAGTCGAGTCAAACGATTTTGAACTCTATTCCAAGGAGAAGTTAAACTTGAAGAAATAGTGAAGAAGTTCGACTTAGAAAATTATTTCGTAATCTTGGACTTGTAAAATTTCAAAAACATTTTTTAACTTTAGTTTGTATATTAATTGTGTGCATGTTCGAATTAGGACTTAGAATATTTTATAGAAAACGGGGGAACGGGGAATCCATACCCGATTTCCACCAGATTTTGTGTGTTCCAAAAACACTTGTAAACGTTTAAGTAGTGATTTGGGACTTGTATATTTTAATTGTACAACTTAGAAAATTTTAGTCGGCAGTTATGAACTTATAAGTTTACTGCTTATGTTTGCAGCACTCAGAAATTGTGCATATTTTATCGCATATTTTGTGAGAAACTTGTTATTCATTTTTATATTTACATTGATTTCATCAACTTATACATTTGTTGTGTTTATACAAATTTGTTCAAGTTAAGTTCGATTTGAACGCATTTTATTTATTTACTAAGTATATAAATATATTATAAAAATGGATGGATTAATTAACGTTTTAAAAGATCAACAGAATGTTATCACAAAGGGATTGACAAATTTTAAGAAATGTAGTAAAGAGAGATTAACGCTAGAATACATAGAAACAAGGCAAGAGTTATTGGAAAAGGATTGGGCATTATTTAAAGAAAATAACACTAAAATATATGAACGTTATAAAGAAGAAGATATAGTACAAAAAGTGGTTGATATCTATGACGCGACAGAGGACACTTATATTATTTATAAAAGTTTAACCAAAACAGCTATTAATAAAATTCGATTAGCTAAGGATTCTGTACTTCAAACCGATAATGCTTCAACTAGTATAAATAAATCAAGTACTTCTTTAGTCAAGTTGCCCAAAATATCCATTCCAATATTCTCAGGAAAATATGATGAATGGACAACATTCCATGATCTTTTTACATCATTAGTACACAAAAATGATACTTTAGATAATGTGCAAAGGCTCCATTATTTAAAAGGTCACCTTTCTGGCGAAGCAGAACAATTAATACGTCATACTCCTATAACTGATGCTAACTATATTCAGTGCTGGACGCAGTTACAGCAGCGTTATAGTAATAAAAAATACTTAACCAATTGTATTCTTAGGAGGTTGTTCGGTCAAAAACGTATGCATGTGGAATCAGCTACAGCTTTAAAAGAGTTGATTGATACCACGTGCGATTGTCTTAACGCGTTGAGCAACTTAGCGATAAACGTGAGTACATGGGATATAATTATTATACACATTGTTACCTTTAAATTAGACAACGAAACGCGTAAGCAATGGGAGCTTAGTATTTGTAACAATGACTCCAATAATGACTTACCAACTTTCAAGCAATTTAAAATCTTTATAGAAAATCGGTTTCGTGCGTTAGAGTGTTTAGAGCCTAAAAGGGCACCAGTTCAACAGGTCAACAACAATAATAAAGGTTCATCTGCTCATACTCCAAAGGCAATGTTGGCTACGAGTTCATCAATACAATGTGAATTTTGCACAGAAGGACACAAACTTTGTTTCTGCAAGAAATTCTCAAAGCAGACAGTTGAAGTCAGACGTGATTTTGTAGTAAAACATAAAATTTGCTTCAACTGTTTAGGCGGTAATCACATTGTTTCTGAATGTAGAAAACCTACCACATGTAAGGTGTGTAAAAGGCGCCATCATTCGCTGTTGCATTTAGGTCAGGAGTCGGACAAAGGGGACCAACCTTCGACATCATCGGCTATCGATAGTATTAGTTCACCTAATACTAGTCCGATTGTTTCATGCCTGTCGACAGGTAATATTCCCAAGCCCAGACAGGTTTTATTAGCCACAGCGCTAATAAAAGCCGAGTCACGCTCTGGTGAATTTCAGACCGTCCGAGCATTACTCGATCAGGGTTCGCAGGCATGTTTTGTAACAGAGGCCGTAGTTCAGCTACTCAACCTGAAAAAAATACCTATTCAAGGAACTATTTCAGGCCTTGGTGGTAATAGTTCAACTATGGCAAGGTACATGGTACATTTGAATATCCAATCTCTAGTATATTCAAATTTTAATCTTAAGGTTAATGCTTACGTACTAAGTAAAATTACATCGTACTTACCTGAGAGTAGAGTCCACACTAACTTAGATTGGTTAAGAATTAACAAGCTGCAGCTTGCAGATCCAGAGTTCAACACTCCCAATAAAATAGATGTTTTACTGGGCGCTGATGCTTACAGCTGCATTATTCAGGCAGGCATAGTTAAGAGTCCGTCAGGCACTCTGATTGCTCAGAGCTCTACCTTAGGGTGGGTCCTGTCCGGTGCAATTAGTAGGGACACAGCTAAAGGTTCACCTAAAATTAATGTGTTGCATGCACAAGTTAATGAAGACGACATATTAAGAAAATTTTGGGAAATTGAAGAGCAAAATAGTTCAAATAAAATACTAACACCCGAAGAAAAGAAGTGTGAAGAGTTTTATACTAAAACTACAGTAAGGGATAGCAGTGGACGGTACGTAGTAAGACTACCTTTCCGTGATGAAAATCCTTCTTGTCAAGGTGGAAGCTCTCGTGCTATCGCTGAAAAAAGATTAAAGTCATTAGAAAAAAGGCTAGAAAGAAATACAGATCTAAAGGAAAGGTACAAGCAAGTAATAGAAGAATATTTACAATTAGGACACATGACGCAGATAGACAAGAATGATAAGAATAAAGAAGTGGCTGTGTACTTACCTCATCATGCTGTACTCCGGGAAGACAAAGCTACCTCGAAGGTACGTGTAGTCTTCAATGCGTCCGAGAAGAACAACAATGGAGTCTCACTCAATGACACGTTGATGGTGGGACCTACATTGCAGTCTGATTTAAGACACACAGTGTTGAGATGGAGACTTCATCCCATAGCACTGGTAGCGGACATCGTCAAAATGTACCGCCAGGTTAGGATTTCGGAAGAAGACGCAATGTTTCAGCGCATACTATGGCGAGACAGTCCTGAAAATGAAATCAAGGATTACCAGCTGGTGACGGTTACTTTTGGTACAGCATCAGCACCTTACCAAGCCGTTAGAACCCTACATCAAGTCGCCTACGATGAAGGTAAAAAATACAATCTTGCTGCCGATATGGTTCTGAAGTGCTTCTACATGGATGACTTGATGACCGGTTGTAATAACGTAGAAGCAGGCCTGGAAATCTACAGGCAAATGACTGCGTTATTGGAAAAGGGTGGATTCACTCTGCAAAAATGGAACAGTAACGACCAAGAATTAGTAGAAAAGATACAGGAAATAGAAGGTAATACATTGAAAGGACAAATAGATCAAATTAGGACAAAGGACAACGTAAACAAGGACAACACAAATAAGCACAAAATCATAAAGGACCTGCAACAAGTAATAGAGTACAACAAACCAAAGAAACCAGAACACAAAGAAAAGGAAGTAGAAATAAAATTAGATAGTACCATCAAAATTCTAGGACTTACCTGGAACCGCACCGCAGACACTTTCCAGTACACGGTGAATCTTCCGCCGCCGACGACCGCACCTGTGACTAAAAGAGCCATTATCTCTGTAATAGCAAGAATTTTTGATCCATTAGGGTGGTTAGCCCCCAGTGTAGTTTTAGCGAAAGTATTTATACAGAAATTGTGGCTTGCTGGTGTGGGTTGGGATGAGGAGCTAACCAACGATTTAAAAAATGAATGGAGATCATATCGTGAGGAATTGTTACTACTCACCAAGGTTCGGATTCCTCGTTGGCTTGGCACCAAGTCGAACGACTATCTGGAACTTCACGGTTTTAGTGACGCCTCCAAAACCGCGTACTCAGCTGCGATTTACTTGCGTATTGTAGACGCAGATGCCAATGTTCAGGTGTCGTTGCTGGTTGCTAAGACCAGGGTTGCACCAGTAAAGCAGATAAGTATTCCGCGGCTAGAGCTCTGTGGAGCAGTCTTGCTGTCACAGATACTGTCTCAAACATCTGAAGTCTTGAATATCTCCCAAGACAAGGTCAAGGCTTGGACGGATTCCACTGTGGTGTTGGCCTGGATAAATAGCCACCCAAGTAAATGGAAGACGTTTGTGGCCAACAGGACGTCTGAAATATTGACCTCGATGAAAGCGTCGCAATGGTTTCACGTTCCCACTAAAGAAAATCCCGCAGACTGCGCTTCTAGAGGGATACTTCCCAGTTCACTGTTAGAAAACGATTCATGGTTTTCTGGACCGTCGTTTCTTAAATTACAAAACGTAATTTACAATAGGCCAAATAATTATTGCAGTACAGATTTAGAAGAGTCAGTTAAGGCACATGTAGCGATCATTCCAAACTGTTCCTTCTTCGATCAATTTTCTCAATTGCGAAGATTGGTTAGGATTGTTGCATACTGCCGAAGATTTTTAAAGGAGAACATAACATACAGGAAAGGATATTTACAAAAAACAGAATTAGACGCTGCTCTCGAATGTTGTATTAGAAAAACACAGGAAGAACTATTTACAACAGAATATAAGGAACTAAAGGACAAAGGCTATATAAAATCAAAAACAAGTCCTTTAAGGTCACTCTGCCCCTATCTTGATGATAAGGACATTATGAGAGTTAGAGGTAGACTGGAGAAATCAGAACTAAGCGAACAAATGAAACATCCGATAGTCCTGCCTCACTCCAGTCATCTAACACGGCTAATCATAGCTGACGCACACCATATAACCCTTCACGGGGGTCCTCAGCTCATGATAAATTATTTGAGGACAGCCTACTGGATTATAGGGGTCAGAAATATGGTCAAACACCATGTCATCAAGTGTGTGACATGTGCCAAGCAAAGAGCCAGTACAAAAAATCAATTTATGGGTTCACTACCATCTGTTAGGTGCACCCCAGCTCGACCATTTTTACATAGTGGGGTTGATTATGCTGGTCCAATTAATGTGAGGACAACGAAAGGTCGTGGCCACCGATCATACAAAGGCTATATATGCCTGTTTGTATGCATGGTCACTCGTGCATTGCATTTAGAAGTAGTGAGTGACATGAGCACAAAAACCTTTTTAGCGGCGTTTAGACGTTTTGTTTCGAGACGAGGTCATTGTGCCAAACTTTGGAGTGACAATGGCACTACTTTTGTAGGTGCCTCCAGGGAGTTGCAGCAACTGACAGCTATCCAATCGTCCATAGCCGAACACCTCGAAGCGAATGGTACGGAGTGGCACTTCATTCCTCCTCACAGTCCCAACTTTGGCGGACTTTGGGAGGCAGGAGTGAAGTCTACAAAGTTCCATTTGAAACGAGTGATCGGTGAAGCGACTCTCACTTTTGAAGAACTGACGACACTCCTCAGTCAGGTCGAAGCGTGTTTGAACTCGCGACCTATGTGCACAATTAAGGTTGATGATCCTGGTGAACTGTTACCGTTAACACCTGGACATTTTCTAATTGGAGAGCCCTTAGTGAATGTACCAGATAACAAGTACGAAGAATCAAATATTAATTATTTATCACGCTGGCAATTAATTCAACGAATGCTTCAGTCGTTTTGGAGACGTTGGTCTCATGAATATCTCGTTACTTTGACGCATCGTTACAAATGGTCTTCCCAAGTTGCTGAGCCAAAAATTGGAGACATTGTGCTAGTTAAAGAAGACGACTTGCCGCCAAGTCGTTGGTTGATGGGTAGGATAGTACAAAAACATCCTGGGGATGATAACATCACCCGTGTCGTCACGTTACGCACCAAATCCTCAACAATCAAAAGGCCAACATCCAAAATATGTATTTTACCCGTAGTTGAATAAGAAAGTTGTATTGTATTTATTGTTTAGATATTTTATTTAACCATGATTTTCACAATAAATTTACACTTTTTATCTTGTTAGAATCAATTTATACATCCATTTTACGAGTGTAAATTTTAGATCAACTGTGAAAAATCAAATTATATACATAATTTAAGTTTCTTTTTACACTGTTTACAATTTTTATATACATTTGTTGAAAGTACACCTTTCCGTTTTACAACGTAGAACAATTCATGTTTAGCTCTAAGTTTTTGTAGCATTCTTGTTAGCCATTATGAATTGAGTGTTATACATTTATGAACCATAGCTTGTCGATTTTAACTCAAATAATTTTCTCATGTTGTACAAATGCTTAGTTCAACTTGCTTTTGCAATGTGCCACTTTAGTTCAGGTTAGAAGGACATTCCGTCAATAACGTCCTTGGTGGGCGGTATGTTTACGACTTAACTATTTGTAAAGCTTCCGGCGTGCTCGATAGATGGCGTTGGCGACAAATTAGATCTCGCTATGGTTTCGTTACCGCGATTAGGTTAAGCAAATGGTTTTTTTTAATAAAGTAGCTATCACATCAGATCAGTACACAGTGGTTTTATTTATATTTCTTTCTCACGAGTGTACCTACAGGTCAACCTTCCCCCAAATACCACCCGGTATTTAACATCACCTAATCACTGTGAGTGCTGTCAAAAATGACAGTTGACTAAGTTGTTTTGAGTCACATTCACATTCACATCATGTTTATAAACGAACGTGGCTTCTTCGAAATTGTGCTTTTGGCTACCGTTGCCACCTAACCAAAAAAGAAAAAGAAAAAAGTGTTTATACGGAGAAATAAGTAATGATAAAAATTTTGACGTTGAGTGAGCACTGTAAGCGCGTTCACGAGCGTTCCGAATTGATGACAGCCCTCAGCTCTCATTATCGTATCATCTAAATTGGAACGCAAAGTATTGATGTGAGCGCGGTGAGCGATTTTGGCCTAACTCGGAATGCGGACAATCTACACTTCTACACTAATATTATAAAGAGGAAAACTTTGTTTGTTTGGTTGTAATGAATAGGCTCAAAAACTACTGGACCGATTTTAAAAATTCTTTCACCATTCGAAAGCTACATTATCCACGAGTAACATAGGCTATATTTTATTTTGGAAAAAAATAGGGTTCCGTAAGATATTTGGGTTTTTCGGACACAAGGTGTAAAAAATCAACCAGAAAAGTTACTTATTTTGCGTACGCTGCCTAAACTATAAAAGATAGAACCATAAAATATTCTAATTAATTGTAGATCTTATAAATATCTACAAAAAAGTCCGCGACACACTATACTTATCTATGTCGAGTGAGGCACAACAACCGTTTCTTTATTTAAAAATCTTGAATTTTTTTTGGACTACATTTAAACGCGTTTATTTTACTCATGCTATTAATCCTTATCAAAATAAATTATTTCATCACTAAGTACAGTTTATGTAGATAATATTTGGTCTTTGAATGATTAAAATAGGACGTTTGGTTTTGAAGTTATGGCGAAATTAAAATATTACGATTTCTGCTGCACGGCCCGTTGCGAAGTGGGCGTCACCAAGGCGGGGGTGCGCGTGCGGGAGGGCAGTTTAGATCTATGAGTAAGGTACCCGCGCGGATCGCTTTAGTTATCTATCCTAAAACAACGGGTTGCGCTCCGGGACTGCCGGCAGAAGTGAAAACTTAGTATTAATTACATTTAAATATTTTCATCATTAACAACTTTAACATACACAAAAAGACAATCTGTGCAGCCTGCGGATAATGACTGCGTCGTCGATGTTACTGTCGGTGTCTGTGAATTGACCTGGGAATCATTTTGCTGACCGTGTCTTTCCTGGGTAGGCTTTTTGCAGCGGTAACCGACATCCACGCGGGCGGAGCCGCGGGCGACCGCTAGTATAGTATATTTCTAGATTAGATATGCGACAGATACATCAAAACGAATCTAAAATCCGATTTCATTCAGAAATCAAAGGCTGCGTTCCGAGTTACAATGTAATCGATTTGAGCGTGCTAACACCCGTTCCGAATAAGCGTTAGCGCGATAACACCGACCCATGAAACGTCATAGATGACGTCATGACATGCGCCATCTTGCAATAACGCCGACCATGCCTTTTATAGCCTTTTACTAATATCACCGTGATCTCTGTCAAAAATGACAGTTGACTGAACTGTCATTTTTGGCAGCGCTGTAGTTTTGAGTCGCATATATCTATAAACTAACGTGGCTTTTTCTAAATTGTGCTTCTGGCTACGTCACCACTTAACCAAAGAAGAAAAAGACATTTCTGATGTTTATACAAAGACTTTAAGTAATGTTATAAGTTTTGACGTTGAGCAAGCACTGTAGGCGCGTTCACGAGCGTTCCCAATTGATGACAGACCTCAGCTGTCATAATCGTAATATCTAAATCGGAACGCAAAATATTGATGTCAGCGCTGTGAGCGATTATGGCCTAACTCGGAATGCGGCCAAAACGTATCGATAATCTGAACTAGACACTCACTCAGATTACACAAAACCACGGCAGGCAAGAGTAGATTTGCAGCAAGTATTTGTTTGTTTGGGTAGTCGATACACAAACAACCGAATAATATTAATGGAGACGATCGAAACCGCGAATCGGAGCCTGAAATCGATTAATAATACGATAGGATAATTAACGTTTGCTTAAAAATCTAAAAACGCCGATTTTATACAATATTTTTTTATAGTACTTACTAATACTATACCATAGATTAAAAACATTTATTCGTAAGAGAAGGCTTTTTTGTTAATAATATGTACATTCTGACGATTTTTTTTAAACTGAAAACTTGTTTAGGCGCTTTGTTCGATTTTTGGTAGGGGGTAAGCTTAGGATTAATAATACAAGTTTGAAGTTTTTTTATAGTATTGTTTCTTTTTGTGAGAATACAGGGCCACAGAATGAAGAATGATGATGATGTTTTTGTGGATGATGATGATAGTTTTCACTTCTGTCGGCAGTCCCCATGACTGCCTTTCTTCAAGTCCAAGATCAATCATCAAGTAGCATTCTTTCATTCAAAATTAAATTAAAGTTTTAAGGGTTGACATTGTGAAGCTAATAATTAGTGAAGTTAATAATATACAATGTATCTTTACAGCCCTTAGCCCTCGTTCCCACGGACGCGAAAACCACGCGCGTGATAAAATCGCGTGGCGCGCTTGGAATGGAACAAATGCAAAGCGGTACATCTGTTCACACGGCCGCGATTTTTCCACGCCGAGATTTTAAATCGCGCAGTGTTCGATTTTCAACGCTCGGCGTTGAGCGTTGAATGAATGCGACATACGAAGTTCTGTACTTGTGTTCCCACGGACGCGTAAAAAACGCGCGCGATGCTCAGTTCGGCGCACCGGCTTGTAGAGTGTAGACGTGCCGCAAGTGCGGGCGGATAAAATTATGTATTGGGATTTGGATCCAGAAAATTTAATTTTAGAGGTCGAGAGGAGACCATTTTTGTATGATAAATCAATGCGCCACTACTACGCCAACAAACAAAAAAAAAATGATGCTTGGGAAGTTTGTAAGGTTTTATCAAACGAAGACTGGGAATGCCTTCTGTCCTAAAATAAAGAATGATCGATGTAAGTGTTTATATTTGGCATTTTTTGTGGTTGTGGTGCGTGGTGGTAAGTTTCAATACGTATTTTTTATTTGTTACATTACAGTACTATTCTGTGATTATAGTGATTACACACATCGCTCGTTATCATTATCATGCGCTCAAGGTCAGGGGACATCGGGTTAATTTTCTCTGCTTTTTTTGTCGTCTCCTGGCCACACAAATAGCTACCGCTAATAATTTTACGGACTCCATGATACGTCCGCACTGCACGAAGAGTTAATTCCAAGTGATTTTTTCACGCTCGTTCGAACACTCTGTCGAAGGCGCGGAAAAAACGCGCTGGGCGATTTTATCCCGCCGCGATTTTATTACGTCCGTGGGAACGAGGGCTTATGCAATAGTTAAGTAAATATGGTATTATAAAATAACTTCACAATAAAATAAACAGGCTTATCATTTAAAATTAATTATAACAGACCCTAGAGGTCGTCAGAGTAAAGACGTTCAGCAGTATACAAGAAAACAGGGGCCTAAGTCTACTATTTTATAAACGTTACACAATGGTCTTCTCCAAAAACCCACCATTGAGAGACCATTGAACGTTTATAAATTAGTAGACTAAGGGACTACTCACACTTATTTAGCTCTATTCAGCGTTTGCCCATAGAAAGCTACGACTTTGTATGAGACGCGTACGCGTCCTTTCAGCTGCGGATAGCTGAAAGGATGCGTACTTGTCTGGTACACCCAGTTGAGGAAAGCACCACACAGATTTAAGTGGACGTGTCGAGCCAGAGTCAGTAATCGTGGAGCTAAACTCAGAACTTAAGGAGCTCAGGTAACTAACTTATTTATTCATAGACCATATTTCCGGAATACAAAGTTTCTCAAAATTACCTTCTGTTACTCCAATTTTATACGGTGCAAAATCTCTTTCAGTCCTATGGTCATAAATGGTACAAATAGTAGTCACAATCTCGATCGTTAAAATTCTCGCTTTGATAGAAAATACATTTTTCAACACACTTGCTCGTAAAGTGGCTCTTATTGAACCGCTTTTAGATTCATAATGCAGTGTATTAAAAACGCGTGCTTTTTACTTTACCATAACGAACTAGTGCTGTAATGCCACAGATAACTATTTACTAGTCGGAGTACCTAGTACCTATACCAGTCCTATGACATGGCAGTGTGGAGTTAGTAAGTACTATCATGGCGGCATGGAATTTATATTGTAGAAATTGAATTTGGTGAAGCTTTTTATTTTTGTAAAACATAATACTATACGCAAACCACTATGTCACCCGAGCAGAGGATGTGCGCTTTTTTAATCTCATCAAAGAGACTTTCATGCCTTTATATTATGCATAATATTTATTACATAAAATATGATGAACATATTTCATCATATATTATTTCATATTTTTCGATACTTACATATTAACCTTATGTTTTTAATAGGTACGTATTCAGAACAAAAATAAAACAAAAATACCTATTATTTTGTGTTTATTTAATAGGCTGTCTAGCAGTTTTTCCAGCGCATTTATTTAAACCTGCGCGCGAATCGCTGGCGCGGCGCGCGAAAATACAAACCAGCTCGTCATTTTCCAATACTTACTTGCTATCATTTTCGTTGTGATTAATTAACAAAAATGTCGACTTCACGGGCAATACGTAGGTTTGACTCCGCCGGAAATACTCATCGAGGCACGAAACGCGAGTGATAGCCTGTTGCCACCAAAATCTAAGGAGAAATACGTAGCGGCCTACGAAACTTTTATACAGTGGAAAAACAACAAAAATGCCAAGTCATATTCGGAAAACGTTTTTTTGGCATAGGTACTTCAATGAACTTGCAAATAAATACAAGCTCAGCTCGCTTTGGTGTATCTATTCCATGTTAAAAAGCACAGTTATGACCAAAAATAACAGTGTAAACAAAATTCCATCTTAGCACTCATTACATTTACTGATCACCACAGAACACATATACTCCTCTGATCACAGAGTACTTTTTTTTTTTTCCGGTGTCAAAACGTTAGTCATAGACTGCGTTCCGAATTACGATGTAAATGTAATGAAATCGAATCGATTTGAGCGTGCTTACACCCGTTCCGAATAAGCTTGAGCGGGATAACTTATGTTTGTTCCGTGAACCGTTATTTGGCTGTGTTGTTATAGGCATTTTTTCGAAATTGTGATTCTGGCTACCGTCGCCACCTAACCAAAAAAGAAATAACATACACGAAGAAATTAAAGAAATACTATACACAAAGAAATAAGTAACGTTTTAAGTTTTGACGTTGGGCGAGCACTGATATGCTGGGGCCACATTGTCGCGATAAGACAAACTATACTGCGCGCGCTCTCTCTCGCACACAGCTCGACGTCTCGCTGAATAAAAGAGAGCCCGTGGAGTTAAGTTCGCTTTATCGCGACAGTGTGGCCCCAGCATTAGCACATTCACTAGCGTTCCAAATTGATGACAGCCCTCAGCTTTCATAATCATATCATAACTAAATTGGAACGCAAAATATTGATGTGAGAAGTGTGGGCGATTAGGGCATATCTCGGAATGCGGTCGTATAGTTTTTCGGAGGCGGCGCGCGACTCTATGCCATGTCCATGCCGACTGAACGGAATGTTGCCATTATTTATTATATTTTATTTAACCATTTACAATTTGATTACTATACTTATAGTAACATAAGGTGTATTTTTCTGCTGAAAATCTTTCTTCATCTCTTCGTCTTTCAAAATATTATTTTGTTTTTATACATTTTTTAATAGGTGTAGGCTGTTTAGCGGGTTTGCCAGTTGCCAGTGCCTTTATTTACAACTGCGGAAAAACAAAACCGTCGCGCCATTTTCTATACATATTTGTTCCCGGTTTCGCTGTGTGGTTATTTTCATAGACTAATACATATTTAAAATAATATTATCAATACGAAATCTAAAGTAACACCAACCTACGTTGAAAAGTTTTTAAAAGAAGCTCCGGATAATCAGTACATGGCAACAATGGTCAGTTGAACTTTATAATTACCTTATTGTAGCATACATTCTTACAAGTCTGTTTATTTCCTCGCAAGTGTGTTGAAAAACGTCGTATGAAACGCGAGTGCGTTGATCATTACACTCTCGACTACCTTATCGCGCTCGCCTGCGGCTCGCGCGGACAATACCGTCTCGTGTGTAATGACCAACACCGCACACTTGTATCATAATGTACTATTACGTGTCGTAGTACTCGTACTAGGTGCGGCCTAGTCTAGTCCAGAAAAATATCTAGTGCGCATACCTGTTCTACATTATTATAGTAAAATATACGTCTCATGCCCAACATTTCGAAGCTGTGTATCTCGAGAAATAGTTTTTCTAGGTGAATCTTGTAACTGACTTTTTTGTGCAGAATAAACTTGTCGTGCATCAATTGCCGCAAATGTAATGTCTTTACAAAACATGGCAATTTTTTTTTGCTCGCTTATCTATCCGGACCTGTCACAGTATTTCGACTAAAAAGATAATCCCGGTGAGGTTCACACGCAAAAAATATCTTATTTTCCTGAGCTGCTGAGAGCTGAATAGGGATACGATTACTTACAAAAAATATTTGACTGATATTTTTACGACGCTATTCGCACGCTACGTTATTCTTGAGAGACGATGACAATACAATGTTCCTGTCTGTATGGAATATATCCCTTAGAATCTTCACGATTGAAACCACAGTGCGCAGCTATAATCAATCAAGGAAATTACACGAAGGGAATGATATAATATATGAATATTAAACAGAACAAAATAGAACAAGCGTTATCAATTCTGTCCTGAATTCATGTTTGCTTATCATTCATATTTAGGGCACAATAGTCACACAGTAATGCCATAAAAACTATTAACTTAGAAACAGCTCTGGCTCTAAATTGTTTTTATTATGACGGGTAAAAGTGATTCCGTTGTCCTATTTACCGAATAAACAATATCATTTCATTAAGTTTCCGAAAATTCATCATTCAGGCATTTGCATGTGGAAGAACTAAACTATCTAGGACAAATATTACACGCACGGTCGAAATATTCATAATAATTATGACCTAAAACTAAGCATTCGGGAGCAAACTTAAAATTATAGTATTTTAGCGTACTATCCTTAGATGTGGATAATTATAGTACAAAGGGCGTAATTATAGGATAAATACTATAATTATAGTACAAAATCCAACCCTGACTATATGACTAGGCGCAGAAATGGATACGTTCGTAAGCGACTGTATGGAGCCGATCGTATGCGTCGACATCCTGCCGGACACGATTGGCTGGCGCCGCATCGGTTCGTATCCTTTCCGATCTGATGCGATGCGAGCCGATTGGTGGAAATCATCATATAGGCTATTTTTATTCAGTTAGATCATCTAACTGAGTAAAAATAACCTATAGGATGATTGCAATGAGTGAAACATTTTCAAGCTTAGACCATCTAACTTAGATGGTCTAAGCTTGAAAATGTGGCACGTAAGATTTTTGCAATATAAATTGAGAATATTGAGACTCGCCAGTGTCTTTGGCATGTACTAGTTTAAGCAGCGATTCATATCGTCCGATAAGAGCGCATATGCGCTCTTATCGGACGATAGTATATAGGTACTAAGTTGATGGTTGATCAGTGTGTGCATGTGATCGGTGCCACTAATGTATATAAATTAGTCTATGCTATTATGTGCCGCCTTGTGTCGTTTTGACCGTTGTCAAGTTGACGGCTGCCGAATGGTACAAACAAACAACTTTGATAATTTATTTTCTGCATTTTTTGTTGCAACTACGTGTTATATTATTCAGTGTTCTGGTTATCAGTGAGTAAAGTGATTTAGAAATGCCAAAACAGAAAAAAATATCTGATCTAGAACAACTAAATTCGAAGACTGACTCACGTTTCATCTGCAAACCTCTGGATTCGTTCAGTGATTTAATGTTGTTTTTAGAAAATCCCCCACCTTGGCGAACTTTATGTAAAGAATTGACGCCGCATAGTGATTTTCTAATCCGAAATATAGAGATAAATAAACATTCTGGTTACCAATCGCTTGAAGAACCCGAACATTTCTGTCATTTCGACCCGGACTTAGATGAAGTTAAACGATATGAATCCAAAAGTTTACCCAAGACATTGGTATGCCATGATATGGCCAATGGATATCATGATGACTGGTAAAGATAATTGAAAATTATAATAGCATAAATTCGTTCCTTCCTATCTTAACATATTTAAAAAACAATTAAACATAGTGATTCAATTAAGTATTTAGTACTTATGTGTTTAGTACAATCATCAAAAAAAAATAATACCCACGTTCATCATTAAAATTTCAGTGTTATTGATGGGACTACAAATTCAGAAGCATACACATTCTACAACTGGGCAGGAATAGATATATTTTGTTACTTTAGTCACCACTTGATCACAATACCTCCTGTTGGCTGGATTAATGTTGGACATGCACATGGCGTTAAAGTTATTGGTATGGCATCTAAGTTTATTGAATATTTTGTGTGAGTTTTGAAACTAATGCACAATAAGAAAACTGCATTAAGTACTTTTTGCTGTGATTTGGCCATTGAGGTTCAATATAAACCAGAGCAGACACAGCAAACAAAATGTTTGTGCAATATGTTGACTGGGACAGCAACATTTCAGTCTACTGTCTGAATATGTATACACAGCGGTTGTCACATTTGATATCTGGGGGACACATATTTAGTTTGTAATAGCTGCTCTAGTTTACATAGAATCACATTGGGTGTGGCTATCATTGTTATAGTTTACCTATCCCATAATGTGCACATGAGTGAAGCAGTGTTGGATCATTCAATAAACCCTTCATTTAAATAAAACTTACTCATCGACATAGCCATATAACTCTGTTTTTTTTTAATGGTTGATCTGAAATCAGCCTTTCAGCTAGAAGCAAATGTGCTGTTTAGTTCATGGTGTAGTTATGCAGTTCTCCAGTGAGCACAGCACATGGTAATTATTTATTCTGCTCGAAGATGTGGTGTCTTTTGAGGTGCTTGGTGATATTTGGTTGAAGCAGGTCTACGGTCAACTGATTTGGTTGGTTTTGAAGTCTGTCTTTGTATGTATTTTCTACCTTCAGTATATTCTCCTTTACTGTGTTTAATTTTAATTGTTTATGAATTTCTGCATTGGTGATGAACCATGGGGCATTGAAAACTGCCTTCAGAATTGAGTTCTGTAGGTAATTGTTGCACTATGTTGATGTTTGAATCTGAGACAATACCCCATAGGTGTATCCCGTAGGTCAATATTGGCTTTATCACGGCTTTATAAAACAGTAACTTGGTCTCAGGTGAGAGTTTAGACCTTCTTCCCAGCAACCAGTACAAATTCCTAAAATTGACATCAGCTTGGTCTCTTTTGGCTTTGATGTGGGTTTTCCAAGTTAGTTGCTTATCCAAGTGCACACCCAGGTACTTCTCAACGTTTTTGTGTGGCAAGTCATTGCTTCCCAGCTTAACCACAGGGCTGTCAGCTTTCCTGAGTGTGCATGTCACTTGCGTGGATTTTAATACGCCTGCAGTAATTCTACACTTATCAAGCCAGCTATCTATTAGGTCTAGTGCCTCTTGCAGCTTTCTCTCATCCCTTAATACAGGTATTTTTTTTCAAGCCAGTGTGAATAGGTTCTGCATTGAAGGTCCCAGAGAAAAACGAGCACCATTGGAACAAATAAAAAAAAAAACATTCAAATGGAAAAAAAATATCAAAGAAAGTGACATAAAAAAAAAAATATCCTATCGATTTTAGGCCTGCTCAGAATATGAAATGGTCTAAGTAAATGTAAATTAATATTTTAGATAGCTTCTAGCAACTTAAGACCTACCTATGTTTGTTTCATGGTTTGGCGAGGTGCGTGTCGGACCATGCACAATGAAGAATTGCGTAGTTGGGCTGAATTTATCCCAAGAACAAACTTAACATTGTAGTTGAAAAATGTGTTCTCCCATACATTCCAACTGCTGATCTAAGTTTGAACGTACAATATTAATTGCCAGGTTATTTTAAAAACATAGACTCCTTATAGCTTTTTCCTGTAATCTCTAAGTATTGAATTACATTCTTTATTTTTTTCAAAATTATGTGCTTGGTAGTTTCGGAGATAAGAAATGGAATAGTGAAAAAAAAAACGGAGATTAGATTCAGAGAAAATTGGCTGTGACAGACGAACAGACTGACAGACAGACGGACACGAGTGATCCTATTAAGGTTCCGTTTTTTCATTCGGACGTATGGAACCCCATAAAATCCGCCATTTCGTTTTTTTTACAATTTTAATCTCTAGTGACACTCGCGCAATAAAGATGAATCCAACGACATTTATCATGAATCAAAATCGATTCAGCCGTTTAGTAGTTACGGGGGAACATAAGGACGGACATACATACATACATGCAGGTCAAACACATAACCCTCATATTTGGCTTCGCCGCAGTCGTGTAGATAGTTCAATCGTTTGTCGGGTAGAAAGTTCAAAAATGAGCTCGACGCGCATTTAAATATTTACCGTTAAGAAATTACCCAGAATGGCTAGAAAACAAAAATACCCGGGAATTTATGCCAATGACTAGTGAACACTATGTGCTGTGCTTACCTTATGAAAAGGGCTGATGTTTACACTGCAGTAGCGCTGTACATACAGGTTGTCCCCGGAAACCTGTACCAGCGACGGTCTGTGGTCAGGGGACACTAATACCCATCGATTGAACCCCCATGTTCCGCTATATTTTATAGTTTTCGAGAAATGTTTTTTTTTTCAGAATTTTTGACGGTTTTAGTTCTAGCTTTTTCTGAGTGGTGTTTCTTTGAGATTTTTTTTGTCAGTATTATGGCTAAAAAACTACAAAATATCACGGAACATACATGGGGGTTCAATCGATGGGTATTAGTGTCCCCTGACCCCACAGACCTTTGCTGGTACAGATTTCCGGCGACACCCTGTATAAATATTGACTAGGGTTGATGTTTACACTGTTTAGAGCTGTACATATAAATATTTATGATAATAAGATGCAATATTTACTAGAGAGATGCTAATAATTGATTCATCAATGTCAAAAGTGTACAATAAATGAATAAAAATGTTATGATAACAGGGACTATAATAACGGAGTGGTCAGAAGGTGCGATGTTTTGGGATAACATGGTGTTATCTTCGGAGTTACAATATAAGAACGTAGCCAGCGCACTGGTTGCTATCGCAAAAACTCTCAAGTTCGACGGCTATCTTCTTAATGTTGAGAACAAGGTTTTTTTAAATTTATTTTTTTAATCATAATTTCATTTATCACATCAATATTTAGTTTCACGAATGTTTCTCAACCATCTCATATCAACATTTTTGTTTTGTTTGGTATAAAGAAACAAAATGCGTTAACAGGGGGTTGTGGGGGGGGGCATCGTATATTACATGGGATCGAAGTCACGGCCTAAAACCAGTTCCGTCCGCTGCGTTAGGCGACGGACGGTCCGCGTGCGGTTCAGTTTCTGGAAAGTCAAACAGCACCGTAGCGTGGCGCGGGCCTTCACTCGTCCGCGTCCGCCTAACGTAGCGAATGGCCTAAACTTTTGCGTTATCCGTTTCTGTGCTCAGGTAGCAGAGCCGGAGGTACTGCTGCAATTCGTTCAATACTTCTACCGGGTGCTGCACGAGGAGCTGCCGCACGCCACGCTACTGTGGTACGACAGCGTCACGATCCAAGGCAACCTCAACTGGCAGAACAAACTCTGCGACAAAAATTTGTTAGTCTGCTATTCAGTTGTTTAAATTTGTGTTCATTCGTCGTTCCGTTGTCGTTGACCCAGCTATTTAGACGACGACATGATGTTATAAGTAGTGTAGTGGTTTGCTGTTGTAGATCATTCTTTGAGGCTTGCGACGGCCTGTTCACTAACTACTCGTGGTCTCCCGAAGACGTGGAGGCTAGCGCCGAGCTGGCGCGGGCGTCCGGGCGCCTCACCGACCTCTACATCGGCATCGACGTTTGGGGACGAAACTTTTTCGGCGGCGGACAGTTCAACACACAGCAGGTGAGAATAATTCTTACAACTAATGGTGAATTTCACCAATGAAACCGAATGCGATGAGGATTAAATCGCGTTCAACACTTGTCAGTGTCATCATTGTAATACAATATTGACACTGACAGCCTTTGAACGCGGTTAAGATGTGCTGATCGCGTTCAGTTTCATTGGTGAAATACACCCTAAGTACCTTCTAACACAATGGAAGCTCTGAGGTTCATATCTTACTAGTGAACCCGCCCTGCTTCGCCCGGGTACAAGGTACGTATTGATGATGCGACGTGTCAAAACATAAATATTGTTGTGTTCTGTCTTAGCCGTCCTCTGTTAATGAGACAACTGACAATTAAACTGACCTATTTGGTAAACTGCCTCTGTAAGTGATATCTCCTCTTTAAGAATAATGCTAGATCCCTTGGGATCCCACTTCTCCAGGTGACACTGTGGGTACTATTTATTATAGAACATTCATTTTTAAAGATTAATGTAATCTAAATTTTAGATGTCATAATTATTCAGATAATGGATAGCCGAGTAAGACTATGGCTCATTCCAGTGTAGTCGACAGAACTCTCTGCCCATTATTCGACACCATGTAAAGAGAGGGGTGTCCTCTTATCGTTCTCGTGTCAGGAACATGTATATTGACGAGGTGGTAATGTTGTGGCAGGCAATCAAAGTGGTGCATGCCGCGGGCTGCTCGGTAGCTCTGTTTGCGCCGGCATGGACGCACGAGGCGCTGTCGTCCGAGAGCAGCGACCACAACGACGTGGCCATGGCCGACGACCTCGACACCTATGGCAGGTTCCTGCTGCGCGACCGCGCCTTCTGGGGCAGCATCTGGCCCTTCCTCAACACCCACCTGCCCTGCCAGATCCCCTTCCAGACGTCTTTCTGCAGGGGGCAGGGCAGCAAGCGCTGGCTCTACGGAGAAGTATGTTTACCCTCTCTGTGAATGCTTTGTGGTCGAATCGCAATAATATTTGATGTACGAGTGTGCCGGCAGATGCTGAGCTTGTCGCCGTGGTTCAACCTGCGTCACCAGCAGTACCAGCCCAACGCGGCGCACGGCCCACACGGCTACCTGCTCACTTCCATCGAGAATCTCGAAAAGGTGAAGAACGTGGTGGAGTACAAAGACAAGAAGGGCATCATGCGCATCCGCACCTCTTTCCTGCAGGCGCGCACCGAGCTGCTGAGCAACAACCACATACAGCCCGTCTCCAGCACCGAGAGAGCGAAATCGGAGCTCAGCAGCAAGAGCCCGGACCGCGCCGACCCGCCCGGGATGTCGACAGTGAAGGCGATAAAAAAAGTGTTCAAACAAAAGCCTCTGAAGATATCAGAATCGGAAGAGGAAAGCACGCCCGCGACAGAAGAGCCCGCGGCGTCGAGCACGACGCCGAGCGCGGCTCCGAGCGCAATGTCGAACGCGGAGCAAGACTCGCCGTCCTTGAACCTGCGCCTGAGCCGCAAGGTCGCGGCGCGCTACGGGCTGGCCTACGTGGCGGACGAGCGCCAGTGCCTGCAGCTGCACTACGACGACGCCTTCTCGGGCGGCGCCAGCCTCATGCTGCACCCGTCCGACACTATGTGCGCCGAGCATCGCTACGCGCGGCTGCTCCACTGCGACTTTCCGTGCGAAGAGGGGCTGATCTTCTGCGTCGTCACGAAGAACGTGCACGAGCACCCCAATCAGACGCTGAACGTCAAGCTGAACATGCGCAATGCGGCGGACCATTACCTGACGGTGGTCCTGACGGGGCGCCCGCTCGCGCATGTCTCTGTGCTGGACGGCAGCTCGACCGGCATCATGCACGTGTACCCGCTGTGCACGGCCGACGAGGAAGTGTTACGCGAGCTGCGCACGTACCTGCTGGTCACGCAGCCCGGCTTCTACGTGCCCATCGACAACCAGTTCGGGTGGACAGTCAGGTCGGTCTCGTTACTCGTACATGTTGTGCTGTGACTGACTCTCTCTTTCCTTGTTACCGTTGCAATACACTCTAAGTAATTGAATAGATTCTTCTGGACAAGTGTCAAACCAGTAATGCAACAAAGCGGCAATCATAGCAAGGAACACATTGACATAACGTTGTTACATTGTTTGTAAATATTCAAAACAAGTTTCCGCCAGAGGCTTCGCCCACGAGATAACAAAAATACATACTAATCTTTTCTCTTTATTAAAACTGTAGATAAAATAAAATCGAGGGTCTTTGTGTAGGTATATAAGTAACTCCTTGTTTGATAAAGTAACTGAATACATAACAATATTATGGCATTTCATGTGCTTTACGTGTTGACGTTCAAACAGCGTCAAGAATAACCTATTCAATTATTTGGAGATTTTAGATTAGACCGTAAAGAAACGAATATTGTATAGAAGCAGATGTATGGTATTATGTGAACATAAGTCCTTTAAAGACAAAGGTTGACTGGTAGAGAATGCCTTGTGGCATTACGCTTAGCCTTTTCCCAACTATATTGGGGTCGGCTTACAGTCTAACCGGATGCTGCGGAATACCAGTATTTTACATGGAGCGACTGCCTATCTGACCTCCACAACTCGTAACAAAATACCCCTTGGCAAGACTCCACTACTATACATGAACTTTGAATAAATATGTAAACAATAGCTGACGATGGATGAGGGCGACAGGTACTACGAGATCCGGGTGCCGGGCGCGCGCCTCACGTCCGTGAACCTGCGCACCGGCTTGTCCGTCGGACCCATCCTGCTGGGACACTTCGGCATCTGCAAAAGAACGTGAGCTATCTTATACAATGATATTATAAGTAAAAAGAGATAGGTAGAATATACACGCTCCGCCAGCGGCAAGCTTGCGGAGCATGCAACATATGCTTAGCTCTTTCGGTTCCAATAATAACGACATGCCGTCCTACTTCCACTTGTCATCTAAAGTTACGTTATTTATGTGTGCGACGGACAATAAGATAAATGCCTCAAAAAACGGACATCATTTTTTTATTATATTAATCGAAACTATGAACAATTTTAAATGCGAGAGTAAAACTCCCGGGCCTTAAATATACTTTAAAACACGCTCGTAAATTGGCTCATATTGAACGATTTTAGGTTCATATTGCAGTGTCTTAATATCATAAATACGAAATCTAAAGTATACTACTAGTATAGTAGTGTAGTAGTCACCAACTGACGCGACATTGAAAAGTTTTTAAAAGAAGCTCCGGATAGTCAGTACATGGCAACAAAGGTCAGTTGAACTTTGTAAATCTAAATGTATCATCTACAGAATTACGTTATTGTTTACAACAAGTCGGTTTATTTCATAGCAAGTGTGTATAAAAGGCTTATGAAACGCGTGTGCATTGATCATTACACACTCCACTACCTTATCGCGCTCATGTTCGGCTCGCGCGAACAATATCGCCTCGAGTGTAATGACCAATACAGCACACACACACACTTGTATCACAATGTACTATTTTATGGGATGTTTAGTGGTTTTGCCAGTGCCTTTATTTACACCTGCGCAGAAAATCCAAAGACAGCGCGATATTTTCCATAAATGTTTTCGTTGTGTGGTTAATTATTATCAAAAATACGAAATCTAAAGTATTGTTATCTACATGTTGAAAAGTTTTACCGCCTCGAATGTAATGACCACCATAGCACACTTGTATCATATACATTATGATACAAGTGTGCTATGTGGGTCATTACATTGCTTGGCTATTAAAACAAGAGTTAAAAATTTTATTCGATATTTTTGGCTTGTCAGAAAAACGCAAAAATAAACGATGTGGTTAAATATTTGAACATTTGTATTTGAGACGGAGCAATAAGGGCAGCTACTATCGCAGACACGCTTATCTGAACACCATAAGGACTATTAAAAAAAAAATTGCTCTGGTTCTAAGCTGAATGGGTTTCTGGGAGTTTTACTCTAGCATTCAAATCAGTGTATACTATCGATTAGAAGAATAAAAATGCGATGTCCGTTTTTAGAGGCATTTATCATACCTGTGGCCACGGTTTGCCGTTTTTGAAGATCGAGTTTCGGGTAAGTAACCTACCCACCTCTTTTTACTATTAATATCATTGATCATACTCATACATTATGTACTTTGCATATAATATAATGGAATGGAATATGTTTATATGCATAGAATGTATATAGATCGGTATATAGCTTGTTAAAAAAAAATAGGTTCCAGGTACCTACATTCTATCATTTGTCATGCAATAGTTTGTACTTATAATATAAATAATACATTTCTAATTGGTGGTTCTAATTCTTTATTCAAAATAAAATAACATGTCTAAAATGCATTCATTTATCGTTCGTGTTACCTACTCCATCTTCAGGCGGGACCAACCTATTTGCATCTGCGTCTATAATAATTAGAATTATGGGGAAAAAACAACACAATAACACAACCGTGTTGTGTTATTGTGTATGATGATACACCCACACATATATCGCCAGTAACTAACGTTGAGGTGGGACCTCAACATTAGTTAGTAAAATGAAAAAAAAACAATCTTTTATAGTTCTAGTCGTGCGCCTCCGTTGTCTGAGAAAAGTTTGGCAAAATTGAAACGAGTGTTCAAATAATTTGTAGTTCTCTAGCAGTATTTCATGAATTTCAAGTTGTGAGTGACGGTTTTATGTAGTTATAGATATCAGCGTAGTGACATCATGGTTAACCTAAAGGTTAATAATAGATCGAATATAATAATAATGCGAAACAAACTGTTTGAACAGAAAAGACGAGAGTTGGATGCGGCTCCAACCTGTAAACACCATAAAGAGTTACGAGGACCGGTGTGTGGCCCAGTGACGCAGCGTCCGCACGGCGCGGCGGCGCGAGACCGACCTTTCAGTAGTACATCCAAACTGTACAAAATAACGGTGCTATTGAAAGTTTTATATTATTATTATTATGTAATTACATAGAATTAAACCCAATTGAATTTATTTATTTTGAATAAAGATTCAAAATAAATAAATTAAAACCACAATGTTATTTTACTAAAGCTTTGATCAATAGGACATTTTAAAAGTGATCGTCGCGCGAATGCACTATTGTTCGAAGTTTTTGTTCGGAGAAACTGAACGCGACCGATCGCGTATTCGCGCGATGATGGTTTTTAAATAGGACGCGCCCGTTAGGTATAACTAAATATATAAATAAAAATAAGTGACAAAAATAAACCGTGCGACGTCAAAAGAAAAAAACAATGACAAAATAATAGTATTTTGCATCCGTGCAGTTATTTTTATTTTATCAAATTTTCACAACCGCGTTCTATTTTATTAACGGTTAATAACTGGTTTACACTCGCATGCACTATTATTTGGTTGTATATCTTCTGCTACCGATCAGCCACATGTCTGTAGGTTTGCTCTTAGTGTTAAGTACTGTTTATCTGCTGGATAGATTTGATTTAGTATTAACGTAACGTAATAACGGTCAATAACAGCGAAACACAGTAAACTGTAGTTCTCCAGCCAAATAAATGTCAACCTTGCGTCAGTTGAAATTAAATAAACTTCTAATAGTCCGAGGGATGATCAACGGACCGTGGTACGCGATTTTGGACTTTATTTTAATGGAAGCAGTGATACTGTGCGCCGCCGGCTCTAAAGCAACTCGTACAGGGTTGCTACTTATTCTGAATTGCTGACACACAGTTGTAGCGCCGGGTCCGTTTATTTGATAGATGATGATAATCTACTTCTACTTACGTCAATTTTTATTTTGTGACTTTTTTGTTTACAGCTACAATACATAAGGCCTGAAGTTCCCTTCGCGGATCAGTTCTCAGCTTTATCGAGGACACACGAAGTTTCTGCATGAAGTATACCTAAGTATTATTATAATCTTGGTACCACATATCCATATTATAGGTACCCATGTACATATTGTAAACATTATAATAAAATAAATGCCATTTTAATGTAATACGGATTTATTAAATACCAGCCTACCTCATAGCATAGCGTACAGCATATTACTAGAGCAACTCGTGTTTTGCAAAAACCCTATCTTTTTCCCGTAACATTGAGAAATGTCTTCAACATTGTCTAATTATCCGTGTCTTCGCAATATCCCTAGGGTTTTCGCAAAGCATCGAGATATCAAATCACCCTACGACACAGATACAAATGCGAATAAAGGCTAGTGCATACTGGCGCAACTTGTCCCGCGACGCGACACCAGTAATTGTTCTACCGTGAAGTTTTCTTGTAATCTGTGAATGCAGATCAAAAGCAGTGGGGGGGACACTTCGCTCTAACAAAAATTAGCACTTTAAAGTTTAATATTTCGCAAACGGATCCTTCAATCCAAAAATGGTTTTAACCAACTCACAATATTTACTACACAATAGAACGACCTTTCCAAAGACACCCCACACTATGGGATAAACGAAAAAAAAAAGATATCCCCACTTTACAAGTACCCTAAAAAAAATATTTTTATGATTTTATGTTACCACTGTCGGCGTCATTAGTATGTATACTCATGCCAAATTACAGCTTTCTAGTACTAACAGTATCTGCGCTAAGCCGGGGACAGACAGACAGACAGACGGACATGGCGAAACTATAAGGGTTCCATGCAGTTGACTACGGAACCCTAAAAAGGGAGCAGCAAAGGAATGAAGATAATGTATTGTGTTGTGACATGGCTGTTTAACTGTTTCGCTTACATGATATAGGAAACTTCTAGCTGTGCGCTACTATATATTATACTATTACTATACATTGAGGTCTTGATCTTTCAGTAATCGCAGTATCGGTCATTTTGGAGTACTCATATGTAGGTATTATGTGAAACTATTGAGATAAACGCACTGATCGACTTCATAAAACGTGAGGTCGATGATCATGTACTAATCGGTTACTAACATTGTTGCAACTCATACATATAGGTAAGTCAATATTTACTTTACTAGACTGTACCTACTTTAGAAAGAAGCGCCTAGTTACAATATATTTACATTTTGAGTTGATATTGCTATGACAGTTTTATCAGGCGTTATTTCTTGTTAAGAATGTGTTTGTTTGTGAGGAAAAGTAGGATCTCTAATTACCCGAATACGCCGACAAAAATTTGGGAATCCTAGATATCTAAGTTTTGTGTTGAACTACTTCCAGGTACAAATCGTTTCCACGTAGATATGTACCCGATACGATGAGTATTTATATTTTTGCGAAGCAAAAAGGAGGGTTATGATTTTGACCGGTATGTGTGTATGTTTATCTGTTCCCTCATAACTTCTAAACTACTTATCATAGTTTGACAAATGAGGTATCGTTGGAATCGTCTTGATCGTCCACTGGCTAAACGCTATGTACGTCACATTAAATTGAATATGGCGCCTTCTAGAGGACAACTCATGCCATTTGTTTTTTACAATGCCATGTTGGGTATCTAATGAAACGGCTTAAGAGGGCTCTTAAGCCGTTACGCTACCTCAGGTTTTTATCTCGCTCGCACCATACTACTCGCGGTCTGAGTGCGAGCGCGACGGAGGCGGCTACAAAACGGCAATAGTTTAAGTAATTGCTTTTTACGGCGAAAATAATGTTATTTTCAAAAAAGTAAAAAACACAGTTACTACTTTATAGTTAGTTCAGTTAGTATGCAAAGTTTCATGATCTAATTTGAAGTATTTTTGGAATAGCAGCGGTTTATTGTTCGGTTTGGAGAACTTTGAATTTTTTTCTATCGAGAAAATTTTATGAAATCATGTTTTCGGCTAACATAGTCGCTAACATTAATCCTCAACTTTAACATATATTTATTTCAAAATTAATGCTGCAGTAGTTTCGCTATAACGGCGGATCTTGCTAAGCTATTTGACGTAGGCACTTAACAAGAACATTAAAAAAAAAAATATAACCCCAAAATAATGAAACTAAAGTTATAAAAACGAAAACCCAACAGATTAAAAATCCGGACACGTCGTAAATGTGACTGTGTCCGTTTTATTTTGTTTGTCTGTGATGCCTTGTTTATACCTTTTTAGTTGGCATTTTTGTCGTAGTTGGGTTTTAGTTTTTAGGTAGGCTTTTTTTTTTGTAATGCACCTAATACTTAATTACTAATTAAATAAATATAAAGAATCATCCCATTACTATTTCTATGGTTTTAATACTATGCTCTTCTTGATAAATGAGACATGAAATTATGCAACTAGGTAGTTATTTTTGCTAACTAAATTCTTTTTCAGTTACTGCATCACTATTATCACAACTATCACACTTTTGTTTTCAAAAGTTGCCGGGAAAATTGGTAAATCCGAGAAAACTGTTTTTTTTATGAGAATTTTTATTGAATTATTGAACTTTGGACAGGAAAACGTCGGTCGGGTCAGCTGTTAGTCAAAATGTAACATAAAGTCGGTAATACGGAATACCGGTATCCATGCTCTACTTGGGATAATGTGTGAGATGTTGGCTCGAGTCAGCACGGCGGTGACGGTGCCCGAATGTCTCACACGAATCACGATAACAGATAAGAACATGTTATTCTCTGGGCAAAATATAAATAAAGAACGACTACCCACTTTTCAGTACCCAATAAAATTTAATTTTTTACCCGACTGCGGGGCTCAAAGCGGGGATACTATATAAAAAACCTCACGTAGTTGGAGACCTCCGATAGGTTATCTCGTATCCACCTTTTTTAAAGTACACTTTTTACGCAGTCGGGTTTTTTATCTATTCTATACTTATAATAAATCTGTAGAAGTGAAAATTCTGTACATTGAAGATATCAAAAAAATAAATGGCAGGGGGTGTTACTAGACCGACACCGAACCCAAAAATTTGATTAAAAAAAATTTTGTCTGTCTGTCTGTCTGTTTGTTCAGGCATCACGCAAAAACTACCGGTTCGATTACGATGAAACTTGGTATAATTATTCTTTAATATCCTGGGCACCACACTGGGTACTTTTTATCCCGGAAAAGTACCCTATCCTACGGTTGGGGGGTGTCAAAGTTTGTATGGAAGAATTTTAACGCGCTGTCCGATTAACTCGAAACTCAATATTTATACTTAAACCCAAAAATTAAGAATAACGTGTATCAGGATTTTTCGAAATTCAACCCCTAAGGGGGTAAAATAAGGGATGAAAGTTTGTATGAAAAATCTTATTCCTTGAGGTAATAAACATGAAACTTCGCACGAATAGTTCTAAATAAATTATAAAGTTTGTAGATTTTTGTTTTTTCTAAATTACCCCCTAAAAGGTTGGGGGGTGTCAATGTTTGTATGGAAGAATTTTAACGCGCTGTCCGATTAACTCGAAACTCAATATTTATACTTAAAACCCATGGGGATGTATGGGGTAATTTCCGACACTCACGCGGGCGAAGCCGCGGGCAGCAGCTAGTATCGCTCTAAGTTTTAGTTCAAACAAATAAACATTTTGATTGATTGACTTGATATGATTTGAACCTAAGAAGATAACATCTACTTATTAATAAATTTAAAAGCATCAATGTTTTGCAAATCATAAGTAGGCTAAGTCCTTCGTTTAATTAATGCTCGTATTTGTTTACAATGGTAAATAACAATGGGATGCATAAAAGAAAGGGTGCACCCTATTGTGTAACACAGAGTTTCAATAACAGTCCGAGAGTTTTGAAGGATATTTCTAATCCATTGCTTCAAAGGTTTGATAAATTCGTCTGCTGAACAACGTAAATAGCGCAATGAACGTGCGCGTGACCTGTCAAAATGAAACCCATTGCGATCAATTATCATTATATGCGTGATGCCATTACCCCAAATAAAATTAAAACGTAGGTACCTAACTAAAATGTACAATGAACACAAACTATTGAACTCAAGGTCAGTTTCTGACGAGACGTTGAGAAGGCAAGTGCATACAAAAACAACAACTGGCATTTATCCTTCAGAGAAGTAGCTATCGTTTCAGTTTTTGAGAACGAACTTTTAAAATGTTTAATTAACACTTATTGTTGTTATTCAAGGTGTGGGGGCATCGACCGACGTTATCTCGCGAAATTGGGTGAGTAGGTACTTTCAGACAAAAGCAGACTTTTTATTGATTAGTCTTGATGTTCGTGTTTACTGTTTGGGTATAGTTAGTGAATACTGTTGTGAGTGAATACCTATGTATTTAGGGACTGAATACGTAGGTACATCAAGTGATGTCACTAATTTTCTTCAAATTCGTGACGTCTGTTTCAAAATGTATAAATAAATGCCAAATTTCAAACTAGGTATATGTTTGTATAAAATAATTACTTAAATAATGTGTACAACTCATCAGTCAAATTAGTCTTCCTCTCTCCTACTTTGGGCCCGACAAGGTCCACAACGACCATGTCTTTGTAAACCTACCACCTAAATTCTCATTGTGGAATGCAATAAATATATTTGAGTATTGAGTAACAAGCGCTCGTGCAGACCAAGCCTGGATTGTACCTACTTGTTGCTGAGGAATGGATGACGATAATGTTCAAATTTTTACTGTTCTGTGAGAGGACAGATTGCAAGGATTTACTTAATTTAGTATTAATGGCTAACTTGCTGTATAAAATTTATATAATAAATAATTTGGGTTGTTATTTCCAAAAAGGATGTGTTACACGGTGGGCGGGTGCGCGGACGCAGGCCCGGCGGGGGTGGCGGTGGCGGCTGCGCTGCAGTTCTTCGCAGCCTCGCAGTGTCTGCTGCAGGAGCCCTACCCAGACCAGGCGGATGTCAATAGTACGTATTGTTACTGAAATGAAAATTAAATGGTGTTCATTTCTGTAAGTAGATCTTATATGACAATTTACACGTATTTTTTTTTGCAATATTTCAAAACAAGATGGCACCGGCATTTCCTAGCTGACTGATCCCTAAGAAGAAATGCCGAAACCAATTCAGAGGACATGGTCTCTTTTAAAGTCCAAACATTAGTTTTTTGGGTTTTTATGTGAGTCTAAAAATGCAGGGCCATGTCTAGAAGATTATTTTAAAGGAATGACCATTGCAGTCTTGAGTTGACCCGAACCTCAACCTGAACACACGGCATGCATGTGGCCAGTCAGGTATAAAGTCAGTATTAAATCTTGCCTGCATTGTACTCACATTCACAGTCAGTTTTCTATACCGATGTCATCAAAAATATCAATTAAAATCAATCAATCAAAATATCAATTCAAAAGTAATTCATAAAAATAAAAATGTCAATATTAAATAATTAATTATAAAACACCCACAGTTTGGTGCTTGGTAGGTGCATTAAGCCATTTTGTCGTTCAAGTAATCTTTAACTTTATAGAAACGTTTTTGTCAGAGTTTCTGTTTAATAAATATTTAAATTTATTGAGGCTTAGTTGTTGGGAGTTTGTTGTAAAAACGTATCTAGGTATTTCGGCACATAAATGAATTACTTAGGTACTAATTTTTGGGAGCCTAGCCGCAGGCATATGCAAATCTTTGTTTCTAGTATTTATGCTATGAATGTCGCTGTGATTATAATATGTTTTGTATTTATAACATTCATTTTTGTATTGTCTAATGTTGAATTACTTACACAAAAAAATACCTTTCGATGACAAATCTTTTATACAAATATACAATCTAACACTAAATAAATGACTAATACAAATAAATACAAACAATCTTTTTTACATACTTACCGAAATCGTTCTCATATTTTACTCTTACTTACCTACCTAATGAGACTGCGACTGTCATTATGTTTATTTATTTAAATTGATCCCTCAACTTAGGTTATAAATTGCTCGAATGGCTCGTTTATACAGCAGAAAATATATAGCCTGAATGTCGGCTGGATTTCCTCACAGGTAGGTAAATGCCATACGTACGACATTGCAATATGAAAATAATAACGGATTTTAAAGATTCCGTAGGCTGCAGAGCTTAGCCGCTTCAACTACTTGTCCACAAGGTCCAATTCCGCCCCACTAGTACAAACTACTACTACTAGTGAGTCACCCCTGCTTCGCACGGTTTTACCGACTTAACAACACACCAAACATGTAAACCTGCCGGAATAAATTATATAAATAATGGTGAAGACCGCTTCACAATTCGTTGCGTGGCTGGTCTAAAAGAACATCGCGGTCTCACTGTCAGACACCAAAACTGACTGTAATCTATCTATACATAAAGGGTGGCCGGAACATTGACGTCCAAAAATAAAATTTAGTTCCCTCGTATCGTGGGGTATCCGAATCACCCCCATGTATGTTCTGCGACTTTTGATAGTTTTCGAGTTATGTTTTTTTGTTTTCAGAATTTTTGAGAATCTTCGAGCTGACTAATTTAAAAACACTTTTACGAGTTTTTTTTTTGCAACTAGGTACTACTGCAGCAAGATAGTCGAGAGTTTGACTTTTGGTTAGACTATCTAGAGTGGGAGCAGTGGAGGAATGGCGACTTAGATCGTCCAAACCAATTGTGTTAGGAAGGTCCGAATGTCGCCATTTGCCGATGCCCAAATTTCTAAGGAACTTCCAAATATCGGCAGGATAAGACGATGTGATATTATTCAGGATGTGGCGGCGTTTAGCGTTGCGTATCATCTGATTACACCGATTCCTAGCAGCCTTAAACAAGGCCCAATTGTCATCCGAGCGGTCCTTTTTAAAATAAATGGATATAAACGACTTTATTTTAATTATTAGGTCCGTTTGAGAGAAAATTCTCAAACTGTAAAAAATCTAAAATTTTGGAGTGTAGTTTTATTTAGTGGTAGCAGGTAATTGTAAAATATTTTAACTGGACTACAGTCCTCTAGAGTGTCAATCTGTCAACTTTACTTCAAGTTCCGCCTCCAGGGGAGAGGGAGAATTAGGGGTGAATTAGCCGCTTACTGGCACAGACCGAATTCCACGCGGGCGGAGCCGCGGGTACAGTCAGAAATTAATATAGAAATCTCGATGTTTTGTCAAATTGTGAAAACATTTCGAAGCTGGAGCGGGTTGCTATTAAAACATAACGGGCGAAATGTGATTTTATAAGAATGATTTGCAGACGGGTCTTGCTACGACTTCATCATTGTGGGCGGCGGCACGGCGGGCTCTGCGCTGGCGGCGCGGCTAACGCAGGAGCTGAGCTTCACCGTGCTGCTGCTGGAGGCCGGCCCCGACCCGCCCCAGGAGAGCATTGTGAGTTCGTACACGTGATCAGACCAAAGGGGAATCTTATGTTTTCAGAAGACCGCCAACATCCTCCTACTGCCTTTACGTATACTAACTTATTTTAGGGTTTATTTTAAAAGGTTAAGATTTGAAACCTCTTGAAATGTATGTTGCATAGGTTGTAAATCAATGGCCATTCTTACATATATTCCTTATTCAAGCATTATTAGCATGTGCGTCAAAAACATTACTCCAAGTTCCAATTTCTTAAAATCAATTTCCAGATACCAGGCTTCAGCTCAACTCTCAGACAGTCCCCTTACGACTGGAACTTCACGACAGTGGACGACGGCTACACGAGCCAGTCGCTGGCGGGCGGCCGGAAGAAGCAGCCGCGCGGCAGGATGCTGGGCGGCAGTGGCAGCCTCAACGGCATGGTGTACGCGCGCGGGCACCCCGTGGACTACTACGAGTGGGCGGACATCGTGGGACATGCTTGGAACTGGACCGACGTACTTCCCTACTTCATGAAGACTGAACAGATGACCGACCACAGGATCGTTAACAACAGCGAGCTCATGCAGTACCACGGAACATGCGGAGAAATTGAAGTATCAGGCACTGATGAACCGGATAGCCCTAACGCAAAGCTCCTGAAGGCCTTTGAAGAATTAGGCTTCGATATAGTTGACGACATGACGTACCCTTACAAGATAGGAGCGGGAATGTTCTCGCACACCATCCGAGATGGACGAAGAGACAGCTCGTTGACTGCTTTGCTTAATAAAGTTCAAAGCAACAAACTCCACGTGTTAAAAGATACGTTAGTGACGAAGATCCTGATAGAGAATAACTCAGCGGTTGGTGTGAAAGCTCTCTCGAATGGAGAAGAATTGTCCTTCTTCGCTAACAAAGAGGTTATTGTATCAGCCGGGACTTTCAACACTCCCAAGCTGTTGATGCTGTCGGGCGTCGGGCCGAAGACTTGCCTCGACGAGTTCGGAATAAATGTGGTTCAAAATCTGCCGGTAGGTGAGGGTCTGAACGACCATGTCATGGTGGTGTTCTACATCGCCGCAAGGAACGGGACTTGTCCGCAAAATGAACGCGATCTCGCCTTTGAAGTGATCAAATACCTATATGATCGCTCAGGGATATTGTCTTATTCCGACAGTATAGGAATATATCTGCCTCAGAAACACAAAGACCCGAACGTACCGTATTTTGCAATTTACCCTTCATGCATCCCTCAAGGACAGTTATCTTATAATGGGTGCATGCGAGACATCGGGTACACGAATGAAACTTGTATGAAGTTAATGAAGGAGAGCGAGCAGAACGAAATCATATCACTTGCCGTGGTGCTGCTGAAGCCGGTGTCGCGAGGCAAGGTCACGCTGGCCTCCACGGACCCGCTGGACGATCCTCTGATATACTCTGGTACTTTTAACAATGTTGCTGATATGGAGGAGTATCCTGAAGCAGTTAAGGTGACTCTGGCATTGGTTAATACGACATATTTCAAGGAGAAAGGTGCTCACGTGGTGGACTTGACCCCAGAGAGTTGTAAGGGTTTGGAGGAGGACGAGAGGCTAAGGTGCCAGGTGCACGAGCTGGCGATGACGGCGTGGCACGCGGTGGGCACGTGTGCGCTGGGCGGCGTGCTGGATGCGACGTTGCGCGTGCGCGGCGTGCGCGGCTTGCGCGTGGTCGACGCCAGCGCTATGCCGGCCGTCATCCGCGGGAACACCAACGCGCCCGTCGTCATGATGGCGGAGAAGGCCGCGCACTTCATCGAGAAGACTTACGGAGTCCACATCTGATATAGGTAAGAGTGAAAGTCTATTAGAAGTGATAATTGTACAAAATGGGACGAAAAAAATGTTTGATGTAGGTAAGGGCTTGTAGACAAAACTGCGATGCGACGTCGCGTCGCTTCGCAAAAATCTGCGACGGCACCCTAATAAGCTTCTGCGTTCCGAATTCGCATCGCATCGCAGTTTTGTGTACAAGCGCTAACACCTAGACAAGTAGGTATTTTTTAATATTTTTACATGACTTAAATACTACAAGTATCTACTATTGTGACGCTTCGATGAATAGATATAAAATGATAATTAAAATGTTGAAAATAACATTTGACAATAAATATACTTATATTTTTTTGTATTTTGTAAACCAATTAAGTAGTATGACCATAATTATAATGAGAAAATTGAATTTTGCAATTAATTTCAAAAACTATTTTCTTACATGTACACCTGAACAATATTGTATTAATATTAATGTACTAACGATAGTTTTGTGCAGTATGTGACACAAGTTTACAATAAATATCTTATCTACTAGTGATTGGTGTAATAATTGATACTTTCGATTTGATCATTGCGTAATGTGCGCTCTCTCTGTATGTACAGTACCTACATACTCGTATGTACAGGATGTGGTGAGAGTACCTACATAGAGGTCGATGTCTTGTTTGTTACATAATGATCATGTTTATATTGATTCAATGTATGGGCAAAACAGCCCGTTACCGGGTGAGATTAGGGATGGGCCGAAATTCGTTTCACATTCGGTTTATACGACTTCGGCTGTTTGAACCGAACTTACGGCCGAAGTTCGGTTCAAATGCCGAACATTCAAAGCAAGAAATTATTAAAATAACTCAACTGTTTCAACTATTAGATATTTATTGTTTGTTTGTTTTTACCTAAGAAACATAAATGTATTCTAAACAGTATCGAAATATTTATATTGCCAAAAATATTATCGCCAGAAATAAATATTTTTAATTTTTATAAAAGTGATTATGAAATTTTATTACCTTTATGTACCTACTGGTACAAAAAACAAGGATTTTTCGTTATCTGACAGGAGTCTGTAACGTTTTTGTTCGAACCTATACATTTCCTTGCAAAAATAACCGAAGTTCGGCCAAAATTTTTATTTTCACCGAATGTTCGGCGGAAGTTCCTATTCGGTTCAAACCACGTTCGGCCAAACCCTAGTAGGTATATTTACTGCATTACTATCTAGACGTATTTACAATGCAACTTATTTACTTCATCTTGGATTTGAGTGACTTTTAGTCTTCACTGCAACTCATCACGGCAACTCTATGTTCCTATGTTCAGCAGAGGAAGTTTTTCCGCTGATATTGCGATAATGTTGTAATAAAGTTTTAAATAATAAGGTAGGTACTCGACACTTCTACAAGTTATTATTGGCCAGCACCCTAATCGCGTAACACACGTTCTTACAATCTGTTTCATTTTGGCAGTTCAACAATATTCTTTGTCTTATTTACGTTGCTGAGCAGATTTTTTTTTGGATCATATGAAGCAATGGATTAGCCATATCCTTCAAAATCATTGAGATTATGATGATCGTGTGTTACGCATTAGGGTGCTGATCGATGCAAACTTACGGCACCTAGGACCTCTAACAAAGAGTGACGTTGTGTCATTTGTTTCACGTAGACTTCCCTCTTTCACACCTCAATTAATATTCTAACTACGTATAACTAATTAGGAATATTCAAATATTATGTTACCCGCACCTACTTGTTAGAGACTAGTAAGGTTATCGTTTCTCGCCATCAAAGGCGAGGGAATGCAACGCGATGTAACCATAACGTAATGTGACACGTTATCATGTGACTTGAATGGGCGATGAGATTGTGTCATACAAAATATGATTGCATTAATAGGTTCTGTATGTGCGAGGTGTGTCACTGCGAGTACGAAGATGTTCCAATAGACGTTGGTAGGTATCTGCTCGGTTTTACATCAGTGAATATTTCGGGAACGCCCGATTACTTACGGATTAGAACTAAGCGCGACAACACCATACGTGATAATAATAGATAATAGTCAGGCCAATGTTGTGAGTTTGTGAACGTAGTTTAAACAACACACGGTAACATCTGGACGTGACAAAGAAGTTCACATTTAAAGCCGGACATGCACCTGCATTTCACTCAACCGATTCAAACCAACCTCAAATGGTAGGTGAAATGATAGCGCGCGAAGCAACGAATGCAAACCGAATAACACGTGGAAAGTGTTCCGCATACACTCATTGTCACGCCAAGTGGTTGTGATAAGCGAAGCGAGCACCACGAGCCACACTATCAGATAGTGAATCAACAGAATGTAGGTGGTGCTGACATTTGCTTCGATCGTTGAAGAGTGGTCACCAACCGTCGTGCGACCTGTGCGAGATTGCTGCTCTTACAAGAACAATATTTTGGGTTTGTTATAGAACCCGTTAAGAATTTCTTTAAATTATTGAAAAAGGACACCCAAAACAGCTGACTTCTAAAAAAAACAATAAAAAAGTTACCACAAACATCGGATCTGACATGTTCCTTTACTTTCTAACGCACGCACCTGCGTTTGACTTGCGCACGCGCCCCTATAGAATTACAGCATCCGGCGCGGACCGGTGCCGGCCGGAAGTGCGGGCAAGAGACAAGGCGGCACAAGACAGCTGATGGTAGGTAACGGTTAATAAGTAGGTTTGTGTTATTTTTGTACGACAGGAAAGGCAGTCAGTCAGTGGGTTGTTGAGACAGACTAGTAGCCTACTACTGTGTATAATATCATGTAGGTAATTGCACTAATATACAAATAATACACTCGACTAAATAATATTCTTAAGCTTTGTTTTGCATTACTAGTATGTGCGCTGAATGAATGAGGAATCCAGCCATAGCTATCAGGTACAGATGCATCATGATTTATGAAGATAAATGACAAATTCATGAAGAATATTATTAACAGTAGTGCTATTCTGTAAAAATCTCATGTTGAAAACATAGGTGAAGTGAGCTTTCAATATTGTCAATCTCTAGTATTAGGATCGAATGACAGCTCACTTTAAGCTCACTTCACCGCAGTTTTCACGGTGAGATTTTTACAGAATCGAGCGGCTGTTCGTGATCTTGCTAGATATTATAAGTGATGAGATTATGATGCTATGAATTAAACTATTACTATAACATGTACGGTTCCTACTCTGAACTCACTCCTTACTTTGTTTAGTTACTTTGACCGTTTAGAATATTTCCAGATTTGGGTAGTTTTGCTTTTAGGGTTTTATATAAATATGTTCTAACAGTAAACGACTGGTAGGTGAGCTAACAACAGTGAGTCACGGTAACGTGCAGGCATGCTAATACAGTTTCTATATGAAAGTTATGTGACTAAAGTAAATATTTTACTTTCCGATTCTAGCGACAAACGTTGTTGGTACTCCTAAGGTGATACCTACTTGTTAGTCTGCTCGGGCTCCAAGCTATAACTGGTAGATGGCAGACTACAGCCTTGCATCCTGTTAAATAAGTCTAAAAGACGAAATAATTCGCCGTTACCCAGGGTTCCCTAGAAATCTAACACACCTGGAACTCTAGATATATTATATATATCCTGTTTACATTATTTCCTCAAATGATCATCTAAATTAATCTGCATGGTCCTCATATTATGACCCACCAAGATTATGTGAGGACATTACAAGAGACTATGACCTCAGAGTTTGCTTTATGTTTCTTAAGAGTATTCGGATAGGAAACACCGACCTCATCTAGTATTAAAACATGATTTATTTTTGACGATGGAAATATCATTTATTTCTTCTCGAGTAAGATTACTTGAATAACTTTTATTGTTAAGTGAACCTTCAGGTTGAAATTCTATAATCCATCCATCGTACATTAGTGTAATATTCAGCATATAACTACCCACTACCAATACATAGGTCATGGCAATTGTCATCTGTGAAGCAACGCTTACCTCCCGTTGTAACACATGCATAAGTTTGAAGCGGTAAGCATAAAGCGGTACTATCATGTTACAGATGGGTCTCAGCTACAAAACATGGGATATTAACATTGCCTCTGGATACTTATGACTATTACGCGGAAGCTGATGATTTTTGGAAAAGAAAAGAGAGAGCAGTTGCCTTCAGTTCATATTTCTGGGCAGAAATTGTTAAGCAAATTGATTTGCTTGAGTTGAACAGAATCCTGAAACACTAAAAAAATTGCTGAGCGGGTATGCGCTCTTTGGGCTAAGCCA
Source organism: Eupsilia transversa (assembly GCA_914767815.1). Lineage (NCBI taxonomy): Eukaryota > Metazoa > Arthropoda > Insecta > Lepidoptera > Noctuidae > Eupsilia > Eupsilia transversa. The sequence continues at coordinate 430,433 of OU611880.1, forward strand.
GAATGCACATGCAAAAGACGGGTTTTCGGCTACTGTCCCATATATACCCGACTGCGGCGAAGCCAAAAAAGGAGGGTTATGTGTTTGCCTATGTTCCCTCGTAACTAATAAACGGCTGAACCGATTTTGATGAATGATATATCGTTAGATCCATCTTTATTGCGCGAGTGTCACTGGATAAATTAAAAAAAGGCGGACTCATGGCGCTAAAATGAATGTGTAAAAAAAACTCCCTTACCTATCGGGTATCAAAATGAAATTATGTACCCAGGCTGATCCTCGCACTAATCTGTTGTCAACAACGCATCAGACGTAAACACTGCATCTGATTGTTCCAGCCGCCGCCGTCGCCCTGCGCCCGCGCCGGTAATGTCCAGCGCTTCCGTGAGAGCCGCTTTCTCTGCATGTGTGACGCTCGTCTGCTAAATACAACTGTGAGCTATCCTGCATCGTGTATAAGTACTAAGTAGTACTAAGTACCAAATTGTTGTAAACTAGTTGAAGGGGTTGTCTATACAATATAAGTCGAAGGCTTCTGTTAGTAGGTTTGGCCATACCTTGCCATCATTTTGTTATCCATTTTTTTTTCTTTTTTATAAATGTCATCTTCTGGATTATCCAAAGTATCGGAACTGTAACCGGAACCAATGGCAAAGTAAGAAATCCCAAAAGTACACAATGTTGTTTTAATATTTTTTTTCGCTTCTTCGTGCGAGATTTTAGAGACGTACCTACAATCAAACCTACGCATATCTAAACTGTGTGAATAACACATAATCACGCGACGCCGAATCTGTTATCAATGAACAGTGGACAACAACAACACAACAGACAGGTGCGCGACTTTCACCGGCGAGTGCAGGCGCATGCGCGTCAGTCGCTGCCGAGAGCCGAGCGCCGCGCACGCGCACATAGTTATGCGCCGACAACATGGCAGACGCCGAGCGAGCCGACACCTACGACGCGAGGGTCACCACGGCCACCGTCTCCAGCCTCAAGTCCGAGGACTCCACTGAGCAGCTCATATGCAAGACTCCTCAGAAGAAAGTTAAGAAAGTGACCAAAGACAAGAGTGTGAGTTCTAAGAGTGTTGAAGCGGGCAGTGATGAACCTACTCGGAGGCGACTGGTGGTGTTTCTGGGGTTGGGGCAGGTGGTGCTCGGCGCCCTGCTGGTGGGTGCCGGGGCGCTGGCCGTGGTGAAGGGTGCCGCCCTGTCGCGGGTGGGCGCCGGACTGTGGGCGGGTTGTGTCGCCGTAGTGGCCGGAGTGGTCGGCGTGCTCGCCGGCATCAATGATTGCTACGGATTGAATGGAGGAAGCAACGGGTGAGTGTCAGCTGGTGGAGAGATCTCTGTGGTGCATCATGCATGTCAGTTATGTGCAATAAACTGGGAGAGAGTTCGTTTGAGTGAATTTATTCAGAGTTGTATGTTTCTTCCAAAGCGATGTGTTTGACGCAACAGAGCATGAATTCGCGACTGTGAAATGACTTTTGCTTAAAGATAATATTATAATGATACACAAACTAAATATGAATAAAATAAAACATTAGGTACATAGTATGCGTTAGTAAACTTATTAAAACGATATGGAAGCGTTTGTTATAAGAGAAACTGTTGTTCATTACGTACAGTTTGTAACTAAGATGTAAATTAAGGAGAAAGTTATCTTTTACGAAATAATTAAACAAACAGGACTTAGATACCACGAGAGAGACTACACTAAATGCTTAATATTTAAGACTTTTACGACATACAAATTGATGTCAATAATATTTTAATTTTCGATAGAATATTCGGGGTTATCTCGCGGTAGTTTTTGCATAACTTATATTTTTTAGCTCGAGGAACTACTTTTACTGGAGACAGTGAACTAGTTTATCAGAATCACGAGCGTAGTGTAAAAAGTTTGTAGGTAGGTAACACAAAAATCTATTTTAAGTGTATCATCTCGTGAACGGTGAACCATAGTCAGTTAGCTGTTATAAGAAATACAGAATACTTTGTCAAACAATATGGAATCAATACCATACATACCATATTGTTGGTCACCGGTTTACTCTTCTTCACAGGACAATCCATGAATATCATGAACAGACACTTTTAACTTCACTTGTTCATGAATCTACCTCGGATCTCCCTATATTTATTTATTTAATACTTCAAGCACAGAAATGTACAGAGGCGGACTTTTCGGCATTTTCTACCAGTCAACCTTTGGGTGATGCAGAGACAAACAGTGGTAGGTGCTATATCGCGGTAACCATTACTTGGGTGTACATAGTTAAGAGAAACATTACTTGCGTGGTCATAGTTAAACCCATAGTTAACTGATTAAGAATTCCCTGATAGAAATAACTGTAGTTCTGAACACTCTTTTATCTACAATTATTCTACAATTCAAGTTTCAACTTACAGTAGAGACTTGTGGAATACGGGGTTCTCATTCGGATTGGTTAAAGTTGTAGTGACAACCATTTGGGTTAAATAGGTTTTTAATATTTTTTTCGACCTTTATATAGATTCCTTTATATTTTGTGAATGTGAGACCGTTGTAGGCACAACAGACTGTCGATTTGCAGACTATTTTCTATTTTTTTAATTTTTTTTAAGTATCTTGTTGACAGGCCTACGCTGTCCTCGCATACCTATTCAAACTGTACATTTAAAGCATTGTAAAACCCATTTATTTTTAAAAGAGTAACCGTGGAGTTTCTTGCCGGCTCTTCTCCATAGGAAACGACCAATAGGAACCGTGCACCTAGATTCTGACGTTTCATAAGTGCCCTTGTAGGTTTATGTGAAATAAAATATTTTGATTTTGATTTTTGATCTAATAATTTAAAAGTTCTAATTCAAAACCAACAGCCATCCAATTAGAGAGTAAGAGAGCTTCCTCGCGAGTCAGCGCAAGCGCATCATTAGCTGATCGGTTGTGTGACGCAACACAAATACTTCATTTATATGCAAACATTGTGATCTATCGCTTATGCAATTGACCAAATCAATTGTTGAGACATGGAATTTATGAAGGCATTAAATAAAGATCGAGAGCGTCTAGCATCTCTGGTTATAAAACATGCGATATACATTTTGAGAAAGCAAGATCTGGACATAGGCGAATCTCAAAAAATGCTGATGGCGAAAAAATTCTAGTCCTGGCGATGTGGCTCTGCCAAAGATACCATCCAAAACATGAAAAATAAAGAGGTGAATGATTATGTGTATCGAAGACCACCATGAACATAACATACCTAATGAACAGGCATCCATCAGTTTAGACAGCGGTGCGCAAGTGACGCAATCTCGGTTTACTTTCATAACAAATAACAACAGTTCAACAGGCTTTGAACTCGTGACCTTTCACTCGAGACCGACATTAGATCGAATGAAAATTCAAAGCGACAAAAACATGGTTTCATTATTGAAGGCAGAAGTTTCTGTGAAAATGCAGAAAGTTTTCAAAAATACCTTTAGGTAGACTTCTTATCGAATTCATTGGAACCCATGGATTGAATTTGAAACCTAATGTTTTGTTGTAAATAAATCTGATTATAGCACTATAACAAGACGAGAATAGACGCAATCAATCGCAATAAATCAAATCAAAACTACAATGCAATGCAACAACGTCAGCTACAAATCCTATGAAGTCTCATATAGAACAACCTGCTACCTAGCCATTCAAAACTTCCTAAGTTCAAAGCATCTTCGGGAAGCATGTAGAAAACATCTTAAAGGTTTAAAGTAACAGAAAATACACCTTTCAATCACAAAATTATTATTATTATTTGTATTGCGGCGTGTACAGCGTCAATCTCCTCCACAATACTAGCATACGTCGTTAACTACAAGAAAGCGTCTTTACCTCGACTTCCACGCTGACCATAAATCCTTCAGTGAGGAAATAGGAAATCAATCGACAACATTCCGCAAACTCGTTGCTATGGCAACCATCAGGTTGTTTGATGAAAGTCCAGCGCTTTCTCTTGGCTGTTGAGTTGCATCTTGTATGATATGTACTTCTGTTATGTAATGTTAAGGTTGGGTGCCTATATGGGCCCGAGTCTGGGTGATAAAGTTTGTAATTAATGGGTTTTCAAATTGAAACACTCTAAGCTTATGAGAAAAAAGTACATAGTAAAAATCAAAATGATTCAGAAAATGTGTGTATATCGTAAATATGTTTGGGCTGGTTGTAACTATAGGATCGCTTAAGGAAATTATAAAAAAGATTGGACCCAATATAGAACCCTGAGGAACACCCTAAAATATCAATCTTAAGAAAGGTTTTGTTTATTAGGTTTGCAACTCTAATAAAATAGTAAAACTAAATGCGGATATCTGTTCGCAGAAAACGTGTATATACTCTTCCAGACAATACTTTAATATCTATAAACCTAATTGAAGATTACCTTCACAATCTCCCTCCACGTTAATATGTGCATTGACCTAAAGGTATTAAACTATTAGAGTACCATTCTTCTTATGATTTCCTTTAATGAACTTTTTGCTGCTACTAAGGAAGCTGACAATAAACTTGATACATTTCCTCCGTCAGATAGATATTAAAGTCACATTAAAAAAAACACATTATAACCGAAGTGATTGAGATCTCAGTTAGAATGCGTTAGACTGTATCTACAGAGAAAAGCGATTAAAAAAACATTAATTTATGAGATAAACATGCAAGTGTAAACTGTGTAAAGTAGCAAAATGTAATATAAAAATTGGTGCGAGAAATTCGCAGTATTCGTAATGAGTTCTTTAACTTCTTAATTTGATTCGCCTCGATTCGAGTTGTATTGGCTTTGTTTCGATGCTTCTTCTTAGTTTAATGAAAGTTATTGATAAACCTGTGATAGTCACCGTTTGTAATATTATCACTTCTCTCAAAAGTTATTTTCCTCATAAAAAGTTTCTTCTTCTGGCAAAAGTTAGTTTCTTCATAAAAAGCTTAATACATCCACATCTCTCACATGATTTGTATTTAATTCCTTATGTCCATACGTTTCCTTGCAAGAAGTGCCCATATCTAGACGTGTGCGCGGGAGTGTCGCGCAGCGGAGCGTGGCGTGTTCCGCTGCGCACGCGCATATGTAAGCGCATGCGACAGCATATACTAGGTGTACTAACTCCGAAATGTGCTCGCTCATTCGATCCGTCATTCTGTAGTCGATTCCCATATCAACCTATATGTATGTATTTTTTTGTCATTTCGGTCAACCAATCACATCAGCTAACATGAGATTAAATTAAAATAGTCGTCCTCCACATATATTTCACATATACAGCGTAGAATATTTTCTTTCATTCATCGTTGTTAGCTATTTTCACCTCTCGTAAGTGCCTACTGGCCGAAATTCCTATCCATGTTTCTTCATGCGTCTATAAAGGATTTTTGAATACTTAAATCTATTTCATCGCTCTCTTCACCCTACTGTTCACCACAAATAACTATAAGCACGAATTTTTCTCCACTGTCAGACACAGCACAGTGTGTCTAGTTGGAACACGGCGCGCGCGCAATGATGCATCTCGGGTACCGTTGCGCCCGCGCTTCCTCGTCGCTGTGTGTTGATCCGTGCCGAGACACGTGTCTGGTACTGTTAACACTATTGTGTCGTCTGGCAGCTGGGAACCACTTCTGGAAGCTGTGAGATATGCTTATTGATTTGCATTTGTACGCTTTTTGTTGCTATAAATTCCTTATTGAATGTGGTGGCTGTATAAGCAAATATTACCGTTTAGAGATGTTTCGAAGTAGGAATATGTACGAAGAAGAAGTATTTGATGGAAGGGCAAAATATCATCTATTAATACATTTTCGTTACACTAAGCAAAAGTAAAACCTAAACAAAATTCCGTTAATAAGATTGGATAATTAAAATAAATCAGTCAAGTAATGATAAAATAAAGAATGCAACGTGAAAGAGAGTATTTTGTCGAACACTAAAGTCTTCACATTTAAACGCAGTTTTTTATCTTGATGATAGATTTAAGTGTTTCTGCAATCGTAACATTTACCGAAACTGCATTTGCGCAAGCAGGCATGTCGTGAGATTCACACACTCACGAGAATTAATTTAGCGAGTTCCTAATATTAATTAAGATGTCGTGTGTCTGTTTATACACAGACTGCTAACAATATGGCGAAATCTTGTCATTTCAACATTCAGATATCTCGGGAACAAGTTAAATTGTATCAAGTCCGTTGTCAAGTCAACGTCTGATACGGTTATGTTAAATACGCCAAGTTGTCGAGGAAAATAAGCTGTTTTGCTTAGATTCGGACAAGTCAGTGTAGATGCAGGCGATTGGCACTTAGTGACTAAAATATTTTGAGATTTAGCATGTCGATATGTTCAATTTACTTACTTATACCAACAATCTTTAACATTTGCAAGATTATCGACATAAAGTGAAGTTAACATAATTATGCAGAAATTCAAGACGTTATTTTTTATAGGAACGAGAACTTCACATGTTTATAATCATATTTTAACATCATTACTGCTATTTTATTGTCAAGTAGGACTGAGAAACCTTTTCAAATATCAAGATTCTATGAATAGCGTTCATAGGGCACTGTGTAGGTATCTATTGTCATTTAGTACCCATTTACCTATGTAATTACGACCAATGTAAGCTACCTAATATATTCAGGACAGATGTTGAAGACTGTTAAAGCTACAATTATGTTGAGGTAACATAATAATTAACTGTTTACAAAATCACGATTAATAAACTGCCATTCATTCCCATTTTAACAGTAACTTTATAAATTATGTTAAGGCCCGGAAGAGGATGATGATGTTCCTAAACCCAAACCTAATCATCTCATGACGTCACTATACCTACCGCTACGTGTGCAGTATTTTGATGACACAGGAAGAGCCTCCATCTTATATTCCCACGTAATACTGAAGCCGACGACATGCCGTCATGTCGAGGAGGGAAACAACTTAGTATCGTGTGCATACGATGACAACTTGTCAACTCTTACGCACTGTAGTTGTACTGTTTATCTCAGAGCTCATTGATGGCGAAAATGTAGTAAACTATGTCATTTTCATTAAGGGTACTGATTTTGTGATGAAGAATCTTGTTCTTGGAATATAGAGTCAGGGAAATATTTTTTAACCAAATTGACTACAAATTCACATCACATATTCAAATCACAAATGACAGTTGCATGAAATGGCTTTAGCACGGCAAATTGACGTAGTGTGTCAACTTGCTGAACAATTAATTTCCCTGACTATACAAAGGACGCCACTGTCGTTTCAGGCACATCTATTTAGTCATTTTCGCAAGGAGTTAATACACCGTTGCATAAATGCAGTAGGAGCTAATAAAAACATTCCTCGATGCCCATGTCTCCTTTGAAGATAAATCTATTCAATATTGAATTCTCATGGACTTGCTAACGAGGACCTTTGAATAATCAAGATATATTCAAGACTCTAAAGTCTGAATTTCTGAGTAGTTACTGTTTCCGAGAATGTCTGAAAAGTTACTGATCTCCAGTCCTCCCAGTATTTACTTGACTGGGGTTTTTTGTTGGTAAATCTTTTACCCTAAAAGTTTAGGTGCATAAAATACACTCGAAAATCGCCTGGCTTCCTCGAGCGTCCTTCTAACCTGACCCGCCAGCCAGGATCATGTTTTTCCACGCTAAGAAGTTCAATTATATCTCCTATTCGTCAAGAGACAACATACAACAAGTATCAACATGAAACGTGATAGGATGCCTCAAGACAAGTGTATGTGGCGCATCTTATGCTTTCACTCGCCCGCGACACGTTGCATCACACGCGCGAATCTGTGTCATAATGTTATCGCAACTCGGTCCATTTTCAAGTGACAATCATGAGAGAAAATAATTAGTTTGTAAAGTGCCGAAAGGGAGATAGTGGCGATCGATGATTGATGTTGAATGAGCGTCGATTTAGTTAAGATACTGTTAAATTATTGGCTGAGCGATCACGGAGGCTGTGATGGAATCTCGTAATAGGTGCTCTCTTGAGTCAGGATTTCTATTTATCTGTAACGAGTTTCTTTACGAGGTGAGATGTGTTGTGTTGGATGCTGGGGCCGAATGCGTTATTATGACGTGACGCTGCCGGTTCTTACGTCACGAGTTCATGACCTACCAATTATAGAGACAAATAAAACACACCGTAATAATAATACTATTCATGTTTTTTAAATACTACGCGTCACGTTTGATGGGGTAATTACTATGCTAAGGAACAGCCTGCTAGTCCTCCTTTATTTTCAAAGTCACCAATTTCTAGTTTCATATTCCACTTCGATATTCGCGAGCCACAATCGAGGCCAGACCTATTGCCATCAATCTCAACGATATAAAACTAATAATTAACAGCTATGCGATAGAGAAAGTATCGACGGTTAGATATCATTTAATTAATGTGACGATGAGCGGCAGACGGGGCGGTGTGGACCCTGAGGGCGTTGAGAAGGCCTTCTCATGACTGTGGGCCACAGTATGCCGCCAAAAGAAACAACATGAAAAGGTATTCATCGCAGTCACCAATTAAACTGATCGCGAACAACACATCTAAACCGAGTTCAAGAGCTGTCAGTGTCATCATTGTAGTGGAATACTGTCAACACTAGAACGCTGTTTAGATGTGCTGATCGCGATCAGTTTCGTTGGTGAAATTAGCCCTTATTAGTTCAGGAAATGATCATAATCACAATCACAACGCTTGTGTTATGTGAATCCTTCAGTTTAGCTAGACGGATGACATCTAATTATCGTTCCATGAAAGTGATCAAAATACCAAGTTTTCACTGAACGTTTCATCGACGTTTATTGGTTAGTTAAATCTAATTGAATAGATGGACTCAAGACGTTCAAACTTTCGCTGCTCAATTACCAAGAGGTCACAGAGGTCGACTCGAAGTCACGACTTCAAATGCAGGGACTAAATATCAACATTAATGCACGTGGCGTGGGTCGCAGGCAATACTTGGCAGGATGATTTCTATTTGGAACATTGAGGCTAAAGACTGTTATTTCACACATTCAGAAAATGTCAAACATCAGGATATCATTCTCCATAATGTGTGCAATACGCCCGTGCAACCGCATTGACATCTTTATCTTGGAAAATGTAACTAAACACATAAATTCGATTCACATTTATTTCGCGTATCCAAAAGCAATTCAATTTTAAATTAAATCAAATCATTTATTACAGTCTAAGATCCAAATTAAGATCGACCTTCACCTCCTTCGACTGCTTACCGGAAGAAAAAAATCTTCAAATAGTATATGTTTAAAAATATTTATTGCAGATAGGTTGCCTAATTTATGTTCATGCAAGCTAACAAAATACACAGAATTCTTTTTATTTGATAAAAAATAATTTTCATCCGGTAAATGGACGAGTGACAGTCGTCTTTAAAAATCTACCCCATGTCACATTCATTATTCACAACTTTTTAAGAAATCATTTTATACAAGTTCAACAAAATTAATGTGGAAATAAAAATCAGTGATAATCAAATACTTGAATGAACAAATAAATATTATCATTACATAAAATAAAAAGATCAACATGCCTCCCATTTTGTGTCACTATTTGTCCTTTCTTTCATTTTGCCAGACTACATGGAGCGCTTTACTAACGCATGTCTTAATTCCAGGAGTCCACTGCTAACTGCGTTCCTGGCTCTGTCGCTGCTGTGCCTGGCTTGTGGTAACAGTGCAGCTGTGCTTGCTGCAACCGGCCTGCAGCGCGACTCCTTGAGGCAGCCCACCACGCACGCCAGCTTCGAGGTGAGTTCATGATGAAGAGCAAACATAAATTATTTGTGGATGATGCGATGTCGGGAACAGTTACGACATTTTAATTGATTCTCAGCTACTCTCGTCGAAGTGATTACATGATAAAGAGCTTATTTCATTAAGCTTTTACGTGTATGGATAATGTTGTCGAGGATGAGTACCTACTGTCATTTGATAGAAGAATGCCACAGGACTTATTCCAAAAAGAGCAAGATTCTAAATTTATTAAAGGAGCAGGCAATTTTGTCATGATCCATGAAACGAGAACAGAACGGCAGCTATGCCTAACTTTTGCTGATGATAAGAAAGCACGCATACGATACGAGCAACATAGTATAAAAAATCCAGTTTGCATGATAAACTAAACTACTCGGCGTTCGACTAGGTACTATCTGTTCTATACGACTCAAGAATAGTGAAACTTTTAACTGAAGCAGATAACATATTTTCCACTCGGCGTACTCCAATAATTGATTCAATTAAACGTTATCAATATTAGCATACAATCTGACATTACATCGGCTGCGAGCTATTTATTGCCCGGCGGTTGGGCAAGCTGCTGGCTGCTACTGCCCGCTACACTTGCCTGCATAAGTAACTCGCTATCAGTCACGTCTATTTGTACTTCAAGATGTTTGCCTAAAACAAGAAAGTGCAAAAGGTTCACAAAGTTAAGCCACTTTTACAAGTCAAGTTTTTGATCAATAGTTTAAAACAAGATGGCGCTGGCATTTTCTAGCTAACTGATCCTTGCTAAGAAATGCCGAAACAAACTCAGAGAAAATGAGTTTCGTACACACGGCTACACATCAAGTTATACATTTCCAGTATAAGCTGACCTCTCATTGTACGGAAATCATATGCAATGCGAGATCAGCCTATACTGGAAATGTATAGCTTGATATGTAGCCGTGTGTACATAATTAAATTGATAAGTCAAGAAGATGGGGCAGCATACTTTTGCGAAATAATAGAAACATAGCGCTCATCAATTCTTCTTATCTGATTTCATATGACAGCGATGTTCAGGCTTTGTCCCTTGTCTTTTTACAAGAGAAAAACTTCTGTATTGTTGCTTTCATGTGACAACGTCTCAATTTGTGAAGTAAGATACTTATAAATATATTTTAATAGAATTACATGCCCCTCCATCACAGTTGATTATATTCTTGACAATGATTATGTAAGCTTACGATACTTTTCGTCGAATAACTGTATAGCTATTTTATTAGCACGTTCAATTCATGAGTTTCCAGCTATAATGAAAGTTTAAATTAATATTTTTGTACGATTTTTAAACAGGAATAACCTGTAACTTAACTATGCTCCATTTACTTTAGCATTAGACAAATAACGGCTAAATAACGACAGTTATTGTGTAATGAAATGACTGCACTTTAGAATTATATTTTTAATGTAAATGGTAAATAGATTACATTGCTTTGTATTTATCGTGAAATAATGGAGTTTATAATACGTTTATATTGAAATAACGAAAGGGTGATATTTGTCTAATCTTAAAATAAATGGAGTATAGTAGGCTTTAAAGTTTCCCAGTAATAAAAATGTGAAGAGGAGGTAACAGTTCCTGCTCATATTGTAACATATTGCAGCACATGTAAGTAGTTAATATATCTCACGTATTACCTAACCCGGGCACTTACTAGCTTATTCTAGGAACCACTAGCTAAACAAATTACTCAACTTTTAGTACTAACGTTAAGTATTTCCTTACTTTCTTTATTTATTTACCTACTTACAGTTAGGTAAATACCTACTCCACCACTAAGTATTTGTGGAGGACGTCGGCTCCTTATTCATCATGTAACATTCCTCGACTTGGGGGGTAGGCTATCAAGGGGAAGCCTTCGCGGTTCTGACAATACCATAGCTCGTACCGCACCAAGTACAAAGCGTAGTTTGTGAAGTGAACAACTAATTAATGTACGTATTTACTGTTAAACAAGACTACATATATGACCTGCAAGGCTGCGATGACAGTACCTATAGTAATATACATTCAGGTAACACTCAATTCCTAACTTTCCTGAATGGTATCGGTTTTCATTAAGTATTGAAACACATGCGCAAGTAGCACTTACTACAATGTACTTAGACAAGAGCATACAACTCGTAAATACATCGTTGTTTACAATTGTACTATCGGCGAGGATGTAAGAAGGCCGCCGGGTGACATGTGCGCTAATGAATAGAACCTGCTAGTACTGCGAGGACATGCGCCGCGGATTGTGCTGGAGCCATGCACTGTACAGCCTTGTTCCACATAGCGAGATACGTGGCATCTTATGTATTATTTAGTTAGAAGTAAATAAACGTTTCGAGTAATGAGGACGTCTAATTATAGATGTAGACGTGCATTTTATTGCCTCTAAACACTCTTAATGATATTATCGTCCGGTCAGAAATGACTCAGAAACGACCTCCTATTATGTTCAGTAACTTAAATAAAAGAGCGGGTGTTCTGAACTAGTAGTACTTACTTAAGGGAATACATGAAACTTTCCTTTAGGAATCGAAAGGATCATATCTTGTATCACTATGAGGTATGAAACTTATCCGTAGTTAGGAGATGCCTTAGAATATATAGGTATTTAAAGCGTCCAAAGAAGTAGCTTGCCTATAAGATATTCGCCAGTATATAATTATGTAAAGACTGCAATAAAGTCACACGCTATCCTCTGCAAATCATTATAATAATTTCCAAAATAATAACAAACATAACTCTCAAACCCACAATTTCTGTGAATCAAATCAACGTATAAGGTTAAAAGTATAATGGGGTGCAAACGAGCGGATGTAGTAGCTCCCCGGTCAAGGCTGACATTACCCGGTGATGCACGTTCGCCGGCTATTACTCGTAATGACACGGCGCGGGCGCACGAATGTTACGTCAATTATCAAGCGGTCACACTCATTAGTTGCCGATGTAATGATAGTAAAGCACGCTTGATACGACGAATAGAAAACTGAAATGTCAGGCGTTTATTCAGCATGTTATTAAACGTGTGGCTATGTCATTTATAGTAGAGGATTATGTTAAATATTACGAATGTATTTGGAATATTTCAATTCAAGGGTAGTATGCATTGAAACATGCCATGATATGAGCAAGTTACATAATGTGCTAACAAATTAGCAATATTCATGTCCAGTGACAAAAATATTCAGTAAAATGTCTAGAAACTTAAATACTATCGTTTGTTCTTGGTAGAATCGGACGGTAAATCTACGTACCTGTACATTTTCTCGTAAAATAAGTGCAGTTGAGTTCAATGCACTGTTACAGCTTCATTAATATTACGACTTACAAAACGTAACGGTGAAGAGAAATTAAAGTAAAAAGAACAATTCTCAGAATACAGTAGGATCCACTTTATTTGAGTAGCTTTAAATGTTTTGCACCGACCAGGTGACACACCCTGTAGTTGTGGTGTACTGATATTATAAACTACAGAAGACGTCGAACTTTTTAAATACGTTTTGATTTGTTATCACCAATTGAGTATACATATATCACCACGTTAGCCAAGCGTTTCCATGAGGCCCATGTAGAACACATATGATGTAGGTAACGGGAGTGTTTGACACCGACATGTGGGTTCCATCTCTCCCAGACGTGTCCATGTAACGGGGAACAGATAATCTATGGGGCTGATTATCTTGTCGCGCGAGTATTAAAAGTCAAACGATATTTATTAACAATATTGTTCTCAAAGGAGCATTTTTCCACACTCCTATGTGATGTGAATGAACTAAGATAACATTGCCAGTTTACAGTTTCATATTAACTGAAAGAATGGTATTGTTTTGAACAAGCGAAGCTAATCAACATAATTAATTAATTAATATTGAAACTTGAAAATGTCATTTGTCTTCTGTGAGTTTGATTTCACTTATTTTAAATTATTGTTCATTTATGGTTTCTCTTAATCATCTTCTATATTTTACTCATTTAACAACAAAGACGAGGCACACATGTATGATAGTTATGTTAGAACGGTACATGAACTCAACACGTCAGTTTGTCAGTCAAACAGATGCTCATTAATTTTACTTCTGTCAGAGGCGCCGCAATATTAAATAACGATAGTTTAATGTCAGATTCATTCGTATAGACATTAAATACAACTCAACACATGTACTTATAAACAATGCTAACAAATGAAGTGATGGGCTGTTTTAGTTTGTAATGTTGGCCACAGAGTATTGAGCACATGATGGTGGTCGCGAGGTCTAAAGGTCGAGGTTGGTGTTGATGGCTCTAATACACAGTTATTATGTATCTATTTAGATCGAGGGCATTTATGGTGTACCATTTAAACTCCATCATTTTAATGTTGTTCAATGCCCCTGTAGGTATGTTATAATTAGAATTGAGAAATTTTATACGTAGTAATTTCGACTTTCTGCAAGATTTCTGTTATTGAACATGTTATTAAAGTTAGTTCAATTGAATTGAAGTTTTTAAGTATCTACACAAGTTACTAAACTCAGTTCAGACATGCTCCTGTTTCTAATGTACCCACTCCTCCAACAGGATGAAATGGAAGCCTGGACCCCAGTCCTCACCAACATCGCCCTCCTCATCATCGCCTCCGTGCACTGCCTGGTCTGCATCATCAGTATCTACCACCTGTCAAAGAGGATCTGCCCCTGCTTCCGCGCCAAGCAAGCGTACGACCACAACCAGTTCGACCCGACCTTCAGGCCTGTGCAGCAGTTCGTGGTCAGCGTGGATGAAGTCAAGAAGGGCCAAGATGTGGAGAGGGTCAGGAACCATGAGCTCTGCAAGGAGCTGGAGGTCAAGTTGCAAGGGGAGACCATGAAGAAGAAGAAGGTGAGCTACATCATTAATGTGTAGGAAACGATCATTTGAAACATGTGCTCCATGTAAAATTGGGAAGAATATGCTGGAAATCTAAAGTAGAAAATCTGTGGTTCATAAAACGCTGAATTAGCCGATTGATTCGTGTCTTAGCCAATAAACAGATTACATAAAATCAATTAAGAGCCGGGTGTTCTTATCTTAACACGTAAAGTTCCCATAATTATTGTGCAAATTTTGACCATAGCTGTGTTCCATAGGAGGAGCCGGAGTACGGCAGCGCCAACAGCAAAGAGAAGCTGGTGACGCGGTGGCTGGGGCGGCACCAGGCGCCGGCGGGGGCGGGCGCGGGCGCGGGGGCGGCGGCTACTGCCCGCCGCCGGGGCGTGCGCAAGCAGCGGAAGCCGCCCCCGCTTGTGCTGCTGCCTGCACATCCTGCTAGCACGGTTAGTGACATATTTTGTGTAGATGAGTCGTTTCTTCGTTCCTGTGCAATCTTAACAGAGCGGTCCTGCTTGTTATGACGTATGTTGTAGTGTAAATCGCTTGGTTATGCCACTTGTTGATTCGGCAATTGGATTCAATTGCAGTGTTTTCAGGTCTGGAAATGAAGTGTCGCCACAACAGACTCAGGAATAATCATTATATATTTTCAGGGATCTAATGTTTGAAACATCGATTTTGATATGTACGTGAGATTATTTCCTGACCGATGACCCACAATCTTACGACAACGATGACTTAGGATTTTTTGCAATAGCATAATTAGTTAATTAGTAAAGTTTACTTAAATACAATAAACTTAAAAATCGAAATAAGATTTCTTGACTTATTGCCAGAACGTTTAAAATATCGTGAAATACTTCGTAACGCAAATTTTATTAACTTTTCGTGTAAATAATGTAGCTGAATAAGCACGGACAGTGAATATTTTTTAGGCAAAATCGTTTAGTGTCCAGTTACTGGTACCGGCTAGTGAAGTGATGCGTCACTCAAATGATATAGTGGTTTTGTAACTACTGTTTTGTTTTCCTTAATAATTTATAATTTTGTATAAATAGTCTGATATTACACGCAACTTACCTATTTTGCCAAAACATGAATATTATTTTTAATGTTTGAATAATACTCTAGTAATTTTACCCACTGAGTTATATTTTCAAACCAAAATTGTAAAGTTCAGCGGAAATTGAAAAAAAATTTACAAAAAAAAAACGGAATTTCATCTTGTTCTCACATTTTCTTCAAATCGAACCTCTACGAGCCAACCGCGCATACAAAAGACATCAACGCGTTCGTCAGCACATTTACTCATTAGCCATGGGAATGTCCACGGAACACGTTCACCATGTTATATTGAAGGACATCACTATTTTGTTCATTAGCTACGATTACATTACTTACGTTTCTTAATTACGTAAATAGATTCGTTCCAGTTTTAGTTAAGTTACTTAACTAAAAGATAGTTAAGTAAAATAATACTTTGTTGTTTTTTCAAACTTTAAATAATCTAAAACAACAAAAATCCTGGAGTCCTGAAGACGCACATTAACATAAACTATTAATAACGTAATAAATGTATATTGTGTGCCCACATTTCGCCTATTAGAGCTAGTCCATGCGATCAACCGGGCCCAAATCCACTTAACCATGACAAGGGGATCTGATCCAGAACAAGACTAAGACACCTGCAAGGCAGTCAAAAATATAGAAGTAGTAACACCAGTTAGTATCGAAATAGCATTTCACAATTAGCATATCAAAATAATAACACAAAACTCTTGTAATGATTACGTGCGTACCCGCTGCGTGGTCGCGTCTGTCCGGACGTGCCCAGCACTAGGGTCAGGTTGACCAACAACCAGCAACAGTCACGACACTGATGTAACGTTAGTTGTAATGAACGCACGTTATCATCACAGTTATTATTGGTAAATAATTGAACATCGTAAGGTTAACGTGTAATCTTCTACGTTATGGAAGGCGCACGAGTTCATTAAATTAAATCTTTTAATTATTATAATAGCAAACGTGATGATTTTAGTATCGTAAACTATAAAAACCTTACGACACAATTACAAAAAAATTACTTGTATTCTAGATAAACCTGTCGCTAAGAAAACATTGTTTTTTTATTAAATCAATCACATTAAAGGTTACTTGTAATGTTTAATTCATGTCACGCACAGTTCTTTCGAGATAATTCGATCTTTGATTCCCAAAAAAATACTGCGAACTAAACAAGACATGCATTACATACATAATAATTATGATATAGCGAAGAATTGTACCTGTTGTTAAATGGTCATATATTTAGATTGATAGATAGGTTACAAAAAACTAAGTTATTCACGACAAAACCCCACTAAGTGCGTACAGCCGTCAGTTACGAGTGTTCCGCATTGCGCGGGCGCAGGTCCTTCCTGAACTGATTGATATGCTGACACGCCCCTTATGTAATCGCAACTTTTTGTAAACATACTGTTGTTGGTTTGTTTGCAAAAAATGTTTTTACTTGAAAATGTATAAATGCGGTTATTTCCTTTTTGAACAATTTTTTTTTTTGCTTTTAACTTACAACTTATATGCATTGCTGAGTATTATGACTCGCTATATAATATCAACAATCTCATATTTATTTGATTCTGCAGCTACATATTTTCCCAATAAAATAACATACACTGTGTCACGGCAACACTAGCCTCAATCAAAGAACTTAGCCCATTTTTGTCCACTGCTGGACATAACAAGACAACATCAAGGCCTCAGTATCTAGTCTGGGCAATCTTCCTTCTTCAGGTTCATCGAACTAACTGTGAGCAACACTATTTCTTTTAAAAGTTTAGTCACTTTTATGAATTAAATTAACATAAATCTACAGCTTGTTTCTCTTTTCTCTTCTCGTGTGTTCGCTGAGAAACTGTAATTCTGGTAGAAACCGAAATAAACAAGAACAAACGCCTGCAAATATTTAGATCGCGGCGCACGCGCAGGACACAGAGTAAGAAAATACAGAAGGGTCACACGATTGATTTAAAGCACGCTAAAATTACAAAATAAAAACCATGCACAAAATTCAACGAATTCAATCATATCAATCAATCTGCCTAGCCTTTACCCAAGGCCTGTTGGGGTCGGCTTCCAGTTTAACTGGATGCTGCTGAATAGCAGTATTTTGCATGGAGCGACTGACTATCTGACCTCCACAACCCAGTAACTGGGTAAGACTGGTTGTAAGACTTTCGGGCTTCTGACGACTCGTAACGACTGTCAAAGATCCACGAATGACAGCCGGGAGCGACGGCTCAACGTACTTTGTGAGGCACGGAGGAGTCTCGGTATGTAAACCCATCCACGGACTAACCCTGGCAAGCTGTTATTATTTAACCACGAGCTCCTCCAAAAAATCAAACACATCATATCGTAGAAAAAATATAATGTAATTCTTAGTTACTCTATAAAGGTCGGCACGATTAACAGAACAGAAGCAACGTTTTTATTTTGTGAACCTTCTCTTTGTATAATAACGAGTATCTTTGAAACTAATTGAGAAAAAATTACATCTCGGTGTAATTGAAATATAAATGTTTGGTAACAAGTAGTAACTATGTAGCTTAGAAACAATTTGAAATATTACTGTTTTGATGAATCAGATTTTTTGTCAGGTTGGTAGTACTTAAGCTGCAAGTTACGTGACTGTAAAACGTGTCAGTTAAATAACTGTGTTTTCTAGAAAAACTGACACCGTGTGACGGCGTGACAGCTTCTTTTAACGCAGTATGATACATTATAATACTGACACTTGACGTTATTGACAAAATAATCTCTTGCAACAAAAAAATGGCATTACCGCATGCAAATTATCATCACAAAAACTGTAGCTTTTTAATTTGGTTACGTAGAACAATTTGTTGATTTAATCATGTTTATCTCGTATCACGTAAAATCCTGCCAAACCCGTAAAAACAGCCTACGCAGTACCTATCTTATACAATATCCTAACAATGGTAATAGTTACTGAGTAGGTTGTTTTTGACTAAATAATATATAAGGTGCTATAAAAATATCTGCCACGGCTTTAATGAGAGGTAGTATTGTGTTTAAAGATAACAATAGTGAAGAAATTTCGTACCCCGGCACAGTTAAATCAATTTGAGAAAATAAAGTAGTTAAATAAACATTGACTCTACTCTGCATAACGTGGTTCACAAATTACGCGCGAAGTGCACTTCGTCAATGAAAACAACTGCTATCTCTTTCCATCTGTTCTGTGAATGAAAACTGAAATCAGCTGACTAGTTCGACACTTGCAAATTTATACGTAAAATTTTTTGTATGAAAAAAAATATGACACATGATCAATAATTTATCTTTACTATTGTAATCTATAAACACAATACTATCTCCCATTGCAGCCGTGGCAGATATTTTTATAGCACCTTATATATAAGCATAACGCATAATTAAGTTTACAGCAAAAAGTTTGTACAACAATATTTATCCGCTAGCGACTCCATAGTTTTTACTGGTTCCATAAATTCAGGAAAAATAATTCGATATAAAAAGAGATATAATCGCCACTCGCGGCGCGTACGCACAATAACTGGTCACTTTCGACAAACGCCCATTGAACACGGATAGGGTTGACAATTGCCTGTATTGACAATATAAAGTAAGTATAGAGACGTTCAATCTCAGAACAGACGTAAGTAAAAAACGAATATACAAATATACAATAGGGCTATACTTAAATATACGTCAACCGCACGTCACTAGTCAATAAACTACAGCCTGGAATACAGGCGCTGTCGAAGTTAAATAGTTAACTATACGTGTAGCGCCCCCTGGGTCTGCTACCATTTGCTGAACAGCAGACTATTAAAAAAAAAACTAATTCAAAATGATTTTTACCACGGCATGTCGAATATACAATACAGAATTTAACCATAATATTGTCAACCCTAGTCAATGTGCGGCAGAGCACGACGCGCACGCAGCACCCTGAGACAAGACGCCAACCATTGAGCACCGGAACCGCTATGAAAAATAAATGATTTGATCTTTCATCAAGACGCTTCACTACTTTTTTGCTGACTGACTATATTTCGACGACTTTATTAGAAGACAGCTTCTGCCCGCGACTTCGTCGGCGTGATATTTATTGCTCCCCCGACCCACCCCGTCACATCTCATCGCCCGCCTGTATCGTTCTTTCCGATTGTTTCTTATTGCTCTGCTCCTAAGGGTCGTAGCGTGATGATAAATAGCCTTCCTCAAGAATTGAGCTATCATATTTTTCAAATGAGAATGGGAGTTCCAGAGATTAGCGCATTCAGACAAACAAACTCATCAGCTTTACTATAATAAAATAGATTAGACGTGAAATATTTGGGGTTTCATCGTGAAAGATCATTATGGAGATCATGTTTATAGTGGAAAGTGCCGATTGAGATATTGAACATTTAGTAGCTTGATTTTCCTATAAGCTGACATTAAAGTTGGCGTTGAAACCGTGTCAGTTAAATTGTCTGTGGAATCACTAATGAAAACCCTCTCAACTCATGGGCCTTTCGAAAAAGGTACATAAATAAATCCAGAGTTGTAAGAAAGCTCAACACTCAATGCCGTTTATGCTTACCTGTCGGCGCGGAAAACATTCTTGTCTTTGAAAGAAGTGCAAATAATGTTCAGTCAGATATGTGAGCAGCCTTACGAGTTTTCCGAAATCGTGAACATAAATATCAGAATTAGATATGCATTCATTGTTATCTGCAAACTACACATACTGGTCAGTGAGATATCCCCGCTCTTAAAGAATTCGCGTCTGTGTATGAGAGCGGAACGGCACAAAAAGCGCGCCGCTATGCGCCCGCGCCGGCGGACGCGAGCTGCGCACGGGGCTTGATTACCGGCTTCATTGATTGTAAGTAACCGATCGTGGCATTAATGTTACCGATAGTTCATCAGAGCTTGAGGTAATTACATTCATTGTCATAAACGCATGTAATCTGTCAGCTATTTTTCATAGCGTTAAACATAGTAGCGTACGTTCAGTTCGTTGGGGACCTACCTAACTCTCTCTGATTCTTTAGTTTTATCACAAGAAAATGCAAAGGACGGCTTATTTGTCAATAAGAAATAAAGTAGGTAAGAACACTTGGTAGATTAGCCTTATCGGGTTTCAGCATATTTGTCAAACTAACACAATGCAACGAAGAGCACACTGACTCACTTCACGAGAACTCGTAGGGCGATGCTGGGACAGATTGAAATCTAAATCTGGTTCTGATTATGACAGCCGGCTATCGTACATCAACTAGTAGCTAAACCCTGATAATAACACCGTTTAGCTGATAAGATCACGATACACGTCTCTGGCGCGTTGCTTCACTTACCATGCATCAGATAACTGGCACAAATGGCCCTAAATACTAACCTCCGTGATGATTTATTGATTGATTCCGACTATTAATTAACTTTATCAATCACACATCAGCGATATTTACATAACTCGTATCCGACAGTCTTAGACTCAATTTAAATATAAATTAGCAGAAATAATTCGCGATGCTGGCAACACACTTTTGAAATATTACTTTATGCTAAATGTCAAACATGGTATTTTCGCACAATAATCTAAATGGAGGTTATTGAACATAATCTAGTCTGGCTTGAAGTGGGTCATAAACGACCACTGGTAATATACTTACTTGATTTATTATTTAGAATATGTTAATTAGTTTATTTTATTGGTTTTTGCGGTAAAGTCTGGGGGCTTGCTTTGGATTAGAAGTCGAAATCTATATTCGAAGTAGAACATAAGATTTTATTTTATACTGGACGTGTGACTGTTCTCATGAACATGAGAATTGCATTTAAATAAAGTGAGTAAGTGGATCCTTGTGCCCGATACCGGGCGTCACCCGCGAGGAGTGCTGCAACCTTACTAACGAGCAGTATTTGCCCGGTATCGATCCTGACAGAATTACACTTAATATTGACACTTGTTAATACGACCAGAGTTGTTACAGAGAGATTATTATTATTTACCATAATTTATTAGGCTACCTAAGTCCGTACTTTTCGGAAACTTTTCTGGTGTAGGATTCTCACACGCAGTGAATCTGTGAGGCTATAACTACATGTTTGCTAGCACTTGACAAATGAGGATTACTTCTAAGTTGTGCACAATAATCACGATAATGTCAAAAACAGAGCTGATAACGACCTTGTCCAATTTCTTTTATCTAATGAAGTTGAATAACAGGGCTAATCAGAGAATTGAAGGAAACCTTTATCCAGCAATTGAATGGGCTTCTATCAGCAGTGGATTTTTATAGTGTGAATCAGTTTTGCCTAAAGTTACAACCATAAAACTTATCGTGTTAATGTCAGAAAATTCTCGAGCGTCCATCCTTGTGCCACATTCCGCGCCCGCCCTGCGAGGTGTGGCGCGACCTTAAAACAAGTGCCAAAATATGCCTACTTCGAACAGCTGTTCATGCTATGTCATACGAGTATTTGTTGTTTGCCCAGCAGTACTTTAAAACTTTCAACAATGTATTGGCCGTTATCTTCGGTAGGTCCACGAATTAGATATTACTTCGTTAATCGGGACGTTACATTGGATGATAATGATTTTTCATTGAGTCTCCTCTACCAACGCAGGCAAATTGATGCAAGCTAGCTTTAGTGTGAATACTGAAAAGCTTTTACCTAATAATAAGCTTTCACAAGTTTGCATTTAAACGTTTACTGACATTGGGGTATGAAATTAGCAACAAGATTACAATGTTTATAAACAAAAAGTGATCATGTTCTGTCTTTGTTTCCCATTATCTAATAGAATAAACAATTCTAATAGCTTTAATCCGTGCTAAGCTTACGGTGTTCTGAGTTCTGATTCTCGTACAATCATTCAAATGGCTGAGCTGTTCGCACAATTAAAACAATAATTATAATCGCATCCGCTGCTCCGAATTAGAGCGCAGTGCGTGCACGCACTCTTTGACAATTATTTGTTGACAAACACACTCGAAATTGAACCCTATCGTCACTTTTATTAAACATAGTTTTAGTTGTCATAATTTGTTAGCTGCGCATTCCAGGATCATCCAAAATTATTATCTGTTCATTTTACGAAAAGGTTTATATTGGTTTGTTTTGCACTTGTTTACGCGCCTGCTTGCCCGTTGCCATGGTAACTGGAGCGAAGATGCTGAATTTATGAAGTTATGTGATTTATAGTACTTACGCTACAGAGATTGATTTAGTGTTATGATTCTAAGGAGGTACGAGTTGTGTTTCATTCATCTGATCATTGCCAGGAGTTTGCACATGGCACGAAGTCCAGTTGTGTTGGAAACACAATTCAATGGGAAAATGTTCTAAATGCCATCTGTTTAGTTCAGTTCATGGAAGACAAATACGTACTTCTACATATTTTCATAATGAAAAAGTTACATGATGTCTGAAATATTTCTGAATGATGAAAATGCCGAGAGTCAATTTTCAAACTTGTTCGTTATTTTACCTAACATAGATTTTATAATATTCCATCAAAATTGTCACGAAATGTCTAAAATTTATAAAATAAAGTCCTATACTTAAATAAACCTCTTATCAGCTCAACAAAGATTTATCTAACTTTCATTCCAATAGAGACCCCATATCATAGCATCACGCCTGTATTCCCCGAAGGGCTAGGCAGAGGCACCCATAGTACACCCACATTTCGCCAGTTATGTTTAAGTCCCATGTATTCCATTAAGAATGTACTACTTATTGCAGTACAAAATAAATCAAGCAAGAAGCGCACATTACCGTGCGTGCCAATAACAGCCTTAAACATTCTGATGGGCAATATTGCCCGCTTAGATTCCTCATATTAACACGATAATCGACCGTTTCCTGCGGGAAAGCTCGCAATTAGCTGCGGATCAAAGGGACCGACCATTCTTAGAGAGAGACAGAGCTTTCCCATCGACAGGGAGGGAGATACTTCAGTGTTTTGTTTTGCTCCCGCGGTTTGTTCGAGCATGTTTTTCAGTTCGTGCGCAATGGTCGTGGTTAATATTAAATTATGGCCTACCAGACGTGCATTTCCGCGATTTGCGAAAAGGATTTTATTTTATCGATCGATTCCATGTTTGGTCGTGTGTTTGTGTTTTGTTGTAATGCTTTATTGAATGTTGTGAGTCCGTGAGAGAAATCCGCCGGCTGAAACATTATTTGTTAAGTTTTGTTGGGCGAGGTTGGACGCACTAACTTGTACTTACCTATTTCAACATTGTCAACATGTTTATAGTAAACAATGACGTAGTTCTTTGACGAGTATCAGCCCTTAACTTTTGACCGCCATTTGAAGACAAACGTTTAATGCGAATCCTCTTAAAAATACCGATTAGAAGTTTAAATTAAAACAAACAAAATCGGCACACTTAGTTATAAGATAGGCCTCACTCGACAGCATAAAGTCTACTATCCGTATCTAATAACATCATCCCAGATAACTCGGCTTCCTCTGTATAATCATCATAAGTACAAACACACAGATAATTACCATAATCTGTACAGCGACATACAGCCTCCGAGAGTCCTGCCGACCCCCGGTTGACTGGCACTCCGGAACATTGACGACGGCCATCCGCCGCATAAATACATACAGATCAGTCATTATATGTAAACATAAGGGCTTTGCTTTCACCGCCATTTGCAATTGTAATGAGAACATCTTAATTTCGCGGCCTGGGAGGTAAGAATGCTTTCTAAACGGTAGCCCGCTTTGGAACACAATGGCTGTAGTGGCTTATTTGCTTTTGACAATGATGCATTGCTAGATTTAACTGTCTGGGGTTTGGTAAAGAATCTATCAGACAGTTCTAAAGCAGATCGTAGATCATGCTGCTCTGTCATAGAAGGAATGAAGTTAACCAATCCTCTTGCACTTTGTTATATTCAAATCAACCATTGACTTGTCTTAATCTTTCTCTAATTTGCCTGATTGTTGAAATGGCATCTTATAGGCTGATAGGTTTAAGGGAGTTCTCCCTACATCATAAACTTCGTAGAGATTTGTTAAGCATGCATCAGCTTCGATATTAACACGGCAATCGTTCTGCCTTCCAAGTGAAATTTCATAAGGCTCACTTCCCTGTTGGTTGGAACCGCAATGTTTCTAAATAACTCAAGTTGTCCAGATTTTGTTTACTTTTCACCTACATTCACTTCTAAAAAACCTATTTGTTCTACACTAAATGTAAATTAATTATTCTATTTGAGAATAAAACAAGTATTTACATACATATGTATGTGATATTGACTTCCTTTTTAGAAACTAGTTTTCACTTAAAACGGATATTTTAATGATGTTAAATTCATTATATTAATTTATGTAAAGATAAAGATAAAAGATAAAGATATTATTACTTAAATTATACGAGGTAAAGCGCTTGTCCGGGTACGAACCCACGACCTACCTACTATAGGTAAGTCGGGCTTACTACTGTTCTGTGATGCAATGCTAGATCTAAGTGTCTGGGGGTTGGTAGAGAATCTATCAGACAGTTCTGAAGGAGACGTAGATAGACAAATAGCAGTTGTTTTTCTTACACTTGATACCCCATTTCCTTCAGTTCCGACACACCGCTCCTAGCCTATCTCCGCGAATTGATGGAAAAAAGTGGTATCGGTGATAGCGCGGGAGGGCCGGGGGCGGTTAGAAACGCAACGATTACAGCACTTTCTCCGATGGCGGAGAAACCAGTCAATTACACACGCCGCCCGGCCTGGCCACTCGTGTGTGACCCCTGGTCAGGCTGACGAGGAGTACCTTCATAAAGGGCAAGTGCACATGAAACTTGCAGTTTTTAACTTTAAGTGTTAGGTATTGCCTAGGTCTGGTATTGCACACTGACTCAATATACCAAATTAAGTAAACATTTCCAGAGAATTTTAAAATCTATAAACCACATACCTACCTCACTCTCTAAGTTCTTTCACCAAACTTACGCAAAACGAAGACAAATCAGCAAAGAATAATCATAAAAAATTAATAAGAACAACAAAAGATCACAAAACAAGACAAGCTATCCCAAGATCACAAAAGATCATGATCATAATCTTTTGTTTCATAATGTCAGTTACGTCATGACAACAGTGTCAATTCGTCAGCGGCATACCGATGAATTAGATAGTGATAGTTAGTTGCTTCTATTATTAGACAGGATAATTACGTGTTGGTAGTTATGTAATCTGTGGTTGTTAAAGACGCTATATGTTTATAGGGAAACACGGCTCGTAGGGATTCATATGCTGACTAAATTAATGATAGAATTCTCCAAATCGCAAAGGAAAACTGAATGAACTGAGAAAGATGAAAATAGAAATAGTATTTCAAAAGCAAGTCGAAGTCTTGAAAAGCAAGCTTCAACTCAACATGAGAAAAATAAGTGTTGACAATATACCGAAAGAAGAAGAACGATTGTGTCCAGACTCCTGACGCTAGTCGGTAGAGCATTTAAGAGAATATAGTATATTGAGTTTTAAAAAGGGTATCTCAAAAGAGGCGATAATTTAAATTAAGCTCGCAACTATGAACGAGCAGGTAAATGACCTCTGATGTAATCTAACTAATTAACAATCCAATCAAATCATTGATTGTTCACTAACACTACAAAAAAATGTAAGTAAAGAAATAAACAGACATTTTTGTGTGTTTCTAGAAAGGCTAAACAATCACGTGTTTAGAGTGACGCAATGTGTAGGACCTTACTGAAGATTGAGTGGTTATAATAAGCTGTCGCTTGGGGCTATGGTCATTATTGCGTACAATGCTACTTGCAGAGTCATCCTCGTTGGGTAATAGTAATGCATTTCTCTTTACTATGTAATGTAACAGTTTATTTGATAATATGAACTCTTGCATACATTACTTAAATCCTCCTCCATTGCTGTATATTTACTTTCTTAGCCTTTATATTCCATCATAACTTCTTCATTTAACTTATTTACAGCCTTTTGTGAGGTTGTCACAGAATTTCTTCACCTATTCAAAGATTTTATACCTCCTTTATGTAGTTGTAGCGAAACTGTCGTCTTGGTTCTGCTACTGCTCCTACTACGAAGGGTGCCTATGAATCTCAACAAAACAACACGGCAGTTTTCAATATTCCATCTCGCTTATTCTAGTTTTAATAAAGTGTCTACGCTTCGTTTCATACTGGTCCATTTGATAAAACATGAAAACCACGATGTAAAAAGAGCTAAAGTTCTTATCTTAATTAAAATCGCGGCTTCATTGTGCACTACTCAGTCAATTAAGGCGCCTTACAACACTGTGTAAACAGCACTTCTACTGGTAAGCTCCTCAATGTCTAGTTTGCATCATGTGAATTATGAAAATGCAGCGTCGCGCAATAAACACAGCATTCAGCAATATGTACTGAAACTGATGGAGCTATTGTGCAGTAGGTGCTGTCATCATCCGTGGCGGTAAATATTCACTATGGACAGTAAAAATAACAGTCTCCCTCGTAAACTGATCGTTATAACTATATTTATTTTGCACAGTATATTAACTATATTCTCGACTGTGTCTATTGTGAGTATATTTGCCAAGCTTAGGAATTTGATCTTGCTGCAGTATGGTAATACCTTAGTATACGCTGGTGTTATTGTGGTAATTTTTTCTCCATGTACTTATTTACATATGTATGTCACTAGTGGTACCTATTTCAAGTAACATTGTTCTCATTGGTGTCGTTTACTTTGCTGCATTACATTTTTTTCCAACTAGATATGTTGTTATTGGTCAGTTTGCGATTGAGCATGGGTAGGAGCCTAGGAGCATAAGTACTTTTTGTCTGTATGCGACTATTAGGATATATCCACGAGATCGCTACTGTCTACCAGCACTTGAAGTGCGGTTTTCGTGTATTGTGCCACTCAGAGTGTTCGTGCATTGAGCTAACAAATCAATAAGTATGAACAATGGGGGCCGATGGCCGCGCGGCGGGAAAGTCTCCGGACACAATGAGCTATTGCGTATCTCCTTAATTGCAACACTTCTGGATGATAGGCTCCGATTTTCAAAGATTTGTTCTCTCATCTAATCTAGCTTTGAAAATATACCAAACCTTTTTATTCGAAAAAATACTAATAGAAACATAGATAAATTAAAAGTTAATATGGGATCGTATTTGCTGCTTTTCTCTTCTATTTTTGTTCTTTTTGTATCAAACTCAGACTCCGACCTTGTGTCTGTTATCTATTTGTCGCATCGAGCGCTGCAGTCTGCACTGTAATATCGTGTCGCGCTAAACACCACGATTGTGCGTAAGTGGTGAGTAGAGCGTTGCAGTCTACTAACAGATATGCAGAGCTGCTTGTTACACACAAACTGCGGGAAACAGGTTACTGGAGTGTTCCACAGCTTGCAGGAAATGTACTGCCGTCTTCCTCTAAGTAATTTCATATGGGTTAATTCAAGCACGTCTGCAATGTAAGGTGAAGATGTTTTTAACACATTCTTTGGCACCAATTTGACATTACTTCATATTTTGCTAATACTAAAATTACATTGGTTGGTGGTACCTAATTTGGTCCTGATTTTGCATTTAAAGGACGAAGACCACTATTCCCAATGATTTCAGTTGTCTCCAGAAAAGTCAGTTCACCCCAAACTTTACTACAGATCATTTATCGACCTTTTCTCGCCCATTCATATCGATCATCGCAAAATCAGCGCGACCGCACAAAGGGACATGTCAGACATGTGTGAACATCATTGTGCCGCTAATTATGACTAATTACTCAATGGCCCAACAAAAACGTGTGTGATGTAATGTGTCTATACTGGCTACCCATGGTCCATACACAGCCAATGTGCCTGGCCTCGAAGGCTTCGACGCTTGAAAGGTTTGACACACTTAGCACAGATAATGGTTTTTCAATACATATGGAGATAAGGACGTGTCCGTTCACCGTATTGATCTCAGGTCCCTTATTGCTACAGATAGTGGAAAATTGTTGGGCTACGATATTGAAAATATTTATTTGAAGATATTTGATTAGTTTGTAATAAACGCTGCTGAACTGAATTAAATTCGAACTTCAGAAAATGGAATGGAATTCAGGTTTTCAAGACACTTTAGTGGCTTAACTATCATCACCATGCATTTGATATGTTGCTAAATTTCTCATTCACATAACATGCGTATAGTACGGACATCATACGTCTAACTGTCCGTGACCAATGTGATCATATTCATAAACTCACTGCGTAACAAACATGTCGATAAACCTCTCCAAATCCCACAGTTGCTTAC
This sequence comes from Eupsilia transversa, assembly GCA_914767815.1. Taxonomy (NCBI): domain Eukaryota; kingdom Metazoa; phylum Arthropoda; class Insecta; order Lepidoptera; family Noctuidae; genus Eupsilia; species Eupsilia transversa. The sequence continues at coordinate 459,425 of OU611880.1, forward strand.
ATAAACTGTAGATACTTATTGTCTTAGTGACCGTCCATTTTCCGGCAAATCACCGCGGCCCCGCAACTAAACTTATTAATTTTGCGTAACAACTAATTATTATCAAACACGGAACACGCCCGCCATCTTGATATTTTGACATAACCATAGTGTTGCCGGTTGCCGGCCAGCTCTATACTTTTGACATAACGCTACGTTTAATTCGAACAATAAAAGACTATTTCTATTGTTTTAAACGTTAGATTATGATAATATTGTGTGTTTGGTCTAGTTCCCGTTAGTTTTGTCATAAAATACAATGTTTTGAATGTTGACTAATTCATTTGATATCTTGGATCTTAGTGGCTATTGTGACAGTTTTTTATTTCTTTTATTAGGTGTTGAATTCTCTTTCTAGTATTGCACTAGCGTGTGTAAAGATTTCTCAGATAAGTGCGTTCTTGTCTATCTAGCCAAAACATAATTAGACAATCTACTTTGTCTAAAAATCGTGGTTTATCTGATTTTTCTTCATTTCTATTCACCTGAAATGTTACAATACAGAACAGCCACAAGAATGAAGGCACACCTAAATGTAATAGCTCGTCTAGTGGAAACGTTTCTGCCAGTGGAAGCAAGTGGACTCATTGCAAAGTGAAGAGACTTGGAGGACCGGTATTTATTTCTTGGAAGTCCGCTCATTCAGCTCGGGAAAGCGATACGTGTTGATATGAAAGTCACAACACATCAGGAAATGTTCGTAGCTTTGATTTATACAAAGATTACTGTAGAATTTAAGAATATAAGTAGCCACTAACTATATTTATCTACTGCACTGAATAAAATAAAAGGCATCTTGCGTAACCCATTAATGATCGGGACGTAGAAATGGTAGGCATGGTTCTGCATTGGGATGCCGAAATAAGGAGTCTAGTAGGCGAATCCGTACATCGTGTTTGTCATCAGATCAGTTATCTGACGCGGAAACAATATAGCTACCTATTTCATCTACAAAAACTTATATTTCCCTGACATTCCTGGATACTGTTGGCTTTAACATGGGTTACCTATGTTAGTCGGTATCATAGGTAGCATTGGTTTTGACGTGATTAATTTATCTGTGCCCAAGCAGGTGTGAGGGCACGGGTGCGCTTGAGCCGGTACGCGGTCTGTGGTACGTCACAAGACCGCTTTCGGTTTCTACAGTGAGAGTGTACCTGCAGCTACCAGTGAATGCATGTACCAGTACGTGCTGCTCACTTAGTGGTCGTAACCACCAAGTGAGCTGCACGGTGGGAAGCTGTCATTTAGTGTCAGAGAGCGATGATGGGAATGGCGGAGTGAGCCGAGCTAGGCAGGTTTAGTGGTGCAAGTAGAAAGATCGTGGTTATAATAAACAATTGCGACTCCTAGTAATATTTCACAGAGCTAGAAAGGCGGTTCCACTTTTAAAATATTTTATTAAAAAAAAGAAGGTATTCTACCTACTTAAAGAGAATATATGGTTGCAGATAACGTTCTCCCAAAATACCGAATCTACGGTATCCTAATGAAACTTATGCTTACATATCTGTTACTGAAATCTTCGGTATTAAGATTTTGAGTATTAATATTATATTTTTTCTTTGTTACAGGTAAGTGAACGCATTACATGCATAATCTGCCTATCGTGTCCCCACTGCTGGGGCACAGGCCTCCTCTCAGTGAGAGGGAGTGGGCCGTAATCTACCACGCCGGCCCAGGGCTTGTTGGTGGATGTCACATGTCTTAAAATTTTCGGTTCTAGGACATACCGGTTTCCTCACGATGTTTTCCTTCACCTTTTTGAGACCAATGTTAAGCACCTGTCTGGGTTCGAACCAACGACCGTAAGTCTGGGCCGAGCCCATTGGGCCACCACTGCTCTCCAAAGTAAGTGAACGATTGTTGAGCTGTTGATCAACTATATTTAAATCCACACACGTAATAAATAACGATAGTATAACTCGCCAATAAACGCCCACTTAACTTTCTTCACATAATTAATGTATTATTGCACTGTGTTACAATCAGTAAGGCAACCCACAGGAAAGGTACAATTATGTCCTAAAAAGCGTGCGGTTTGTACCGGTGTGCGGTGTGCATTGAGCAAGCATTGCGAATGCGATAAAAAACCGCAGGGAACCGCGTCAGTGGAACATGGAGTCCCACACTGCGCACGCGTCAAATGTTTCGACATTTCGTAGAAAATCATGTTTTGTAGCGAAAGCTATTTGTTGACGAAATGTTCGATTAGTTCGGCGAATACCTACCATGGTGTAAGGAGATACTATGACATGTGGTTGTATCATTATTAATATGTTGGGTCTGTGATGTAGACGTTGGGAAATGCTGGAAATGGAGAGAAAGATGCATGAAGTTCGTGTATGCACAGAATGCACACGCTACTATAATTGACTCTGTCTTGTGATGCAACTGTAAGCTCAGTACGAGTAGCTCACAATGCAACTGAAGCAGTAAATAAATATAACTACACTTATGTAAAAGTCATATATATAAGTTTTGGTTTATCGCCTCGGGCACCCCTTAACAACTGACACAACGCGGGCCCTGGCCAACTACGTGTGCCAACCTTATCACCTCTGCCAAACTTCGTTAGCCAATCAAACGTGCTGGTATGTTTAAGGCAGTCTATCATATTGTACATCTTACCCTTCTTGATTGTTATTAATGGGACCAAGGACGCCTTTCTTGAATCAATAAGTCGTGAATTTGAATAAGTAGTATCCTACTCTTACTTGCCTAAAATGGCTATGTTTATGAAATTTTCGCTGCGCTAACTTCACTGCGTTCTCTTATTATTGGGAGAGTATAGAAATACAATACTAGCCCCCACAAATGATACTAAGATCATAAAATTTCGCTAAAACAGATTTAAATAAGAACAGCGGTGAAACTATAAATAAAATATCTATTCACTGACCTAAATATCAAACAACAAACTAATTTCGCGAAAACCTTGCTTTTCTATCATAAATCACTAAAATTAAATATCATAAAAACGTGATACAACTCCAACGAAACGCTAACGGTATGCGAAACTATTATACTAATGATAGATTTGCTATAAAGCTTATTTTTCTACTTGCCGAAAAGCTCTGGCCAGTTCCTCTAAACAAATGATAATACACCTTATTCTTCGTAAGTAAGGTTGATAATACAATGAATATGTTTCGGTTACGTATGGCCCGGTCAGTGCTATTTGATGGATATTAACAAAATGTCAATGATTTGAATGGTTGTGTCAATGATTATAGTAACTGTAGTCGGACTGTGTGTTAAATTTTACAAGTTTTTTTAGAATGAGGACGTTGTATCGGTGCCAAGAGACTGACACGTTGTGGCTGCGGAGGCCTAGAGATTTACGACTGTTTCTGTGTTTAATCATGGATTTGACCTGTGATTTTTGCGTGCCAAATACATAAAGGCGAAAATCAGAAGGCAGCTCCGAATAAATGTAGTACTAATCACAATTACGATCTGTTAAGGCTTATTTGAGAACGAGCAATTTTACGGAACGCCGAACATGTAAAAATACGTTAAGGGAATGTAAGCCAAAGAGATTGCAGTGCAATCTGTGCCATTACCAAAAAGCATAATAACAATAACGAATGGCCAAACTTTCAAAATCTAGAAATACAGACAACCTAATATTTCATGCGCATTTCAAAGTGACCACAATAACTATTCATCTTCATCTATCTGTCGTTGAGCTGTTACAAAACATTCGGCACAAGACAGAGAAGTCCGCGGTACAGAACAATTGCACTCTGACCGTTACTTATTATAGATGACTTATGAACTTTGATTGCGCAAGAGTTGGTTTCGTAGCGAGCATGCGCAGTGCGGCCCGCACCTGTAGCTACGCTAGGCCCGTTTGATCGTCGCTGCTTTTTATCTTAATACTTGTAACTTTTTGATGACCTGTCATCCAAATTTTGTGGTGAAGGAAAACTATAATATAACATCTTCCGATCTAGTAAATCCTAAGCATTAACACCTCCTGCCTTCATGGAAGACCATTTTGCAGAAATTCGTCTGTTTTAAATGCTGCATCTTAAGAAGATGTCAATTTTCCGTTACTTCAGCTTGCAATATGCAACCCAAAAATTAATACCTAAAGGATATAAGTTTGGTCAATTAGATATGAATAAGATAAGATAGGCAGAATGATTACAGAGGCTTCAATAATGTATGATCGTAGTCAGACCCTCAACATAAGGTGTAAACGTTTAGCATGCAGCGCTATAGAAATGATTTATTGTACAGTTTCTAGAATTTGCAAATTCTCAGGATTATGTCGTAAAACAATGTTATGGCACGCTGTGTATCTGTGTAGTGAAGATTAGTGACAATGACAAAATGTTTCGCTAACACTTCGTTCGGTACCGGGATTTTCCTTCCTCCGCTTGTTGCCATGCCTATATACATGCCCAAATATGAAAGTCTATTATCATAACATAACAAAACAAAATTCGCATTCCTAACTGATGATGTCACCTATTAGCTTCCGCAGCTTATTTCAGCGAAGTCCGTGATAGAAGAATTATTACAAGACTGCAAATCATTGCCACATCTATAACAGAGTTTCTTGTTTCTGAACTACCAAATTGCAGAGTTTTATATGTCTTAAGTGTCCCAAACCTGGTCTAAAATGCACGAAATTCAGAGTAAAACCCGCAAGATCGATGTCACTTCAAAGGTGGTTTAAATCACGATCAAAGCTTTCGCAATTTACAAATGTTATACCGGAGTTTAAACACTTTGTAGATCAGTGACGAAGGTGTTTTGTGGGCTTTGTCTTAAATGTTATCAATTAAAATAATGGTATTCAAAAAATTAGTTGAAATTATGGGACCTCCACTGTAACTGGCACCTCTATCAAAATAATTAAACCAAGTGACAAGTAAAAGAAGAACAACTCTTTATTAAAGACTATTGTTCCCAGTCCCATAATATACAGACCTAGGTTACTTTTGTAACAGGATAAACTACATAGTATTTATTATTAAGATAAAGTAAAACAAAACGTTCCATACAGCCAGAGTCGGATACTGTTTGTGAAACACTCGAAGCTGTGTGCAGCACTGCCTGATGCAGTCACGACCTTAGTAATGGCGATCACATAACGTTTTATAGTCATTAACTTTGATTACATTCATCTATTCACGAATCTATGGATACAATGGATATTGTTGAATGATTTACCAGTAATTTATAGATAGCATTTCGTACTGGTAGAGTTCGTTTTGAAATGCTTCATGGTGCATGTAACGAAACGAAATTTTTGTTTGGAAAAACCAATGGAAGGGAAATGGCGCTGATGCTGGTCGAAATAGACATACTAGTGGTACCTAACTGCTATTCATCAACTATTAAATTATCACTCTGCTTGCCAGTATACAAGTCACGCCTTTGCTACATTAAGATCTTCTTTTCGGGTTTCTCCCCCCCACCATTTCGACGAACCCTTTAATTTCTATAAAAACAAAAAGTCTCCGCTTTACTGCGGGTCTGTACCCGCTACGTGTCCAATCTAGGCTCTGCGCGGGCGCAGCTCGTAGGGCCGTCCCTTTCACCTGCACACGCCTGCAACATTCTAGATCACTAAGCGCTGCGGTTACACCTCACACACACCACTAGTATGTTACTTAGGCTTCTTAGATTTTACATGTTATGGTCTTAGGGCTACTTTACTATGTTTTGGGCGAGGAATATGTTCTATCCTTCGTTATGTTGATAGGGTTCCAACCGCAGTTTTCATTGTTCCCTGCTAAAATTGAACGTAACATTAATTTCTTGAAAATTATCCTAAGTTTGTTAGTTTGTTTGTTACGCTTTCACGCTAAAACGGCTGAACGGATTCGGATGAAATTTGGCACATGGGTAGACCATGACTTGGATTAGAACATAGAATACTTTTTATCCCGATATTCCCTCGGGATCGAGACTTATGCGGGTGAAATCGCGGGGCGCAGCTAGTATTAGTACATAAGAAAGTTTTATGGCAAAGGAAAACGACGCGGGGAATACCATACCGTATTGATAAAAGATATTGCTAGAAACCAGGATACAATGGTCTCCAAGTCCATAAAGAAGGAGGATATTGCTAAGCAGTTGAGTGACAAACCTTTTGTATGTTGGTCAAGATCAGAAAGATCAGACCAGTCACCAGTGACCAGTCATTTTAAACTCTATAAATCATTATACATAATATATAAGTCATATTTAAAGTGTCCCAATGTCAACATGTTCAAAAAATTAATGAAATTGTTTTAAACTTTTATTGCTAGTTACGAAAATCAATTAAGATCGCAACTTGATCACTTGAATGTGAATTAAATTTTGAGATAAACGTTAACAGACATGTTGTAATGTCGTATCAACATAATTATAGTGCTGGACATGAGTTAGGACATGACATTAAAGGTAGAGCATGAAGCAATGTGAACGTAAAAACTAGTAAATAATTACGGAGTAGAAGTCTAAACATAGGAAAATATGTAGACGGAACGAGTGTTGATCACCACACGTGTTAAGACTGCGAGAAGGCGATGTCGGGCCAGGTCTAGTCCAGGTTTTTCCAAGCCGGTGTCCTTTGCCACCATCCATGAAAAAATAAATCTTTCGATATACCTACAAAATATGAGATAAGCTGACAAAAGCTTCGTTTTTTTTGTTGTGTTCAGAGGATTGTGGAGATTGGTATTAAAACGCAAATTTTACCAATATTTTTCAGCTTCTTCAATTTCATGCATCACTGAAATTTCTCAAAAGGACATTTACGAGCAGTTTGTCTCGTGAACACCTCATCCATCCTCGTCATACAATATAGTAACAATAGTAAACAGTAAGGAGCAATAAACGAACAATAATGAGATATTTTGTAGTACGGCACTGCGCGGGCGCACCTGTGAGGGAGGAGGGAGGGGGGTTCATACAATTATTTCTCACGCGCGCCGTAACGTACAGACTGACAAAAAGTTACGTCGACACTACATTCTTATTACGTTTTACGAAAGTTTTACTTTTTTTTTGCACATTGTAGATTGATAGTATTGATAGATGCATTTATGTTTGAAGCACGTCTATAGCAGAATTAGCTAATTTACCATCTACCGTTTACGACCGCCCGCGTCGTCTGTCTGTTTTTGCTTAATTTATCGACTTATATCGTGTCGAGGTACTTCGGGGCTCACTTTATTTTCATCGACATAATATATGATGCCGCCTTGTAAAAACATGGTAACAATTACAACGCTTATCGTTCGTTTTCCGATTGCGTGAATCGTGGAAACGCATAGTTTCGCAATCACGCGAACCAAGTGGGAAAATAGCATTCTAAAGCTATCAAGTTTATTATTGATAAAACTACAACATTGTTGCAGTCCTAATCACGAACGGGATCTCATTCAAGATAACATTTTAAATCTGTAGGCTATTAAGCTTCATTCCACTTAGAAATCTAAGACGAGTCTCAAATGGCTAAGTTAAGAAACAAAATTCTTTACTGTTATAACATCCATAAAAATCCACGAAATAAGATCAAAATATCCTAAGGTGGGTCTATGCCCCGTGGCTATTGGGTAAGTCAAAACTATGCGATGATGTCACCCTAACACAACACCAACACCATTATAAAGGAAAGTTTAAAATAAATAATCGCAACGAAACTTAAAAACCAAGTCAATGCTTTTTGATCAGTTTACATTTACATAAGAATGAGAGTAATATCGAGAATGCCTTACTTTTTATACAAAAGAATAAATTAAGTTTCGTCAACCACACATGATCAGAATTGCAAGATTTTTTATTGGGGCACAACTTGTTCGTTACTATTGAATTTTTATTTTTTATTCTCATAACTTTTACCATTAAACTAATAAAGCACTCCTGACTTGTTTGGCTTTTTTGTCAAATCAAATCAAATCATTATTTATTTGACTTATATTTGTTAATCCCGAAAATTCTAACAACCCTTTGAACATTTTTAAATTATTATCTTTGCTGACTGTACCTCTACTAGAACTATTTGAGCAACCTGTTTATTTGGCAACACTGTACCGACAGCAAATAGCAAAGGTCGCATAACTGGTGGAACCAATCGCCAACATTGACCATTATTAGACATAGTCCATGGTGTAACATGGGAGATGATGGTGGCCATTATTGCCTTCGTGAGGTTGGGGAGGTCATCCACGGGGGATTAAGTTGTACAATGTAATTATAGTTGGTATTTGATGGATTGATTGAAGCTATAAAAATATGGGTTGGTATGCAGAACAGAATGTTGAATCTTTAGGTAAACTTACTCAATTTAGCTTTTCGATAAGAAATCTTCTACTTTCAGATGTTGCTCTCCCGTACGATACTACATTTATTAATAAGTTGGCATAATAAAGTCATTATTAGACTTTATTGGCGCTTTCAGTATATGATTATATCAGTATTAACTGCCACAGTTTTTGCTTGGTTCATCATCATCAGCGCCTAATCTTTTTCTAATTATATTGGAATCGATTTTCAGTCAAGTACTCTAGTCTACTTATGGCAATATAAACATTATTATGTACTTATTGACTGATCTTCAGCTGCTCAGTGAGGGTTTTTTTCTTCACTTTTCAGTTTCCACACCTTTCCACAGTTGTCATTAGAACACGATGAACGTAGATTAGACAGGTTTATTAACACCCGATCATTCGTACATTTCATCTCTTTTGTCCGAGTCTATGGATGTCAACATAATAACATAATTAGATCTAGCGGCGCAGGCGCCGCTCGATAGTCTCTATTCGATCGATACGGCTTGTCGTGTCACTTTCACACAAACTTGTGTCCGCTAGAGAAAGTTATGAATTTTATTGTGTTTTATTGTAATCATATAAATTGTTTGCCTTTTATAGACGTTCGATAGTTTTGTTCTGTTTGCTATTGTTATTATATGTATATATAAAAGTAGGCTCATGTCATGAGTTGCCAATTTTTGAAGTGGTTATCGTCGGGGATAGTGCAAAACCGCGAACCTACCATAGGTACAGGCCGCGTATCTGCATTTGATCTAATTTTACAGGGGCAGGTTAAAACTGTTTAATATCGTTATTTTAAGGTAAGTTTTTACTTATATAGTAATAATTGATGTTTTCTTTGTATTTTTACCATAGATTATCCGTTACAATGATTAATTTAACATGAAAATCTTACGAATGCCCGCGAAATTGAAAATTGCCTACATTTGTTAGATACGCGGAATTATCCAATGCTAGATAGTCGGATTTGCACTATCCCCGACGTTATGTGAATTTTGGAAATTCTTTTTCCAAAACCACAGTCCTAGTCGGCTTGGATAGCAATGAGAAAAGCCTTAAATTTTCCCTAGAATCCTGTCTGTGTCAATAGCTAGTCAATAGTAAACAATTTACAAAATGGTTTAAAATCAAAACTCAGTTGTTTTAAAACGACAAACATATTCCTTGATCTGTTCAGAAGTAAGTACTTGTTATAGTACAACAAGCTGAAGCTTCCCGCGATCTCCACGACTATCATATCACATGTCATATGTCTCATCACTAAATCTTTGCAGCGGAATACTAAGTTAGGTTCTAATTAATAACACATTCATCAGCAGAGACTAAATAATGAGGCACACACTCACGCACAAACTGATACTTATTGAAGACAAACAATCTTACAATGTCATCTATATTTACAGCGTAAACTGAAACGCAACATCACACTCACTGAAAGTGACTTTCATCTCAAACTGGTAACAGTAGTAACAACCATCGGTTGCGCAACCCACAGCTCACGGTTACATGCTGCATGTCACCGGTTATCAGCCGGTGCGGTTATGTTGCACAACCCGGTTCCTGTTTCCGGTTGGTCGGTAGCTGTACCTACTACGTTTAACTGTCAAGTATCTACATTATAATTAGGTTATTTATAGTTAGAGGCACTTCGTGATTAATCATAAGGTAGAGGTACCGAGAAGGTAGTCACAGTGAAAATAAGTTTATTTTGGCCAAGCAGTGTTCCTTTTATCTATAGACCAATGACATGTTTAGTTTTTTTATGTAGGTAGATAGTTTATCACTCTTACAAAGGTATATACAACGTTACGATAACTATTGCTACAGTTCCATTCTCTCATTATACCACACACGGCCTACACACCATTTCACTACGGGAAACTATAAAACACACATTATGTTTGCTGTAACAATATTTCACCACAAAAAAAAGAAATTATTACAAAACAACACTCATAAACAAACCTAATCGTTAATGCACAATATTAATAAACAACGAACTCGGTTCACGGCCATTAACTTCTAGTAAATTACTCAAATAACAGTCAGTTTACTTAAAAAACAGTCATCTTTGAGAGCGAAAGTTTAAAATATAGTTCTATATGCATTAATAGATATTTTTATGATCTTATGGTAATGTATGCGACGCAACAGTCCTAAACATCCGCATTCGCAGGTTAACAATGTATTATTTAACGGTTATAGCGGTTATACCTTCGCATTAACCTTTTATATGTAGAAACAAATAAACGAGATCACGCCTATGTTTTATAAGCAAATATTTTACATAATCGGTACTTGTGGTTATGAAATCTGGGTGGTATATGAGTGAGCTCTGAGATTTGATCAGCTGTGCTAATACCGCTTATATTTTAACGTTAAATTGCAGTAAATATTTGAATATCCCATGTATTGAATGGCCTTAGCAATAGTTTGTCAAGGTACAGACTATTGCAAAATTCAGAGATGTGCAATTTCTAAGAACATTTGCGCAGCGCTCGTCAACTAATACAATCTAAAGTGTGCTACAGAAGTGATTGACCTGTCTAAATAAGTGCATTCAACTCGCATACGCACTGCATCACTGCAGCTATACAACCACGTATTCACGTAAATCTGTGCAATGTGCAGATGCGTGCGATGTGCGACAGGCGTTGCGCAAACGCAGCCGACCGGCCGACCTTCCGCACAGACACACTGCGCAATTCTATTCGACAAAGTAGATGAACATAACAGTAGGCCCAGTTTGCTATACTTAGACCTGGAGTCACCAAATGGCGGAACGCGGACCTATTTGTGGTAAACAGTATTTATAACTAAAACTACTATTCTGTGTTAAAACTTAATCTAAACATAAAATAAAATAAAACAGTTTTAGCTTGCACCATTTTACTGCAGAATTCAGACAGATTGTTCAAAGTAAAAAAACATTATTAACATTTTTTTACTTTGCTAGATGGTGATCTCTGGAATAGAATTATTCAGTACCTACGTAATATGTCAAAATAATACTGTGGACATTTGATTGACTTGATGGAGGGACCTGTAGGTATACGGGATACAGTTTATCTAGCAGTGCAACAATCTTCCTTATGTGGTAATAACAAGTACTGGTATCCCTCATAGCCATTTTTGGAAAATAATCAAAGACGTATTATAATCTGTGATTTGAAACTGGTCTCTTTCACCTATGGATCTCGTAGTAATCAATAAATCTTTGAAGTTTCCTGAGCAGCATTAATGCTACCAGTGAACCTTCTTTAAATCTTTCTATATCGTGTGTAAACTCTCGATTAAGCTCAAGCCTTACGTTTGCTATATTTGGTCATTCAGTTCAGGCATTTTAATTATCTATGCAGTTGTTGATAGTTAATATTGACGTAATTATTGGAAATAATCTCGAAATATTTGGCGTTTAACTGTGAAATATGCTGTTATCATGGGCAACCAGCTGGCTACAGCTTCAAAGTAGGTACGGTTATTGTTATGTATTTCAACTTTTCATGAAAGTGAAAGTCTTAATACCAGACCTTAGATAACTGATCTGGTTTATCTTTGTCAAGCAAAAGATGAAACAAATGGAATAGTCAGGTTAGGTCAGTTTGGCTTTATAAAAACATTATTATTTTCAGGATTTTTCACAGTACTCAGTATTTTTCTTATGCAATATTTTAATTTGAAGTTTCCGCAGCTTGAAGTTGGTATCAGGTAGATTTCTTTGCACTTTGTTACCTCTCAAAAATATATTGTTGGGGACCTTGCACTTGAAAGATCGTGTTTAAAGTTCCAAACAGTAGATTTTAAAACGAGAAACAATGTAGCAGACTTCAGTCCATAAAACTAGCCATAACATTGTTCCATGTTCCTTGGGTGTAACATAAAGTGTCCCGTTACGTTACAGCTATGCGAGGTTCTCGCTGCCTCCGCCAGGGGGCGGCCATAATTTATGTCCCCACTTGCTGGTAAGAACCATACCAAGTCTCAGATCACTATCAGTGTTTATTACAAAAACTGCAACTGCGGACAAATTGCAAAATTCCTAACGAAATTGACTAAATTATTACGTGGATTAGGAATTTTAATAGAATGTTGTTTTGATTACAATCGTGTGGGATGATTATTTATTGTTTGGTAGGCCCTTTAACATTTAAGTCTTGAGGTTTATCGAACTTGTGCCTTGACTGCCGGTGTGAACTTAATTTAGAACTTGCTTGAGTGATGGATATAAACTTAAATTAACTCATTAAATATTTCTATTCCGTCCCCGGTCAGCACTAAAGTGAACCATTGTTAGACACACTAAAACACTTTGAAGCCGTGTGTTACTTACTTATGGCTTTACCTACAAATTGCCTATTCAATGTCGGTTCAGCTCGAACGAGTACGTGCACTACCTTGCAAAACACTGGAAATTGCAATGTTTTGATAGCCATGAAGTACTTGGACTCGTATGAACCTACATTGTAGAACTGAATCCAATCACCTCATATAATTCGTTTGGAGAACGATCCTTTGGTGGTTTTGTTACATAGCCGGTCACTTTTTTCGGTTGAATGCCAGCATCATCCCATGTAGGGTCTTGGGTGACCACTGAAAATCAGAGTTGTGCGGTGGGTCCCTCATAGCACAGCATCATGCTGAGTGGAAGCCTTCTTGTCATATTCACGGCCGACGTGCAGCTGCCGACTATTTCTGTTTTGTGCTCTTATGTTTTTGTTTGTTATCAGTTTTCATCAAATAATATTAACTACCGCTGCATACCTACCGTTTTTCATACTATATTTTCCTTAACTGCATTTTACGGGACCTATATAAAGAAAAGGCGCCAGCCAGATCCATGCAATGAAACCACTTTGCACGTGCCTTTTCTGAGAGCTTTCGTTTGTTAAGAAAAGTAAGCCACACGTTTCCAAAATACAAAAATTCTTTACAAAACAATGTCACAAACGCATCGCTAATTACAATTCCGTGAACGTGGGACAGTGACCCGGTAACCATCATATTATATTCACGAGAGCATCATTCTTTGACCTTGGCGTTCACTTTTCACATGGTTGCCGGTTGCCGCCAAAGTTTGCCTATCCCACGTTAAAAGTGAAAAGAAAGTCGCAGACAACTAATTTGTGTGCTGATAGAATATTTGTGAGACTAGTTTATTGTTTTTTCTTTTAAAATGTTTGTTTTGATGTGTTTTTTAATCGAAGTGGTGAGTTCTGACATTTCGATAGGTTTTACGATGTTGATTTCAAAATTATCTCAAACCTAACGAAAGCGGAATATTTAGCACGGCATGAGATTTTCTCATAATTATTATAGCTTGATCCGACACGATAGAAGAAGTAGGCTAATACCTATCATTACCTATGTACACGTGAAAGAGATGAACTTAATAGTTTTACGAATTATCTAATATATGATCATAAAAATTATACCTACAGCTAAGTCAACTGTACAAGTGTGAGGCCTGAGGATTTGAACAACCTTCCATCAGTGAAAAAAACAATATAAACGCATCTTAGAAATGTCACTATCCAATGCAAACATACGGAATATGATAAGAACTAAGTCTTCTACAACAGATCTAATCCCATAGGTACTCGGGTGTAAACAAACACTCTAGTACAACAATCGCCGCCCGCGCATATTACGATCACACCTCACAAAGGACCGGTCGAGCGACTTGCGGCGCGTACGCACTTGTCGCAAGGTCTCTCAATGAGAATGAAGAACTTTAAAACACTAAAAAATAGTCTTTTATTGCAGGGAAAATACGAATACCCATATACAAAATCCTCCATAGATCCATTGTGATCTAGAAATTAGAGGGAGCAGGTGTTAACCAATTGTTAATTAAGTAGGGATTCACAAGGGCTCAGGCTAGCAGTTCCAATCGTTGTCCTAATAGAGAAATACTCAGAAGCATTGAAAGAAGTCCACACTGGTGATGCTGTGAGAGCTATTCCTTGGCTCCTGCAGGCCCTGCATGTGACGACAAATTAATTTGACTGAATGAGGGTTATCTAAACTACAGATAGACAAAAGAAGTACCTACATTCAATGAACTGCAATCAATCATCACTTGTCATTATAGAGGAATGTTGATCTTTCAATCGAGTTCAGGAAATGTGATCTAGTCATAAATACATTGACTGCATAGTTAAATAAATAAATAAATAAACTAGATACTTGGATATAATGCATTGTCACGAAACATTTATGTAAATCATGCATAATGATCTGGTCTCAGTGGCATGTCTGTAAATGTATCAAGGAGGATTGGTTTTGCTTCGTGGGAGTTCAAACCATGCAGTTCTATAATCTAGGTACTTCTTAGTTAAATGTATTTATCCTAATTTAGTACCTAAGTTTAATTCAACTAACCGCTTGGAAAACATCTTATTGATTTCCTTGAATTTCGTAAAAGGGATACAAACGATGATGGATTGCATACCACACACCTACTACCATGTATGTTGAAGATGGTGAATGTCATCATACATGCTACTAATATACCGTAGGTATATGTGCTGTATTATGCGATTATGTCCTCTTAATGGTTCTATGCGGGAGGCCTATGTTGACCGGTGGAAATTTACGAGCTGTTCGCGCTGTTGTTTGAACTACACTTAATATTTTATGCCAAAGGTCATCTATAAAATGGTGCCGATTTATCAAATAACCTCCATAACCTTCTCAAATCTACGAATAGTAATATTTCTCCATCGCAATTTGCTCGAACAGTCCTTATTATCAAAGGACAAGCTAATCTTTGGATATAAACATAGCAGTTGTTAAAAGTATTTCACAATTCGCGAAGATAGTTGAAGATACTGCGGCAGATGAGAATGTGAAGGTTGAGACAATTATATCGGAGGCACAGAATAACTGAGTTCTGTGATGCTGTGCTTAATTAACAGTGTGATGTTATTCATTCAATACCTTTATATCATAAAGAACTATATTGTGATATACATTGAATATGAATATGCAGACACAAGGAACAGTACTAATTGGTTTTTCAAATACTCATATCTAGCTTTTGATTTTGCAATTACCAGACTGAAGACAAAAGTTCATATTTACATAGATCTTCCAATACAAAAAACTTATTGATCTTGAATTAGAATCAAAACCTGCCGTAACCATTAAAACTTACTGAATAGTAGGAAAATAGAGTCGTCAAACATAAAACACAAGACCGCGCTGCGGGTAAAAGCGATCCATATTTTTCCGACGCCGACATTTGAGGCCGCCCGCATTCCACTCCTGCGGTTGAAGTTGTTAGAAAAAACATTATCTCAGCGATAACTATCTGGCCGACGAGGAATTAATGCTGCAACACCCGTAATGGCAACCTACGAGGCTTACTAGATTGTTTTATTCTTGCTTTATCTTAACTTTTATGACTACATTCACATCAACAATATGGCATTAATGTATGTGAAACTACGCGTTTATACATATATAACACAACCGGCTGGTTTTGGGGAAAGCCGTATGTCAAGCTAAAAAACAGTAATAGCGTAGCATAGGCTAAACATCTATCATTTCGTTAGGTAGGGAGGAACCGAAATCGCCGAAAGTAGTGTTAATAATATTGTTCCACAGGTTCTGTGCTTATTGGGATTTCTGCAGCGTTCACAAGGTCCACCTTGTCGGAAGCCCTCCAACGCTACGTCTTCCGGTACGCGATCGCCCCTCCAGAACCTGTCAAACCCATCGGCCATCTGTTCTGCAAGCAATCTGCCCTGCCCACTGCCAACTAACTTAGCAATTCGTCGACGTATATCGGTTACCTTGGTTCTCCTGTGGATCTCTTAATTGCTGATTCGATCACGTAAGGATACTCCAAGCATAGCCCTCTCCATTGTCCTTTGGGTGACTTTTAACCTTCTAAAAAGGAGCATTGTGAGCAACCACGTTTCAGTGCCATAGGTCATCACTGGCAACACGCACTGGTCAAAGTCTTGAGACCCTACGGTATGTGGGACGAGAAGACATTGCGTAGCTTCCCAAACGCTTCCCAGCCGAGTGGGATTCGATGATTGGCCTTTTCTCGACCTACCTAACTGGACAAATTCTAAACGAACAAAATCGTCCACAACTTCGACTATAGCGTCTCCGATCTTCATGAGAGTGGGTGCTACATGGGTATTTTAAACAAACCATGCTGAATGAGTATTCATTATAGATAGTCGCAACAGTCCTAATTCTATCAAATTAAATCACGATGTTTTCCTCAAAAAGTATGAGGATAATCACGCAAGAAGAGAATGTAGAACAATAGGATATGGCCGCTTCCACCAGACGCACACGGTGTGAATTATTCAAAGACCACAGTGTGTCAGTGGTTTAGGAAGTGCGCTGACACACATATTATGGACTATTGTTTTAGATGCAAGCCGCAAATGTAGGGTTCATGTACTTACTTGAGATTACATGGAGCTCACTGATTTGCGATAAATAAGGAAAATGGAAGTGCCTAAATTAAGGGATGTAACTTTTTCGACCAGTGAACTCATAGAAAGCAGAAACCTAAGGGTCTTTCCCTTAGGTTTCTGCTTTCTAAAGTCCTAATAATTTTCGAAGGCCTTTTCTCCGACCAAGTAGCGAAGACCTAAACATATTATGGAAAATAGTTGTTGCAAACTTGTCTTTGACAAACATTTGACAAGCTTAACTGCTGCATTATAGTAGACGAATGTCAAATTCTATACAGTGTGAGTCTTCATAATGTGCACATATCGAAATGGGGGAATCTATGCTTAATTTTATCGACGGAAAAAATAAAAAATAAAATCTAAATAGTTACATTTTTTTTTCCATTTTTTTTTATTTAAAAAAATTCGTCTTATTGATTTTTTTTTACGATTATTGTAAAAATTGATTAAAAAAACAGATTTTTGGACGAAATACCTGTTTATTTTCAATTGAGGGTTTTTTGGGTTTAATTGGGAGGGGTTTTTCCCACAATTTTCATTTTATAAGAACACTTAATTACTACCAATCATTATGGAGTTGAGTTTGTTTCATCGCGATAGATCATTTAAAAGTTACACCGTTTTTTTACATTGGGGTAAAAAATACAAAATAAATAAATATAGATTTTTTTAAATATTTTTTCCGTTTGTCAAATTAAGCATAGAATCCCTCATTTCGATATGTGCACATTATGAAGACTCACACTGTATTAGAAATTCGAGACGCCTAAAGCCTAACATGTGTCACGAGAAATAGACGATTTTTTTATAAGTGAGCATACTGCTCTCACACGATATTCCATCGACAGCCTTCCTACTCGTTAAAGGACATAGTCTTGTCCACTAGTGCGTTTTCGGTCAGCCATAATTAAATATGACAAAAAATCCAATATGGATGTGGCTAATGTCTTTATAATACGCAATTAAGTAGTACACATAAGTTTGGCCTAAAAAAAAATCAATAAGCCTTCAATTTTAAAAGGTCAAGTTTAATCTTCTTTCGACCGTCAGCCCTATTCACCATGTTTGTATGGTCGCGTACAATCGCTAGCATTTCTCTTTAACTTGAAGACCGCATTGTGTGCTCTGCGATTGTTGTGTGCCGACTGGTGTGTTGGTGACCCCTGCGTACTGCCTATTGAGTTCAATACTTCTTATTTTGTTCCTTATTTGTTGTTCTGAGCTTTGTGTAGCTGAATGATGGGTATTTGACCGTTCGTTACAGTAAAGTTAGAATTGGATCGTGTATTTCGGAATGTTATATTCTGATGGTTTCTGGAGTTACACAGCAGTCTTTATATACCTATAGCCTAGAAGATTATTATTATTGTAACGTTTCGTGCTCTCTAAACACCAACCAGTTATTAACTGCATTGTGACCATTAATGATAATTCGTCAAGTGTCAAATTACTCCAATTCACTATTTCCTTGTTACAGCTGGGCCGTGTCCCTGCCGCCTGCATGGTGATGCCGCCGCGGTACGCGACGCTGCCACTGCCGCCTGCGACATACGCACCAGGACCTGTTTACTACCCCGTGCATGACGCTGTAAGTATAACTACTGCTATCTTTTAACTCCTCGTTCTCATAATGGACCCCGTACAATTATAAACCATCACATATTCTCTGATAAAAACTAGATAAAAGGAAACTAGAACACCAACCTATCTACAGTCTATGCAAACAAGATTTAGATGACGACGATAAAATCATACAACCACAATTTTGCTGCTTTTGGCCATAATAACCACAATAAACGGATCAAGGGCGAAATAGAACACTTCTGAGTTGTTCTGATCTCGCTCTACAGTCTATCCGATCTGTCAGTCGCGATCGGCAATGTGCTTTGCAGACAGAAGAGAACCACAAACTGTTGATTTACTTTGACATAACAAATCTTTTGCAGCGCGTGCGCCGTCGTCGATCGCCGCGCGCGACCACGGAGCGGCGTCGTCGCGAGGGTCGCGAGCGAGACTCGCAGCTGGCGAGATCTCTCGAGAGGATCCACCGCAAGAGGCGCGCAGACCGCGACCATATCACCGACGCAGACCTTAAGAGGACCTACACCGGTCTTGATAGGTAACTTACAACATTCATAGAAACCCTACAAAAGTTAAAGAGACTCGTGATAATATTGCATTTAAGAATTGGCGCAATTGGAAACAGAAGCATAACTAAAATTAGCTGAAGCAAAAATACAATGCAGTGCTGAAAAATGAAACGAACCTGTTTTGAATACTTAGTATTGTCAATGTTCCAGGGCATATGCAGAGCAATTCATAGCGGTATGCGATGAGAGCCGTCATGCTGCGGAACAACACGACTCCCTGGCGAGCACGTCTGCCACCAGTGACACCAGCCACTCGCATCAGGAGCTATCCTAACACCCCATGTGGCGCTTTAATACATTTTGTATTCACGAAAATGTATGACACATTTTAAGTCAAAATTAAATTTTCATCCTTCATCGATATAAGAATCGAGATCTATCAACATTTATTGGTTTAGCGGTTCATAAAATAGCGTCAAGTAATTTATACGAACATGTAAATTAATACGAATGATTAGTAACTTTAGTCAGTAAGAGAATTTTAAATACTCCTTGTTTAAGTAAACTAACTGTCTAAGCATATCATACCAAACTTAACAATGTAGCTTTATAAGGTCGCAATACGTTATGATAAATTGTAAATATCTCCACTAACTTTAAGTAAAACATTAATCAAAACACAATTATGAATTTATGATGTTACTATACTCATAGATTATCATTTATCACCCCTAAATCACCTTCATTTCATTCGCCACAACGATCGCATATCATCATGTACCGATTGATGACCAAGTCAATTATAAATCAAAGGTACCAAAAGATTTTGCAATTGATTAGCATGGTATTACAATAAATGTTTTCAGTATTTCTTTACTGACAAACATAGTAGATGTGACTGCCTTAATTATTACAATATCTAGTTTAATTTATATAGATGACATTATAGTGGGCATCATCGGTACTCAAATGCCCTAGCTGAGACATCATTGTCATAACTCAAATTGATTCTTAAATTGATAATGTTTTTCATTTGTGTTTTCTCTTTCATTTATAACATTTACGTTTTGTAACGTTCATCATTTTAAATTATGGTTACGGCAAGAAAGCGGCCAGTCTTTATCAAAATCGTAGGGTTATTTCATTTTTATTCTTTCATTAGTTTACTTTAACTAACATAACTAATAATAAATTGTAAACTTGTACGTATCGTCAAATATCTGTGTTATACTCTATTTTAAGTCTTATTTATGTAGTTTTATCGTCTTTATTTGTGAAGATATTTTTAATGTATGTTATGTAGAATGATTTATTCGTTATGAAGCTATTTCAATTCTAAATCGCATTAGAGGAAGATAATAAAATTATCATGAAAGCTTCTTCACAAATACAGATTAGTTTATATTCTTAGATATTATGTCAAGTATACGTTTGTATATATAAAAAAAATTAAGTCCTATGTACCTAAACGGTGCCAAATTGCGAACCTACGATTGGTGTAAAAATTAACATCTAAATTGTTGCTCAATTTTGTTCATATACAATTGTTTACAAAATTAGAACAAAATACTTTTGTAATAATGAAAGTATTTCTTTTATTTTCAGCTAAGCTAAGCTATTTAATATTGTAGTGTTTCTTTTGTTTATTAGAACCTTTTAACTAACGACTTTTTGTCTTAGCGTAATTTCCAGGGTCTCAATTTTTTGTTACTATTATTTTTCCTACATCTTGTTACCATTTATAAACTTAATTTATTTTTAAATTGCTGACACAACTTTCCTGGAACGTATAATGTTCCCACTGCTGGGACACAGGCCTCCTTTTTCTGTGAGAGGTAGTGGGCCGTAATCCACCATGTGGGCCCAGTGCAGGTTGGATGTCACATGTCTTCGAATTTTTGGTTCTAGTACAGGCCAGTTTCCTCACGATCTGTTTTTCCTTTACCATTTCGAGAGCAGTGGTGATGAAATAATTTCAAAATAAAGTGCCTGCTTGGGTTCAAACCCATGACATACCACTGTTACCACTGGGCCACCACTGCTCGACTTTGTGTCATGCCATTCGTCAAATAATCAAAAGAAAGGAATATATACCTATCTAATATCTATCATGTGTCAGTCTTTCCGGTATTCAAACTATACGTAAACTAGCTATAAGAATTCTTAAAAAAATTATTACAATTTATACTTTTCTATAAGAATTTATATTTTTTTTACATTTAATTATTCTGCGTAAACAAATACTTAGAGACTGTAAAATAATATTGTAAATAAACCTATATACTCTTTAGATCGATGTATATACTTTAAGCTAGGGTTTACGGTGGACAGATGTATTGTGGCTGCTTGTCTATGGTCTACGGCTTCAAAAGGTTATTTATTGTGGACAGATACTGCTTGGATGACGAGACGAATAAATATTACTTTTTATACAATGCTGTTTTTTTCCAACTAGAAACATCGAAGAATCAAATGTCTTCGTGAGAAACAGCTAGATATAGAAAATATTTCATACCATAGAGAGAAAAGTCAGCAAAGTTGACTACTCGGGGTGTACCAGACACCAAGGATATTGTGGCGCCTGAACGACAATGACAAGGAGACGTTGTTGGTAAACACTTGTGAAATTGTATTGACAAAACAAGATGGCAGCGTTAAGGCGCGGGCCCACCGCGATGCACAGAGAGGCTACGCACGTGTATTAAGCTTCGCTTTGTAAGAAAATTTATGTGGTTGTGTCCACTGCAACCCACGGAGAGGCTACGCATGAATTGACGTCATTGATACAAGCGTGGCTTGCTCGAATAGGCGGTTACATAGCTCAACGCTGTTGACGTGGGTCTACGTTTCCACTGGAGTACACGAATATGACCCACGACTATGTACAGCTCACTTATCGCAGCGCAGTTTTGCGTTTTCACGCTATACATAGTCGTGTGTCATATTCGTGTACTCCAGTGGAAACGTAGACCCACGTTGTCAAACAAATTAATACACGCAGCTAAAATGCGCCGCGTGCCCGTGCACAGCATGCGCCGCGGTGGGCCCGCGCCTTTATGCCCCCAGTACACGTTGGGCGAGCCACGCATACACGCAATAAACGACAATCAAACAGCAAATACACGCAAAAAGGCCCAGTATACGTTGGCCGAGCGCTGGCTCGCCCAACGTGTACTGGGGGCTTTAGGTTTGGCTACGCGCCACAATAAACTTGTAGCATTGTACATAATTTGAAGTAGGTAATAAACATCAGACAGATCTACGTACAGATAATAAAAGAAGTAAATCCACCAGCAATTTCCACGTATTTATTACGTAACACCTAAACACCTAATAGAAGTACAAACAACTACGAACAGAAAAACTCCCGAGCGATAAGGTTCAGAAATCAGAACTCGTTGTCGCTGAGTGCGGAGACGCGACCGGGCGCAGCGCTGGGCCGGGCGCTGGTCACGCGCAGCTCACTCTCTGAGGAACTGCCCAGAGAGTCCCCTGCGTCGCCACTTTCCACTCCTGAAGAGAAGATTTTATGTTGAAGAAATTACTTAGTAGCAAGGGCCAGGGCAAGGAATAACGATAAAATTAAAATAACTTAAAAAATTAAAAGGATTTTCTATAAGCATCAACGCACTAGGCATGGTCTGAGTGTGATAGGACCAGAAAGTAGAAAACGGCCGTCAAGTAGCATGGGGATGGCGGGATACACATTTAGGGGCAGGCTAATGACTATTCACATTCTATTCTATTCTCTACTTCACTAAAGGCTATTGACACTTCGGATTCCCAAATTCCAAGCGAGGTTTCAATCAATGTTGGCGGACGCTCAAAGCTGATGTTTTAACAGTGTCCTGACAGTTTCAACTGTTAGATACCACAGATTACTACAAATGGTTCACTCCAAATTTGTACGCGGCGGGCTTGTCTTGGGCCAATTCAGTGGGTGTAAGGTAGTCAGTAGATATTAAGAGTTACGCGAGAAAGAGAGGCAACTTCTAGGTGGATATAACTGTAAGTAATTAGCGCTGCGCGACCTGAATTGCACTTTATTGTGTCGTATCAAGAGTCGCTTTTTATTTAAATGATTTTGTGGAGTGAACCATCTGTAGTAATCTGTGCTGTTACGAAAACACAGCTGCATCCGCAGTTTGCAAAACTCACTTTTTATCGGATGGCTAAAACTAAAACCTTAAAGCATTTTTTGTCTTGGATGCCATTGTGTTTTACGAAAGCACATCATAAGTTTAATTTAATCAATGTTAAGTATAGCTGATCAACTGACCTTCAATAAGATCAGCGAATTCGTCATCATCGGCCGCGGCCAGCGTGCGCGTGGCGGGGCGCGGGCGCGCGCGCGACCAGCGCGGCGGCACCGAGCCGGCGCCTGCGCACGGGGCGGGACTTACACACACACATAACACTTCTGTTCTAAAAAGTTTATCGGGAAATTCCAGTATTGGGTTTTAGCGATGGCACTGCTGAGCAAGTTCAGGTTGAGAAAGTGAGGGAACATAATCCTCCTGTCCTTACGTTGTGTTACGGATGAGATACTCTTCCATGTTTTATTTGATAACCATCCTCTGTCATACATAACTATGTAACTACTAGTGACTAGCGACCGTCGCGCTAATAATGGAAAAACTGGAAAGCGCCCTTTGTCGGCGCGCCCACGCTTTCAGGTTCACCGAACAAAAAATTCTAACAATTTTGTAGTCGCGCGACGAACTCCCTCTAAATAGGACGCGGGGTTATTATACCTCAAATCTTTTTGGCAATCCTAATCTACGTTACTCCACATCACAACATTCTACAAAATATGCACCATGCATGCATACCTATGATATAGACATACCATCGCTAAATACCTAATCTACGAGATTGTCTTTATAAACTTAACTATGAATGAGTTAGCAATAGAAGCAATGCATGACGAACCAAATGAAGTAGCGGCAGACATCATCCTGCCGTCCGAGCTGGCGGCCGGGCCCTTCCCTGCGTTACAAACAGTTTAATGGCAACACATGTTCGCGCTCAAGCTGACAATGTTGAATGAACTGGTCTCATGCTTCTTGATCTTGGCTCCATTCCATTAACAATTGGGAAAGCGTGTAATGTTGGCTAAAGCGCAGGCCACACTGGGAACGAAGAGAAGTTAGTTTAGCTTAGTTCATATAACTGCCACATCTTTTCATACTTCGGTTCATAGTTCGCAGTGTGAACTATGAACATGAGCGACGTTAAACGAACTTAGCTTCATTCCCAGTGAGGCCTGCGCTTCATAAATGCGCATCTCGTTTGGAACTGCTTCTAAAATTATGTCAATTAGTAACAGTTAGAACGTCATGCTGAGGAGATCATTTAATTTCCCCTGTTTCTCCTACATTTAATTTAAGCCTGTAGCCCTTTTTTTGACACCGCAAATTCAAACACCAGGGCCGTCATTGTGGCGGCCACATGTCCCAGGCAACTCAAGCTATACGCAACTGACCCATATTATTCACCAGTAGTTATGGTCTCTGCCCGGGGGCAGGGCTCATCAGTTACAGACAACACTTACTAGATATGGACAGGTCACCGAAGCCCTGCTTGTCGGAGAAGTCGGAGTCGGAGTGCGAGTCGTCCTCGTCGCGGATCTCGTCCAGCGAGTCGCGCGCCGCCATGCTGCCGAATGCACGACGAGCCTCCGCCGCCGCTGTGCCTATAGATGGGAATATGGCGGTCATATACTTACATCTTTTGAAATATTTTATTTCATGGCTGACATCAAACGTTAGATCTAGAGACCACCAAGAATCAGAGGTTAGTTCTAGAGACCACCAAGAATCAGGGGTTAGTTCTAGAGACCACCAATAATCAGAAGTTAGTTCTAGAGACCACCAACAATCAGAGGTTAATTCTAGAGACCACCAAGAATAGCGGTTAGTTCTAGAGCCCTCCAAGAATCAGCGGTTAGTTCTAGAGACCACCAAGAATCAGAGGTTAGTTCTAGAGACCACCAAGAATCAGAGGTTAGTTCTAAAGACCACCAAGAATCAGAGGTGAGTTCTAGAGACCACCAAGAATCAGAGGTTAGTTCTAAAGACCACCAAGAATCAGAGGTTAGTTCTAGAGACCACCAAGAATCAGAGGTTAGTTCTAGAGACCACCAAGAATCAGAGGTTAGTTCTAGAGACCACCAAGAATAAGAGGTAAGTTCTAGAGACCACCAACAATCAGAGGGTATAAGACCACCAAGAATCAGAGGTTAGTTCTACAGACCACCAAGAATCAGAGGTTAGTTCTAGAGACCACCAAGAATCAGCGGTTAGTTCTAGAGAACACCAAGAATCCGCCTTCCTTATCATCAAGCCAGTTGCAAACCGTTACACTCTATAAAATCCATAGGTACCTATTAAACTAAAAACATGGAACTCTCAGCTAAATAATACCTAGTCCCAAAATTTCTCGCCACTATTTATAATCTATCTTAGCACTCAATGTGTGTCGTCCACTGTAAGTGTGGAGGCAAGTTGAAAACAGCAGCTACACTCTACAGTATGAGTCAGTTGCTCATGATCTCAAGCTCAGATCTGAATATCAAGCTCAATGATATTTCTCGTTATCACTAATAATGACTGACCTGCTGTTTTAATCCTCAGCCGTGTCTTAGGTCGGGTGGCTGGTCTCGGCTGCTTCACTTCACTCAAGTCCTTGCCGTCATCACTGGAGTCCATGTCATCTACAAAATATAAGTATTTTCTAATTTTTCTTTACATTTCCATTTGCCTATAAAATGAGTAACCCTGAGTACAGACCAGAATCGCTTAGTTTCCCTAGAACATCTTCAGCTTCATACTTGTGAATGAGCTGCATTATTGCAGCTTGCTGTTCTTCAGCTGCCTGCAAACAAACGATCACCACAATATAAGAACCAATAAGAGCTCAGGCTTAGCCAAGAACCCTCCGTTTACTCGAGATCGGCATGAATGTAAAATAAAATGAGGCATCCCCTACAGTAGCTCACCTCAGCCTGAGCACTCTCAAGCACGCTGAGCTGATGCTTCAGCGCCTCGACACAGCGATACCGCAGCACGTACTGATCCCACAGCTGTTCTATCTCAATCTCCAGAGCTGTCAGCTCACCCTGATAGGCTGGTCTGGAATTATTAAGAATCATTTAAACGTGCGTCTAATAAATCGCAGCTGAATTTATTCCCGACTATTGTCGACGCTTAGCAGCGAAAACTCCGAATGGATGGTTCGGAAGACCTTTTTTATGAGAAGCCGAAGATAGTTTTTTTTACTGACTAAAATCACATTGTGGCCCATGGCAAGCACCAAAGTACTATCAGCGAAACGCACCGTAGAAAGTTACGGACTTCTTTCTAGCACGTTTAACCGGGTCGGTATCAGAATGACTGGATCGCAAATTGACCACGTCGCTCTTAGTCCTAATCTCAAAATGTCTAAATCTCAAAATACCTAAGTCGCAAAATGACTACATCGCAAAAAGTCCAAACAGTTTTGTAGGTACCTATACATACAGGCTTGATATCAGAATGACTGGATATTGTTTTAAAATAATTATACACCATAAAATAATTCTTTATTCTTCTTATTTCTAATATTAATTATTTGTAATTTAACCTGTGTTTTAGGATATAAACATTTATTGTGTATAATTATTTTAAGGGAATTAATTTTTATTTTTTTCGCTCAGTAAGTAATATAATTAAACTAAAATGAATGTTGAATGCCGTAAATGTTTTACTTTCCCTGGCATATGTGCTTCTCTAAGATTCACTCTACCTTTACACCAAACTTGAACCAAATCGGTCCATTTTGATGCTTGGACAAACAGAAACCTAGAAACAGACAAAAAAAAAAAAAACACCTCTTTTGGGTATAGTATAATACATATTCTGATACCAACCCATACCACTTACTTTTTCAAACAATATCCAGTCATTCTGATATCAAGCCTGTATGTATAGGTACCTACAAAACTGTTTGGACTTTTTGCGATGTAGTCATTTTGCGACTTAGGTATTTTGAGATTTAGACATTTTGAGATTAGGACTAAGAGCGACGTGGTCAATTTGCGATCCAGTCATTCTGATACCGACCCGTTTAACCTAGCAAGGTACTGTAGAGAGTAGAGATTGTAACCTGTTAGGTTCCACCATTCAGTTAGTACTTAAAAGATAATGGCATAAAATTATTTGAGATAAACGCTACCTATTACGAATTTAAAAGGCAGAAAAAGACTTGGGTGTTAGCTGAAGACTTGACCTGTCATGATATAAAATATTGTAGATCCAATTCTAAGAATAACTATTCGTTAAATAATAAATAGTCTTTCATTCACTACCGACCCGGTAACATAAGGACGAGGAGTCCTTGTAGTACCATCGGACTCCTATACAGGAAACATTTCCTTACTTGATCTTCTGTACGGTATGCAGCCTCTTCTCCGCCCTCATGAGCTCAGCCCTCTTCCTCTCCAGCTTGGCATCAAGCGCGGCCTCACTGGCCGCCACGTTGTCGATCTGCTCCCGACCGGAGGACAGCTTGCCGGTGACGGCGTCCAGCGCACGCCGGAGACTAGCTTCCATTGCAGACATGTCCAGCGGACGGGACAGCGCTTGCTCACGTTGTTCCTGGGTATAAATGGTGGGAATTTGACAGGGTACTCTTTTAGCAAAGTTATTTTTCACCAAGTTTATTAAGGTATAGATCACACCTTGTTTTCTGCCTCTTTAGCCAACAGATCGTAGAGGAAGGCGCCCTGTGCTGTGATATCAGTCGCCAGACCTCGAGCTTGTTTGATCTCACTCAACTAGAACAAGCAAATTAGTAAAGGAATTGCATTTATTTTTTTATTAATTGAGAAACATACAAAAAGTTCCCAAGATAAGAAATTATAGGTAGATAACGCACGTTTTAACAGTAGACCGAAGAATTTAAATAGATATTGTCTTGGAGAAATTGGTATTTTCGCTTGTTGTCCATATAAGGTGCTATAAAAATATCTGCCACGGCTTTAATGAGCGGTAGTATTGTGTTTAAAGATAACAATAGTGAAGAAATTTCGTACCCCGGCACAGTTAAATCAATTTGAGAAAATAAAGTAGTTAAATAAACAAATTTTCTCGTAAGGTTCACAAATTACGCGCGAAGTGCACTTCGTCAATGAAAACAACTACTATCTCTTTCCATCTGTTCTGTGAATGAAAACTGAAATCAGCTGACTAGTTCGACACTTGCAAATTTACACGTACAATTTTTTGTATGAAAAAAAATATGACACATGATCAATAATTTATCTTTACTATTGTAATCTATAAACACAATACTATCTCCCATTGCAGCCGTGGCAGATATTTTTATAGCACCTTATATATGTCTTAACGCTAAACTCGAATATATTAATTCGTCTATAGTTGTATGTTAGGTACTGTTTAACTAACGAAGATACCAACTTTACCTACTAAATATTTGCATGCCATACCTAACTAAATGGCGGAATATGTCTTGGCACTGAATTTGTTATGTAGGTAACATCTCTTGTATGCAAATAAATGATAGGTATTGATTGGATTTACAAGTTTTGATTCCTTACCCGGCTGGTAAAGTCATAAGTCATGGGCGTGGTCTCGTGCTGTTGGTCATCAGTAGAGGGAGTCTCCAGTGCTGAACGCAGCAGGGAAGCTACCTTCATCATCTCGCGCACCGCATAGCCGTCCGCGCCGTACACGCGCTTGCCATTCAACTTGATGTTTGCGCGAGAATGCTGGGATACGGTCGTAGTTAAGATTAAAGCCTTGTTTACACTCGGAAAGTATCTCAAGCGTCTATATTTATCAGCCTCAAGTGATGGACAAGAATTAGGACATTTATGTAAGTACGTGAGGCACGTCCTCAAAGGATTTATTTCTGGGAGGGGCACATGGGCCAGACAGATAAGATCTGTCTCCCATAACTTGTATTGCACTGTGCTGTTTTTGGGATTCATTCTTTTTCAATTAATTTATAATTGAAAGGCATTTAAAATTGCCAATTAAATTACAAACATAAACATTTTGTTACGCCGAGTGAGGCAAAACATGTTGGTCCGGTATAATTGTTTCCATCGTGCATATAATATTCATGTATCATGTTACACATGTTTAAAAAAAAAAATCTAACTTTATCTTTTAAAACGAATACGAAGAATTTAGAAAAAACATACCAGAATTACGAGTTAGAATAAGAGTTATATGGAAGAAAAGACATG
This sequence comes from Eupsilia transversa, assembly GCA_914767815.1. Lineage (NCBI taxonomy): Eukaryota > Metazoa > Arthropoda > Insecta > Lepidoptera > Noctuidae > Eupsilia > Eupsilia transversa. The sequence goes on from OU611880.1 coordinate 488,532, forward strand.
CCGCGCCGACCCCAAATAAATTTGGATAAGGGCAGTAGGATGTATCATTACCATCAACTGCTATAATTATAAGGAACACTTACAAACAGCGCAATGGCGTGCGTGACCAGCGCCACCCGCTGCTCCATGGAATGTCTGCCGCCCCCCAGCTCTGCCTCAGGCTCGACCCTGACTGCTAGCCAGCGAAGGCACTCCTCCATCAGCTCCCAGTTCGGAGTCCTGAAGCTCTCCAAAGATATCGGTTTCGGAAACCCCAAGACCCGCATTGCTTCGCTAAAATCTTACCAATCGCAAAAAATCAGTGGTGATAAAAAAGAACTTCATTTATTGTATTTCCATAAAAAAATACTTACTCCTCAAATCCCTGTACGACATATTGAAAGTAAATATTGCTCAATATAAAATTATTTACAGTAATGTGACTTGACAAGACACTACTGTTTATTTGTGTTTTTGCGTTGCTATGACAACGGTGTTGCCACCAAAGACTATTTTGGAACTTTAATTATTGTCTTTTAAAATGTAGCAGCCATGTTTTAAATTGTTCAAGGAAGGATCAAATGAGGTTTTGTTAGGTTGATAATGAAAACTAAATAAGTAATAATGGAGTAATTCCGCCGGATAACAATAGGAAGGATCTTCGAGAAAATATTGAAAACAATATTGAAGTTTAATTAAAGTACGTACTATTTATTAATTACTATTTAACTTTGTTGGTACTTATCATAGATTTATTATTAAAACTAGTTACTAATAATCTAAAGAACTTACGTGACATTTAGTTGTCTATAAATGATAATTTTATTATGACCACGCGCCTACTCAATACAATTGTAGCTACGCACACATTACATATTATATTATTACAACCTAAAATATAATTGGAATACCATTATTCCAATATTAAATTGGGCACACGAAACATTTATACGTTCATTAAATTCGTATAAATGTTGTTTGACTGTTAAAATAGGTAATTATCCATTTACACAATAATATAGTACCTACGCAATCCTAGTATAATACAAATATCTTTAATAAAACTTTGCTCAACAACTTTCATCAGGCGCATATGAAAAATAACCGCGACGTTTTACACTACTACGTATAATGTATCTAATATTAACTTTATTAAATAAATGTAATTGCTTGTAGACATGGCATTATCAATTAATTACTCAGATTCGATGTTTCAACTGCATTGATTGCAGTGACACATACCCTTTGACAAGCTTTAAGCCTACGTAAATAAAGACTCGGATTGCTAAACAACTATATTATATTATAATTATACATAACTTTATGAACAGTCAAACTTTACGGCTGAGCTGAACATCTGAGGATACTGTGTCTATGGACCTTACTTTATTTGTGATTACAGATTTTTTTAATCAAGTTTTCACACAAACCCTTTATAAATGCTCCATAGATTTGCACTGCACAATTGTAACTGTACGGCTTATAAGGTTTTAATTTTTCACCACAATACTACTGGTATTGCAAAAATGAGGTCCACATACAATTACTGTCATACATAATCGACTATTTGACTTTATTTGTATTCCCTCAGAGTCCAGCACAAGTCAAGCCGTGCATGCCCAATTTAATAGAAAAATCATAAGTCTATAGTGGGCGACTGCCTCAGTTCGCGCTTCAGGGCGTCCTCGCGTTTGACTGCCACGCGCATGCGTGCTGCTTTCAGGTGTCTGGAAAATAATAATAATACTTTTGTAACAAGCAATAATATCAACTACAACTGCACCCAAAGATACACAGATTTTTGGAACAAAGGCGGTAGGAGTTGACTGGTAGAAATCGTCACGTAAGGAAAAAGCGTTATGCTCTCTCTCTCTCTGTGTCTTTCTGTTAGATACGAGTGTGAGTGCGTGCGAGCATCGAGATTCGAGCAGACGAGCATTGTAACCTCAATACTGAACGAAGTTATAATTTTTGAAAATTATCTTTACAGGGGTCCCCCGACCGCACATGTTTCTTTATCTAGCATGGGTAAGAAACTAATCTTATATGGTTTTGTTTTTAGGTCGCAAATTTAAAAAGGGATAAGAAGCAAAACTGCGAACTTCAATATCACCAGCAGCACTAATGGCATATGAATGAGCATTTATTACTATTTATACCACCTGCTGCCTCCGACATCATGTTTGAATTTTGAATTTCATCAATTTTAATCCCATATCCAGGATGAAAAGTAGCCTAAGGGTGCTTCCAGACCAATCAATCGATTGTCGGTTGATCAATGCCATCGATCATTGATAGAATGGATCAGTCAACATCAATCGTCAGTTGTTACCACACTACTACTGACGATCGACGTCGACTGCTCGATTCTATCATCGATCGATGGCATCAATCCACAACTGATCGATTGGTGTGGCAGCACCCTTAGATGTGTTTCTCCAGGTTCCAGGCTACCTATTTTTCAAGTTTCATAACAACCACCAGTTCAGTAGTTTATTCATGTAAAGGTAAAAGACAGATAGACAGAGACAGAGTTAGTTTTGCATTTATAATATTATATTATCATAAATTTATATTATTACTTATAATATATCTATTACCTTTGTCTAATCCTCTCAACAGTTTCAGGTGCTGGCTCTCTTTTGGTAGTGGAAGCATCACGGATCATGTTCCGAAGCTTCTGCATGCAGTCAGCCAGGTTCAACTGCTGAGACCTGGTGGCGTCCGACCTGATGATTAAGTAGCCTTCTTTTGTTAGTTTGTTGCCGTACTGAAATATAGAAAGGAGAAATATTCTTATTTTTTTGAACTTGCCAGATATTACGATAAGAATAGGAGAATTTATGAGGATTCAGTTTAGGAACATACCAGTGCCACCATTTTGGTTCTGATGTCAGGGTGTAGCCAGTCTGCCTCACTAGGTTTAAGCCTCAGGTCAACCTTGGTATGCACCTGTAAAGTAAACCATTAAATAGTTATTGATAACAGAATATTCTCTGACCATTCTGATTATCAATTTTAGTTTTTTTTATTTCATTCTATAGGTTTATAATTATTAAAGAACCAATAATTGAATCTTACCTTATTAACATTCTGTCCTCCAGGTCCAGAGCTAGCACTGTATGTTATATCTAGTTTATCGATCGGTATGAATCCTGAGAACTTCTCATTTGGGTCAGCTGGTTGCTACAAGATATTGAAATTAGGTTATCATTGAAGGAGTAAATTTTGTCATGAATTATAAATTAAATTTTAAAATTACTTACAAATGCTGGCGTTGTAAGCTTCAAGGAACTGTTAGGGTACAATGTTTCTAAGGAAATTGCACTCTTATACGCCAAGGGCCTCTTTAGCAAAGTTGTGTAGGAAGCTGACTGCACTACTTTGCGGAAGGCATTAAAACGCAGCGATGCAAAAGCCATGATTGCTGATTATACCCACTGACAAACTAACATCAATTAGTAAACAGTTATTAGTACATTATTCCTTACTCGGAATATCTCGAAAGTTCAACACAACATAACCTGCAATCTGCAATATTTCAAAAACCTTACGTCAAGTCAATGACAGTGTCACTGTCACTATTTTAACAGACGTATTTAGGCCGCATTCCGAGTTAGGCCATAACAATGACTAATAAATCCTTATTAGTCATTGGGCCATAATCGCTCACAGCGCAGCTGACATCAATATTTTGCGTTCCGATTTAGATATTACGATTATGACAGCTGAGGTCTGTCATCAATTCGGAACGCTCGTGAACGCGCCTACAGTGCTTGCTCAACGTCAAAACTTATAACATTACTTAATTCTTTGTATTAACAACTGAACTTCCTTTTTCTTCTTTGGTTAAGTGGCGACGGTAGCCAGAAGCACAATTTAGAAAAAGCCACGTTAGTTTATAGATATATGCGACTCAAAACTACAGCCACAGAACACCATATACTCCTAACGGAGACTACAGCGCTGCCATAAATGACAGTTCAGTCAACTGTCATTTTTGACAGAGATCACGGTGATATTAGTAAAAGGCATGGTCTGCGTTATCGCAAGATGGCGCATGTCATGACGTCATCTATGACGTTTCATGGGTCGGCGTTATCGCGCTAACGCTTAGTCGGAACGGGTGTTCGCACGCTCAAATCGATTACATATCTGCTCGGAACGCAGCTAAGGCTGCGTTCCGAGTTACATTATAAAAAAAATATAAAAAAAACAAGCGATAGCGCGGTAACGATGTCCCGTGAATCGTCATAGATGACGTCATGACATGCGCCATGCGCCGTCTTGCGATACACGCCGAGCATGTCTTGTATTAATATCACCGTGAGCCCTGTCAAAATGATAGTTGGCAGTTATTTTGAGTCGCATCATTAAAGTAGCATTTTCGAAATTGTGCTTCTGGCTACCGTCGCCAACTAACCAAAGAAGAAGAAGATACACAAAGAAATAAGTAATGTTATAAGTTTTGACGTTGAGCGAGCGGCATTCTATAACTATCAGATACAGTGCCGCAAGCGGCATTCTCCGGAACCACTGCACTTTATAACCGGCGCTTTTTTATAGTAGCAATTTTTTTTTGGATAGAATAGAGGGCCCTTTCACGCCGATGAAGTCGCTGGCACAAGTTAGTTATTTATTAAAAATAACAGCATAACTTCATAAGATTTTCTTGATGTCCTAGGTGGATATCAAGAAAGTCTTATGTTTAGTCTATGAGTTTAGTTACTTTTTGCTCCTCAAGATTATGATAACGAAGTCGAGCTATTTTTACCCGACTACGGCGAAGCAAAAAGGAGGGTTATGATTTTGACCGGTATGTATTTACCACAATCACAATCATGATTAAACTCAGTTTCTAGAATGGCACATAAACATCATAAACCGTTTGAAAATACAATAGCTATGTAGTAGGTACTTTGGGAATATTTTACTTCCAAAATCGTTTTCGTAGCTAACAAAACTGCTAGTTTTAGTTATAAGTTAAAAGTTTTAGTTACCAGAAAAACATGAGGCATAAAATGCGCGCGCATGTTACGCTCCAGATAATTTAATTAGGATCCCGTTCCGCTTAGCAGCGCCCTCTCACGTTTCTAAAAGATTATTTAGACGCAACAGCCAGAATCACAACCAAAAACACTAGGTAGAACGTATAACGTTCTAATAATTTATAAACAACCATTACTTTTGAAAGTTCCAAGTGTCTACTTGTATTTTTATTTTATTAATTATAATGAATCACTTTACCGTTTTACAAAATTATCTAAAATGCAAAATAATAGGAACGGAAGAATATATTATATAATGTATCATTTTATTCGAATGTGAAGTATGTATGTATGTATAAAAAGTTTAAAAATGTGCTGATGGGACTTCCAAATTAGCTCCAAAAAGGAAGTTAAACTTCGATAAGCAAAAAAAAAGCTTTAAAAAAATGCTTGTCCTGCATAAAAAAAAGAAATCCTTACCCGCTTTATGTTCCAACCCGTGGTTCCAACTACAGCTCCAACGGTGAACTTCATTATCCGTATCCGTAGTCGATGTGGATTATTATCTATAAAGGCCATAGAAGACCCTAAACTTAGATACCCACTATATCAACTTTTAGGAGAGTTTTCATGAAATTCTCGCCACCAGTTGGCGCCACTTTGTCAAAAGGTCTTCCATTTTGACAGTGATTATAAAATATATGATGATGTTCGTCATTTGTTTCATTCATTAGTTCATCATTCAGTCACGACTAAGAAAATATAGGCGCTTTGACGAAGCCCGGACCTTGCGTTTCAGTGCCGCCACCTAGTGAACGAGAAACTGTCATTACCCAAATCCGGTCTATGTAGTAGCCTAGTGGGCCCTTCCTACTGGCAACTTCAATAAAGGTACTTTATATCTCCCTGACGACAATGGACGCTCTTTTATACGACATCCGAGGAAGGGTTTCACTCTATTCGAGGGTAGACAGAACTTTAGAGCAGATTTAGAGGAGCTGTGGTGGGAAAGACTGGAGAATGAAAGCTGAATATAATATTTTCGTTTGTGCTATCAGGCGGTCTCTACAGTCCTGTCATGTGCCCATGTCTGATATTACCTTTACGGATCTGTTCCGACTTCCTACGGACACGCCGGTTATGACATTCATTAGGAACTTGCGCAGAATGACGCGCCGGTTATACCCTTCGATATTTTTTTCGCGCGTCCTATTTATATAGTCAAAGACGTAACGTTTGGAGCAGGCGAAGGCTATGGCCGGTGCTGTCTTAAATACTTTGTCTTTTTTACCTGTGACAGTACGGCCTTTCCTGCCTTTCATACAAAATTCTTGTGTCAAGATAGGGTTACAAAATCAAGCAAAGTGTCCGCAAACGTGTTATGGTACCCCGCGGGTATGTGTCCAAGGGAATGTCGGAGTAGACCAAGACGTAACGCATCGGATCTAATCAGGTTGGATGAAATGGCGACAGGTCGCAGAAACCGAGCTGCGACACAGGGATGCTCCTCAAGTTACAGGGGTTGGAAACCAACAGAATTTAAAAATACGAGCATTAACGCCACTAATTAAGCAGATTCAAGCATAGTGTGAGTGTGTGTGCACAAAATCGCGTTACAATAGATACGCTACTGCTTTCATTAATTATGATAATGCTGCGCTGAGGAGCGCGGGCACACGCGACAACACGCCATCGGCTTTCCTAATTCCGAGGTTTAACGATGCTTGTCATCGTAAATTTGATGTGTTTATATCAAGAATTGTCGTCAAGGTGTTAATACGCGAGAAATAAGGAGTGAGCTGCAAGTCACGAATAATAATCTGCTCTGCTGTTTGTAGATTTCTAATTATTGGCAAATCTAGAAAGAGCGTGTTATTTTTTTATGAGTGTAAAATGTAAGTTACAGACGTAGTCATGATCGATTTATTGAAGATCGAGAAAGCTGAATGTAATTTTTTAGCTTTGGTCAGTCATCTAATAAAATGCTAGTCATATATACGTTTACCTACCTAACATTGTATAAATTGGGTTCCTATCGGAAAATATCTGAACTTGTTGATTTTCGTTCGCATTTGCATCTAATAATATAATTATACTAACTTGCCTTAGAAAATTATGACTGAAGCTGTAATAACGGCTCTGTAATGGGCGATAAATTTTCAGTACAATCTAAAATTTATTTTATGTACCCATGCGCAAGCGCAAGCTTGGTAACAGTAACTTAGAATAAACGAGTTACCTACAACACATATAATTAATTTAAACGTTATATTTGTAAGCCATCTCTCCGCTTTCCAAGCATAGAAACATATAAAAGTATCATATAAGTCAAAATGAAAGCGCATAATGAAATTAAAATAGTGAACATTAAACATTCTTAATTAAATCGCTCACATACCGAAATTGCGGCGTCTTCACGCTCTTGTTAGTTGGCCTACAATAAACATGCAAATAACTTGACCCCTGAAAATGTTCCGACCACCCCCTGTATCTTCCTCACACAGTGTCTGATATCGAGGTGAGGGAGACCAAGTTACTCTGGTGTTATAATTACTGAGAAACGAGAACATTTTACAAGTTTAACGGGAGAAATAGCAAGTAGCAGTGATAATTGGTGTTTGATGAAGACGTTTTATATGTCCCGCTACGCTTTCGGTAGTACCTTATTTATTAGTTATTTTGTTACTCGCAAATGAGATCGGGTGCATTGTTCGGTAATGAACAGCATTTTTATTAAGTTCATGTGGTTATACTGAAATCGCAGGCCAACGTCGAACAAGTCCATGAAATGGAACTTTTCAAGCACAAAGTGCGCCAATTCATCAACGGCAGCTGGTGTAGACTATACAAGACTCTTAGGTCATGAACTCATGACATGTCTGACTAGTCTACAGAAACAATTACGTATGACCTAATTAGGTCCAGACTAGACTAATAAAGGTGCAATAATCAACTCGTCGGGTTCAAGTAGTGACGTCCACTTTTCATTCGTTCCCGTTGTTTGGGTCGTGGTCGTTATAATGTGTCGGGTTTCATAACAAGTTCCAATTTTCCCAGGCTTTGGGTGAAAAAACGTGTAATTATACACCCTCTAACATAGGTCAGTAATTTACGTGAAGATAACACATTTCAACAATCGACAAATAATTATAAAATGCCGTGTTTTTATTACTTAATAGTTATTTGTTATACAAGAGTGCAAAGTTGCTTTTTAACCGCGTGTTCAATTTTGATGACCGAGCAAGCGAAGGATTCTAAAATTTAATCACGAGCGTAGCGAGTGATTCAAAATTAGAATCCTGAGCGTTAGCGAGGGAATCAAAAGAGCACGAGGTGAAAAATCTTTGCACTCGAGTGCAACACGTAACTTTTCATTCCACCTCAGCGAGGAAATGACTAAATGCAAAAAAAAAAACGTTTACAATCACAAGATAGGTACACTTTTATTTCAGTTTAGGTATTAATTACTACATTATGACAGGTAAGTAATATAGAATAATCTTTAAATTATAACAAAATATTACTAAGGTATAATTAAGAAAATTTTAAAGTAACGTTGCTACAGTTATTTAAATTGAGTGTAATATTTTTGTTTGGTACTGTAATATTGGTGTTAGTCACTTGTGTACTGTTTTTCGGTAAACTATCTGTCATACTTAATAGTTGTACCGATTCATCGGATTCCCTTGGCGTGAATGTTGGAGAGAGAGGGAGATGGTTAGGTGTTTCATAACGGCTTATTTTTGATGTAGAAGGGCCAGTCCAAGGATCCGATTGAGGCTCTTTCAGTGTAATGGCTCCTACGATGCCTTCACATATTTTAGACTTATTTTGGATGGAATCCTCTATGTATCCCTCTACAACTGCATTGGACTTCCAGCCTCCGTGGCGCTTAAGGGACAGGAGATCAGCTCCGGAATCAGCCAAAAGTGTGGCTGAAGTTCGTCGGAAACAATGACCCGTGTACAACAGGGGTTCTGGAAGTTCAAGAAATGTTGCTATTTCTCGTGGGATACTGCCAATTTTATTAGTACCCATAGGCTGTCTAACACACTTTCCATTGCGATACTGTAGAAAAAATCGATTGATTGGAGTGTTAGGCGGGCGTAAGGCTTGATATTTCTCAACAATCGTTACGTATTCCTTGCGAATGACGAAGTTGCGGTCTCTTTTTGTCTTTGTATTAGGTAAATTAATTAATAGTAAGTCATCTGAATGTTTCTCAATGTTTTTGACATTAAGTTGTGTTAGTTCATTAGTTCGACATGCTCCGTTTATTCCAATAATAAGAACAACCTGTAACGTAAAGAGTATTGTAGTAGATAAATGAATAAAATTGATATGAACGCATAATTATGCCTATCAACATCTACTAAGTATACTATTTAATTGAGATTAATATACTTAAGTAGATACTGAATGTGCAACTGACTTACTTTTGCCGCCAAATATACGGAATCGGGTGCTTCGTTAAGAAACTTTTCAATATCAGATACTGTGAAAACCTTCGATTTTTTTGGTTGATGACCAGATGAGGCTCTTTTTAAAAATGCCACTAATTTAGGATAGGTATCGATATGTTTGTCTTTTTTCATCTTTATTGTTGCTTTTAGCATCGAATACGTACTCCATAGAGTGCTTGCTTTCTTGTTCTCGGATAATTCTATAAAATATGCCAGCAAAACGTTTTCTGAGAAAGTTTTGGCTCCTTTTGCTAGTCGCCACGTGTTGAACATATCGTACTGTTTTAAATACTTCTCGCGTGATTGTTGAGGGAGAAAGCTCATTTGCGCATTATTAACAGTTTCAGTTAATTCTGTTGGCGTCAAGCAAACTTCCTCGTCGCTAGAATCACTCATTTTAGTTTTTTCACTTGTTTTCAAGTTTCTTGTTTTTAATATAAGGTTTAACAATGACGTGAAAAAATGCCGCGTAAAGAACCGCGTACAAAGCAAATTGAAAAAAGAACACCAAGAAGGTTCCGAGTCTGAGTTTTTAACAAATTAAAAAAAAGTTGTATGATATATTCGGCACCATAGAGGTAGCAGTAAATAGGTTTAATGTTTTTTTTAATTCACAAACTTAGTGCACACGATGTTCTAAATTCAATTTACTTTATCCTCTAGAGAATAAAAACGGCTTTTCCACTCAGATATTGAAGATTAAAAATACTCTTTCCGAGATGGTGGGATGAAAACTTTCTTTTAAGTTCTGGTGGGCTTCGAAAGTATATAACCATAGCATTTTGACAGTTCTGGACTGCGGTTTTAGCATGAAACTTAAATTATTAGCTTATTTCAGGGCTGTAATCGAAATGGCTACTGTTAATGAAAATAATGTTATGTTATGAAACCTTGTGCACGAATAATGTTGCTATGGTATTTGGTACGAATGGTATGGCAGGTAGTACCTATTGATAGACATGTAGTGGTTGTGATATCTCCGTTGAATCAACGTATTCATGAGCGAAATCTCAGCAAATCAAAAGTATGCATCAACTAGCATGAGGCTGACAAAAACAATGTCTTTCAAAGGAACCTCTCATAAAAGATCCCACAGGAAGATATACCCGGACTTATTCAAATACCTCCTCATTGTTTCACGCCAAAGAAGTCGGAAAATAGCAATGAGAAACATCAAGAGCATCTTCCAAGAGGCTACAGAATGATTGACGCCAATTACAGACAGCCGCTGACACACAAATGATATCCCTCGCGCCATTCTCGATGCGAAACAATAACAGATTGCATAATTAGTGCCTTTCTCTGACTACAACCCATTTATTGTTCTGCATCAAGACCTGTAGCATCTAATTGTTGACATTTGCATGATCATGGCGTGAATCATGGCTTTACATATTTAGTGGCGGTTGAAAGCGTGCGTGCAATTCAAACCCAATGGATTTTAGAGAAAGGCGAATTATGGGTAAATTGTCGGGAAACCAAATGTCAGACAGTTACGGCAATTTCTTGGCTTGTACCTAACCTTTGCCCTACAAGTGTTACACATTTGGGCAAGTTAGAATTTAGGTACTTTCCGTCTCTCGATCTTTAAACATGGCAAATAAAATCACGAAAGTCTGCAAGTCTGTCGCCATCATCATTCAGTATCATTCAGCTGACAGATGTTCATTGTGACTTAGGCCTCCTCCAGGCTGCCTAAGCATCGTCACGTTCGTCACAACCGGGCCGGTGCCTCCCGAAACCAGCGGATTGTCACATTTGTCACCACTTCTCCGGTCGTTAGTTGACCTTTTGATAGGCATGACTTGTTAATTAAGCACAAAATTGGGAGCGGAATACCAAAATTTCCCGTCAAAATGTAAACGACATTGTAGCAAAATGTTTCGCCTCTCATTAGGTAAGATTAGGTACTGGCTAGCGGCTGACCATAAATACCCATGACTTACCAGCAACACATTGTCGCCTCCTTAATCGTCGGCCCCATTCCATCCACGCCGAGCGTTCCTGCGTATCACCAGCATCTGAGCTGCGCCGGCGTGCTATCCGGCGATCTTTCCGCTCAGCCACGTGGCGATACTATCGTACGCGCTGAATTAACGCACTGCACTAGAAATCGCCGGATCAGACGGAGATTTGTATAATTTGTTCGTAAAATTAATTTATTGTTATTTTATCTTTACGGAGTTGGGTTATGTGGGTTAGCAGTGTACAGAGTGTAGATACTATGGATGCAGATCGTCTGGTTTCAAATAGTTATTCAATTTTGAGGAATAGAAGAAATAAGTAAGTTGCGTGCATTTTCTGTTAGACAGTCTAGTAAGAAAAAATGCAGTATTGATGGCCTTGAAAACACAAAAGGTTTGATGATGGTCTGATGCCATCATGGCTAACAGTTTGTGTTATTAATGTATTTACAATGATTCATTGACAACTAACTCTATGTAACTTAATTCATAGTAAAAGTTGCATTCATTCTTTGCTAATGAACGTGCGACCAGTAAAAAAAATGGATTTAGAAAAAGTGCGATGTTTGAAATCCAAAGACGGTCGGTGACGTGAGCATAGAGCATGAACGTGACGATTGATGGCCGGTCGTCTCTGATATATATCGCGACGCGTGAGGATGAGGAATTCGCCGTAATGGTCCAAGTTACGGAGCGTCCCAGGAATTTGTGCGAACGTGGAGAGATTTTTTGAATCATTACGTTATTTTTTATTTCCGGCCTCCAGTATTCTGGTGCTAGATAACCTATAGAAATAACGAGCTTAGCCGGCAGTAACTTACTGGTAAGAAGCACATAAAAACTTATGAAATCACAAGGTAGAACTTTTGTATTATCTAACAAGTCTGCAACAATATTCTGAGTTCTGACAAATAAATGAACTATTACGGGCTCAAGCATGAGAAAATATAGATTCCGAGACTTAAGTCTACTTAGTAGATGATTGGGTTTATTAAGTTCTTCAGGGTGTCTCAAACGTAGTGGTGCAAAGGCAAATGAGGTAAAGCGAAGGAGTCCACTTATCATTAAAAAAAAATTAAAACGGGATATTCTGAAAAGTTCAGAAAATTTCGCTATTATTATTTTCAAGAAATTTTACACTTTTAGTTCAAATCTGGACCACTACGTTTGAGACACCCTGATATACCTTACTTCGACTTGATTACTTAGAGGTAAAGAACACAGGAGGATCACCAAGCCCAAATTATATGTCCTCCATTTATCTTTCAAATACCCTTAGCCCCAGCACAATATTAAAATTCAATCTAACCCACCGTTTGCCAAATCTGCACATGAAACCCGTCAAGCCACCCGCAGTCCGCCGCTCGCTACAATATCCTCCCATATTATCTTTCCCCCCAACTATATGTATGTATAAATATGTCTAGATAGACAGTCAAAGCTATGAAGTCGTCGAAAAAAATAGCGTTCAACTGTTAGCCGCTAAATGCACGCACACTAGAAAAGCTCAATTACAGCACAATGACGTGCTGCGAGTGTTGCTGTCACGCAGACCAGCTTCACAAATTTGACCAGGGGCCTAAGTCTACTAATTTATACACGTTACAATAGTCTCTCACTGGTGAGTTTTTGACAGTTTTTGTATGGTAAATCTGTCAAAAACTCACCATTGTAACGTTAATAAATTAGTAGACTTATGCCCTAGCTAAATGTTTTAGTTCATTTGCAGCGCGACACTCTATCTAAACATATAATAATAATAATCAAAGGTTTCCCCATAACATAGTAGTAGGCAAATTGCGCCAGGCACGACTGACACTGGCCGTAACTTAGCACGCTCCATCGAGCTCATGTCCGCGGTGATGCCAGTTTTGCTTCAATGGATTTCTAATGGCTATTGTTACTGCGGAATATGGAGTTTTTGCAAGACTTGTTACAAGTTACCTGTAGTTGCTTGGACTTAAGTAGGTACTGCTTAGTACTTAGTTCAGTTCTTGACTTCTCGCCTGTGTGGGCTGTGGCTGGTGGGCATGCAAATTGGTCCGTTTAGAGTAAGACGAAGTGTATCATTATACCCTTGTTATTTTACCTGTTAGATCGTCAGCTTATTATCTTACTGTCCTAAGGTAGGTATGTTGTCTTCCCTTCGGCTCGTTTTTTTAGATTCAACGATCACCTACACCTAGATTAGATCCGAAGATCGCAGAACGGATGCGAATCTTCAAGCACTTATGCACACACTTTTTCTCAATTAGCACTAACTGTTAACGATCAACTCGTATAATTATCTCGTAGAGCACAGCCGACGCTCAGGAAGCAGTTTCCCATAACATAGAATACATAATTATCCACAAGTTAGTATCTAAACTGCAGATATTTGCGGTCATTCCCGCTAGCTAACCGCTACGGCTCGCAGCTGTTAACAGGACCACCGTTTAGCTCTAGACACCGTTCGGTTCGGCTGGACTTAAGTTAGGCCATTATGAAGTAAATAAATATAAAGTTCCTGGCAAGCTTGGAACTAAAATCAGTTGTTTGTCTCTGCATCATAGTCCTTAACCAAGTGCAACTTGAATTTCTCCCGTTTCGGAAGTTTGCGCCCAGCCAGAAGAGAAAAACTATAAATTATTTTAATAGATTCATTGCACCACCAATGTGACCAATACTATCAAACATGAATACTTTTAATTATTTTTCCTCAGTAGGCTTACATAAATTATTGTCACAAGTAATACGTTTATCCTACTTAGTTGTCATAGAGAAGGAAAGAAAACGCGGCATCCGAATGAACCAAACAGCAGGAATGTAATAAAGTAAAGCCATATAATTCCCATGAATAGTAATGAATTACCTAAACTGCGGTTTCACGGAGGTGTGGAGTGGGTTAGGCGCTCATTACTATGCTGTGACCTGAGTCTAGCGCGCAGACCTAGGAGTGCCAGCGATAAATTAGGTGTGACCCGCGGCTGTGCTCGTCACGTCACAGTCTACTGCAAGGCATGGAACTAGACACATTAGTACAGTTTACTGAAATAATTCTTGACGTAAAACGGCTTTGTTGAACATTGAAGCTGTTATGGTCGCAAAATTAGGAGAAGAGAAAAAGAAATATGAAAGACATAAGTCTTTTGGTTCCTAAAATCCTAAGCTTCCTGCCATTCGCCACCTGAACCTCCCCAACGCCATACGAAAAGGACAGGAGGACAAAATGTTTCAAATGATGACTGACAACCGAATGTTTTTCAGTTTTATATAATTCCTCTCAGTTTTCAGTTGCCTGGAAAGCAAAGTGTAGGTAGTAATAAATGCTCCGATTTTTTTAAAAAAGGTGAGTAGGTACATGTTATAATCAAAATATCTTTACTCCTATAAGTACTTATATTATGTACTAACAACTTATGTGCGAATTCAAATAAAGAAACGACTGAATAAAATACTTAAAATTCCGAAAAATTCATATAAACGAAACTTTACAGATTATTTTTCGTAGAACTGTAATTTGAATAAGCTCATATTTGTTTGTTTTATACAATTTATTTTGTCGGATAATTTTGTTCTTATAAACTTTTCGGTACCTAATTCATTTTAACACGGCTTAGTTAGTATTACCTACAGTTACAGTTAGCCATAGATCGCTGGAAGTTAATTTGTTTTTCGGAAGTTTTATTATTTCCCGAAAATAAATACAAAGTCATAAACATCTTGAAGCCCTCAACCTGGGAGGTCTGCCTCATGTAGATACTACACTTACCCGAGAGAGTAAAACCGTAAGAGAGATTGCTCTCACAAAGTCTACCAGCTACTTACCACTAAACAAATGCAAATAGGTACTTGTACACTACTTTCCAAAGCTGATTTCCGTTAAACCACCATTTTGCATTATGCGACCGAAGTTTACAGTAATTGTAATCTTTACGTATTGTCATGCTCCCAAAAGATGAATTGTCATTTCAGGTCGACGTTTTCAACAAAAGATCCCGTGAAAACGATTAAGAACTTTGAATAATTTACTTCTTAGCTTTAGACACGCACGACTCCTTCCAAAATAAAACACTTCGTGGTTTTTTGGCGATATTTATGGTGACGTGACGTGACTAAAACAAACTCATTTAAGTTTATGGCTATAACGATGGTACGTAAATAATTGTACTACAAGAACGGGATTATTCAAACCCAAAGTAGGTGTAACCTACATATTACTTACAGAAAAATACTGACTAGACTATCACCCAGTTTTACACAGATAATCAACAAATGCGACTAACTGAAGCTGTGGTTGGCTAACAGAATTATTAGCAACATTCAATAAAAAAAACACTTGACGGTTGACATGAGTGAGTTTGACGATCTGTCAACAAATTTTTTGTGTCTCAAAACATAACAGAGTTATCAGGATCTCTTTCTATCCTGCCAGCAGCAAATATAAATATAGACAGGGCCGTCTTTCACCTCTTGGAGGCCCTGGGCACATAAGGATCACGGGGCCCCTGTGTAGATAAGCGCGTCTGTGGTCTAGTGGTTAGAACAGAGGTCCCGAGTTCGATTCCCAGTGGGGGCAAAATTTTCTGCTCGGTTTGGTAGGTGGTAGGGCTTGTTCTAAGTCCGCCTGGGTAGCTACCACCATCTTATCTAAGTCTGTCGCCATACCAACAATGTTAGCAGCATTGCTGTGTTTCAGCCAGTTCCTCTGTGGTTGAGGATTCCGGGTGAAGCTCGCTTCCACCTTCGGCCTCATCGTCACTTACCATGGCACTTGCCCAGAGTGCCCAATGGAAAAGAGCCAAAGAGGGGCCTGTAAATATAGATCTAAGCAGTAGGTTAATATATTTTTACATAATTACAAGTTGATTAGCAGGCTGTTTTGGTTTTTAAAAAGGTTACAAACAAAGCTGTACGTAATGGTATTTTTATTTGATGGGATTTATCATCTTACTGAAATAAGAAGTGCTTCCTGTCAGAACAAAAGTCCTTACCCTATTAAAATCTCAGGCAAATAATACAATAGAACGTAATAAAGCTGTGAAAGTACATCTTTATTTATTTTTATTATTTTATGGACTCTCTAATCGCGAATTATTTTATAGTTTTATGTACGTTTATAAACCGTTAATATCATAATTACTGTACGCGACTACTCTTCCCATTTTATGATTATTAATTATATCATTAAAACTAGAATAATGACGAGTCTTTTTGAACTTTCACGGGCAAAATCTTAGTGATAAAGCTCGGTAACTATTGGTTGACAACATTCGCTCGGAGTCATACTGGATTCTTATTGGAGCAAGTTCTAACGGTGCTTCCGCAGCTGTATTCACTCGCGTCTCTGCCGCCGCAAGCAGAGCGCCATCTTCAAGCCAGTCAGTCCGCCGCGAACTATCGTGGGGGTAACGTTGTTGTTGCAACGATTCACGTAATTAATTTACACCGGACCAAACCGTACCGGTATACAATATTATACATATAAATTAGCTATTATAATTAAAAATCTGTGTCAAGTTAATTGATGAAGTGCTAGACTGAACTGCCGTTCGCGAATATAGTGCAACCTGTGATTTGATCTCGCGATCTCCGTGGCTGCATTTCTTTGGTGGTGTGAGTTTGCTGAAGTGTAAAAAGGTAAGTTTTTATGTTATTATCGGTAGAATGTGCCGGCCGGGTGCCCGGGCCGGCTGGGCCCGGGCGCGCCGCTGGGGGAGCGAGCGACTCCCGCGAATCGATTGTCCCGCCATGGGATGGGTAGGTACCTATAGCTACGTACAGGGACCGGGAGCTCTAGGGCTGCGCATTCACACCCTCGCTCTCTCGTGCCCGCAGCTCGCTGTATTGTCGTTTCATGTGGTGATCTTGGAACTAGTATACTGTACAGGCTGCTAAACACGGCGTGCCGGTTTTGTTATTAGTATGAATTATTTATAAACATTCTTCTGTACACCGCTGTTGTTTTTTCAGCTGGACTCAGGTGGGTAAAGTTATCTACGTGGATGAACTCCAGAACGTTACGATCGATCTGATGATTGATGCTACCCACATTTTTATTATTATCATAATTATATTATCTTTATTTTCTTTATTGAATACCTGAGTTTCGGTATTCAAATTTTACCAGATTTACTTACTTACTGCTGTATAATTCATACAACAGTAAATCTGGTCCGATGAAAACTTTTATCTTAAAAAAAAATACAACCGAATTGATATTAACCTCCCCCTTTTTGGGAAGTCGGTTGATAAAATAAAAGAAATCCGATTCACTAGGAGAAATAGTTCCAAAATTGAACCTTTGTACAAATCTAATGCTAAGGATCTGCCAAGCCAGCCCTAAAAGATGATGAGAAAAGCAATGACACAAAAAAAAAGCCAAATACAATACCACTTACTTACCTATGTACTTCGTTTTTATACAACCAGACGATTTCGAAATAATCTGCAAAGTGCGAGTCGGCATTGGTCCCAACATGATTTAAGATGAGGAAAAAACAGTGTTGAAGTCACCCAGACTGAACTAACGTATTCTTTTCCTTCCTGATCTGTTTTTTCCTGATATGATGAATTGATTTTCAGACCGTAAATGATCTGTAAGTAGGTACTTAACTTAATTACAATGACTATGTTACCTAACCTACAAACAATACATGACCACAAACTATTTTGTGTTGCCTGAGCTAAAACGGTTATGATACACATACATTGGTTGGTTTGAACATACTCAAAGATAATTTTAAAACCCCGGAAAAACCAAGTGACATAAGAATAGGTAATTGGTAGGAATAGGAGGGACAGGCACAAATAAATAATAAAAAAGCTAAGGTAAAGAAATACCCTCAAGAAACCCTAGCTCTAATCATAATACACAAGATCTTTCGACGCACGGCTCGGAATGCTGGATAATAAGCATGAAAGACAAGAGCTCTCTGTTACAACACAAAATCCTCATGATTCTGTGCAGTGCTCGAAAAAGAGCAATGATGAAATCGGTACATGACAATAGTTACAGCTATGAGCTCTACGAGATGTACTACGACTTCTATGACAAACCCTACAGTCATTAAGACCATAAAACTGGACGTCGTCGATGGATAAGGCATATCATAAGAATAGACTTGATCAGCACCCTAATTACGTAATACTATCATTCACAATTTGAAGGATATTGCTTCATATTATATCCGAAAATTTGTCTGTTCAGTAACGTAATTAACGTTATTGAACTGTCAAAATGAAAGCCATTGCTACTGTTATTTAAGTGTGTTACGCAATTACTCCAGGCTAAGACCACCAACGGCACGGTACACCTTAGTTCTGATGATGAAGAAATCTTACTTTTAAAAACTTTCATTCCTTTCAGATAATAAACTCATAATTAGTGAGTGAGCGCTCTGACAAGTTAAAATTAAAAATTTAAATAACCCCCGACACAATTCCAAGTGATGCTGCAGTATATGGGTTCAAGGTTACTATGTTCTTCTAATATCATTGAATTAACAGAATACTACATTTCGAATCGATCAGACCTGTGGAAGATGCGCAGATCCAATCATCAACTAGAAATAATCTTCAAACGGCTGAACCGATTCTTGAATTGTAGCTAAGAACACACTCGATAAAGACACCTTTCAAACAAAGAAATAATAACCAAAATCGGTTCAGCCGTTTGGGAGCTACGAGGGAACGGATACACAGACACACAGATACACGCGTTAAACTAATAACACCCCTTTTCTTTTTCCGTCAGGGGTTAAAAACTCTCCAAAACAGTTTCGAGCTCAGCAGTACTATATCATATAAACGAATAAAATATGATAAACTTCAAACAAGAAGCAGATTGAAATAACATACATTATAATATGCTACTGGCGTGAAAGTATGTTGAGTTACCTACGCTGAATAATGAGTTTAATAACCGCTCACAAGTACTAATCATAAATATATACGCCGATGAATTATTAATAGAACGTTCTACATGTCTGCTTTATGTTATTTCTATACTTTCGTTTTTGAAATCGATGTTACGTCTTGTTTGTTGTATTCATTAGGACCAATCTCTGTCCAGTTTGGTTAAGTAATTTCCATCATTTAAATATCTGGTCCTTATCTCCGCACTTTGTACACCACTAAGTCAAATGGACTGCTAACATTGGAATGTTACTCGTTGTCGGAAAAGAAAATAACCGTAAGCAATATTTGTCAATATCTCCTTTTGTATTCCAATGCATAAAACAATGCACAAACGTTTGATAGTATTATTTGATTGAATGAGTAACCAACTGTTAAGACTTAGCGATGCAATGAGTAGAAGGACATGGGTTGGGTTGAAACCATAATAAATAAATGCTATGTGTCCACTTGTAGAGCTGGACGACAAAATCTAAGTTTTCATCTTTCATCTTCATCCCCATAAGTTTTCATCTTTTCTGCTCTGAAAACTACTTCAAAACATAAGTGGTGGCTCAGTTTGGGCTGGGGCCTTATACATTATAGTAAAATACTTGTATTGGGGAGAAAATCTCCGTCTTGCTCTCCCGTGTTGCTGCACTTGCAATAAAAGGACAAACGAAAGAATATGAGAAAATATTGGCTCGATTCGTTTTATAAAGTTCTAAACACACCTTTTTGTTACGCAAGGCGCCAGAGTGTGTCTTGCTTCGCATGAATAATCAACCAAGAAGAACCATAAAAACTCTTGAATTCCGAAATCCCTAATCAAACTTGCTATCTCCAAGAATTCTAATGATCACTTACCGAAACGCAACATTTCCGCTGACGTGACTACAGCTCAGTAACAAAGATGCCACATTTTCATTAAATTACCGTTGCGTGTACACAAATTATTTGAACAGACACGAAATGGCTGAGGAGACTAATAAATGGTCAGAGAAATTGAGCTCGGATCTAGCCTGTGTGATTTACGGGCGTCGAGCGCACGCGCAGAATCAGACCGCGGCGCTTGAGCATGTCCTCCTGCGTTGTATCAAGTGTCCATCTGACTTGTTCACACCTCATTACCATCACGTGTCGTCTTACATTCGATGCGACAATTGACAATAGTTTTCATGTCTACATCGAAACAATTAGTCATGACAAAGTGAGTTCCAATTAATCAGAAACAGTAGTTACTGGTAAATTCATTTGTTGATGCTAGTAACGATTAGATTTGTTGACAAATTGAGTAATTAGATTGAGGCAGGCGTGTTGTGTAAAGCTGATCGTGACTATTTCGTATTTGTATAATAGCTGGTAACTAATACCTCAATTAATAGCTGACTTTTAGCACATAATAAACTGTACAATGTCCCGTTCAAAGCAAAGACACAGTACACACATAGTGAGTAAATATTGAATCAATTTCATAGCAGATTTGCTCTAAACTCACATGGAGTCGAGCTTCATTTGTGCACTCACTGCTCCACGTCTGGCTTGAATCAATAGAGAATACGAACTAAGTCTAGACGCCATATATTTAATACAAGTTCCGTTTGCAAACGCTTTCTCTTTGTTTAATATCATATAAATGCAAAAGATTCTTACTATGTTTTGTAATAAAAAGTTGAGGAATTACTTTTAATCCACAAAATTTTATGGAAGGCTGATTTACTTTTTAAATTCTCTTATAAACGATAAGTCCAAAATTAATGAGTATAATACCCATTATTTATGCTTTAAACTAAATCTGCAAAATCACATAGTGTAGCGAAATCAAAGTGAGTTCGACCGGAAAAAATCTTCTCGCGATCTGTGCTTGTGTTCATTAAAATTGTGCTTTGTAATCGTACGAGTCATCACTTTAACTATATTATTTGCAAGGAGAAAGTCACGGAACAATTTAAAATAAATGTTTAATATTAAAGAATGTGTTCGAACATCATTGCTATACTTTCCCAAATCCGTGATAGACACGGCATCGCGCCGACTTTCCAACGAGCGTCGATGTTATCTGTTTCATAAAAATGAGGCTCATTTAGCTCGAAGAACAGATATGTGGCCATTTCAGTAATTAAGTGCGCTTTGGTTTTAATTATTCTGTAACGCGGATACCGGAACGTGTATCCGAACGTAGCCGCCATGCTTCGCGTTCTTAATTCCAAATTCAGAATTTTTAAAACGGCTTTCAGTGATTCTTGTGTGAATGGCCTGTGTTACACAGATAAGTAAGTTTGAGTTAAGACTTGGTTAAGACCTAATTATTCATCATCATCATGTCAACCGAAAAACTTCCACCGCTGGACATAGGCGGCACGGCCACTTCGACCGGTTCTGTGCTTCCTACATTCAGCGGATTCCTGCTATTATTCCTGGATTTCAACTCTAATAAAGTAAAAAAATTAGCTTGTATTTTTTGTTTGTGATTTATCTCTCTCACATTCTTCGCATGCATCTCTAGTGAGATTGACTGAAGGCGAAGTGTGTTTTTGCTATCAATGAAGTTAAGATGTCATCCATATTGCATGCTACGGAAACAAATTCCGTGAACAGCACAATGACTTACATTCTCGTATCAGTTTGTTTGGCCGATAAGGTTCCGATATCCAAATTATTTGCTTAGTGTTTTTCATCTCGAATTTTTCTCACCGCGTGTGACATATGGATATCTACTGATAGCCTATCGGCAGTATCAGTTCATCTATTACGTCGGTTATTAGCATTTTCGAGAGGCTTTCATAGTGATACAGTCTGATATTTATCTACCGATGGATAGTGTCAACAATGAGGTTAGTTTATCTTGCTTTTGGGAATTTCGCGGGGTGATTCAATGGTGTGGCGCTTAATAGGATTATTCATTTTTTAGATAGTATTGATAATAGTATCAATACTATCTAAAAATTGGTAAATTATGAAGACCTAGACTGCGGTGAACTAAATGTACCTACATGCACATCCACTTTTCTATGAACTAATACCATTGTTACATCATAGTCATTATTTAATAACATCATTGTTATCACATAATATTTTAATGAAGGCACATTTGGGCGCCGAATTTCCTCTGCTCATCAATAAGCGAATGTTAAGCTTGTCACGGCATGGTCCTAGTACTGGCACAGGCGACAATGCCCCGTCATTACAGCCAGACATCCGTCCATTGTTGTCACGTCACTTGCGTATGCGAGGCTGTATTCGTGCTCACATGCTCTGTACGGGGACCATGTGAAAATTGTGGGCAGAATTTTTTAAATATAATAATAATATAATTTACATTTCGTACTAAAGGACTAGATTTTTTTGGTCATTATATTTTTATCTCAGTAAAGATTGAAATAATGTTTTACTGCTTTTGAATATTTCAGTCTTCAATATAGATACTGGTCCATTGACTTGTAAGTATACGTACGTACGTGATTGTACTCTCTTGCAGCCAAGCAATTTCCTGTCCAAGAACGATCATAATCATTTATTTGCAATACGTATTGGTACAGTGTAGGTCTTAGGCAATACAGTTTCTGATAGGCAAGGCAGCTGTTTTCATGATTTTCCTATTTTTAATCTTTTGTATTTCCTGTGCGTGTCGCAAATAAAATATTTTTCTATTTCTTACTTACAATAATTCAATTTCCTATAATACATAGTCAGAAAATGATGATAAACATAGGTACTGGTAAAAACAGAATTACTCTAAAATACCGTTTACTGCTCCCCAAAAATAAAGTATAAGACTGTTACAGACTAGAATTTTCGGGACATAGTAAATAGGTACCTAATTGTTATCACAGTACCTTTTAAGTTGCTAGTATTATAGTTAATTCTGCAACCTCAGTATTCACAGAATGAATGTTTTGATTGATAAATGCTAAGTGGTGGGACGACAGAAAAAGAGCTTCAATACAATCGTTTTTTTTTTCAATGCTCCTTTTCTATTTGGTGTGGCTTACGGTTGTTAAGGTTGCGCGAGCAGCACTAATGAAATATGTATCTTTTAATCTATATCCTAAAAAAACTGTTTAAGTAATTTTCCGATATACTGTGTATTTTTCCAAAATACTGTTTATTGTCCCAATTTGTCCATAATATACTTTATTTCTTGTACAAAAAGTTGGTGCCCTATCTGGAACACCGATCCTGATCTGCAGCCTCAGCCTGATCTACATACTACATCATAATCATGTCTTACTTACTTACCCTTCCTAATCAGTATCAACTGAATTACTTCTATTTTTAAATAGATATAAAAATCCAAATTAAGCTGTCGTCGACGATGGATTTGACTAGGTTTATAAGCAAATCAAGATTATGATAATATCCTGAAATCCTCATGAAACGTTCATTAAACGATTAGTGTATCAAGATAACATCGCTCCGTAGTAATTCCGTATGCATACGTGTGCATTAGTATACGTTGTTAATTTATGTATTATGTCGTCGATCATACAGCTTAATTTGACCAAGATAAGCAGCTTAATGTTATTATGTTAATTGCGTAAGAAAGTTAATCCATTCTTAATTAAATTATTCCATCCATTTAGGTCGTGAACATTCTTTGGAATAGTATAGGATAGCTTAGAGGATTGCTTCTAAAGGAAGGACACCATCAATTCCTATCTCTATAGGATGTGCAATTTAATTTCAGTCGAGATGTATCCGCATCATGCTTGGGTTATAAGTAGACTATCCCAAACGTTCGTTAATTTGTCTTTATAGTAAGATTCGAAAATGGAAGACCGCCTTCGTGTTTTATTCAAAGTCCATCATAAAGTTGAAAAGCAGACATTCAAAGAGAATGCTAAACACTAGAATGAATACTTTTAAGCAAATCAACTAACAGTAAGATCCATTTCAGCGAAGATAGTGTCTGCCATGCAGATTCCAGAGATACACTTACTGGTTTGGAAATAGTGGCTATATTTGTGTGGCAAGTGTGTGCTGTGTGCTTAGTTGTTTACTCAAGTGAGTCGCGTCGCCATCACACTCGTGTTGCGCATACGATTTGGTATCGTACCTATCTTCCCGTTTAGTCACTAATGAAGTGTTGGAAATCATCGTTAATTAATGCATGAGGAAGATACTAATGTTTAATATTGGAACAATGGAATTATAGTAGACTGTTTTATAGCTGACTGGTGTTGCCGATTTAAGTTTGAACTGATTTTTAAACAGATGGGTTCTTTGTTCAAAAACAGTTGAGTTCGTCGATGTCCAATATTTAATTAACTTTTTAATATTTTTGATAAGTAAATGTGTCTTGTTGGAGTAAAAAAACTGGGGAAAACCATTGTGGATTCTCAAAACCAAAAGGATTTTTTTACATATTCCATATTTTTTTATCAAAGCTCAATTAAATACAAGATACTGGCAGTCCAACCGAGAATCGTGACGAATCCTCCATTTGCGGAGTTTAAAATCGATCCAGCACAGATAATAACAATACTTTATCTGGATAATCGCAATAGAATGTCTTAAAACGTAAAACAAAGCGTTACGGGTGGCAACACTGATTGGTGTTGGTGCAATGGAGTTTAATTTTAGCACAGACGATGGCCCTGGATTGTGTGGTTTTCCTTTTACGGATGCCATCTTGTATGCTCTTGGATGTTTATTTATTGCATCAGTGCAGAGCTGCAGAATTTACACAAAATTGGTCATTCCGTCCATCTAATAGACTATTTGCTACCATTACAATTTATGAATTGGTATTGGATATAATCTTTTGGGTTTACAATTCAAACCTTTTGTATTTTTTATTTAAACAACAAAGAACAATGGCAGGGATTCCTCTGCAAGGGCGGAGAACACTGCCGTTGATTAAAAAATGCATGCACTTATCAGAAAAGATTAAAGCATATCAAATTGATGCGACAAACTATAACTGTTTTTATTGTTTTAATAGAAACAGTTAAAGTTTGTCGAAACAATTCAAGAACAATTCAACATCCATTGACAATTTGCAGAATAAGCCATTGAATTTACTTGTCATTCAAATGTTCTCTGCAGTGCCATATGGCCAAGTAAAAGAAAAATATACAAACACAAAACACTTGTGTCGCCCCAATCTCCCATCTTCGTGTGTCCACAATGCT
Source organism: Eupsilia transversa (assembly GCA_914767815.1). Classification (NCBI taxonomy): domain Eukaryota; kingdom Metazoa; phylum Arthropoda; class Insecta; order Lepidoptera; family Noctuidae; genus Eupsilia; species Eupsilia transversa. The sequence continues at coordinate 513,935 of OU611880.1, forward strand.
GCGTTATGAATGCCTTCATTGTAATGCACAACTTGCCTGCTGGGACGGGAACGGGATGGGACAGGACATGCTTTTAAATGTTGCGCTGAAGCATAAAAAAATGAATTGATTCGTCATTTGAAAGATGTTTTTGTTAAAATGGTCCTTTGGTAGTTTGGTACCAATCGAAATATAATTTAAATAAAAAACCAAACCGCCACAATTTTAGGTTACAAGTAGCTGACAAATGACAATAGACTTTTTCCTACCGTTCAACATAAAACGGTCCCGTTTGGAGAAGCTACAGCTAAGTGGAAGAACTGAAATTCTTGATACAAATCTCAACTAAACAAATAATCTTACCAGCGCGCAGCGCAACAAGCGGCTAATGAACTATTGTGGTCCTCCAGGCCATAAAGTTCCATATTTTATGTGACATAGACATAGTTTACGACCTTCGTGACGGTCGCTTTATGATGATAATCGACACGGAACATGGCCGACCTTTCAAACAGCTCTCGTTTCGTTCAAAAACTTCCGCATTTTTGTCGTAACAAGCGAAAGTTTGTCATAAATCGTCTCCGCAGTTTCACTTACAACGTTGGAATCTATATCTGTTTATAATATACTTAATCTCATTTTATATATGGATTGAGTGTAATTTAGAAATTGAATTGGATTTCTATATTTAGTGTCCGAGTTTATTGAACCTTTGTAAGGTAGTAAGGTTTGATCGTATTTTAATCAAATCACTCGCAAAGAAAAAGATGAAGCAAAGCACTCCCCTTCTTCCCCTTGAACCTAGCTATACCAATTCTTACGCTTTCTAAGTCTCACAGAATTATTAACAAAAGTTCTCAATATGAGTCAAAAGGTCATCATAATTAAGTGTGTAAGGAAGTGCAACGATAGAAGTAGTACCTACACTTTCCGTTTTGGAAAAAAATCTTGTCCAAATGCGGCTGGAATACATAAGCGCGTGTCGATTCGGTTTCAGTCGCGTCGCGCCTCGTCCGATGTCAAGGTCACGGGCGCATGCGTGTAGCACCGCGCCCGCCGCAGTATCGAACATTTTAATTTTACAAGTTCAAACTTCGAACGCAGCTGCACATGGAGTATTTATATTATTAGGTATACTTGTAGTTAGATCAATGCTTTGAGTTAGTCATCTGGAGTGTTGGGCATGCAATTCTGACGGGCAATTCCCGTATTTTTAAGAACGTTCGCATTCGCATCTCATTCGCAATCTGTCAAAAATACAATCAATTTACCAAAATTTTTGACAAGTTTGACAGATTGCGACTTGAATGTGAACGTTTTTTAAGTACGAGAATTGGCCTTCAGGTCTTTTAAAATTGTTTGTGAACGCATGTCAAGTGTCAACGACTCCGAGCTTGTATACCTAATTATATACGTAAGAAACCGTAGGAACACGCGAAAACGGTTTCTATGATAGGTTAGGGCGTTAGGATAACTAGGGTACTAGGTATTTGATATAGGGCTAGGTTTATTATCAGTAGGGTCTTGTAAGTCTTAGGTACCAGGCTCGATTGTATTAAAGTTAGCCACACGTATACGCATTTGGAATAATGGCTGTACTAAGCTGTAAGTCCGGTGCGTACAGGGAAATTACTGTACATCTAGGTATCTTATTTAAACATTGTGGAATGTAAGTAAACCTCGCGTCACTAAACACAATAAAAACGGCAACTTCATTATTTTTCTGTTATTACTTTTAGTGTTATCGATGGATACTTCAAACGACAAGTCGTAAAAGTCATAATGTTCAGTGCCAGCCGATAAATAACGGTTATAGTGAAACAACCCATCAATTTCTTTTATAACTCGGACCTATCCTAACTAGACAGGCGTTAAGGCTCGTAGAGACTGGCGCTACGCGACACCGGTAGAACGATTTTCAGTGAAGTTTTCATAGAAATTGTTGTACGGGTGTCGCGATTGAATTTGTGATTGAAAGTGTGTTACGCATTTAGGTTGCTGGTGTTTAGATCCGGAGTAGAATGGACCGATGGAATGCACACAACATTATTTGATATAAATCTGAGAAGGTATTAAACCGGTTGGAAAGCGGAAATTAGAAACAGTTTTTTCTATAATCAAGTGGTCGGGAGATGGGAAAATCGAAGTTTAATGAATGATATGAATTAAAATAGGGTCATCTGCTCATGTGCTCCGGACTTCAATTGATTCCTTTCATGGATTTCGTTAATTTGTCTTTGGGACTCGTCCTCAACTCCTCCTCCCTTATCGATCATTCTGAAATCCAAATTCCGGCAAGTACTAATGGGACCTTTTTTTCAATTCATATACTTAGATCTACTTTCTGAGTTAGGTAATATAAGTATCTGAAATTGCTAACCCGTCTTGAGCAAGCGTGGTGATCAATGCTCGTGCCTTCTCTGTATGAGAAGAAGCTTTCCCCTGCAGTAACACAATAATAGGCTGGTACTATTGTATCCATGTCAATTCTAACTACAACACATTTTTTTCATAAAAAATCTCAACTTCCCCTAAATCTTTGGTCTTATTAAATCACTTTTAGAGACAAAAAGGACCAAAACAACATGGCATCTGTCATCTACGGCCATAGTTAACATCATTTAATTTGTCGACACACGCCCGGAACAGTTACGTTTAACGTTAATTAGACAAGCAGCACGTCTGTTTATATTTTCTTTTTCTTTTAGACATGATTTGTGTTTTGGGTGGTTAGCTCGGTTAGCTGTGATTTGTTTTCGGTTCTATTTGTATTAGATTTAAACATTTTGGTGTTACGGTGCATGTAAAATGTTCAATAGTTTAGTTTAAAACTGTAGGAAATCATCGCATTTGTGTGTATCTTTGAATGGACCAATGAGAGTTTCTGTCTTCGGTCGGACAGAAACTTTCATTGGTCTGGTCACTAACGGTTCCGAACCAATAAGTTTCAACGGTATTTTGTTTTATTTTATCTAATTTTTATTCAGAAGTAAAAGGCAAAGACCAGCAACCTTACGAAGTCTGGTAATTAATCCAGAAATATGTTTTGTAAGATTACCACGTTGTTTTTTGTTTCTGTGTGTAACAAGCGCGACCGCATCTGTTGTCACGCGCCGCTTGCTCGAGGTTCTGCGCCCGCGCTGGTCACTTGTCCGGATTTTGGTCTGTACTTTGTTGCAAATGGTCAAACATTAGTCATGTTCAGCTAATGCATTGGTATAAAAAGATACACTTTGCTTGGTCGAGAAAAAAAAATACATTAACTTATTTCTTGCAGGCGATCAACATGAAATACCACCATTTGATAGCGATGCTCGCTGACTTTCTTTAATCGTCTTGCCTCCATTATTTTCTAATTACTTCACATATTTCCTCTCACACTTCGCATAGCTCACCCAAGTTAGTGAACGAGTAGACCAATGAATGCAGCGCTTATCTTACCTCAAATTGTTATTACTTATTAAATATCTATCTTGGAAGTGCATCTTTTCCCCGTTCATCCGTTAATGGTTATGATGAGTGAACCGAACCGGGTCGTCGAACCGTGCTAACGGAGCTTCACATTCGCGTGATCGCCTTCACACTACACACGCGAAGGGACAACACATTGCTAACACGTCATTTAACATGCTAAGTGTTATGTTTTGCGTGGAAGATGAAATGGAACCAATTTTAAACAGTTTTCTTTGCTCTCCAAAAAAAGCAGGTTGGTGACCGCGGAGTAAGCCGAGAATGCTCAATAGTCGGTTACTTTACGAATGCTGTTTATATGTTTTCTTTCTAATTCAGTTAAGTACATAATAAAAGCACTGGAATTCAATACATCATCAGTTTGACCGAATAAAAAAGTATTATTTCTTAGGGAAATACCGGTACTTACTAAAAATATCCGTACAAAAAAACCGGATTCAGTAATAATTAATAATTCAGTAAAAAAATAAAATAGCGACCCGCTCTTGTTTTGCACGGTTTTTACGAATTGACAAATCATCGAGATTTCTTAGCTATAATATTCAACTTTAATATTAACGTACCTATTATACACATAAACCTTCCGGAATAAATTCTCTAAACGATTGTGAAAACCTCATCAAAATCTGTTGCGTGATTTAGAAGAACAACGCGGTCATACAGACAAACATGAAAAGTATGTATAGATATAGTCAATGAATAAAACAAATAAAATTAAGTAGAACGGAAACGAACAAATAAATAAATTGTATTCATCAGAATGACGATTTTCTTGCATTTCAAAGAGAGACCTTAACGAATAATCAAAGGCACATTACTTTTACTATTTTTCCTTTACCGAAGAGACCTAGTTTTAAAAGGTGATTGAAATAGTGAGATTACAAGTAGGTTAGAGATGCAAACATGATTCACATAACAGTTAAATGCCGAACACAAAGAGTTCCGACTTTCACTGTTACTCTTTGAGATATTCTTGCCACTCGGGGCTCATCATTAATATTTAAATATTCAAAAACTTACGATATAATATTTAAAACATACCTTAGCAAAACAGATGACTTGCTTATTATGATAAATTTTAATGATAAGCTTATTAATCTTGTTTTATGTTTGGCTACTTAATTTTTTTTCCAAAAATAAAGATAGAAAACAAAGCCTATTTATCTATACTTATAATAAATCTGTAGAAGTGAAAATTCTGTACATTGAAGATATCAAAAAAATAAATGGCAGGGGGTGTTACTAGACCGACACCGAACCCAAAAATTTGATTAAAAAAATTTTTGTCTGTCTGTCTGTCTGTTTGTTCAGGCATCACGCAAAAACTACCGGTTCGATTACGATGAAACTTGGTATAATTATTCTTTAATATCCTGGGCACCACACTGGGTACTTTTTATCCCGGAAAAGTACCCTATCCTACGGTTGGGGGGTGTCAAAGCTTGTATGGAAAAAATTTAACGCGCTGTCCGATTAACTCGAAACTCAATATTTATACTTAAACCCAAAAATTAAGAATAACGTGTATCAGGATTTTTCGAAATTCAACCCCTAAGGGGGTAAAATAAGGGATGAAAGTTTGTATGAAAAATCTTATTCCTTGAGGTAATAAACATGAAACTTCGCACGAATAGTTATCTAAATAAATTATAAAGTTTGTAGTTTTTTGTTTTTTCTAAATTACCCCCTAAAAGGTTGGGGGGTGTCAATGTTTGTATGGAAGAATTTTAACGCGCTGTCCGATTAGGTAACTCGAAACTCAATATTTATACTTAAAACCCATGGGGATGTATGGGGTAATTTCCGACACTCACGCGGGCGAAGCCGCGGGCAGCAGCTAGTTCATAAATAAGAAATAAGCGTCATCTTTATACCGTAGATTATTTTTATTTAGGTAACAACTAATTATACACATATAATAAGTAACAATGTGAACCCAATATCTGCAAAACTTTCGCGAAGTCTGGCTAAAATCAGGTCTATTCGGTAGGAGTGTCCGATTGTGTCTGATCAACGGCAACGTTCCCAGCGAGCTGTTGTACACAAAATGACATTATCTTGACGTGGTCTTCCGTTCCGCGTCGTGGTCCTGAGGTCCGCTCTATTATATTCAAGGGATAGTCACTGTGATGTGGGTCCTGGCAGTGTATTTTCTAATCAAAATAAACTGTCAAAAATGACATAAGGTGTGCGGTGTGCTATGTGTTACTCTTACTGATTTAATTTCGGAAGTCGGTTTCTTTGCATTTCAACCAAAGTTAATACAATTTTGAAGGGACCACCGCGCAAGCTTGCTCTACCAAATTAAAAAATAATTTTCAAACTCGGTCCACAATTGACGAAAATATCGATGAACGAACATAAAATATATATTTAAACCGACATACAAACAAACATAGAACCTCCTCCTTTTTTAAGTCAGTGAAAAACGTGTTTTATTTTTGCAGCCACTCCTTTACATTACATTAATTAGTGTTAGTTCATATTACATGAATACTTCCGCACACTAATTGATCCTATTTAATTAATTACTTACATCGATTTCATAGTCTTAATTAGTCATTCTTTTGGCATAATAAAAAAATTTACTAAATACATTGTAGAGTGCTCATTTGGGCCAAGCTCCATAGCAATTTTTTTTTTCTTTAGACTTGCCCGAGATAAGCGATATATTTTGCACTCTAAATCAGTGCACTTGACATAACGAAAGTAGCTCAATCAAACATGTTTTTAAAAATTTAAAACAAGTTATATTTACTTAAAAACGAGGTGAATCACCGTAACTTGTTGCAGTGTAAAAGTTTTTAGTTGTAAACAAGAATTAGGTTCCCAGAAAGCCATTCATGTAACCTACGTTTTATTATTCAGAATTTTTATTTGTTTTCTCAGAAACTTTTTTTGTTCACTGAATTATCATAATATACATACCTACTGTATGTATATTATGATAATTCGGTGAACAACATATTAAGTTGATTTTCAAAAAGTTAACCCACTATCTCAAATAGGTAACTCAATTTACAATTTTGTACCTTAGAAAAATAACTAAAAAATTAATAGCATTGGCTGAACAAAAGCTAAATTGATTTTTTTTTCATAATGAGTCTGATTGTGGTTTTATTTCTATCAATAAATGCTATCTTAGTGGCCAGTTTTACAGCAGATATATCAATAACGCATATTGATTAAATTGTGACTGGACGAAAAGCTCTGCGCACCGCCTCGCGGGTACCTAATCACAGACAATAAATGAACGGCATCTGCAAATACCGTATTTTCGGTACTTACCGATAACACTCCAGCTCGACTGGCCAGTAAACGAGTTAGCTGAGAGCTTCGTATAAGCTCTGTATGGAATTTGTACTTCATCTTACTGGCTACATATTCTTCAAATATGGAGAATGCATTAGTATAATATCGGTAAGAGTAAACCCATAAACAACGATGGAGATTTGATCATTATTCTCTTTCATATTGCGCTTTCTCAGCAGTAACTGTTCAAACAAGGATTATTCGTGTTTATTAATATACTAGGTGCGCCCCGCGGGTTCACCCGCATATCTTCGATCCCGTGAGAATTACGGGATAAAAAGTATACTGTGTCAATCTATTCAGCCGTTATAACGTTGAAGCGTAACAACAAACGCTCACAGCTCACTTTTGCATTTATAATATTATTAGGATTTATTACTATTATCCGCTAGATCAGAATCTTTAAAAAAAATCTAAACAAGATTTCGAATTCACCACTTCATTAAAATATTCATGAACACTTTAGTGTAGTAAACATAAGTTTTGCATAGCTATAAAAACGTTTCACTAAACAGGCTTATTTTTAGTTCCGGTTTATTGTCGCAAACTATGTGTCTATGGTACGAGTATAGTCAACTTGCAAGAAAGTGAAGTTGAACTGGTCTTGCACAGGCACAGGCAAAGCGCCCACACAGCCTTGCAGTTTGTTTATTTATTTTATGCTGATTTATATACTGGCTGCAAGTTTACGCGGCCGAAGACCTTTGAACTGCGCTTCGCGCTTGATTGATAAGCTTATTTATAAATCATGAATCATTTATTGACAAGCTTTGAGGTCAACAACATTATTTTAATTATGTACCAAGTTAATTTTGCCGGTTTCTGAACGGAACGTTGTGCGAAATCTGAAAGGATGTCGGTCGCGTTCTGTCGATGGCAACTAAGTTTGGTTTATGTTTCAATAAAAATTTATGGTCTTGTAATAGATAAATAATTAATTAATTATGTAGGAAAGTTTCTAAGTGCACTTAAATGTTGTTGTTAAATGTTAATTAAATAGGGTATTTGCTAATTTGCTGCCATAAATATGAGTAGATTTACTATAAAATATTACTTGCATGCATGCTACGTTTATAAAATATTGGTTACAAATAGCTATAAATAAATAAATGGGTAGCTAGTTCAAATACAGCTGTGATTAAATTTTATACACAGTGCGTATAATTTGCGTAAGTGTGAAACAACCATTATCTTGCCGCCATTTTTGCAAAATCGCGGGAGCAGGTCATTGAACTGACCGCAGCGATCAGCCCCCTGCAAAGGAATGCTAATTTATTTACGTAAATATCTTTATGAGGTCATCCATATGTAGATTGTTTACAGAATAATTAATTTAATCGCTGCTTTATTTAGATTTTTACCTAAACAAAAATACCCCCAGTCTTGATGAACTACTTGTGACAGGAAAACAAACCAGTTGTTTTGCCAATTAGTAATTACATAGTTTTAAATAGAATTTAGATACCTACCTACTAATAATTTATGTTTCAGGACTTTAAGATGATATTCCGATTCTGTGTCTAATATAAAATTGGTCTGTATCGGTCATCCCTAACAAAAACAGTTTTTGTCAGTCGGACTTATCTTGTAATATTTATCTAAATTCTATTTAACCAGCCTATGACCAATCTATAACAATAGCACATAACGGACGGAAATACTATGGGATGATAGAGATAAAGCTATTTTTGTGAATCTTTATCCCGCTTTTACGGTTGAAATCCATTCCGGGATGTATAGTGATAGCACAGCTGTTGGTCTGGTGTCGTCACACTACTAAGTAATCTGGAATTGAACGTTATCAGAATGCTTCACAGGCGTCTGTCACATTTCTTATCTTTATAGTTTCTTGTTATGACGACAACTGAACTGTCTGGGTGACAAGAAGTCATTGCTGAAAGAAATAAAAACAATACTAGCGTCCATAGATATTTTTATTTTTTGAGACCCTCCGACAAGAGATGGTACACACAACTAATCGAGATACCTAGATATAAACCAATGGCCTTGAGTGGTTAGCTTGCGTGTTCTGTGCTGAGCTCACGCAACGCGTCGTTTGTCCAGCCAGTAATAGGACTCGCCCATCAAGGAGCGCTGTCCCAAATTAGACGCATTATTAATTTATTATACATAAAACAAAACGTATTTTATAAAACACGTACACTAAAAGAAAAATAATTAAATTCTCTTTAAAATTATGAAGGTTTCAGAAAAATACACTTGATAGTTTTTACGTGATTCACAGTTTTTTTATCCGCGTTAGACATAACTATAAAAATTAATTACACTATGTAATATAAACATAATCTTAAATATTCACAGATTAAGATATAAAAAAAATGCTCCAATTAGACATTATTTTTTCCAAATCATAAACACTACTCGTTTAGACGTGATCTTCAGTATAAAATGATTAAAAGTCGGTTATCGTCGCCTTTGGTTTCAGTCTAGGACACCCCTTCAATTACATGAGGCCACAAGCATGCTTTAAAGTATCGACTAAATTAATTTAAAATTAAATGCAAATTCTACTTTAACAGGAAAATATAAAAATAGATAAATGTGGAGCACAAACACGTAAAGAGACGTACAAAACAATAAAGAGAAAAGATTCGTATTTTTGCGTATAATAAATAAACTCAAAAATTAATGGAACGATTTAAAAAATCTTTCACCAGTAGAATGCTATATTATCACTGAGTAACATAGGCTATAATTTATAAAGATATTACGTGGCCGCAGCCGCTGGCGGAAGCTAATGAGATATAAAACATTACTTACTCGTAGATTTTTTATACACTTCTGTTTACCCCTTCTGTTAATGGTAGGTGGAGATGCATTGTATGTTGGAAACATTAATAACTTAGAATCCATGAAAAGATGTCTAACCAAAAAACCACTCTCGATTCACAAAATAAACGTGCGGAAACCACGGGGTTTTGTCATTGTTTATCATATCACCATCCATCAAAAACCTGCCACAAATTACCATACTATTGAATTTTTGAATTTAAAATAAAAGCTTAATGAACTTTCAAACAATTACCGGCAGCAGATGAACGATAATATTACGTGGTGCTCAGGAGCGGTGGTGCGGAAACTGGGCGTAGTTCTTCATAAATACCATTATTATAACGGTGTTAGTCTAGACATCGGAAAAAACTGTATCGGGAACTCTTTTTGTAAAGATTTATAATCGATTCTGCGGTAATCGCTGCGTTTACGGTGACTGTGGGTTTTCATGACGTATTTTGTCAAGATCTGGTTAAATTGGTTCGTTCGTAATGTATACTTTAGGCGCCTTCTACATGGGCGAGAGTATCGCGGCGATAGTCACGCCGTGACATCAAATTCTATAGAAAATGTATGAAGCAATCTCCACACGGCGATATCACCGCGTTGAGAATTTGATGGCACGGCGAGACTCGTCGTGATTCTCTCGCCCGGGGAGATGGCGCCTAAGTTTGTCAGTCTCGAAGTTATTGTCGAGGTGAATTAGGCCGGAAGCTGTCGCCGATCCTGCACCTCCTCTTACATCACTACAGGGAAGAGGAGTGTCTTCCTTGGCTTGACCTTACCTGAAGGCCACAATGAAAAGGTCACAGTTGAGACAGATTATTCCAAAGTGCTTTTTAGATTAGATCTAAAAACCCATGTTTTGTGTCATGCCACATCGGTAACTTTGTACATAAACCTTTTAATGACTAATGCTATCTCAGAATCGTTGTATCATCTCGTAAAGCTACACGACACGACTTTTTACTTGCGGTATGGCTACCGCGTAAACAGAAAAAAAAAAACTAGTGCGCTAATTTTGATATAATAAACTTATTTTTTATTTTGATAGATTTTAGTAGGTACCTAATAAAAATTAAAAATGTGTGATACTGATCCACAAAAAAAAAATTGCGCACTGGTTATTTTTTTTCGTGTAGGTATGTACCTTTTCTGTATGCGTACAGCCAGTAGAGTACTTCATATATTAGTAGCTGTATATGCTAGGTTGTCATGTCAGTCGGTGAATCATCTCTCGATGGACAGGATAGTGTTACAACACGCGGCTGCGGTTATATCTCGTCTTTAGATGTGTATATCGCTTTGTGCAGAATCCATGTTCGTCTGAGAATAAAAGAAGATGTTATACTGCTTGGAGAGAACATACATTTTGTTGATCACTGTGTGCTTAATGTTCTGTGTGCAGATTGAGAGAGTTGGTGACTTATGTCTGGTTTATCATAATTTAAGACATCTAATGAACAATGGTTTATTATTTTAACAAGTAAACGATTGGGGCCTCCTTTTAAGCAAATACGCCTGTGTTAGGAGACTGCTCTACCTCAACTTTAATAAGTATCATTATTTGTTTTATGCAAATGGTTCTGTAACTGTTGAATCTTGATCGGAGATGAGTGCTTTCAAGCCGTGTCCAATACAAATTCGTATCTAATGCAATTCAACTACAGTATCACAGAAGATGATGTAACGGTAATTTGCAACCATTATTTATTTTTGTGTGTATTAACGTAATAATATACTCCAGCCTTCTACTCTGAGGATTGTAAAAACAAATAAGTAGGAGGCACTGATACTAGCTTCCTATTAGTTTTGATATTGCCTATCTTTTGTACAATATACTAGCATTTAATTATTATTTGGAGCACTGCATTCCAGAATATACAACCAAATAGTAGGCACATCGTAACTAATAATTATTAGGTATAAATGCGAAAGTGAGTACTTAACTAAAACTGCTGAACGGATTTAGATGAAATTTGGCAAATGAGTAGACCATGACCTGGGTTAGGTTAAGGAAACTTTACCGATATTCCCGCGGGGTCGAGAGTTATCAATACCGGAGATACTTCTACCTACGAAACTTTTCGAAACTCTCCATTAAGGTCAGCTAACCTAACCAGCCAAATCTCAAGAACAACGTTAGCTTCTTCTTGTTTTATCTGAAATACAAAAACACGACTAAAACGTGTTCTCGCTATAAAATGACCTAGTATTTGTATTTGTAACGTCAATATCTGTCATCTCAATGAAGATACGATCCGTTCTCTCAGGAAGCTCTTTGAGTCCGTTTACTTTCTAAAAACAAACAACGCTGTTATTGTTTATAGACAGCTGTCGGACTGTCACAATGTTTAGACAAACACGGGGATGCTGGAATCACATCTACACAGTCACGTTTCTGACAAGCACGAAATAGTCGTCTTTCTTTGCCTAGGAAATATTAACTTAAAAGCAGACATTAAATCTAATCTAACGAAATATATTGTTTTCCTAGATACTGAGTGACAGACCCTTGATGATAAACCAGAAACAGCAAGGTCTAGGTCATCAGTCACCATTTCTATCATTGATATCTAAATAGCTGCTTCTATAAACTGACATGCAACTCCTTCATTTATGTTAATCAATATTCATATAACCGAATAAGGGAAAAGTAGGCAGGATATATATATCTCTTCACACAAATGTCCCACTGGCGTTAACATACATCAAAGCTTCTCTAAAAGGCTTATTACCTTACGGGGCCTATTCTGCATTAGAATGAGGGTAGTCATGGCCCCTCCTGGACACACCTTGACATGGCCAGCCTATTACCTCGCTGATGATAGATATAGGTACTCATGTCATAATGATTGCGCTCGGATGGATGCCGCCAAAACAATCGCACGTATGTAAATGATGCTCGAACCGGAGATAAGTGGCTATTGTTTATTTGACGGCAGTTTACGGATTGTTTATGAGTTTGTTTTAAGTCTAGAATTGGGTTTGAGTTGGTAAATTCTTGTTTTGGTTTCTGTTCGTCGGTAGTAGATCATTTTATCTCTGTTTCATTCATACTATTTCGGGGAGGATACGATTATCTTCTGTTTTATCTTGTTGAAAAATTCAATTTCCAGCAGAATTAATGGTGTCCAACCCAATGACCATGCCCAACCTAACCACAGCATAATTAATGGCCCTAATTCCGAAACCGTTCCCTATTTCATTTCAATTAGTAATGAAGCAACTAACATGTCACTACAAAATCACAACAATCGTATCTTCATTCACTGCGCCGCGCCGCGCCTGTGCGTGTGCGCAAGTAACATTATACGGACGAGGCGCGGTGGCTTTGACCTAGTGGGACCTTGGGCACCTTGGGCACCACCGTGACGGTGCATCCTGCCAGCCTATAGCCATTTATAAGCCAAGCTAATTCGAATTTTAGTTGTATTATTGAAGGATTTAATTACTATTGTGAGACCAAAAAGCAATTTGGATTAAAATTATCAACTGCTGCTGCTTTTGCTTTAGTATCTAGAGTAATTTGTGCTGTCTGCAAAAGCTGTTCAAGTTGTGCTGCTTTGAGTAATTCAACCTGATCTTTATTGCCCCTTAACCTCGTATCAGACTAGTTGGTTCAAGTTACATCTACTATGATTTGTTCGTCTTCGTACCCGACCGTTTTCTCGACATCTTGTACGTGTTGGCGCATATTTTAAGATTCCTACAAGCTTTCTCACGAAAAGTTCTTGCTTTTTAGTATGCCGACAGAAGCCCTAACCTACAACGACCTGCTGAAGATAAAGCTTTCAAACATGATAATAATAATCTAGAATGCAATTTCCGATCATGAATCTAAAAGTAAAACTTGGGCGCTCTTACTTTTTCCTCTAAAATTACGCGTAGAATACGTAGATCTCATAATCAACCATCCCTAAACGGAATTCGATTTAAACCAAAGTAATCCGGAAGCGAACCGGTCACATAAAGAGCCGGACGCTGTTAATCTCGGTAAAATAGTCGTAAAATGGGCCAACTCCTAGTCTAGACCGTGCTGATGAGCCTACCGATAGGAACTATGAATCAGATGTGTGAGGCAGATAGGCCAGGTAATGGGACAGCTTGGCAGAGCTCGTAACGCTGCCTGTCTAACGGCTGGCAGGACCTGACAACCTGTCTTGGAACTATGTGTATATCAAAATCATAATCTGCTTGGGAATTTTCAATCTAAAGTTTTCTTGCCCATCTAGGTAGTCACTCACACTAATGTTGTCAGGTGAATAGCAGGCTCAGTCTAGCGATCAATTAGGCATGCGCACAGTACTACACTCTTTGCAGGCTGTCCAAATACTTTCTAAGTAGCTTTTTCAATATCCATATTTTATTATAATTTCTCTTACAAAACTGTAATAATGCCTGTTCATCTGATACTTTTCATTCTCTGCTAGAGAACTCTTCTTTGTTTCCTCCGTACTTGTGCCAAAACGAATTGAATCCTAGCAAACAAGGCACTTCCAAATTTCCACCCGTTGTCTCGGCTATTGTCTTCAAAACAAATGAGCTGCCAGACAGCTGCGAGATGAACGATTCTTGCTTTATTTGCGTGCTGCGGTCTGCGAGGCGAATGAATTGTTTCCTCACAGATTTCGCGCCGGCCATCTTTCATATCAACCGACACAAGATTGCTCTCAGACCGCGGTTATTATGTGATGAAAGTACTTTTGTAATGGTCTTCGTTTTGGAACTTGAATGGCTTGGTTTTTGTTTTCGTTTTCAGTAGATGGGTTATTCAACTTTAGTAAATAAATAATATCTTCGGCCTCGATCCCTAATTTACGCTCATCATCGACCTCCAGCTTTAGAATACTCACGAACTTTGCTACATCGTGATTTTATGCCATACATGAGAACTAATAAATATTAACTACTTTTGAATTGACTCCCGATTCTCACCACCACCATTTGCTCCACAGACTATAAAAATGAACGGCCACAGCAACGGTGACATGAACGGCGCAGGAGACATCATCACGCAGAACCAACAGCGCGGCTGGTGGACCATCGGGCTCATCAACTCGCGCTACCGCTACCTCACGGCCGAGACCTTCGGCTTCAAGATCAACGCCAACGGCACCAGCCTCAAGAAGAAGCAGATATGGACGTTGGAGCCTGCTTCAGGGAACGCTAATGATAGTGAGTAGATTTGAACTTTTACAATATTTCATCAGAAGCTAAGATCGGCAAGCTTACCTTGACCACTTTCCTCTACGAAGCCAAGTGTCATTAAATTTTTTCTCTTAGGGCTTGTACACAAAACTGCGATGCGACGTGGCATCGCAAAAATCGGCGAGATGCTTCGGGCATTTCCTAAGAAAATGTTAGGGTGCCGTAGATTTTTGCGATGCGCATCGCTTTACGTATCGTTCTACAATTATTTTGTCTTTCGTCTCTTCCGTTTCTATTAAAAAAACCTCTACAAATAACAATACTTCAGTACAGTCCGGTGATCCCTGGATACTCAGGCAACCACCTTCCTGATTGGCAAATCTTTTTTCACGGCACGGCATGATCTTGAGGAGCACGTAAATGCAGAGACCCATGTTCAGCAGCACATTACGTTAGTCATCATTATCACAATGAAGATAAATATCGACCAAAAGATTCCTTTATCCAGGAAATACTTGGCCAAATTGCAGACTAACATTTTTAGGACCGAGTAACAGCGAAAATAAGAATTTCGTAAAAGCACGGTGAACTGTAATCCTTTTGCCCCAAAGCCGAAGCCGTAACCTTGAGCACAGAAAAGATACAGGCTTTAGATAAGCACCAACTTTTGTTGTTATTGTTTTCCGGAAAAGATTCTCCGATATTCTTGGAATCTCTCCACTTAACGTTCTCCGATCAGATATGGGGAAATCTGTTCTATCGATTCTCTATAATAAGCTCAGTAGTGTCGGGCAATATTATGGGATGTGAGCAATTTGTAATCTTGCTCGTGAAATTGTAATTCGCTACGTGTTTCGGTTAACGAGAAGTCTTCCAAGGAAGGCAGTTTGTAACATTGTATGGTGTATTAAAGGTAACATTTTGATGATTTACTGAATCTATTTATGTGCTAGTTGTGTTTGGTTTTGTTGTGTTGCCATAAGATTAAACGTTGTTATCCTCATTTTATGGTGTTACACAACAACATCGTCTTTTGTTTCGCTGGTTTTTGTATTTAGTCCTCATTGGGTGTTCTGGATTCGATTTTCAAACTAGGATTTAGAATGTTGTAAGCTCACATTCTGGCGAATAGTTTTGCGAGTTGTTTCTAAAATTAATTAAAGAATATACCTAAACCCAGATAGTTTATCAAGCTTCCGTTAGCGTTAATGAATACTACACATTTGATTTATCGTTATTGCGATGTTCATTATTACTCAGTACCAACTGGCTCTCCTATTCATCATCTGCAATCAATGAGTTACAATAAATTTATAAATGTTTGTTTGGTCATAATCGCTTCCTAAAAAGAGTTATTTAATTTCTTAACATATTCTGGGAGTCTTGAAGAGTCCCCGTCTTTCCTCTCGCAAAGTTCCACACTTACTGTAAAGTCTTGTATAAACCAATCGTCCTCTCCGACATTACAATATTTATCGTTCGTTTTTTCATTGGCGCCAGAGCATTGAACTTAGTCGTTAACAATACCATTAGTAATCCTAAAGCAATCCATGACTCACTTCAGGTGCTATTCTTTTTAAAACCTCCGACTTCCGGACTGTGCCTAAATGGTCTAGGATCGTTAACAACTATTATTATTGCTGGGAAGGATACGGTGGACCCTGGAAACTTCATTCTTTTACAGGTTTTTACCTTATAAAGGGATGTATATTTTTTTTTTTTGTGTCCTTATGTATATTTTTAGATTCAATGGAGAACCGAGTTTTTCTCAGCGTGTGTTGTTGTCTTTTGTTTTATAAGTGTAGACTAATTAAACTAATTGGAATACATTTGACATTTAACCTTTTTGATCAAACGAACGAGCTCTGAATGTTGTCCCTGATATTGATCACATTCTTCATGCATCACCATTATACCGGCTGCATATTAAACATGAGACCTAAATATAATTCGTGTGAAAAAAAACGTCGGTATGTCGCTATAGCGACAGTTTTGTCGCACTCCCCTTTGTCACTAATTGTCGCAAAAAGTCCCCTGCACCGAGTCCTTAATTACACCGGTGTGCATAGGGCATGCCGCGGGCGATACGGACGAAAGAAGAGGGTTCAAAACAATTGTTCTAAAATTGAATTGTACTGCAAAAACTGAAAATAAACTTTTCAAATGAGCAGTAGGATTCTAATGTAAGGCTCTTATCCACCAGTCAGATTGCAATTTTTTTATATTAATTACCTATACTTTTTAAAGTTTGATGATACGCATAGGTCTTCTTTTTATCTATTAGTCTTCTGTGCACTGCCTGGCAGAGTTTTGAACAGGTAACATAAATTGTTGAATCAATAGGTGTAGTCAGCGAAGAGCAGTTAAACTAAAAAGATGTTTCAGAGCTAACAACATCAATTGTAGTCATCAGTCATAACATCACTCAGACAAATAAACAAAAGCTCCTCTCAAATTCCATTTAAACCTTACTTCAATTCTGTACAAAACAACATGTAGGTATGCCTGTCCCCGCCCCACGGATTGCCAAATTACGATCCAATCAGAGGGCCGCTCCCCTCACCCTACTGTTAAGTTTCAAGGTCTAACAGCTGTGAGCTTGCCCTCACCTGATCGATGTCACATCCCTCAGGTGTGCTTTGCTTTTGACAACATTATTTACGTGCCCGATTATGAAATTCAGCTCTAGAATAGAATAGAATAGAATAATTTATTTGTGAAACATAGGCGTTTGCTCCAAAAATAGTCTGAGAATGATTATTATTTCTTCTTTCGTTAAATCTTCTTTATCGTGAGTAGTACCTACTTTTAGACGATTTTCCTTTAGTGCCATTTATCGAACTTATAAAATTATCCAGGTGAGGAAAGCTGTAAATATGATTATTACTTTAATCTAGGGTACATAAACTTCAACTAAAATCAATCATAAATTCAACATATTATACGAATTTTACGAGCATACGATAGTTACTCCTAGTTAGCAAATCATCAATATCATCGTAGTCTGTTCAGAACAGCTATAAGCAGCTACAGGTTCAATACATACTCCGCACATCACAAACCGTTCGTGTACGGTACCGTCAATCGGAGCAGATGCGGTGTTCCGACCGCTGACGGAGTGGCGGCACGATTATTCTCTGTTATCTATCACCGCTCAGATTAAAGCTTTCTACTTCAACAGTTAAGTGCCTGAACAAAGTAGTGCTTCAGTTATTTGGCTTGGTGCTAGCTAATCGGGTTTCGAGGAAAAGCTTAAGTGTTTATTGCATACAATAGCGTTTTATCTTCATTTACTGCAGTGTTTAAGCACAGTATACATTAATCTTGGTCTTGTATTGTGTTGCATTACGGGCTGGTGTCTGCAAATCCATAACTGTACGTCCAAGCGCGTACTTCATTCTACGTTAATCAACAACGACTTATCTGTGGTTTCATTACATTTTCTTAAGATCATAGTCATTTATGTGCTTATGGCATCCATTGTATTGATAAATCCTACCGGAGCATGACTTACTTAATTAGCATGATACTACTCATCCATTATTCTTATAACAGTATCAAATTCTTCGTATACATCGTGTGCTTACCGTGTGTTTTAAGCCCTTATATTCCCATAAGACTGCCCCGGTGTAGTGGTCGCAAGCGCCATTGCTTAGCCTTAGGTTCTTGGTACCATTCCCAGGCCGGGCAAAGTATTATTGACTTTTCTATCAGGAATTTCTCAGTAGCAAAACGGGATCTGTCCCACTATTACATGAGACTTTAACATAACTGACGAAATGTGGGTGTACTGCCTAACTGTTCGGGGATTACAGGCGTGATGTTATGCTTATATACAGTGGATATGAACATAACATCAATTTCTCTTTAAATTATTTATTTCTGAAATTGTCTCTAATGCATTTTGTTACATTCTGTCCAGGCATGATCTACCTGCGCTCCCACCTGGACAAGTACTTGGCTGTAGACTCCTTCGGGAACGTCACCTGCGAGTCTGAGGAGAAGGAGCCCGGCAGCAAGTTCCATATCAGGTAAGGAGTAATTTCTTCTTTATTTTCATTACAGACACTGAAAACGAAGACCAAACCCATGTTGATTGGATGAAAACTAATTCAAAAGTAAAGATAGTCAAGTTATATCGTAATGGTAGCGTCATAAGCAAATTGCGGGTAGAATATAATATTCCTGTCTAACCTTTACCGATATCTAAGGACGTATACTCATTTAACAAAACAGTCGTGTTTTAAATTCACAAACGGAATGTAATTTAACAAACTCCAGACATTTCTGACAGAGCTTTATTAAAATTCATCAGGTTCTGTCGTTGGTTTGCGATGTTGCTTTGAACAGAACCGACGTGAAATACCAGGGTTTTGTTTAAAACGAGTTTGAATAAGAATTCTTATTCTTGAAATCAGAATATAAAATATTCAAACTCTACAGAGATAACTAATGATCAATTCCCAAAGACATACATGTATATATACGGATTTTAGGGACGCTAATGACTTGACTGTAGAAATTCTTTTGAAAGATTTGTGACCCAAAATGGATAACTATCATGAATATGAGTTTCAAACAAAACGTGTTTGACCTAACACACGCCGTAAAAACCAATCTGAACACAAATCTATCCCAGTTCCCAGTTCAAACAACCTTATCGCCTTGTTCTGTCTAAGACGCCATACAAAGGCGGAGTCCCCTCGCATACTAATGCTAATCCCTCTGACTCACCGGAACCGGGGAGCTTGTGCCGGCGATATTTTACCTTTTTATAGTCTATGATATTTGCTTTATTGCCAAAGGATTTATGACAAAACCGTCGTGGTGTATTGAACAAGCTTAGTGCATTTGTTGAATGATCGTGTTTTTGACACGTTTAAGTTTGCTCAAAGAGGCAGGTATTGAAGGTAGTTGGTGTTGTTTGATCCACGTATCAGTGATGAGATAAAAAGATTATGACCGTTGTTTACTCACGTTTTCGGGATTGCCCGCAGTTTGATAAGAATTTGTAAGAGCCAATAGTTTGTTGGATGTCTGGGCTCAATTCCTTGCGTATGGTAGTTTGACTAACAAACATAATTAAGAAAGCTTGTTCAAGATGGTCTAGAGAGACAGAGAAGGAGAGGCACAATTTACAAGCTAATATTGCTGTTAATAAATCAAGAAAGTGTCAAATTATAATAATTGATGTTCCGGGAGTGTAAATATGTAATGACGCCATTTTGTTCAGAGTACTTTCAGGAGAAAACAAATCCTGAGTCACATTGCTCGCAGCTTTCCAAATAAAAGGGATGAAACGTGACTCAAGCCCATGACTCAGCCTTCACACAAATAACTTAGGAATTGTTTGTTGGCGAACTTTCAGATCCTGGCGAGATATCCCATGTCTTGATCGCCAGTGTTTACTGCTTTTGCGCAAGTTTTAAAAGAGAATTCAATATTGCTGCTTACTTTAACTTTGAGCACTTGATTGGCTTCCCCTTGCTTTGTTGTCTTAAATATAACTTGGAAAAAGCAAAAGCAAAAAGCTGAAACTGAAAGTTCTTCTGAAAGTTTTATTAATTTCCTTAATATTTAATGGCACTTATATAGTAAAAAATCTTGTATTAACAATGCTCTCACTCATCGGAACACTTGTAAAGCTTCACAAAACATTTTAATGGACTTCTGAAGCACGTTAGCCACCGGAGCTACGGAGCCGCGGAGGTAACCCCAACATTATTGATCTTTCAATACAACACACACCGAGTGTTTAGAGGGGAGTGACGGAGCGAACGAGGGTGCAGACGAGACGACCCCAAAGGACATTCAACCTTAAATTACAAAAATAAAGTTTATTTCAGCCTGTGAAACTAAAGGTTACATGAAGGTCGTAAAGCTACTAACAGCGCGTGCCAAAATAACGTCTTTAAATTGTTTTGAAGGGTCTTCACAATTGTTATGGAAATTATTATTATGTTAGCACTGTTTTTGTTGACTTAGGATGACCTGCGAGGGATACGGAGAAGATATGCAAACGAATGTTAGGATGTTTATTTAACTCCAGAGAAATACAAACTCTGTTGGAATAAGATCCGTAATTTATGCTGAGGGTTCCCTGATAATAATAGAAACTCCATATCTTAGGCTCCATTAAAAAAAAATCCTCCTAAAGGCATTGTATGATGCAGCAGATTCTAAAACCTTTCTCAAGATTTGTATCAAAGAATTATTGTTTGTCTATAACTGCAATATATTCATTACTACCGTCTACGTGCTTTGCCGCCGATATATAAATGTCACATGTCTATGCTTCAAGCCTGCTCTTACCTTTGATCTTTAACGCAGTAACCACCACCTCTGTCCCATTTGCGAGTAATTTCACCGACATTTTAACGTTAGCTCTTCAACGTGCAAAACTGCAAGTCCCCTGAGCTTTCAAACCGCCTGGCATTAAAATTGAATGTCGCTTTCAACGGTTTGTGTTCTGATGCAAATGTTGAATGTTACAAGCTCAAGCATTTGTAAAGTTTACATCTTTTCTTTACCCATTGACATTTTAAGTTTGCACACATTTAAGCTTGGTGGTCGTGAAAGAAAAGTTTCTGAGGTATTCTATTCATTCTTATTGTGAGCACAAACTTCACAGACAATATAAGTTTTAGGCTAACTTAATTCAATTCTGTATTTTGTTGAACGTAAATGCTTGGTATTTCTGTTAAAATTCTCATTGCTAAAGTAGGACAAGCAAAAGGTGACTAGGCCAGATCTAAACTGAAGAATTTAGAAGCCATAAAACTGAAGCTGGCTGGCTCCAATGCGTTCTGGTATGTGATAATGTGACTGCGTTATGCAGTTAATGTTATAAATATGTCATGTGCTAAGATCAGTAAAGATACTAAAATGTTACTCATAGGACTTTTAACACTACTAAAATATTGTTTTATTATTATTATATTTTAGTCTTTGACATTTGCCTGGGGTCGCGGACCTTTGGAAGGCGCACGAGGGACCGAAACCAACTCGCAAAGGCCCTTTAGACGTTTTTAATTATTGTGGCACTTATTTATTATTTATTTAGCATTTATTTCGGACATAATCCATAAAAGTGTTAGTTAACCCATAATCCATGCTCTTGCAATTAGCATTGTCATAGCCAATCACCGTTTTTAGCACGGTTTTTAGCTAGCTAGGTGATTACCAAAACAGCTCTCAAATAGAGACACAACCTTTTCGTGCCTCCGAATTATCAGGGGAGTATCCATGATAATTCGGAGGCACAAAAAGGTAGTGTCTCTATTTGTGTTCTATTCCTGTGCTGCAACTTTTCACCCTTAGGAAATAGTGAACCTGCGAAGAGGAATGGCAGTTAAAACAAAAGACAGCCGTCGTTCTTCCCCTAGTCTTAAAGTGTAGTGGTTAATTAAAATGCACCTTCAGTGTGAGGGGTGGCTCGTGGCTCCATCCCCTTATGCGTTGTGGGTGCGTCTTGTATAATAAAAAAAAAAAAAATAAAAAAAAAAAATGCATATTTTGTACAAGCTTTATACTACGACAGGTGTCTTCATTTGAATTCTTATATTACATCGCGGATTTTTTTAAAGTCTTTTGTACTTCAGCTGCGATATTTTTGTCTGTCTCATGTACCTGGCTACTTCGACTAGCTGCAAACTTTGCTGACTGATTCGCCACAGTTTGAGCTTTTCAAGAGAAGTACGGAAAAACTCTTCCATACCAGAATAATATCTGAACCAGAATTTGAACCGTTTCTTTGTCCCCAACAATCCTAAGCATTCAGCTCTCATCGCCCAATAACTCCTTGTTTATACCACTAATTAAATAATTGCACGGTATTCCTAATTGGCGAACGTCTCGATGCTCGCACTTTTTCCGCGAACCCATTCCAGGCATCCATTGTTGGAAAGAAAATAAATCTTTTATTTATAGCAATATGATAGTTATTGCCTAGACTATAAGCTCTGAATTTATTTGTAGGTATTTAATAGTTTGTGATGGAAAGTGTTCATGAAAGAGTATGGATCGCTTTCGTGCTCATTTCGTGAATAATTAAGGTGGAATCTAATGTAAATAGGTGTCTTTTATGTGGACTGTCACGCATAAAAAATATGCTAGAAGACTAGCGTTCTTCATGATAAATATTATGAATACCTACGAATTTTAAATCAGTATGGCGAAACTTATACACCAAGTTCTCGATCATTCTCATTGCAAATCCAAGTACTTAGATGCTGCAACATCTATACTTATAATAAATCTGTAGAAGTGAAAATTCTGTACATTGAAAATATAAAAAAAAAATGGCAGGGGGTGTTACTAGACCGACACCGAACCCAAAAGTGTGATTAAAACAATTTTTGTCTGTCTGTCTGTCTGTCTGTCTGTCTGTCTGTTTGTTCAGGTATCACGCAAAAACTACCGGTTCGATTACGATGAAACTTGGTATAATTAGTCCGATTAACTCGATTCTATTTATACTTAAACCCAAAAATTAAGAATAACGTGTATTTTTCGAAATTCAACCCCTAAGGGGGTAAAATAAGGGATGAAAGTGTGTATGAAAAATCTTATTCCTTGAGGTAATAAACATGAAACTTCGCACGAATAGTTATCTAAATAAATTATAAAGTTTGTAGTTTTTTGTTTTTCTAAATTACCCCCTAAAGGGGGATTGGGGGGTGTCAGTGTTTGTATGGAAGAATTTTAACGTGCTGTCCGAGTAACTCAAAACTCAATATTTATACTTAAAACCCATGGGGATGTATGGGGTAATTTCCTACACTCACGCGGGCGAAGCCGCGGGCAGCAGCTAGTTAACAATAAAAATCTTTATTGTCAGCTCGTTGCAGATGGTCATTCACGTATGCGTGTTGCAACAAGACATCCCTTGCTATCAGATTCAGCTCCTTTTATGAAAGATGTTCTTCGCTTATTCTCATTCCTTCTTGTTCAGCGTATCAGATGACAACAGCGGTCGCTGGGCGCTGCGCAACGTGGAGCGCGGCTACTTCCTGGGCTCCAGCTCGGACAAGCTCACCTGCACCGCCAAGGTGCCCGGCGACGCCGAGCTGTGGCACGTGCACCTGGCTGCCAGGCCTCAGGTAATTACTCATCATCATCGTCATCGTTTAGCCGGAAGACGTTAATTGCTGGACTGAGACCACCCAGAAGCATCGCCGTATTCAGCAGATTCCAGTGAGCTTCATCTGTCCACCTTGTAAGAGCTATTATTCTGTTAGAAAAAATAAGCCTTTTTGCATTTTAATTTCTCAATAAAAGGCCACACGGCGATGATCAGTACCTACGATATTTTACGGTTATAAGTTGTGAACACACGCCAACACTCCACTGTTCATACGGTTAAAAACAAATGCAGTTTGAAACTGCCATGTGATCCCAAAATAATACAGTTAATACTATCGTAACATTTACCTCCCAAATTCAAGGAAACGAAACTCCCCAGACTATTTACTAGCCAAAATCGTCGGACGTCTAGGTCGATGACTTGCCAGACACAGGAATTCAAGTCTATTATGTTTTTCCAAAGGGATAGTGGTTTGGTCTGCAAGGAGATTGCTAGAATAGGATTTCGATTTAAAAGGGAATTCTCTACAGTAAAATCTGCATTCTAAGTAATCCACAGGATTGAATTTAAAGAAGTTTGCTTATTTATTTAATACTTCAAGCACACAAATGTACAGAGGCGGACTTTATGCCATACCTTATTGCTTCGTTCCCTTTAAATTTTAAATGATAAACGTTAAGTTATGTTCTTATAAGCAAATCAAAGTATTTAAATAAGGAAAGATTTAGCAATTAAAAAATAATTTTAAGAACGGCATTATTGATGTGGTGGACTATGTAATTATATTGATTTAGACATTATTGTTGCCTGCTTTTGTAAATCAATATAGCAGGTTATTCGTTATTTCATTCCAATAAAGATACATTCAACTAAGAAAAGCATAGATTAGCATAGATTGCGTATAATAAAACAGTATAAGTACTGTTATATCCCGCCCCAGTTTCTCAGACTTATAATCAGTGTCATATCATCTGAATGACATATCATAAGATAATGTGCGCTGGATTGATTCCGTGCCGTATCGACGATCTCGGCCGGCTCGGCCCGCTTGCCTCAGAGGGGAATGTACTACTGGGTATAAGTGAACAAAGAATGTTATGTTATGAATAACAGACGCATCAGTTGGACAGTAGCATAATGTATGTAAGGATGGTGATGGATTGATTATGAAGATAGTTTGCGATGATGCTGATATGTACGAATTTTATGCAGAACATCTTTTGTATAAAAGAACATTATTTATTATTTACCTCCATAATCTAAGTTTCCCACATTGCCCGGCAAATACTTTCCTTAACTTGGCCGTTTTAACGCCCCTATAAATCCATAATACAACAATTTATATTAAAATTATTCTAATAACTTATTTACGACAAAGATCTATTTTCTAACTCCCTGTTCCTTCCAGGTGAATCTGCGCTCGATCGGGCGCAAGCGCTTCGCGCACCTGTCAGAATCCCTGGACGAGATCCACGTGGATGCCAACGTGCCGTGGGGCGAGGACACGCTGTTCACGCTGGAGTTCAGGGCTGACGAGGGCGGCAAGTACGCGCTGCACACCTGCAATAACAAGTACTTGAGCGCTGGTGGGAAGGTGAGTTCAAGAAATTCGATATAAGATTTTGAGAATTGTGGTTTGTGCCACACAGTGCAGCATAAAAGGGCATTTATCATGCTTACACCTTTTCCAAAGATTCCGCGAATTTTTATTAAATTAATTAAAACTTTTAAACCAATAACATTGCCGAATAATGACCGAAAACTCATCCCAACTTATTCTACGGATATAGGGACTTATAATAAAACGCTAAAACACTGAATATCACTTTGAATTTTTTTGGCCCAAAAACAGCCTAATCGGGTGCAAGGCTCTCATCCATAAATAGATTAGTGCCGCAGCCCAGATTAGGCGTACTCTGATTTTATGGTCGTTAAGTGATGCTGACGAATCAGATCAAGAAAACGGTTTGCAGATTATAATTTCACGCCACGTCTCATAACCCTAATTAGCGGGAGATGCCAATCTAACGCTTCTTTACTGCTTTTCCATTCCCAGATACGATTAATTAATACCAACTAGTAAATAAAAAGTAGGTAATTACCATATAAGCTATGTAAAATAGAGCAGTAATCAATACATTAGTCCATAAGTGTGAATAGTAAGATACAACTCGCTGACACGGCACTCGGCAGTCGCAGAACAAAGCGCTGGGGCGCTCAACACTTGTACAATAAGTTATTTGTAGCCACAAATTGCGTACGCGCATCTAAGTAATACCCAGGGTTGCCACGTAAGAAGTTATGAATTTAATGTTATATTGACCTTGATATTAAAAGTAAATAGGTAATTGTCTACTGAAAACAATCGGGATTATTAATGTTTTAGTATCACTATCTTCGAAAATGGTGCTAGCTTTATTTGTGACTAGCATCCGCCAGCGCCTTCGCCCCCGTTATACTTTTTAATTAGGTACAGCCTATGTTTAGCTTAGGCTTTGCAACTATATTAGGCTTTCAGAAACCTAAAGTAGTCTAGAAGGATTCGGTTTCCGAGTTAAAAAAAATGATTTCTACCCGCATCTGGTAACACTGATGGGCAGATAATGACGCTACATGTTGTATGTTAGCATCCCTAATCACATCCCAGTTAGCTCATTTTGCAAACAATAGCGCAGCGACTGTAGGTTCCCATGCCATCAGCACACGTGGGAACCGTCGATACTGACTTACGACGCATGCGTGAGACCTCCGCAACACTGAAGCTCTTTATGGACGAATAGCGAAGGAATCAAACTGTTTCGTAAACTGCGGAACGACTGCCTCAGGCGGATGTTGCTTTTATGTTGTAAAAAATATTTAAACTTGTGACCAAAGTAGACTTAAATGAATTACCATTACCATGCTTGGTCAGGAGATTACATGACGCAAAATAGGAGAGTGATTTTAAATGTCTTTATCTTCTTAACCGTTTAAAGCCTTCGACTGTATTCGTTTGGTCAAATGACTTTTATATCACAGTATTGCATTGTATCGGCTCGTCAGTTGATAGTATGGTCTGTTCTGGAACATTGCAATTACAATGCGTTGAAGACACCCTGATCATTCCTCATATTACAACAACTTTAAATATAACACATAAGTTCCACTCCACATTCTAACATCTCTCTCTCTCTCCACAGCTGCAAGAACAATGCACAGCAACGTGCCTGTTCAGCGCGGAATACCACGCGGGAGCCCTGGCGCTCCGCGACGGCGCGGGCGCGTACCTGGCCCCCATCGGCTCCAAGGCCGTGCTGAAGACGCGCT
Source organism: Eupsilia transversa (assembly GCA_914767815.1). Lineage (NCBI taxonomy): Eukaryota > Metazoa > Arthropoda > Insecta > Lepidoptera > Noctuidae > Eupsilia > Eupsilia transversa. The sequence goes on from OU611880.1 coordinate 541,032, forward strand.
CCACCGCCGTCACCAGGGACGAGCTGTTCTCGCTCGAAGACAGTCTGCCACAGGCGGCCTTTGTTGCGGCGCTCAACGAGAAATACGTGTCAGTTAAGCAAGGTGAGTTTCTACAAGCACGTTTTAAATAAGATGGCTATGTAATATGCCTCATTAAAGGCCAGCAGTGGCCGGTTGGACATTATGTACCAGATACATTGGAACCTATTTGGAACAGAATAAAGCGGACAGAACAAAACCACTCTTTGCTCGTCCGTGGTTAAAACTAAAAGCTGTTCAGCAGCCCATGTGGTTGATTACAGGGATGACTGCATAGTGCATACAGGCTGCGTCGGATGCACTGCCAGGCAAAGATTTGACGCATTAAAAAAAAAATTTACAATACTACAAGATCAATCAACATGTAGTGAAACAAACAAGCATTGTACATAGTTTATCCGGAATCGCTTCCGAATCAAATACGGAATGCACTTTATCGCTCCAGTATCGCTCAAACGCTCATAAACACTGATAATGGGCACTTCCTTTGTCTGCAGTGTTACTTCCTAGTTCCTACTTTTTAGTGCTGCAGTGAAAGTAACAGCTCGCTACTCGGGACCGTCATTACACTTGCTTGCTCTGCCATTAAAGATGCTGCTATCAATGTGGAAGGATCTGTGTGGTCTTTGTTCGGTGGAGGCTAAATTCTTCTGTTAAAATTATTTGTGGTTATAATCTAAACTTGCAAAAATGGCCTAAGCTTCTCGGAATAAAAGGAAGCATTTTCTCTTGATATTTACCATTGGCCACTACAACGGACATCGTTAAGGAAAGTTACCATAAGGCTATGATTTGATTAGTTCTCTTAGATTGAAGTTATCCATGACAATATCCACACGAATAAACACCGCTAGTATATATATATGTATCTCAGTGGCATCGCATCTTCCCGCCACCTCAGCCTCTGGATGTCGCGCGCGGATTGTTCCGTCGTTCTCAGAAGCGCTCTGTTGTGAGAGGTGTGCCAATACTCGAGAAGTAGCGACTGTTGACCTGTATTGTTTAGAGTCGCTGTGTTTGCATACTCACTTACTTGTCGTCATGGCGTCATCTCGAACATCAGGCTCACATGGAGTTCAAGTTGAGTTAAAGACAATATTGTTGTGACATCAAATAAATTGTCTTAGGAACTTAGTAGTGGATGGACAATTGTAGTTCATGATACTTTTAAGATTAGTTGGATTACCCAGACTTTGATATACGTTTGCCATCATAATCTAAGGCTTTACAGCCGCGCATGGGCCGTAGCCTGGTCAAGTATACTTCTCATACCCATTTTCTTCTTCTTTGTGACCCATTTCCGGCTTTTTCCAATTTCTCACTCCAACAGTTCCTAGATCTTGGTGTACGTTTGTGGTACACGCGAAACTCCCAAACATTAATTATATCTAGAATCACGGTTAACCACTCGGTACTGGCTAGAAGAAAGCTTTTATATTTTAACGGCAATTTCCTTTAATCACGTAAAGCTACTGTCGTTGAAAGGCCGGGCTATAAGGAAGCTGTATGTTGCTCAGATCTCGTCAGCGAGTACCAGGCGGTCAGGATTGTTGAAGAGTTAACTAACGGTGTGTCGACCCGCCCTCACCTCACGTACATTGTACGATCCATCACTCGCTAAGATTGCCTCTGCTGTGTAGCTACAATTAACTACAATATACCTACCTGGTTAGGTTAGGAAATAGAATTCTCGGATCATTCGTAGATACAAGAAGTCAAACAAGAATCTATGTCTCAGATAAAATGTTAGTTCTAAACGCTACATTTTTAGATAAGTAAGTGATTGGGGTCTATACGTGACTGCATAGAAAGATAGATGATAAGACTCACTTTTAGTTTTATCTAACTACAAGCACACAAGTATCACGACCTCTGACATGAACTTAAATCTCGAAGGAAGGCAGCACACCAAGCCGTTAATAAAGACGCCACACTATGCAGAGTCACGCTAACTGTGCACTTATTATGAACGACAGTGTAGGGAAGGTACACTGTAAGGCGTAGCTGTATACGTGTAATAATAAGAGACCTAGCGTGGCGTTAATGAAGAGCTTGGTATAAATGCAGCGTCACGGTAACCGCGGGGTTACATAGTGAGGGGAACGTGCTTTGGTAAAGACACTGAATTTTGAGAAACCAAGTTATAATTAGAAGTCTTTGAATACTATAGCTATACAGTAGTTCTGAATTGTATGCACAAAGTATACACTAATCATGGCAAGGGGCAAAATAGGCAAAATAAATATAATAATAATTGACCAGTAAAAAAAAATTGAAATCACTAACAATACATGCTTGCTAGTAAAAGTTATCAGTGAATTTTTGTCATTTGTGCCCCTCACTTATTTAGTTAATAATACTTAGTTAACGATATCTATGAGTTTGTTTTACCCCTAGCGTTTGGTCTTATCGTTGCTATAGCGCCACTTTGGAGAATTTTTCTTCTCTGATACCCCTAACTGTAGGTATTATAAAATATTCACATTGCAAATAAACTCACAATCATCCTGTAGCTATCCACTGCTGGACATAGGCCTATCCAATCGCACGTCACTCAACTCTATGCTCGGCAACATGATTCTGTCAATAAGTATTTAAGGATCGTACTAGATTGCGTTCTGTAGTTTCTGCCTGCGTTCTGTAGTTTCTGCATGGGGGTCCATGGGAGAAAGGTGTGTGTTTATGTATATATGTACTATGTGTGTAAGTTTGTATAAACACTTTTACACGTCAATAATATTTTAAGAACTAGATGAGGTCGGCGTTTCTTATCTGACTACTCTGAGAAGAAAGGCCCAAACAAACTCAGAGATCACAGTCTCTTTTAAAGTCCAGAGATAATATTGGTCAGTTTATGTGAAGACCATGTAGATTAGTGACTGTAATGTGACGTAGTGACGTGGTGAAAATAATATCATCCAGTCAGCGAGGTTGATAACAAGCCTGACTGACATGGCATCACACGTTCATGTTGATACTCTTTCAATGCACTGTACCGCTTTTTCACAACCTATTGTTTTTATTTCACATCCAAACCAACTACTTAGCAGCTCACTTTGCAGTCAATTCCTGCCTACTTAATTGAGTATGTTGCGGTTTTGTGTATAGTTCTCGTCACGATCTAGACCTTGCTATCGCCGTACGTACCTCTCAGTCACGAGCTGTCTATCGAGTTACCGACAGCAGTAGATATATTTACTCGATCAGTAAGTAGCTTGTGTTGGTGCAGTTATATAATTTTACTGGGTACTTTTTTTTACTTACTTACTTTGCGTATATTATTTCATCACTACTGCTCTCAAAACGTGAAGGAAAAGATCGTGAGGAAACCGGCATGTTTTAGAACCAAAAATTCGAAGACATGTGACAGCCACCAACCCGTACTGGGCCTGCGTGGTGGATTACGGCCAACTCCCTCTCACAGATAAGAGGCCTGACATAGGCTGGGCTTTCTTTAGTAAGCAAAACTTGTTCTAAATTATTGTTCTCCTTTCATTCAGCGTCGTCGGCCAAAATTGAATATATAATGACAAAAGCAGGCAGAATGTTTTTAAAACATTTCCATGTGAAATGTTTATTATTACCATAAAACAAGCCTCGCTCGAATTTCTACAGTTAAATTAAAATATCAGGTTTGGATCTGTTTTTATAATTAAGGTTTGTTTAACTTTTATATGAATAAACAGAAATTACCGTTTTTAAATCTAGAGTTATTATGCGTAACGGTACAGTACAGTGACAGATGGCTTGCTAGCCAGGCCGCGTTACTAATTACACTTGTAACATCATTTACATTTCAGATCGCCTCCTCGAAGGTGCAAAGACCGCGTAATTCGTTCATAAGATGCTAAATTATAATAATCTGCTCGTTAACCGTCGCGTGCTATATTGGGCGTAGCATCTTCTCTATTTTATTGTTGAGAATTAAAAATATATGCTCAGGTGCACGCATGCAGATTACATCAATCTACATAATACGTAGCACTAGATATTATCCTGCTCAAAACTTTCCACGACTCTTTCTGGCATTACAGATCTTCGCTTTTATTTAAATCTCAAACGACTTATCTCCTAACGTTACGTGTAGCAGAGGTGTCGTTGTTATTGATCGCACGTCTGTCGGCCCGTCCAGCCATACCGAGATCTATTACACAAAGAAAAACGCATATTATAATCGGATATGCATGATAACTTCCGTTCAAAAGCAGAGCAGGCCAATTAAGAGATATTCAGCAACGTCAAATTGTCAACGGAATTGGCTGATACTGCGCACGCGCAGCTATGCCGCGCAAAAAACGCGCGCTATGCTTTCTAACGTTTCTACTGCACGGATGCCTGCACAGTGTCGTGTGATCTCGCCATCACTAAACTTTATAGTTTTAATTAAATGTATGCTCCAAGTAGCTCGCTGTAACGGGTTTCGACGTTAAATGGATATTTTTGTGATTTCTTATTTAATTTGATAAAATATTTGGTTGGTAGTTTACCTATCTCTGTTTTATTTTAGGTGATTACTTAGCTATGCAAGTGGCAGTAGCTTATAGTGAAGTTGGAATGGTAAAATGAGCATAATATGGCTATAAAAAAAACCTGTTTCGTAACTATTTCAAAATTAAAAGTAATTACTTTGAGTTATTATATTTCTCTTTTAACTGCCATAACAATATGAATATAACAATTTATATCAGTTCAAGCTCGTTCAAGGTTCTAGAAGTATAATTTAAAACAATTACAAGAACTTTCATGGGCTCTGGTATACTGTTGCATAGCATCTCCGGAACTGTTTGCGAATATATCTAGATAGTAAGTAACATACTTAACACTCCCAGCCATAAACCGAGCACCTAGCGTCTATTTAAGTCTAGGCACGTTGTGTGGCATGCAGCTCTCACACATCGCTAATTACATACTACTCCTGGTACACTATACAGAGAACATTGGCGTGTAGGCAAGAAATAAAACTTAGCACTACATACGCAATTAATTTTAGACTACCTCGTTATGGTGTAAGGTACACTTATATATAATGGTCGCAAGCGTTACTGATGAGTCTGCAGGACCTCATTATCAGCAGTGCGCTTCGATTAGAATTTCCGTTCGATTCCCGGGTCAAAGTGTTTTTGGGTTTTCAATCAGGAGCCTGAAGTGTGGATTTGTACCCGGTTGATGGAATTAGGCTAGCCCCCTATTACATGGGACTCAAATATAACTGGCGAAATATGGGTGTACAGTGTATAGGAACACCTCTGCCCAACCCTTCGGGGAATACAGGCGTGATGTAATGTTATATAAATTTCAATGCTATTTATACACAAAGACCCACTTAGAGGAGCTTTGTCACAGAATTGACTGCAGTCCTACTCAGACGACTAAACTTACTCGGACGACGATGCCAAAATTGCCAAAGACTAGAATCATGGGTAAATACTTACTGATTGGTTACTGTGCAAGACCTCATCTTCAGAGCTGCCATAAAATTTGGTGATACTATCCTTTAAGACGTCTTAAAACTCAGTCAGTCTTGAATAACTGACAGTCTGTTGTCTAGGTTACTTGGAGGAGGAGTAGTTGTAATTCTGTCGAGTGTACAATTGCATGATACGAGTGTTAGCGATGATTTGTCGCCACTCCCGTCACCGCCAGTCAGGCAGCGGAGCGGCGCCGCGGATAACATCTGTAATTATGTGCCCGCACAGGTAATGTGTGACTGTGGCGCGGGCGCGGCTGTGTTACACGCTCCACCACCTCGCTGGTCAATACTTTTGATGAAGACTGATAGTTGATGCTTAATATAACGTTCCCGATACAATAGCCGCATCTCGTTGCTCGAAAAAGGGGCCCAATTAATTTTCATCGGAGTATCGTTTTCGTCATCTTTTTTTGGGTCACATTATCATCTATTCTCTATTCATGCCGATATGAGTATCGTGATGAATAGATTAGCCTGTCAGTCTTGTTCAAAGTAGAAAATTATTCAGGAATTTGATGAGAGATGCTGTCCCGTAAGGCCAAGTTGTGCTCAGCAGTGGCCTGTTTAGGACCTCACTCTGTATTCACACATTCCACATAGGCTCCTAACACTGAAGCCAGCGTGTTTGAACGAAGGCGTTAGATTTGTCAAAACAATGACCAGCAGCATCCTCCTATGTGCTGCTGTATCAGATCTGTTCTTAACTACGATATTTTCTCAAACAGTACTTTCATCAGATAAATCGAATTTAGTAGAATATCGCCTGAGCCTGTCCGTTACACAACAAATAATGGCTGGCAATGCATCTGCGCCGAGAGCTGCTAGCGGTACCGTGCGCGCGCGCCGGTCATAGCCCGATGATAGCGCACGATGCTAGCAGGGCTGCCAATCGAACTGCATTGATTGAAAACGTATTTTGTTTAGTTTTTACAACTGCTAGTTTGCTAATTATGGCCCAATTAGGATATGAAAATATCTAATTGGTATAACGAAAACGGCAAATGAGAATTATGGAAGCTATAAAGTCTTATTACAATAGACAATCAACACGAATTACTGCTGATTATAGCTGTTACTTGTTGCTTACTAAAAATAACGGTTCAACATTAACGGTTCATTGGTTCGAGATGCACTTACACAATAAATGCTTTAATTCTCATTGTCCTATTCCCGTAACTAATGTCAGTACGTGGGTACATACGTATGGATCTACATACTTAACATATGACTCAATCCATCACATACCATCACGTCTTTGTAAGAATGTTTTTGTTACTTCACACTCGTTTACTTCATTAATTAATGTTTGCATGCCTAATCTAAGGTAGATTGTATAAGGATCACAATTGTTTTTTTTAATACCTTATGTTATGTACCTACAATCTAAGCAAATAAATAAACTTTACTTTACTTTTGCTTGTATTCATTCTTTTGAGACAACCAGAGATTCTTTCCATTGATCTTTTACACTATTGTGATATTTTCTCATGATTTTTCTGACTACCGCACTTGGGCAATCGGGAGGGTCTGACAGGCTCAGTACATTAAAACTACACTGCGTACTTCCAACTATCATTGACAAGGGCACGAAGCTGGTTGCTCATTCATCTGCATCCACGGCCAGGATCAAAGTTCCTAAAATGAATAAAAACACTGACTGTTTCGCTTGCACGTCTGTTACATATTATTATAACGTTTTCCAGTGCATAAGAATAAGAATAGATATTTTATCACAGAGGGCCCCAAAAAACTAACTATTTGACTCGCCTATTTAACCCCTTTGGGGCATGAACTTCGAAAAATCCTTCGTTAGCGCGAACCTTTGTTATAAAAGGAACTCTTGTGCAAAAGTTTATGCTTCTAGACAATCTAGACTCGGCGGTGTAGGATGTGCGTTGTCTGTCAGTGAAAAATGAATTTAAAATTTTGATTAAGTAGAAAATACAACTTGCGATCCTGCCACCCCTGTTCTCAGCCAGCCGTTGCGCACGATCGCCTGTCAGCCGCGCGGCAAATCTTTAACTCACACCGGCGGACTGATGCGCTTGCGCCGCTTCCTGGCTGCAACTTGTACATTACTTTGAGCTTTATGTTCTAACGCTAAGCTTCCGGGAGAAAAGGATTTAGAAATTGCTGTTTTTGCCGTAATATCGGTGGTAATATCACAGGGGATTAATATCTTGGAATTAACTGTAGGTACAACTAATTTTAACAAAGCAAATATGAGCATAATTTCTTAAATACTGTGAAGCCGAAATTATGGAGCTTTAAGTAATTAATGAAATACAATAGACGAGACGTAGATATATTTAGTAACCTATTCCGCTTAACTATTCTTAAAGAGTCTTAAAAAAACCCTGTAAGAAATTAATGAATGTCCTTCAAGATCCAGGATTTTCGTAGTTTGAAGGAGCTCAGGGGTCTTACTCATCTGTAATAGCTATCCCTTAATGAAACAACACTGTTTTTTTCTAGGCTAAGTTTTCTGGTAAATAAATGATAACTTACTTACTAATGTGCCAATAGAACACCAGGTCTGTAATAAAACTGTCAGCAATCGTTATTATATGAAAATATACCAAAACTGATCTAATTTCCAACCGTCTCCCGCAACATAACAAGTCGCGACCCAATTCATTACTATGCACCGTTCAATTACGATCTTTACTCACCCCCCTCAGGGCCACACGTGAAGCGTGATTATACTTACATGAGTCCTGTGTCTCATGGGACTGAAGTTTAACGATACTTTACTTAGTTTATATCTCTAGAGAGTCTGTCAGGGCACTGCTGTGTTTACGGATGAGTCTTTGTTATGATATGAAAATATTAAACAATATCTGACCAGCTGAAAATGTTTAACCACACGCAGGATTATAATAACATTTAAGATACGTGCACCATCCTATCTGTCTCTGTTGCGTTAAGTCTTATATTGAGCATACTATAGTGCCATATTTGTAGCCTTCCTACCAAAAGCGGTTGCTGTTTATGTCCAATTTAGCATTTCCTAGTTAGGAGTTGCCTAAACAAGCATAATTCTAAGGACTTAGAAGGTAGCTGTAGCCGCTAGCTGCGGAGCTATCTTTGGTTGGGAGTGCTACAAATAATCGAATAAACAAATCTCCTTATCCAAACCAGATTAAAGGCACTCAACATTATGTCCCAAGTCCTATCCCACTTGTGCCTTATACCTTGAGTTACTCTAGTGTTTACCGACGTACTCTGGTCCATACGGTCTCAAGTGCCTGTCAAACAGACCAACAGGCGGTCTGCTGTCCACTTGGACCACTTAAGTGTAGAGAGTGGTCCAGAAAGGTCGAGTCGATTTGTTTTGTTGGAAAACGAAGATGAGTTGTCCTAACTTACCAAGATTTGATTTGCGAATACGTTGTAAATCTGGTAACGTAGAGGGTTATCTTTATAAAACAAAAAATCTCTTATTTTTAAAGTTCATTTGGTTAGTAAACACACAACTTAGAACGAGTGTTAGTACATTTACTAGAAAAACAACACTGACTATTTATTACTACGCCACAGCGCAGTGGCATGTAGGTAGGCGTATCCAATACGTGTGCAGTATTTAAGAAGAGATGTATTTTAGAACGGATGTTATATAATTTGATAGATCATTGGTAATTGGTATGCCTGGAATGGTCACTAAAATCTTAATTTTTTTTTAGAAAAATACCTATCTCTTGTTTAAAAATTCTCCATTAAAAAATGTAATTACAAACACCATGAACATCCCTCGTTGACCTAAAATCTGAAATCTTAGACAACCAGAACGCAGAACCTAACAGTTGCTTTCCATTATTTCCAGGTGTTGATGTGACAGCAAACCAGGACGAGATTTCTTCCCACGAGACATTCCAGCTGGAGTTTGACTGGGCCACGAAACGCTGGTACATCCGCACCATGCAGGACCGCTACTGGACGCTCGAGACCGGCGGCGGTATACAGGCCTCTGGTGACAACAAGTATGTTCCATTACAAATATAAAGTGTTACAGATAATGAGGACTTGTCTTGACAAATTGGTGGAATTCGGCAGACAAAAGTTGCTAAAATTCAAACGGCAAAAGGAAAATCCACATTCTTCATAATTTGGTTGGGTTAGCTAACCAATCCATTGTCATTGTACTCAAAATTAAGAAAATTCTGATTTGGTCATGACAAGAAGTTTCGCCGCTGAGGCTGCTCACGCTGCTCACTTCTTTTATTCATAGCCTCTTTGTTTTCATTCTAGTTAATGCCAGTGTATGTATTCAGTGTATATATATTTTCTGACTCCTCTCTCCTCGTCCCCAGGTCATCCAATGCTCTATTCGAGCTGGAATGGCAAGGCGACGGCGCTGTGGCATTCCGCGCCAACAACGGCAAGTACCTGATGACCAAGCGCTCCGGACACCTGTACGCTAACGCAGACGCCATCGAGGAGAACTGCAAATATTACTTCTATCTCATCAACAGGTGGGTTATAAATTTATAATGGCTAAAGTACAAGAAAACTGTTTTTTTTTCGCGTTGCTAAGTAAAAGTATCAATTATTTACACAAAAGACTACCTACCACAATGCTGATATTCTCATCTTACATGAAACATAACATTCTGCTTAAAAATAAATCATAATAATAACGTACATTTCTTAGTATTCGCAAAAAAAAAGTAAGACTTACTAACCAATGTTTCTATGAAGAAAGGTATATTTTGTATAAACATTCGAAAGGCAATCAGAGTGTACCAGGTGCACCTCTGCCTAACCCTTCGATGTTGTTGGTAAACATTTGTGAAATTATGTCACAGAAAAAATCAAGATGGCGGCGTTAGTTCCGATTTTTGCGCGCCAAAAGATTCTTGTAGAACTTTAAATAGTTGTGTTTTGTTTAGTGGTTAAGTAAATTACCGTGTTGCAGGCCGATCCTGGTGCTGAAGTGCGAGCAGGGCTTCGTGGGGCCCAAGGGCGTGCGGCTAGAGTGCAACAAGGCCAACTACGAAACCATACAGGTCATCCGCGGACCCAAGGGCGCTGTCTACTTCAAAGGTAAGCTTAAATCCTTTCCTAACCTAAAACCCTTCAGAAATATTCAATCTGTGTCGATTGAGTTCCTAAACATCTTTGAGGATCAGTTTCTCAAACGCTCACCTTAAATCGCTCGTCTGTAATTTTTATGTGTACATAATAAAGAGTATTCTATCTATGATTGATGGCCCTAGGTGGCCGGAAAAGTACTTTCAAACCAACAAACAAACTCGTTATTTCAGGACAAAACGGTAAATACTGGCACGCAGACAGCGAGTCGGTGCAGTGCGACGCGGACTCCCCGCAGGGCTTCCACCTGGAGCTGCGCGAGCCGACGCGCCTCGCCATCCGCGCCGCGCAGGGAGGAGACTACCTCGCCGCCGCCAAGAACGGGAACTTCCGCCTCGCCGGGCCCGACCTCAACACCGCCACGCACTGGGAGTACTAGGCACCAGGCACGACTCACTACTAGGGGATCCTTTTGAGAACGCATCATTATCATAGTGCTGACTAAAACCAGCTGAGTCTAAAGTGTTGCTTTTGCAACACTGCCAATTCGTCCTAAACTGTTTAAGTTATGGTTCTGTGACCTGATTGGCCTAAGCGCATTTACAAGCCTTTAGTTTGAGGCAGTCATTCATCATCATCTCATCAACTCATCCAAACAATCATGTTCAAAAGGATCTCTCATACAAATCCTATTCGCAATACTCTTCCATTATCACGCACGACTGTTCACGACGCAGCGCACGCTGCAGTGCGGCGTGAGACTTAACTTCATATCGAGAATGTCAACTCCGAGGGCGCGCGCTTTACTGACGCCATTTTAATTTTCCTTTAGCCGCCATCTTGTTGAAGCGTGGCGGCGACGAACGACCCAATCAGCCAATTCTGAGACGGAATCCGCTGCCAATGGTTTATATTAAATTATTATAAAATGGGAATGTTAGTCAATGCTCCTGCATTGATGATACACATTTCGTACTAAAAAAAAAACGTAATTTAAAATGCTCACAAGGCGCCGCCCTGTTTTGCATTTAGTACGATTAAGATGCTAGTGTCGCGCGACGTAGCGCGAATGTGATCGTAATGAAAATATCGCTTCACCTTATTATTGTAATCATAGATTATTTTTCCTATAACTGGTAGATCTGCCGTCACGTTGCTTATGTCGAATTATTTTTATATTAAAATATTTGTGACCGTCACTCGTATCGCTTGAATTATTTATTCTAGATTGTATGGTATATAAATTAGTATGGAAGACATTATTCTGAAATTTTTCGAAAAATATTTATTGGATATTGTAGTGTCTAGTCGATGGTTTTTATACAATTTTTTATCAGCCCCCAGTACTGTACTAGAATACCGTCGTTTCCTGTAGGTTAGTGAAATGTTAACACCGTGAGACTGATGCCTACAAACAGCACGTAACTGCAGTAACACTGTACCGTAATTAATTTAAGTTAAAACAGGGATTGACGCAATACCAGACGAGTGCTCGAGGCGCTGCCCTCGCCTCACACCAATGTACCGGTACATTGCTCAATACAGTCTGACAATATTAACTCTGCATGACAACAAAAATCATAAATCAAATAAATAAAATATGATTGTCTGTGCTCCAATATTCGAGTGCAATTCATTAATTAAGCAGTAATCATAATAAACTCACAAATAACTTGATTATCTCAGCCGTAAAAAGTTGTGCATAGTTAATTTGACAGACTCAAATATTTTCTACACAAAGGCGATCTTAGCGAAAACCAACTGAAGTAGATTGTAGTGAACTTGCGACTTTTAGTCGTGAGTTGTCGCGACAAGTCGCCAGTGTGTAGGAGGTGTACTTCGCACTGAGTCTGGCTTCTAATTAATGAACATGTAAGGTAGGTAAGTTATTGTAAGTTATCACGTTAGGGTAAGCTTGATCCGCTCCCAACTATATAATCGTCCATTCCATGCTTTTAGAATTACGACATGGGATTTAAAACCATTTTTTATTAATTTTTACATGAAAACGAAATTTTTTGTAACTGGTGCATAATCTTGTATATAAACGATTTCCAATTGCGCATAAGTCTGTACTTGCGAAAACGTTTGGGAAGCGTTGAATCCTTTTATAATGAACAAAACGAGAAATATGATTTTTTTATTGAGGGTATTTTGTATGCAATGCTGATTCTGAAATATTTGTACGATAACGTCTTTGTAAACTATTAATGAATAAATTATAATCATATTGTAAAATTGTGTTTTATTTACATTTCGTTGTGCATATCCCTCATAATTCAACTGCTCCATCAAACAGAAGGTACAGGATAAAATGATGGATTCATGGTGAAAACAGAGTCTAAATTATAAACAGACCTCAAAGGAACCCTGAGCGAGACATATGAAGGATCGAGGAATGCGTATTTCCTTTGCCTTTGCCACAGCGGTTGCCTGAAATCACCACGGTTTTGTACCGCGGTACAGGCCCACTAAAGCAGTCCGTTTATCGACTAACCTTGTTTCGTTTGAACAAAACAGTATTTTAAAGGGTCTACCTAGAAAGAAAGGCGCGGAGTAAGGTAACGTAAATTCGATCGCAAAGCAAAAGGGCAAGGTCATCCATTGCTTCTGTGTATAAACATCCCTGGGGGTGTTAATCCCTTGGGTTGAAAATTTCATTATTTTTGACCTTGACAGTCAGTTTTTGAGATGTTTGTGAAATCTCATCAAAGTGAAAATTACTGTTTTGTCCGTCTGCTTCAACGCTCTGTGACTGCGAAAGGGTTAGGAATTTGATGAAAAAGCACGGTATTGTTAAATGATACACATAGATGTATTGCAAAACTTATATATTTTAATTAAATAGTTACATTAATCTTTACAGTTTCTCCCTAGCTAGTGACACGTTGAATTAGCATCGATGCATTTAATGGTCAGGAAATAATATTAAAAATAATAATTTATCTAAATAACGGATAAACAACAACCACATCAACCTGATAATTAATAAGCGAAAAAAAAAAACAAACGCTAAATATGTTGCCAGCGCGAAAAACCGTTGGAAACACTGCAGTACTATCAAATGGATATTATCGTAATTAATATTTATATAAATGCGATTATTTATCTGGCAAGGGGTCGTTTTAGCGTCGCACATGGCAACACAGTTAGCGTGTAAACTAATCGTACATAATTTATCTAATATGTTGAATACTAAAATGATGAGGATATAACAAATATATTGATAGTTCAGCTCATTCATATGAACTGGAATAATTTGTTTGTTACAAACGCATTCTGATCGGACGCAGCGTAGTTCATATGAACTTAATACAAATTGAAACTCAAATCAAAAAGTAAAACAAGCCGCTATACCCCGGTGTTGTAAAAAATGCCTGAGAATTTCTAAAAAAAAAAAACTCAGTTGACGTTGTTTTTTCATAACTAGGTAAATGTTAAACTTGACGCTCACAGTCAGCGGCCGACTACGTTTAGTGTGAACGCGACCTTAGGTCAGTTTTAGCTCCCATTCGAATAACGTAAAAATGTTTTAGTTACAAAGTGCACCGATTAAGATGTTGCTTCGAAAAGCAGTCAAATGTCTAAAAATATTTAGTAAAAACTCGTGAATTTTGTAAACAAAATGCAAAAATAGTAAACATATTTTGTATGACAAAATAACATTTGTATTTCCATTTGAAATTGTATAAGTTAACGCTTGAGAGCTCAAAAGGCATCTAGGCTCTTGAATGTTGTGACTTTAGATAATCTAAATAAAAGGTATGGACAGATATCATTGATCATGGGTCTATCCAATGGGTGGAAAGGGCTTATCACCTAGAGGCTAATCGTTAATAATAATTGTTAGTATGTTGGGCGAAATTATAATACTAGGATCACATAATTACCTAGTAGGTTTCCCCAGCCAGCTTCTCAATACTATCCCGAATAACACCCGCCCGGTCCCTTATTTTAATGACTACGAGAAGCCAGCAAGTACCCCATGACCGTGAATACAAGAGAAGGGGGAGAAGAGAAGTGGAGGGCGACGTACAATACAATTACTGTAATACAAAACTTTACTAAGGCACGAATAACAACTTGTCACCTTAGTCGTCGCGACAATGTCTCGCCCGAGTTTCACAGAATGTCATTTCTTACATTTTGCTTCATACCTAGGAAGAAAGATTTTAATTTGTGACCAAAACCATCTCATGACACCACCACTATGTGTGATAATGGTAAGATAACGTAATTATAGTATCAATATAATCGTCTGTTACATGTTCAATATCATTCAGGGCAATCACTCTGTGAAACTCACCGAGAACCTTACCAAAACCCTTAACACCCGAATTAGTTTGGGGCCCGAGCAGTGACGATGCTCATAGCTAACACTTTATTAAAATATCCCATTTTTATATTCCATTTATTGCTATCGCCTTATTGTAGACTAATATTAACTTCACATGTAATTTTTCATAATTGAAGTAGGTACTTTATTTTTACAATCTTGTTAATACTTTTGAGATTTTGAATTTAGATTTTTATGTCACACATGAATTTTTAGCTGCGACCATCGTCACAAGTCACGTCAAATTTAGATTCACCGATACACAAGTATACGAGAATATTATATAGTGATCGCAAATACGGGCAGTTGTCGATGCCGGCCCCAAACCCTCTAGAGTACTCTAGACTATTGGCGCTACTTCTCTAGGCTACAGTCTATTCTTCTGTATGTTTGTGTGTGCACTCTATTCTATTTCATAGTTACATAGCCTAGCCCACAACTCCGACCTAACCATAGCCGCCAGAATTTCAAGTAGATGTAGATAATAATTTGTAGATTATAGTTATTTTTTATTACTTGCAAGTTTATGAGTTCATAATTTTGATAATCAGTTCTCACCATAATACATGAAAGCACAAAAACACTATCATTTTATTAAACGATATTTTTATTCAATTGGAATCTGTACAATATGAATGAATCAGACATTTGTACAATATAAAATTACGAATAATTTCCTATAGTTTAATTTATTTACGACTAGCTGCTGCCCGCGGCTTCGCCCGCGTGAGTGTCGAAAATTACCCCATACATCCCCATGGGTTTTAAGTATAAATATTTAGTTTCGAGTTAATCGGACAGCGCGTTAAAATTCTTCCATACAAACACTGACACCCCCCAACCCCCCTTTAGGGGGTAATTTAGAAAAACAAAAAACTACAAACTTTATAATTTATTTTCATAACTATTCGTGCGAAGTTTCATGTTTATTACCTCAAGGAATAAGATTTTTCATACAAACTTTCATCCCTTAGGGGTTGAATTTCAAAAAATCCTGATACACGTTATTCTTAATTTTTGGGTTTAAGTATAAATATTGAGTTTCGAGTTAATCGGACAGCGCGTTAAAATTCTTCCATACAAACTTTGACACCCCCCAACCGTAGGATAGGATACTTTTCCGGGATAAAAAGTACCCAGTGTGGTGCCCAGGTTATTAAAGAGTAATTATACCAAGTTTCATCGTAATCGAACTAGTAGTTTTTGCGTGATGCCTGAACAAACAGACAGACAGACAGACAAAAAAAAATTTAATCTAATTTTTGGGGTCGGTGTCGGTCTAGTAACACCCCTGCTATTTATTTTTTTGATATTTTCAATGTACAGAATTTTCACTTCTACAGATTTATTATAAGTATAGAATAGATATTTGCACACACCAACATACAGAATAGTCAGCTACATATAAACACGACAGCTCACAGCATTATCCAGTCTATTAATAAAAAACGTTTCATTTTTCATTATGTATACTGCGTCTAAAGTTATTGGGTATCGACACATCGACACTAACAAAACATTTCTTTTGCAAAAAAAAGCAAATATAGTCGTGACGTATTGTTTTTCTAATACATTTTATATTCATTATATTATATTTTTTTAAATATCGTCATTCATTTTATACATTTTTTTTTTATAAAACAAAATCATCTTTGTATTTTTTTGTCAATAAAAGTACGACGAGTGCGTCGACACCCGAGTCTTCTACTACCACCATATTGAGTCCACATTATATTAAAACATAATTTCACATGATTATACCACACACCGTTTGCGTAAATTAGTTATTACAACAAATACAATTAATATACATACATTTTATTGGTAATCAAAATTGGTGATTGTATATAGGACATATAAAAGAAACAAAAATACTAATTCCGTACAAACAAGCGCAGACTGAGGAATAAACTATCGTTCGTTACAACTACACGGCGCACGTCACTGTGGGGCGATGACGTCACGGCTCACACGACACGAGCGTCGAGTGCGCGCGCGAGCTCACACGCAAAGCGTACAGTTTATGATTTGGTCAAGTACACGTAGTCGTGAAAGTAGAACAGTTTGTGTGGGCGGGCGGGCGCTCCTGCGGCCTGCTCGCCGGGCCCCGCGCTGAGGGGCCCGGCGGCGTGGGCCCCGGGCCCCGCGGGCGCGGCCCCGGGCCCCGCGGGCGCGACCCGCTCGTACGGGGTCGGCCGGACGCCGCGCTCCCGCCATGCCCCGCGTTACCTTGTACCCTGCGAACAAAACAACTAACATTACAATCAGGAATGTATGCATGCATACAGACATCTGGCATACAGGCTGTCTGAACGCGATAAACTGAAAAACTATCGAACAGATTTTCAAACAGTTTTCACCAATGAAACGGTGATTCATGAGGAAGGTTTATAATTCATTAAAGTGTCCGTGTAGTTTCTTGCCTTGCGTTCTTATCCATAAGGAACCTATTAGTCTTTGTGACGGGCAACTAGCATCATCTTTCTGAATGACAGACTCCTTTGACTATAAATTCAAGTGCCTGGTAAATGGAACAATTGCAATAAATGCTTAAATTGAAGAAAGCATACCTGTGTGGTGAGCGGCTAGGAGAGGAAGGGGTTGGGTGTGTGGCGCGTGTGCGGCGGGGACCACGGCGACGTGGAGCGGGGGGCCGCTATGGGGGCCACGGGGGCCCAGGGGTCCGCGCCGTTGCCCAGCGCGGGCCCCAGGGGGGCCGCGGGGGCCGGCGCGCCGAAGGAAGGGGACGCCGTGCCGAAGTTGAGGCCCGTTAGACCCATCTGTTGTTGTTTTAGCTCGTTCATTGTTAGCCGTGCCTGAAAAATACATATCATCATTATTATTCGATTGGAAAGTTTTTTTTTTTTTGTGTAACTCCAACTTACAAGAAAGAGAATTCGACTATCGTTGTTCATAATCAAATTATTAAAATATCTTACCTGGTGAAAATTACACCGTAAAAAATCATGAATTTCCGTAAAAAATGTAATAGGATTAAGAATATTATTAAGTCAAAATATTGATAACCAAATCAATACTCTGTATATCGTGTTTAGTTTTTGTATTATACTTAGGTTTATGAAACATATAGTAGACATTGATCACAGCATATTACGGGTTAAATATAATAAATAGCCTGAAATCGCCAACCCGTCTTGTGCAAGCGTGATCAATGTTCGTGGCTTATCTGTATGAGAAGAGGCATTGCCCTGCAGTGAAACAGAAACAGACTCACCGGCTGCGGCTGCGCGAACATCATGTTGTGTCTGGGCGGCGGGGCGGGCTGGTCGTTCGCGAAGGGGTTGTGCGGTGCGGGTGCGGGCGGCTGTTCGGGCGCGGGTGCGGGCTGGAGCAGGCGGTCCAGGTTCACGAGCGACGAGTTCTCTCCCAGGAACGCCGACGGAGACTTCTTGATTGCGCCCAAACTACCTACGAGAGGGGATGATGGTTTTGGGGTTAGGTTGTCGCCTGAAAAGAAAAAAACCCGTCTTAAACACCGTACTTCTCTGGCTTGATGGCTGAAGTCAATTGGTTGGACACACAAACATGACATAACTTCGCCCTGCGTCGCAGAATCATTGATTTATTTAACCATTGGTATGCCATAATCAGTATAAATTGAGAATTAGTGGTTAGACCAATTACATACACCACAAATCACTAAATACATTTTGCGGTAAACGAATTAAAAACATCGTTCTATTTGAGTCAATAGTTTGAAGGTGACCGATTTTTTTTTTAAATTAGTTGAGCGCTAAATTAATTTAGTTATTTGTGGTGCAAGGGAGCCTGAGAACATCGTACAAATGCAGCGTATGCGCTGATTTCCGTTCAAACCGAGTTCATATTATTAAATGTTGCTCTTACCTAACGCGGTGAGGTCGAAGGGATCTGACTCAGCGTTGTTGTTGTGGTTGGTGCGCGGGCGCTGCGACAACGCGTCGAACTGTTCCAGTTCTGACGAGGACGGAGATGATAACACAGACACGGGAGACTTGCCCTGAAAGAATGTTAACATGTCAATGTCTTCTAAACTACCTGTATGGGCATTTTTCTAGCACGAAAAGTAGCCTATGTAACACGTACACGAATAATGTAACATTATATCAGTTAAAGTATTTTAATAATCAGAGCAGAATTCCAGAGATTATCCTCTACAAACATATACACAAATAGTTTTAGTACCTCTTTATAACTAATAAGACTACTATAGAGCGTATCTCACAGTGTTCACGTGTCACGTGGCAACAAAATTGACTTAAAACAATATTAATCGAGTTATAATCATAGCATTACATACAGTTCTAGCGTTACTATCACAACTTTTTCTTGTTCTTATCTTATCTTACCATTGCATCCTCAAATATACCAAAATCCAACTGCGAAGACTAATGAAATGAAAAAATTATGTTCATTTTAGTATAAAATCAAATTTAAAAAAACTAAAAGCCTGTTTCACAATGTCCTTATCAGCACTATTTGCCAAATTCAAATATTCATCTTTTGGCTTTGTGAAATTGTTACAAAAATTGTATTGATAAAAGGATAAAGCAGCGTTAGTTCCGATTTTGGTCCTTCATAAGAACATAGTTGTAAAACAAAAGAGTTAGTTTGAGACAGTTTCTCATTTCTTACTAAACGCAGTTATCTTAAGTTCTGTCTCCTATATCGAGTATTCGAGCTATCTGATAGGAGTACTTACATGCATTCCTGCGACAGGGGCCCAGGGGTCGGGTGGCGCGGCCGCAGGGGCCCAGGGGTCTTTCGCTGGGCTACCCACCGCTGACCACGCGTCTGATGATGTTTCCTGCACATATAATAGGTAATTTAAAAAAAAATACATTGTTTGATTACTAATATTGGTCTAGCGTTTGTTTCTAATAAAGAAATTAGCATACACAGCAATATCGGTCATTGACCCACCTCCATTTTCTAGCATACTTTATTTCAAAAACTGAAATAAAATCGGTTAACTTCGTGAAGTGAAAAACCATTCATAGTTTATTGTTTGGGTTCCTACGGAGAGATATTCTTCCTTGCCTTTGTAACCACATTCATGTTACCAACATAGCATTATATACAGTTCTAGCTTTACTCACACTTTCTTTAGACATCTTACCATTGAGTCGGCAAATATACCAAATTCCAACTGCATAGGCTGATATAATAAAAACGAAACAAGTAAAGTTTTTACAAAATAATGTTTCTAAATCAGTTTTCGTGTAATATTTGTCTCTAACGCCCGGTTTCTGGAACGAAAATCAACACAATTTTTTTAACAAAAAATCAAGCGCGTGTAACCTTTTGTGATTGGTTGAATGAGTTACCAACAGACAATCGCATTACTTCAGTTGCGTTTAATATTGACACGTCGATAATTTTCGTTCCAGAAACCAGGCGTTTAGTTTTGGATACTCAAGGGATATTTATTATCATTATTTCGTCTTATTTATGATCTTTTGGTCATAAATTACTATATGCTACGTTTTTTGTTTGAAAATGTCGCTAACTCCCACTTACACGAAATATGACTTTACCGTCTTTGTTTACTGTACATTTCGATTCAAACTTAATGGCGGCTCGGAAGCTAGCTCCTCTCTGCGCAGTATTGCAGCCCTCACCTGCGCTGACACATGAAACTGTTACTGCGCAGCGATTCGCCGAGTGTTCCGAGCCGCCATTAAGTTTTAATCGAACTGTACTGTTATTTTTAGTAAAATAATCGCTAGTAATGTACCGGGCGCGGCTGGTCGTGTCCGGGCCACGCGTCGTGCGGCGGCGCGGAGCTGGCGACGGCCGTGCTGAGGTTCACGTCGAGCAAGTCCAGCAGGTGCGACTGTGGCTGCGAGGACTGACCCTTCTTAGGTGGCGGGAGACCGTCTGTTGTTCTGTAAAAGGAAAATGCATTAGTTTGTGAGCTTGTGTAGGCTTTGATAACGGCATTAATGTCGTTTGTCGATTAACTTCAACGACTATACTTTATTTGTGAAGTCAGGTGATGACGCATATTGGACCTGTGACGCCAATCCCCAACTTGATCTGTTTTTGTGTTTGTGTATTTTATTTGCTTCATATTTTACCGCAAATGCACGTATTTTCTTTCTTTTTTGTTTCAGTTTTACTTGAAAATTGTCACCAGAGAACTAAAACCAAAGACGTCGAGAGTTCAAGAATTCCATTCAGTTGCCTGAAATACATGCGATCTATCAAAAGAGGAGTAATGGAGTCTCAAAATATACAAATAAAAATACACCATTGTGGAAATTACTTAGAATTTAGTTCCTAATTAAATCATAATTTTAAGTCTTTCTTAATACCAACTACATGCTACTCTAAGATATATCCCCTTTACGAGCCAGAAACCTCGACAACTCTACATTTCCCCTGCTCAACAACTACTACTAGTGACGTGTTCGGCACTGACTGTATTACATTCGGTCTGAGACACTCCATACAGCCGTAGAACCAACACCGCGGCGACGACTCTGTAGGAGCCGACCAGTTTGGGCCATTGCTCGGGACCATCTTCGGCCAGTTCGGGCCAGTCGTGTCTCCCCCCGACCAGGTCGTGCCGGTGGTCGGGGCCACGGTGGACCACATTAGAGGCCTGGTCGTGTCCACGATGGTCCATTCTGGTGCGGAAGGCGCGCGGCGCTTGTATGTGTGGAGACGGACTTCTTCTTCGCGGAGGTAAGCTTCTAGTCTGCAGGGGATGGGGTAGTGAATGTGGTAGGTCGTGAGCGTGGTGTAGGGATAAGAATCGGATTGAGCCGTCAGTTCGTCCGCGACGGATAATCCGCGCTGCGTAGCGGTGCTTTTTGATATTTCCATCCGTCGCGGACGTTCCGCTAAAGCAGCAGACGGCCTTAGGATCGTTCATGAGGGAGGTTAGTTTATTTTTAGGGTGCCTCTAAAGACTGCGCTCACTAGTAGTAGAGTGGTACTCACTGGAAGTCCTGCTGCGACTGGCTGATGGCGAGCTGTAGCCGCACGTCGTCGGAGCGCCTCCGCCTCTCCTCGCGCTCGGCCTCCTCGCGCGACATGGCGAGCGCGAGCTGGAGCTGAAGTTCTTCTTCGCCGGCTGTGAGTGGTCGCGCTAGTTCGGCTTCCCGACCGCCACCCGACCACTCCGCTGAATCTCCGCTTAGCTGGAATTGAAAGAAATCATATTTTACAAAATGTCAACCAGACAAGAGAAACCTCCCGCACTATTGTTCTGCGTAAACAGCTTCAATGACCGACTGTATGGTCGACCAGACTATGCTATCACATTCACCAAAATGTCACAGGTAACCCGCGAGATACAAATTTTCTTACACATAACATAACATCACGCCTGTTTCCCTGGAGGGCTAGGCAGACGTGTACATATAGTACACCCACATTTCTCCAGTTATATTCAAGTCCCATGTAAGAAGCACAGGTTCAACCTAGTTCAGGTAAATAAGCTACTGTGCTTTATTTTGATTGATACGTTACTTACTGTAAATATGCCTGTTTTTATGAATAAACGATTATTATTAATAGGGGGTGAGCCTATTGCCAGAACCGGGCACAAATTCACACTTCGGGCTGCTACTAAGAAATAATGGCAACAGGGAAGTTTTTTTTTTTTTACAATTTGCAGTTCAGTACCAGGATCTATGTTAATAAAAATACGGTTCGCGACCGTAACAAATATGTCTTCACAGAATTAAAATAATTGAAACCACCAACCAATACAACTGTTCAAGTTTACTAAACCCTATTGAATGACTATTTCATGATTTCATGACATTTGGGGGTGATTCTAAGAGAGAGTTGTAATGATGATTATATTTGGTCCCTTAAAGTGAAGGTTTAGTACAAAGTGCTCACCGCAGGGTAGGTGGGACTGGACGTGGCGTCTAGCGCGCCGTCACTGCCGAACTGAAAGGGACACAACGACTAGGTTAGCAAACAGAAAATATTGAAAGTTAACACACATACGACAGAAGACGAATTGCCCTTCAGGCCAATTTTCGTACTTAAAAAACGTTCACATTCAAGTCGCAATTTATCAAAAATGTTGGTAAATTGATTTTATTTTTGACAGATTGCGAATTATATTAGTACTCTATATGTCTATTATTACTCTATATGTGAACGAGATGAAACAGGTGTGGGTTAGAGAGAAAAGTGACATTATACTACTTGCAATCAATTTTGTAAACATAAAGCAGTTCTACAGTAAAAAAATAAAAATATAAAACTACGGAGACACGTCCCAGACACGAAAAATAAGAAACGACAAAACTAAATGAGTTTTAGACAATTTCTTCATTACTCCTTCCGCCGAATTTCTACATTAAACCAATATTATAAGTATCCGACTCGAATCGGAGAACTGAAAAAAAAAGTAGGCCTTATCTATGGGCCGGTTTTAGTGCATGACCGACTGTCGGTGCGTACGTCGTCAGTCGCGCTTGTCATTCAAAAAAGGCCTTATCTATCTGCCCGGGACTTCGTCTGCGTGAAAATTCTTGTTTTAAGATATAATAGATCCTATGACACTAGGCGATACGGTAGCTTCATTTGTGAAAAATATTTCGCTTTCGGATCACTAGTTCCGAAAATTACCCCTAAATACAATCAAACAAAATATTATCTCTTTATAATATTAGTATACTAGCTGCTGCCCGCGGCTTCGCCCGCGTGAGTGTCGGAAATTACCCCATACATCCCCATGGGTTTTAAGTATAAATATTGAGTTTCGAGTTAATCGGACAGCGCGTTAAAATTCTTCCATACAAACACTGACACCCCCCAATCCCCCTTTAGGGGGTAATTTAGACGAAGGAGGAGGCGGAGCGCGTGAGGGAGAGGCAAAGTTCGCGCCCTCACGCGCCTAGCCGCCGTAGGAGACGCCCTGGGCGTCGGGACTCCTTGGAGGATTCCCGGCCACCGTAGGCGCGGGCTTGCGGGCGGTGAGCAATGGGTAGCTCGCCCCCGATAAGGACCAGGCCCGGGTCGACGGCGCGTCGTGTTCCACGCGCGCCTCAAAGAGATGTCAGTAAAACTGACGGGGTCCGCTAGGACCGTTGCCCGCCGGGGTTGCGGGTAGTCCTAAGGGGAAACCGTGGCCCCTGGCATGGCAAGGGAAGGAACACGGGTGGGTTTTAGTCAGTAAAAGTCTGACACGCCCTCCCGCTCCGCCCAGAGCGGGAGAAGTCATTGGATGATTTCCCACCCAAAAAAAAAAAAAAAAGAAAAAAAAAAAAAAAAAAAAAAAAGGGGGTAATTTAGAAAAACAAAAAACTACAAACTTTATAATTTATTTAGATAACTATTCGTGCGAAGTTTCGTGTTTATTACCTCAAGGAATAAGATTTTTCATACAAACTTTCATCCCTTATTTTACCCCCTTAGGGGTTGAATTTCGAAAAATCCTGATACACGTTATTCTTAATTTTTGGGTTTAAGTATAAATATTGAGTTTCGAGTTAATCGGACAGCGCGTTAAAATTCTTCCATACAAACTTTGACACCCCCCAACCGTAGGATAGGATACTTTTCCGGGATAAAAAGTACCCAGTGTGGTGCCCAGGATATTAAAGAATAATTATACCAAGTTTCATCGTAATCGAACCGGTAGTTTTTGCGTGATACTTGAACAAACAGACAGACAGACAGACAGACAGACAGACAGACAAAAAAAAATTTAATCACACTTTTGGGTTCGGTGTCGGTCTAGTAACACCCCCTGCCATTTATTTTTTTGATATTTTCAATGTACAGAATTTTCACTTCTACAGATTTATTATAAGTATAGATTATAAAACAAAGTCGCTTGTCGTCTGTCTGTGTGACTGCTTACTTCTTATAAACTACACAAAGTATTTTCATGCAGTTTTCGCCATCATTTTGAGAATTTATTCGGGAAGGTTTTATGTGTCCAATACATTAATATTTAACTTGCAAACAATAAAATAAAAACCGTGCGAAGATGGGGCGGCTCGGTATACTTTTCGCGCCTAAACCACTCAACCGGTCGTTATGACATTTGACAGATACGTAGCCTGGGACCTAGAGAACAGGCTACTTTTCATCCTGGACATTAGTATTAAAAAATATTAACTACAAAATAGACGCAAACGAAGTCGCAGGCAACAGCTAGTAGTCCCATATAACAAAGCTAAACTCACCGCGGGGTAGGTAGGACTGCTGGGCGTGTCCAAGGCGCCGTCGCTGCCGAACGCGCTCGCACTCTGCGCGAACCTCTGTTTCGCCTTCAGTGCGCGCGTTCGCTCGTTCTTTAGCCGCTCCTCGTCTTTCAACAGGTTTACGAGCGCTTTCGCCTTTTCACGGACATTTAGACCTGGAAATAATACAGATATATTTTAGGAAATTATAAGAAAATACAGTTTTTAAATTATAGCTTTAGTTGATGAAATGATTCGCTCGACCCATGTCATCAACCAAGTAAACCTAAATCCTTAGAAAGTGGGTGGTAGGTATGTATGAAAAGTGGGCGTTTTATAGACAGTTTTGATTCTCTGTCTAATTTGGCTGAACGCGATTTGGTATTAAACAAAATAAACGACAAATCAGTTTCGCGAATTGTTTAACGAAAAGTGGAGATCCTAGTTTAGTATTAGAGGACAAAATTATACCGTAAGCACTACTAACGTTGTCTAAATGTACCGCAGTTTTACGATACCCAGGACTGCTATAAGCGAAGACCACTCTACGTAACTACATAGCACTGGCCTACTGAATTAAAAATACCTGGATACACTGTCAAACTGGTACATAATAATATGCGCAGACCTCAAACACCCCACAGCTGTATCATCTGTTTCAGGGGTAACGAACCTTTGTGCGTTCCTACACTACTATTTAAAAACGTATAATACTGGACCATGACTAATAAACAATTTCAGGTGCTTAGTCACTGATATCTCCTGTAGGTAATTTTTTTGAGTGATTCTTTGAACTCACTTGCAGTAGGTACATAGAATATATTATTAGCAATAACATTAATCAATTTTAACATCTTGTACTATCACAATTGGTGAATCAATTAATTCTACCGCCAACCACAGGTTCACAATCCCCGTCCTTATCACATCGGCAGATAACGCAACGCCTCCAACCGTACATATCATTAAAATTCCGCACATGGTACGAGATTGTTTATTAATAAGTCTCCTCGTTGCTACATCGCTGTTGATGCGTTTCGTAAGTCATTAGACTCATTAGCATGGGTTCGGGGCCAGTGGCTAAACATGCGACAAGGTTACTTCGAACATGGCTATGTCCTAAAATTCTTCCAAACTGATTTGAGAGTACTATGCTTATATGATTTAAGAACGCCTGAGGTATTAAAAGGTAAATTAAATAATAAATCAATTAAAACAGCTGATGTTCATCTTGAAATGTCGAGCAAATAAAGGGACCATCTTTCTTTTTGAAGGATGAACATTCGAGCCTTATAATCAACATTACTTATTATGTCCCTAACTGATAGCATAATAAGCCTAAAACGTTCCCAAAGCTGGGACACAGGGCTCGTCTCTATGAGACTCAGTGGGCCGTAACACCGGCAGAGTTGTCATATTTCTTCGAATTTTTAATCCCCTAACCTGTAGAAGACTGGAAATGCCAAAATTCATCACGCAATTTAAAAGGATCTCTGTCCAATGAGGTACCTGGTATGCTTATCCTGTCTTAAAGCAACAACGTTCGCTCTGCAGAAAAATACGTTTCTGCAGACGTATAATCGTAGGCAGATTAAAAAACATTACACAAAGACCAAGAAACTCACCCTGATCCTTCCCCTCCTCCATATACTGGAAGTCCTTCAACGTATGTATCGCAAAGATGTTCTCTTTGCACTGCATGGCGACCTTTTCACTGCCGGTCTTTATAAGGTATTCCATAAGGACCAGCGCTTTGTACACGTGTCGCCAGTTCTTGCCGTGGTCGTTGAGCCGCTTCCAGATCATCTGCATGATCTCTGTGAAGGCCATCACGTTGTACGTGAGGTCGGCGATTTCCGCCATTAGTGTACTTGAAGGGCCCCATGGATCGTTTGATGTTGCCTCGCGCACCTTTACCTGGAATATAGAAAAAAATAGATGAGATAGGAAAATTGGTCCTGGCATGTATGTATTAGTGGGAAGGCTAGATTTTAATTATAGAAATAGCAAATTGTGTAAATACAAAGAACGGGTGATCATCAGACATCACGTTATTTATTTGGAAAAAAAATACACACCATTACAGTAATAGATGCAATATACTTATTGCACATTTCAATAAAAACAGATATCTATTATACATTGTATATATTACAATAAGGTGGGAATATCAATAAGAAATAATAAACAAGAATAGCTAACAAAACAAATAACAACTAAATATTGTTATTGTTAGTCAGACTTCTACAGTTAAACTGTGCAACAAATATTTTTCAGTCTATTTAATCAAGTGCCGTTATTCTAGCTGACAATATTAGACTCCTGCAAGGGAAGCCTATTTTATCAAGAATTTTAAATATTTTACTCTGAAGAGAGACTATGTTTAGAAGTGGTAATCTTTGGGTGATGACCATTTCAGCCAAAAAAATAGCACAGTTGTAAGAAGGAATATAAGTTGACAGGTCATACTTGGGCATCTGAGTAGTTGTGCGCGAGGTTTTTAATATTTCTCCGTAGCCCCGCCACGTTTACTTGCATTTCGTCCCGACCGCGGGGCATCTGAAACGTAAACATTTTAATTAACAACGTGAATACAAAGCTATAATCACTACAAAAACTGCAAACAGAAAAATGTTCGTACGTAACGTAAATGGTTTTTATATGAATTACGCGAATCCACAAGGAGAATTTACGTAGTACTTATAAATGATTATAATGTAATTTTAGGTTAAATGAAATAAGCGTATTATATCTATATTATAAATATGATTAAGCTCTGTTCATTGGTAAGCGCATCACTTGAGAAAGGCTGGTTTGACCTGGGTCTTTTATTTTTAGTCTATAATTTTCTAATCTATTAATTTACGAACATAAAAAAAGTAGCCAAGTCCGAGTAAGGTTTTTAGGGAAAGAGTGGTGGTGTTTCCCGGAAAGTTTCCAAATTCGGAAATAACATAGAGGAAGTTCCGTTTTTTTCGTTCGTCTCTATGAATTTTTTGTATTTATAAATTATTGAAATTATGACAGCAGAACATTTGTCGGATCAGCTAGGTTACTTATGAAATACAGGTATGATTATTATGTACCATTTAAATGACTTCAACCAAAGTTAAAATAGTGTCTTACTTATGACTGTGATTGTTTCATTGGTGATATCATTCTATTTTTTGTTCTAATTTATTAATATCAAGTCACTGAAACTTTTAGATAAAAGCGAAAACATTGTCTAGTCTAGTATATTTTGTGCAGTTTTTAATGTTGATCTTATAAACAAAGAGACTGTTTATCTGCAAATATTGATAAGACTGATAAGCTTTTATCGTGCAAAATATCTGGCACAGATAAAGTTGTTCGTTAACGATATTTCGTAAACAATAAACAACACATCAATAATGGTAATCTCCATAATCTTTTTATTCTATTTAATATAAACAAAAAGTCTTTACTTGAGTGTAAGGTCAAAAATGCAATCAAGAAAAACGACATACTGGCTGGAAACTTAAAAGGAAGACAATATCCATACAGACGAGAGAAGTGTGCATCAAGAATTCGCTCAAAATATTCCGTTAAGAATTATCTCTATCGAATCTAGAAATAGAATGCAACCATGTTCTGTTATAATCTATACTAAAGCTTTCTAAGTATCGAATATAACAGAACATGGAATTCCATAGTAAAAGAAATTGTTATCAAGCTTGGTTACGTAGCAACGGTACCGGCTGCAAACGCACGTATTAGTAACGCATTGGTCATTGGGACTGTAATAGTGTGTAATTAACATTAAATTACAATAGAATAGAATACTTTTTACGCATGTACATTATACACCATACAAACTACAGGTTTAAATGTACAAATTTTACTTAGGATTACAATTTCCCTTTTACTTTCAGGTTCCAGTAATACCTTTATATTAAAAAAATCTCGATTTTAACCTAATCTGGTCTGATTTTGGGCCCATATTAATAAATCATTTGTTTGAGTGCTCTCCTTGGAAGTGATACTAATTATTTATTACGATGTTTATTCAAAATTATAAAAGCCTTTAACAGTTTGACAGCTCTTTTCGAAATTACGATCTTTTGTATACATTGAGAAAAGTTGCATCATTCAAGTGTATATGATGAAACATTGAAACCCCATCGTTCTTAGTAAAAACATGGCATATTGAATGATGCATTTTGCTCAGGTGACCTGTGGAAACTTCTCATAACGATGAGTTGATACTTCTATTAATATTTTCGTCCTTATTATCAACACAAAACTAACTCCGTATATCTTATAATTGAGTATATTCATTCAACCGAGATAAAGGCCACAGACTGCCATATAAAGATCAGCATTTTGTATTTATTTACACGGTCAGCAGGAAAACTTGATATTATTGTTTTAATTCAAGGAAAACTGATGTGTAGTGTTATGAGAAACAGAGAAATAACCCATGTGTGAATGCTTATGTTTTTCTAACCGTTAATAGTCAGTAATCTAGTAACACCTAAATTAAAATGCAATTAGAGTCCTAGGGCTATGTCCCGTTCAACAGCTGGTAGGCTTTTTTCAGTCCATTTGCCCAAATACATCGCTAATGCATTCTTGTTTGCAAAACAGCTATCCCTTCGACCCTCTTCATAACGTGACAAGAATTAATTCAATATTCTAGTCTACAATAAGTGTTATCATGATTTAATTTATTTGAAATGTTTTTGTATCAAAACCGGCCACACCTATATCAAAGTGGTTTGTCCTACTGAATTTCAAATGACAAAGCATTTTACCTTCAATCTCAGTAAATGAACAAGTTAAAAATCTACATAACACATGTATGTTTTCAGTAAATACACTCGGGGACAGTGACACGGCAGCCATCTAATAGACTTCCAACTATTTACGGGCGCGCACTAATTGGATGTAAGCTGGCGTGACACCGACTATTTCAAACAGAGACGTACAGTCGAACAAGTTATTTGATTTACAGACAAAAATGTAAAAGTAAACTTTCTACATACATGCATACATGAACTCGCGCCTTCTTCCTATGAGGGTAGGCAGAAACTACAGAACGCCACCTGCTAAGATTCTTATTACATACTCTTTTGGCCTCGTTTACGGTCATAAATCATGTAAATAATTGAGTACTCAGCACATTTACAGCATTATGTATAAGGTAGTTGGAAGTGAGTTGCCTGTATACCAAATAGCTTGTCCGTCTGTACTTAAAAACATATAACTATGTAGTGCACTAGTCATACTTATGTGGCGTATGGACTCGTGATCGAACTTGAATGATCAGTAAGTGATTGTGCTAATGGATATTGCTAATAAAACGTCGTCTTTATCGTAATGAAACGTCTAGAGAATTAAACTTGAGCATTCTGATAGATGGAAGTCTGAAGGTAATAAATGAACTGGCAGAAGAATAATTGCTGATCGATGAACGATTTTGAAGAATGCTGATTATTGGTATTGACATATTCCTATAAAGTCTATAAGAGCTTTTTACGGGATACCTCAAAAGCAATAGAATTTAGCATGATTTGCTTGAAAATGTTTTCCACCTGTCTTTTTTGATGTTGCCACAGCCTTCTACAAACTTAATTAAAACTTTGTTTTATAGCAAGAATTGAATCAACATTAATTGCGAAAATATATTTTAAAAACAAAGAACAAAACTTTCATTTCTGCTAAGTAATCGGTACTTAATAGTGACAAGGAACATTACTACCAAAGCGTCAAAACTTGGCAGGACACTGGTCCTTGTTCCCGTGAGCCATTGTTCCTGAGCGTCAAAGGACCAACATTGGTCTTTATTCCTTATGGCTGTTATTTCGGACGCTCGTCTCGTAAACATGTGACGCTTTAGTACAATATTATTTTTATCTGCGGTGATTGACCCGACTCACAAAGACATTTTGGGTAAATGTTTGCTTTGAAGTTTTTTTGAATGACCGCGATAATTTCATGATAAATACAAAAGTTATATTAGTGCCGCAGCGGTATCTCTATGCCTTGCTATACATCACTCCCACTAATTAATATGTCTAAGGTATATTATCTACACCATTTACAGGCGCATATGGGAATAGTGTCTTTAAGATAATCTTAAATTCTTTGATTCACTGACAGGTAACGCACAGCCTAAACCACTGGGTCCATAATCATGAAACCTAACTGTTGTAAAAACAACAGTAGTTAACGTAGGTGAGAACTAAGGAAGGATTTTTGATAATTAATCCCCTAAAGGGGGAAAGTTTGTAAGTATAGAAGTTCTCATTTTTGCCGATACAAATCCCATCAGGCACATGGCTTGTCATAGCAATATTTCTTCGGAGCCGTTTGTCTTAGGAAAAATTCAGCGGAGGACGTATGTGGGCTTATTGACTTACAAGACTACCTTGTTACAAAAAGGCGTTATTTTGAAGACTATTTTTGTCAATGTCAGTGGTGTGAACTGGGTGATAATGACTTTGATAAGAGTCCAAAAGATAATAAAGTATTTAGTACCTTTGTTGATTAACAGGAAATTAAGATTGATTAAGATTGGGTTGATCTGCGCTGAGATTCAATAGCACGGCCTTTTTTAAGATGTCCACGTCAATCTGCCTAGCCTTTTCCCAGCTATATTGGAGCCGGCTTCCAGTGTTATCAGATGCAGCTGGAGTATACCAGTGTTTTACATGGCGCGACTGCCTACCTGACCTCCACAACCCAGTTACTGGGTAACATGATACCCCTTGGTAACACTGCATGGATGTCAGAGTTTTGGGCTTCTGATTACCCGTAACGACTATCAAAGATCTACAAATGACAGCTGGGACCACAGCTTAACGTGCTTTCGTCGGGGTACGGAGGTGTCTCTATAGGTATGTAATGGATGGTCATCCATCCACGAACCGATCCCAATAAGCCTAGCACCTTCGTTCGACCCTTGCGGCTTTTATCAATTAACGAAGAGCCCTCTTTAGCCACAAGCCCCTCTTTAAGATGTTCACGTAATAAATGCAAATTGTAAAGGGGATTTTTCAAACGATTTATCTAAGATTATTATCATAATAAGTGTTATAAAGACACAAGATAATATATAACACTAAAGTGTAGCAATTTTGTTGTTACTTGTTATCTGTTATCAAAACCTGCTGGTTTGCGACGTAAATCAATGAAGGCTTATCAGGTGATAACTCTGTGAATCAGTCATATTAGCACATAGATATTACGGTATGTGAGTGAGTTGTGACATTAGTCATCGT
This sequence comes from Eupsilia transversa, assembly GCA_914767815.1. Classification (NCBI taxonomy): domain Eukaryota; kingdom Metazoa; phylum Arthropoda; class Insecta; order Lepidoptera; family Noctuidae; genus Eupsilia; species Eupsilia transversa. The sequence continues at coordinate 573,312 of OU611880.1, forward strand.
GTTCTGAAAACTTTAGCTTGTATTTCACAGAGATAATCTGTCTGTTTAAAGTAAAAAATATTGGGAATTAGCTATACAACTGAAAAGTTACCGTGGTAATGTATTTCTATACGCTATTGGTATTTAGTCACAGAATTTTATATGTATTTTAAACGACTTTTCCTTTAAGGTAGAGGGGTAGCCCGCGAAATTCAAATTTTTACACATCTTTTGCAATTTGAAGGTCAGTATCAGGTTGTATGTTGATGTAAATATGATTCGCAGCCGTATCAGCCATTTATTTATAGAAAAGGAGTTTTATTAATGATTATTATTCTGTAAAGCCATATTTGTTACGGTTGCGAATCATGTTTTAATCAACATACAGCGAGACTGACCTGCAAATTGCAAAAACCATAAGTAAATATGAATATCGTGGCTTACCTTGGCGCATCCCCCTTAAGTGTTGTCGCTTGTAAAACCAATAACTCATCAAAGAAGGTAAAGTTCCATCAAATTCTTTATGTAAAACAGACCTTGAACAAGGCCGGAAAAGCGACTTGATGAACAAACAAGATTATGTCGAACGTGATTAATTTACATTGTATCGACTTTCGCGTGTTTTAATTCAAAACATGAACGTTTTTATTTCCATATTTTAATATTCAAGGTCATATTTTCGTATTATTTGGTAGTATTACCTCTTTCCCTTTTCCTGATGCTGGTGCTGGTCACTCCATTATTATTTTAAGATGATTTTAAACTAATAAAGCATGCGGATGTAAGGACCAGGACGATGTAAAAGGACCACTAGCATGTCACGTAAAAAAACAGTGTGTTATACATAAGTCCGAGCAACTATGGAATGTAAAATAAAACGGTGTCAAAGTCAAAATGAGGCGTATCCGGTTCATCATTGTCATGTAGAGTGGACGGGATAACTGAATGATGACAGGTTCCAAAAGAATTCGTGAATTTTCAAACCAAGCGTGGCAAAAAATGTACCCTAAGTGTCAGTTTTATAAAAGTTGACGTTACCAAAAGAAAACTACTTATGTTTGTTCTGCAATAGCGAAAAAACAAGAATATTATTTTTTATGTACAAATAAATAAGGTACGCCAAATGAAAAGCCATCATTAAACGTACAAGAGGTAGCGTCAAAACTTACAAAACTCGTCCCCGTTTATCAGGAAAACCGTTCAATAAATCTGTTGACAGATATCATTTCAGCTGTAAAGGCTCCCGCAGAAAGGCGCGACGCGACTCTGGTTGAACAATTTCTATAACAAGAAAAGTTCATGGAAATTGTTCTACCAGAGTTGCGTCGCGCCAGTTTGCGGAAGCCTTAATTGTGATTGGTTGACCAAATAAACAGCTATCAATCACAAAAGTTTTCATGACATTTGTCAACAAAATAAATTGATATTGCTTCCAGAATCACGGGGCAACACTAGGGCGTAATGTGGCAAGCAAAAAAAAAAACCAAAAATTGACTTTTATCTACTAAAACTTACTTTGATGTGCAATAGTGTTGTATTTTGTTTAAATTTTAGACAAAAACAGCCAAGATTGCGTGGTTAGTCGCCTTTTCTGCCGACAATAAATACATAAAGATATACATAGAAACTTTTTATGTTAGTACATGCATATACTGTTGATAAACAAGTTTTGTTGCCTATAATGTGTGCATTTTGACAATGATTGTTATCAATGTTGATTTGTTCAAATTGCTTTTTGATATGCAATTACTGTATTCTCCAATATTACTTGCTTGAAAAATATAAATATGAAGAATCTATTGTACAAATAAAAGTATGCATGCATGACCTTTATTGATCTCATTGTCCATTCAATTTTGTTCAAAAACAATTGAATGGTTTATAACAATCAACACTGTCAATACGCAGTTTTGAAATGTACTCTTCAGAAAAATATAATTTTAGTACAATAGTGTCATATTATAAATACAGACAATTATTATACTTTTCTATTTATTTCTACAAAAATATGCATGCATAAAGAGAAAAAAAAGTTTTCAGTGCAATAGCGTTTTTTTATATATTATAGATTTTATTTAACAGAGCAATTAAATAATTTTAATAATAGTTCTTTACTTCAAAAAATGATATTTTATCAAATAAACAAAAAAAAACAAGACTCATACTAGAAGTACCCACCGTGGCTATGAGATCACTTCCACTACAAAATGGAACTTCTTCAATCAATTTCAGATTCTATTCACCATAGCACAAACACGATATTGCACTTTCACACTTATCGCACAGTTAATTTATTAGTAAGCCAGTAAAACACACACAAACTACGTTTCAACTTTCAATTAGCACTACAAATCTAGTCTAAACGCTTAAAATCACATTTAAAACTCAACGACGTTATGGAGTTTTCATTCTATCTACGCTATCAGTTTTATTTCACTAATTACTTTGACGGGAACACTAGAGCTACACATCAAAGAGTAATAACGACAAAGAGTAGGATATTAGAGGGAGACGCGACGTACGCGTCACGCGGCGCGCACGGCTCGGCATTGTCTAGGCGAGCAGTAATGTGCCCGTTAGTGTACCCACACATGACTCAACATGTGAATAATTACGACGAGAGAATGTTCAGAGATGTTGTTGATATTTGTGAGACGAAATATACAATTTGCTAAAACATTTGGTATTTTGTGAAGGGAAAAATTACATGTCACAAATGCCTATATTTACAACACAAATGCCTATGGCAATCGTGACATTATTCTTTTTTACCAAATTTTATATTTCAGAATTAAAATTGCAACGTTAACTGTAACCTCTGTGGATGTGTTGCCAGGAGGAGTTTGTATCTACGACTAATTTACGTCAGTTCTAGATTGTCCTAATGACAAACATTAACACACGAACAACAAAATCGCTCTACAAATACACAAAAACAAGCAACGCTAACTAATTCCAACTCAAATAGAAAACTCATGTCATGACTTATTTGTGTCATCGCACTTCGTCACCTTTAAGATTGCGATTAGATAGCAATGTCAACAGATAGTCGTTATGTGCGTGTTGGTTCGTCTGCTGGGGCACTAACAAAGAGGGTAGGTTGAGTAACAAGGTGGGAGGAAGCACTACGCGCTGCTAAAACACGGCTGCATTAAGTGTTATGTGTTGTATAGACTGTGACATTTATTCGTTTGCATGTACACTAATGAAAAGATTTTTATAATTTCAAGATTTCTCTGAATTATGCATGATTCCGGATAAAATTAAATTTTGATACTGGTAAAGACCAAATAAATCATAACATTGCAGTGCAGCCTGTGCAGCTAAACTAATCAGAGGTGATAGGTTGCATCACAAGGAAGTGGTTTTATTTGTTTGTTGATGATGTTGATGTCACTTTAATTAGATATTGCACAGTATCTACAACTGAGGATGACAAGCAAGTTAAACACAGGAGGGAAACAAAATATTTGGCTATAGGAACGAGACACTTCACTTACTACGCTTGGAAAATTTGGTGCGTAAAGAAGGACCAGAAAAAGGAATTGCAAACTGGATGTTGCAGGCATCAAAAGACCTTATAATCTAGAAGCCTCTTATATCTTAGCCTTATATCAACAAAGATGCTAAGGTTTAATTACTATAATTCATAAATAAAGGTCTCCTTTCTTTCAGAAGTCTGTTTGTATGATGTACATAAAGACAATGAATGTTTACAGCTACACTTTCGGGAGCTGACGTCATTCGTTATCAGATAGTGGCTATAAGGAGTACTTTATCGTTGCAAGGAATGTTCTAGATGCAGGTGTCAATATTATAATTGAGTTAAAAGGCTTTGTCTGTAAAGATAGGCATCCTCGACTTTATTGGAATGGCGCAGTAACGGTTCTAGTCTAAAACAGCGATGATGAGGAGATTTGGATCATGTAGTTTTTCAAACTATTATAGGATTCCACTTTGATTAGCTTCCATTTCCCAATAAGGTCAGATGTGATGCGCCTAAATATATTATTCATATTACGTTCATTATTTTCCACTCCGTAATAATATTACTAGAGGATAAGTACTGAAATCCAAAGGTTAGATCGGTTTTCAGACTTCAGGCTTCTGTGTGCTTTCTCGTATTTCAAACACTATACATACATAGCTATGATTGCTTGAATTTTCAGACCCAGCTGTATTCAAAAATATTGTTTGTGTTTCCATAACTTATATTGGACACAATACAAGAAAACTTTGCCATCAAGCCGTACTAATGCTAAAGATTTAACAATAAGTCGAGTTTGGAGGACGAAATAACAAATTACTTATTTACGGCTGAGCGTAGTCACCGGTCAACGCCACGTGCGGAGGCACTACGTTGGCTATTACCTGCCTCGCTGGGCCAATATTGCTAAAATCATAGCGGTATGATATTGGTAATATTTGCAGAACGGTTCAAGGTAGGTATAGGAGACACTTGTTCAGCAGCAAATATTTATTGGTGATACTGCGACCCTTGGGAATGTATCAATTACCAATTTTGGTCCAGAATCCTATGATCGTGGGAATCTGGTGATTCAAGAATGTATCTTCCAAAGGATGGTTTTGCCTCGGACCCATAATTAGATTTCAAAGATTTGAATGGGGATATGGTTAACTGCTTAAACCACAGATTTTATATAAGCATAAAGATAGATCTACTCACAGCATCGAAAGCTCAAATTATGACTAAAAATCTATACTAAAATGTGAATAAAATTCGCTCAGCACGCTCCTAACTGTATTTTTGACAACACAGTATCTTCTTCTACTCCAACTCCCCCCTAACTCCTATGTTGATGGCAATAAGGTAGAGTTTTGAACGTGTTTGGTAGTAAAAGATGTATAGATAGTAATGATAGTGCACGCCTGGCCGTGGACCGAGTCGTTCATTGAACTTATGATTTAGCCATGATTCAGCATTTGTGATTTACAATGGCTCGAATTGTTTCGAGGCTGAGCTTCAAAAAGAGATCTAATGATTTGTTTGTTGCATAATCTATGATTTAATTTTTGTTAAAAAAAAATCACAATTCAACAATATAATACAACATAATATAACAATACAATCTTACATACATAAAAAAAGAGTAAACAAAACTAATCGTAATAACACACTTTTACTTACATTAAACTATGGTGGTTTTATGCTTAAGTATTTTATATCGCGGGTTAATACTGCTACAGTTTTTTATCTATAAGAACTACTGCCGGAACACTTTTCGCTTCTAGTACGAGAAACTCATTCTTCTATAGTCTGAAATCGACAAAGGAACTAGTCTCGCCATTGACAATCAGTGTAACACCAGTTCCTTTAGCACAGAGGAAGCGAAGAAGGAAACGAATCACGTGCTGCGATCATTAATTGACTTACAAATGCATAAAATGCATTATTAATGGAAGTTTACAATCGTTTAATTTATGCTGAGACGAGCTTCAGCGTGGCTTTAATTAGTCACGATGTGGATTAGAGGAAGCCGTTATATCTTACATACAATAGTGTCTAAATGACGTCTGACAAACGACACCTGCTGAAGACCCATAAGAACGAAAACCTTGAACCAATCTCTTACAATACAAAATATTCCACCGCCTAAAATAAATCAGCTGATCATTATAATACTACCTAGAAAATGCCCCGTAAGTAGAATTAACAGAATTGTATGCGGGAATCCCATTAAATCATTTACAGTTAGCTATAAAGATGTCCATACATTTGCATACGCTTGAATCCTATTTAAAGACAAACTTAATAGTCAAATATTAGCCAAAAACTGTGACCGGAATGACAAGTTGAGGCGTCGAAGTGACGTTGTGTCATTGTGACGCTACAGTAAAGTTGTAACACAAGATAGATTACAGAAGTGCAATTCACAAGCATTTCCGGACACAAGGACAAAAGGACTAACAAACTACTACAGATTAGTGGTCCTTCCCAACCCTGTCTACCATGCTTTCGTGAAATGGGAATTTCCAATTAGTGAGTTCACCCACATAGGAACCAGACTTCCCAAATACTAGGAGCTAATGCCCGTAGAAAACCGAAGTAACATCTTTTTTTAGCACTTGATAGATATTTGACACTCTAGCACTTGGGCTGGCAGTTTTATAACCTGTTTTTTCGCGATCAGATTCTATTTTATCGCTGACAAAGTCTAACGATGAGTTCACAGAGACTTTATGGGCATACAGAGAGATGGAAATCGTAGGCTCAGCAATAGGGCAACAGTCAATACACTTTTCGCCATCCGGAAATCCGCGCTACCTCGTACATCATATAGATAAGTATACAAAACCATTGCTATCGCGAATCGCGATTTTTATTCAGTGTCAATGTATGCGTGACCTTGTTTACGCATGCGCAGTGGAACTTCTATGTTTATTTGTGTATTACAGGTGGAACTCCTGCGCCGGTCGAGGTCGCTGACCGCCGCATCCTATCGGCGCGGGATTGTTTCCGACTTTGAATATGAATGATGTGTTGTTTGTGTTATCTCAATTGTCTTTCTTTGGACTTCTTGTGTTAAATATAGGCTTTGTTATGCTGTGGTGGGGTTTTTACAAAATCTTAAAGAAATTGTGCCCAGCAGTGGGACAGAGATTTAAAAAAAAACATCGTTCAAGGAGCTGTCTTCCGAAAAAATATAATAGAATACTCATTATTATGTACCTACTTGTAAACCATAAAACCGAATTCAATGAAGAAACGAATTGTTCTGTTTTTCGTGCCATACCAATCGATCACTAAAGAACTGATCGATGGCTATACCGCTGCTGTCTAACAGATTACACATATTCTGTAGTGGTTGTTCAAACGATCATAATCGTCATAATATTATTTAAGGTCTTGCTGCTTCCGAATAAGCAGTGGAATCTTTAACTTTATTTACACACACAACGTAACATGTATGAATTTATGGTGTCCTCAAAAGACTTATGAGACGTTTTTTTTTTTTTTGCCATACGTACTTAATTGACAACTCGGAAGTGACGGAGCTAGAGTCTGACCAACGAAAGCTGTCCAAGAAAAAAGGCGGCAATTTTAAAGAATCAAGAGCTGTTATCCCTGGCTATACACTCCTGAAACGGAGTTGATACTTTACAATATTCAATAAATATTATGCAATAGCATCAGTATTTCATATTTATTAATTAGATGATTTTTTTACTTTGAAGTAAAATATTATTGTTATTATGATTGAATAATTCGTGGACAGCTTTCGTTGGTCAGACTCTAGTCTAAAAACCTTTAAAAATGTTTGGCAAACAATCATAGAAAAATTCGGCGTTAGAATGTTTACGTAAACATGTTTTGCGGTACTATTTTTAGTCTTGTTTTGTTTAGTGCCGGTGAAGAAAGAAAACATTAGTTTGTTCGGCGTTTATCATCCCACGCACGTAAAAATCAGCTGATCAGACCGGGCTGTTAGCCTGTAGAGCACAAGGCTAGAGAACAAATTGATATGATATGAACAAATTGATATATGTTAATACACGCCAGTTGTTATCATAATGATAACAACTGGCGTGTATTAACATATATCGAAAAAACTAGGGGGTTAGTACCTATAGTTAGTTCTTCATCTTCAATATCTAAATTCCATAGGTACGATGCTGGGGGACGCCTACGTCCTGCAGTGGATGTATTTCGGCTGGAATAATGAGTATGATGAATAGGTTACAACTCTTAACTTTACTTTCATTTAACTGGCAGAAAAACCCAAACTACATTTGAAAAGTAACACACTATTCACTAATTTCACTGGCATAGTATCTGCGATCGCTGACGCTGACGTATGACCGGCTTGTTTTATGGTGTCGGTGGGTTTCTACAAACTCAACGCTTTGTTTTCTTTCCAAGATTAACATCGTTAGAGTAGTTGCATCAGCATTAACATATTTTTGTGGTTACATCACTGAGCGGAGGCTAAATTAATTCACTTTCACAAAGTTGAACTGGTTGAACACTGTGAGATACTTGTTTTAACTAGATAACATGAAATCATCCCAGTCTAGACCGGCGACCTGGTGATATACCTATCAGAGCTAGAGATATTGTTACAATTTTGTTTCCAGGCCGATGGTCAGATCTGGTTGTATGTTCATCAAAATATAATATATTTTGATGAATAATTCGCGACACTAACAAATATATATTTACCGAATTATAATCATTAAAATCATCATTACAACTCCCATTGACTAGAATCGACCTCAAATGTCATGTTTTCGTGAAATAGTCTTTAAATGGGGTAACTTGAACTTAGAGATTTGTTTTGATGATTTTGATTAGGCTGGAGCTGTCGCCTTAAACAAAGTTTGTTGTACGGTTCGTAAAAGTTGGTCCTATAGACTAGGGTCGGAAGGACCAGAAAAATAATGCCCAGGCTTGGACTAAATATGCCTCATTAGACGGTAGTACAATGTCCAGCAGTAGACAAAGAAAGACTCAGATGATTCATGCAAAATGGTCTTTCAGTCCGAAAGAATGAGGAACATATTAAAGAGGCTGTTTAACCTAGCCAAGCCTTGATTATGACAAAATCAGTAATTGTAAGAATCTATTACAAACTAGATGTTGGTGTAAGATAATATCTTACACCAACATCTAGTTTGTAATAGACGGTCATCTTTTTTACCTAGTAAATAGTTATGTATAACAAATTTTATGAGTAAGGGACTACGCTTGACCATGACAGTGTGTTTAGTTGAATCTCCCAACACGTAAACCTTGAGTCATATTTCTTTGAAAAAATTATGAATCCTATCGATTACATATCGGTGGAGAAGACGGATGTTACTACAGAAAGAGATTACGAATTTTACGAAGCAGAATTGCCTTATTCGTTTTTAATTAGAAGTTAGGCAAAAAACCAGTTCGTAAAAATGTCTACAAAGTTGTACAAAAACGGTTCTACAGAGAAAGTGTTAAATAAATTATTCTTATACACAGTTTTGAAAAAATATTTACCCTCTTCCAGCTATTTATAGCTTCTAAACATACGTGGCCGTATAGACAAGTCCACTACACAAAAAGGACTTCCTAAAACGCAGCTACAACAGCAAACCCCATAAAAAGCCCATAAAGTTTACCAAAACACGAGTAGCGTTAAAAATGGCTGAACTTATGAGGCCCATTCTATGAAAGTTTAATGTTGATGACGTCACACGCGCCCGCCATAGTTTTTGGCAGAATGTCGGACTACCCACAATTATTGTGAAGCAGGTCGCATGGGGTTGGTCAGCGGCCAAGGGTGTCAAGATTAAGGCCATACAATGTGGGGCAAGAGGCTTCGTTGCATAAGAAGGTCATCATTAGAAATGTGTAGATGTACTTCTACTTATGCATTTGTTATAAGATTAGGTCATGGTACTGGCAGTAAGGCAGTGACCGAGTGGCGTCAAAGGACTGGAAGATAAGGTGTGGGTCGTCTGGCTCCAGTGCCAGTCTCATCCAGGTTTGGCGTGGAGATTGACACAAGAAAAGAGAGGCCTATGCTCAGCAGTGGGTGAAGTCGGGCTGTAAATGTTTATGATCACTGGCTGTATGATCTATTTTGTGTTAAAAGGTATTTCTATAAGAAATTCTCCTATTCATCAATTTAGACTGTTTCATTGTAAATAACGGTTTAATTATTCGTATTCTTAATTTGACGCTAATCAACATGAATACCATTTCGTTACAGTTTCGAAAGTATAAAAAATTCTATGCGAATATCGCACCGTTGACATCTATACTCGGGTTTGCGAAAGTGCGCGATACTATCATTTAAAATCGTCAACTCACTCTCTCAAGGCGATGAAGACATCAATTCTGACGTAACCTGACATAATAATAGGTTTCACATCAAACCCCCTACGACCACCATCGTCTATAAATAGCCTCGATTGCCTGCAGATCGATACAGCACGTAAAAGCATACACAATCAGCAAGGCAAGGCTATAGTGTAGCCGTCGACCGTGGCCGGAACGTCTTGTGTCCACAACTTCTATGTTTTAATTTTTAACTGAGATAATTGTTATGACAAGACTAGACTAAGCATAATAATAATAAGTTTCCTATCGAAAATCTCCAAAAAGCGTAACATCTAATTTTCATGTACTTAATAAGAGGATTTTCAAAACCATCTCAGACCTGGCCATTGTAAAAAAAAAAAACAGTGTAAAAAAGAACTGTCCTGCTGTCCAGACACTAGGTCAGCTAGATGAAGCAAAAAATACTGCTTAGATACACGACTGGTTAAGTCTAACGGTCACAGACCAGAGACCAGTCGAGCAGATGATGGCGGTAAAAACTTAACGCCTCAAAACTGTACGATCAACTGATCTACTCTATCGTCTGGCAGAGGCAGTTGCACTATTGACAAAATTATAATGATCTTATTAATTTACTGGGGATTTTGTGGAGCCACGTCTTCCCAGCTAAAACAATGGAAAACTAGGAGTCAATGGCGGGAGTTTTTGGGTGCTGTCTTTAGGCATTTATAATAAAGTGCTGATTCTCAGATTTGAATAAACAATTTTGATTCCTTATTGACTCTACAGTTTTTATGGGACGAAGATCATCTGATGTAATCAGTTGCAGCCGTATTTGACGAGGTCTGCATAGACCGGTGTTACTAACCAGACAGCCTTGTGTGTCATGCATTCTATGTTATTGTATTGATGCTAATTGCGTGCGAGATATCACGCTGGATCCCCTAACAGGGTCAGTAGAGACAGGTCTTATAAGTAATTAGGTTTCGGCCGATGTGGACATGAGCAAAGACACACTTTTCACAGGAATTTCTCAAGGATTTTGTGGAAGTCATAAGCACCAAAAAGATCATTTATTGGGCCTAGAACAAGTCATACTTTGACAATAGTTCGATTAAGTTATTAAGAGTAACTGTCCTACCATACCTAAGAACACTGTAATTTGAAAAACATTGTAAATGCCATTTATTTTTAAAAGAGTAACCGTGGGGTTTCTTGCCGGCTCTTCTCCATAGGAAACGATCAATTGCTTATGAGCTTCTGATGTTTCATAAGTGCCCATGTAGGTTTATGTGAAATAAAATATTTTGATTTGATTTGATTTGAAAATAGCACGTAGAAACTTTCTTATATTATTGGTTTTAGAACTTTGAAATCATTAACTTGACTACTAAAGAAATATGCCCGTTATTTATAGAAATAGCTATTTATCAGCAATTCGATATGGGAAATAACAGTACCTCGTTGGCTAGAAATTTATAGCCAATGCGTGAATTTGCTCACGACATTCATGTTCCGTCTGAACCTCGTGACGAATCAGTGGTATGTTTGGAGATACAATTGTTTGAAAACACATTACTGCATGCCACTGTTCACATCGACAACAACATTGTTTTCTACGAAACACGTATTTCAGCTATAATGTCCGAATACGTACTAATACAATTTACTTTCGTTACTACGTAAATGTTTTGAAAAGTCAGGCAAGAATGAATGAATGAACTGTGAAACGGTCGTCACGCAGATATAAGGGCCAAATATAATATAGCAATAAAGTACGGAGTTGGGTAAAGGCTATGTATTATAGCTGAATTTATGATTCATTATGATGAGAGCACTAGGATTTACCCATTTATGTAATAAGTAACCACTTCATGCATTCCCCGCAAACGTTCCAGGAAAATGAAAAGGTTGTTGAACGAAAACTGACGTAAAATCATAATCTTTTATTTACTTCATTAACAAATACTCTGACGTCAAATCTGTGAATAATGCGAGGTATTTTAAGTTTTATCGAAGGCAGGACGTTGATAACGCCTTTGGTGATAAAAGGTGAATAACATATTATTTATTTTGTCGATTTTACTAAGAAGGACGTGCTACGATGTAAAAGCGAAGTTTCTAAGTTAGAAAGTGTGTGTAGGCGATGAACTAGAATCTGTCAAGACTGACTCATGTCCTATGGCACTGGTTCTAGTACAGAAAACGAATTGAGGAACTCCATGATGTTCTAGAGAAAACCTGAGAACTACCCATGAACTTTGAACTGTTGTTGAGGTTCAAACCTCAACAGTAGCGTTTAGGTCTTCGTCTAAGCATCTAGTAATTATCTTTCGGCAATCGTTGTCTGGATAGAATATTGACTGATTTGGAAGCAATAGGACCATTGCTTCACAATCAGTCAACATTTTGACTTTAGAGCAGTTTTCACTAGGAAAATTATAACTTAGCTCGAAAGAATATTTCTTCTCAAGATCAAAAAGAAAACTCCAAAGATTTATACTAAAAGTGTGTGTCAATAAATACCGTCTGGCCTGCTTATGATAATTCAGATAATACCTAAAGAACGTAGTGTCTGCTCATATCAGGGGTCAATGTATTTGATTAATATTTTGTAAGTTCAAGTCCCAATTTTTTTTCTACTATCACTGTTTGTTTATTGTTTTGTGAATGAAATGTAAACAAAGGACGTCGTACTAGTTTTTCCAAAAATACTGGGGGGTCATAGAAATTGTGTATCATCGGTTAAAAAGAGATCACAACAGCTTTGAAGACAAAGATACAAGTAGAAAGAGAAGATGCATTTCCGATATGGTTGCAAAGTTTGTGTGATAAGACTTCCGTAGTCCGTCGTATTGCAAACATTGTTGGACTTTCTGGTTTATCCGGGGTTCCCAGCATAAAGGCTCCCATAGACAGGCGCGACGCGAAACCGGTAGATCAATTTCCGTGAAGTTTTCATAGAAATTGTTCCACGAGTCATAGCACGCCGTCGCGTGTCGCCTTTCTGCGGGAGCCTTAATGAACGGCGAATGACTTTTATTGAAAAATAAAATCCAGTCATTAAACCTCCTAAAATGTTATCCAGAAACCAAAAATCCTCTATCGGAACAAAATTGAGTCAAGGGATTTAATATTTAGTGCACGTCATTGAAACCCAACCACGTGGTTACTTCGGGGCACAGCTGACACACATTTGCGGAGCCGGTTTAAAAGCTCAATGTACAAGTTACTTTTGGATCAACTCACATAGTTCATTATCAAGGACTTCGGCCGCCATTTGGAAACCACTTTAGACATTTTATATTCACGTCAGATCACTACCGGTCGTGACTCGTGACATGTATGGGCCTTGCAACGGAACAAAATGTTTCCGGGATAACAACATGCACGGTTTTAATAATAGGTAAAACAAACTCAAAGCATTTTTTTTTTCAATTAAACCTGTTACTGGCACTTTTAAATTGTCAAGGAATCGGTCAGTCAGAAAGATAAAGTTAGCTTTGCCAATCCAAAGCGTAGTAGGTTTCTATGGAGAAGAACGGGCAAGAAACTCCACGGACACTCTTTTAAATCAAAATATTGGTTACTTACATCATTCATGTTGGAATTATAATGTGAGAACGATGTAGAAAGACGTAGAAGTGAAAAAAGTGTGTCCGTAATAACAAGATAAAAAAAACAATTAAAATAAAACCTATTCGTATCACAAAACTTTAGAGGAAAGAAAGTGGTAAAGATTGTTGCAAACAATTTTAGAACGGAAATTAGAAACAGTCAGTTATTCATCTTTCTACGCAACTACGGCGCAGCATTTTAATAAACTTGACAGCCCTATGTTGCTGTCATGTATCAGTGGTTCTACTGCAAGAAATTCTGCTTACCCTCTAAAAAATTGAAGATACTACGTCACAATAAGGTGATAAACTTATTTGACATTCATATTCAGGAAACGACATTGTCCCAGCGACAAAGATTGACATTGACTGCAACCTTGTGTGTAACCAGGAGGAAACTGATGCCATATAAATTAACTGATATTTGCATGATCGGGGATAAATACAAATATTTTACTATGTGCGCATACGCAAGGAGGCGGGGCTAGGTTAAGTAGGATTGCTATCAAGCAGGATTTTGCGCTGTTGTTTGCGAAAAATTAAAGCGTAGGGAGATTTGATCATTCGAATTTTCGGTAAAATTACGAACCAATCAGAATAAGATTTGGTCAGTAAGCAAAAATCTAGCCAATCAGAGTTAAGGATATAATAGATATAAGTAGAGCGACTCGTGGTTTTGCAAAAACCCTTTCTTATTCCAGTAAGATTGAGGAATATTTTCACTATTGTCTAATTATCCATGTTTTCGCGAAAATTCTAACGATAAAATCTCCCTACGACATTTATGTGTAGGAAGGCCAATATTGATAAATGAAAAGTAAATAAACCAATTATCTACTCTGTCGTAATTAATAATGAATGAACTGTGGGAAGTCTTTGATTGAGGTGTCTTATCAAATTAGTCATATTTTTTCTCAGATCCCTTTAATTAAGACGTTGCCTCCGAATGTTATTTTCTTCTTCATCTCATTTACGTGTGCGGTAACTTTTTTATGTTTTTAACTGCTGTGTAGTTACGCCACGACAAAATAGTAAACCAGTCCCTGATATGGTATCGTATTCGTATCAACTAGTGTCGAGCGATATGGATATAAGAAGAAACGACCTTTATACCTGTTATGTCTTTGGCCAATGTGCTAAGTGCTAAACTGTTTTTTTGTAAGGTGACATAATACACGGATTTTCGTCATTTCGAGCCTATCTTCCCCATTTTTTATCTGACTATCTGATCTAACATACTTATACGTAATTTAAAACTTGAATAGAATTAAGTACATTAATTTAGTAATAGTTTCTTGGTTGGTAGGTACTTATGTTGAATGAGTATAGGTACGAATGACCTCTTTACTTTTTTTTCGAGATCGAGTCTTTTAGTTATTACCTACTAGTGATGCAACGAATATTACTTTTACGAATACGAATACCGATTGTACTATTAGCCGAATACGAATACCTGATTCTACTTTAGTTGCACGCAATTATTAGTCCAAGAAGGTGAAAGGAAATTAAACACGCTAAACAATATAAATATTTACTTGTAATTTAATCATAAAAAATATGAAATTCTAAAGGTCTATCAATGAAATATATACGTATTAATATTTTGTGTTGTTATATGTACATGTTTTATCATAATAAAAGTGGGTTCTGAGTAATTCCAAGTTCTGATTATGCAAAATACTCAATTATCATATCAATTGGATGAGTGTCAGTGGGAATACCATATCTAAACTGATTAAAAGTTATCAATCAAAGGATGTAGGTGCCTACTGCTCATCATTTTCTGAATTAAATCAAAAGATATGTTTAAAAAAATTATTCCTCATATGAACTTAGATACCAGTTCACTTAAAATGAAATACCAAGTGCTTACATCTAAGTAATAATAATTATCATATTTGCCACTGGAGTGTTGGAGACGTTATACATGTTTCTTAAGTTTTGTTTTAATTATGTTTATATTATCACACTTCTTTAAATCGTCTGGTAAATTATTGAACAGCTGTATGCTCCCGCAAAAAATATATTTTTTATACTGTAATTAGCCCATGCCCGTGCAGCCACGAAGAAAACATGTTGAGCCGACCCTAAGTAACATGGCTAAAGGGCAGGAAGATAATGACGATTGAAATATGTATGGTTTGAATATATTTGCTAAATAACTGACAATCAATGACCTTATTTCTGTCTGAAGGTAATGGTTCCTAGAAATAAAATAAATAAAAATTTGTACCTCTATGTTAACAATTAAATACATATGTTAAGTTATAAATAAAAAGGTAAAGGTCAACAGAGCTTAAACAATGACGTCTAAAACAAATGACTATACAAATAAATTATCAGCAGCCATCTCATTGTGATAAACATAGGGATTTGCAGCCTGTGTGGTGTTGTTTCAAGATTGCCTACGTATTTTATTTAGTCAACCAACCACATCTAGTTTTTTAAATTTGATTGATGTGTAAAAGTGTTCGTACAAACCTTAAGTACTTACAGAAATATAATCATTTATCATTTAGTGCAAATACTAACATAATAATTAGGTGATACCAGATACATAAAAAAATACATTATTTATTTATTTTCATATTTCTATCATTGTTGTGTACTTATCTGTCATATATCATACTTGCATACTATCATACTTTCTCAGAAACATAATTTCTCAAGATATGACAAAATTTTGATAAGGATACCATCATCTGATTAACATGTCACACCAGTAAGGGTGGATTCGACCAAACAAGAATGTTGTAACTAAGGCAAAGCTTCAATCTAAAATAAGTTTTCATAGGGCTGATTTTTCAATAGCCAGATAACTTTTAATTGAGGAATAAATACATTATATAGAAAATATCTGATACTTTCATATTTATTCTTATCACATATTTAGTACATCTGCAAAATTACCTAGAATTTGTTTGAAAATTGTTTGTTTATTCAAATCAATTTATTTTTACATTTTATGGTAACTTTGAAAGTTGTTTATGATTATGGCATGTGACACATTCTAGAAATTCTTTCGAAACTATTCTTACGAGCATTCATACTGAAAGCGGGCAACTTCGCAAAAGGCCAACTTTTAGAATATACACTCATAATAGAAGTTTTGATTAATTCCTGAATAAATATTAGAAAAAGTTAGTTGTTTTCTTTTAAATGGGTCAAGTTAAATTGGTTTTCTTTCGACAATTATTTATTAAGAGTTTTGAAAAATATATGGTTTCCGAAAGACCAAATTAGAATCAGCTGTTTTTCAAATAGTTGTAAATAGGTACATAAAGTTACTCTTTTGAAACTCATTATAAGACCTTTTGAGTTACATAAAAAATAGTTTTAAGAGTTTCTTTATATTTTCTATGACAAGGTTTTTTAGTTCTAGCTCTCAATTTTTCATTACAGGTATGTTTGGTAAATTAATGACTGATTTTAGTAATGGGAACTGTGCTTATTATATTAATTAGGGTTGTCAGTTACATTGTTGTAAATATTTGTGGTTACAAAGTTGTTACACTAATGACTTGAGCAAATCATATGATTAAGCATTCATGAGGAGTGGAATATAACATAAAAATTAAGTAAATAGCGGCTGGGACAAGGTTATTAGCAAGGTCTCCAACAAGAAACAGTAAAAACTAAGGTTATATGAAGTAGAACATAAAAAACTTACACAATACTGAAAGAGGGGGCTAGCAACTACACTATAGGCACTTAAAATTATTTCACTTTTTTCATACGAAACGTACGGTGTGCACACGAATAACGGAATCAACTGGAGACAACTTGATACTAACTATCATGTGTAGATAATGTTTATCATATCAAAGGCAACGTTACCACGAAGAATATCCAACTTGCATACACGTGACGTCACAAAACAACCACCCAATTCGCAAATACACAACACAGACATCCGATAAAGTTGCTAATCGCGGCCTAAATACGATAACTACGCGGCGCGCTACGTCAGCCCAGGCGCGCTACAATTACTAACTACGGGCTACGGCTGATCCAGCGGGTGAAGGTCTAACTTGCAGTCACACAGTCAGCATTCGCTACATAGAAAGTTAGTGACGGGCAAACATTAGTACAATATCAAAAACTTACCAAATAACAAGGATTGACGTTGTAATGAATGTTTATCCCTCAGTCAGACTTATTTACGTAAATATATATCACACATTATACTGTTATCACGTTACACAACACGGTATCACACGATTTACTATTTAATTTTGTTAATTTTTCGTCTAAACAAAACAGTTTTTGACGAATTGACAATTATCGTTTTTATTCGTGACAAAATCAACATGTCCTCCAACAGGTCATCCGGTCATAATTTTATTTGATTAATACAAATTTAACATAAATGCAGCAACAAAAATTACCTTTAAAAGTTTTCCGTTTTTATTTGTAGCACAAGATAAATCTGCAGTAGTATTATATTTATAGTTACAAACACATCATTGAAAGTTTCTCAATTAACAACTATAGAACGTAAACTTTTTTTGTAATACTAAGTTTTTTAGTCGATTAGTAATATGCGAAACTAACTTAGAGCATTTAACCTATGCTCTAAGGAAACTAACTATAATGGCACTAGTAGTGCGTAAAGTAATAACAGACTTACAACACGCCGTGGGAAGTATGAATACTCAATACTTTATTGCATTCCATAATATTGTGTACACAGTTGTTGGTATGTTAAACATTGAATCAATTATGGACCCTGTCGGGCACAGCAACTGAATGAAATCGCAATCAGATTGCAGGGTCACGCATGTCTACATTTACGAGTGCTTCTATTGAGGTCGTGATTCAAGGCGAGAAAGTATCGTGTTTGATCATTTGAGCGTGAGATGACCCAGTTTATATTTATTATTATCAATAACTATGCCACTCCGTACCAATAAAGTCAAGTCTAGAGCATAGTTTAGAAATTAAGTAACTTCAAGGCCAGTTAAAACATTATCCAGAATCCAGCCAGACTAAGGTCCGTATTATAGAACCTCACTCAAGACTCAAGGCTTGAGTCTTAAGCAATAATTAAAACTAGTTTCAACCAATCAAAAGGCTCTATACGAGTTTTAAGTAAGACATGATAGGTACCATTACCGTAGGAACCATTATACTACGGTTTAGTGGGAAATAGTTCAAAGAATTTTCATTCGTTCGTTACTTTGTTAGTGGTAACTTGGCAACACCGTCCGTCTGTCGAAGTTGAAGATCCACAGTGCAGAATTGCAGATAATATGTATTCTGTGAGCGCAGATAAAAAATATTCTGAAATCTGAAGGGACGAAATGAAACGGTCTTTCTGAATTTTTTTAAAAGGATTTTAAACAAATTTAAAGGATTATATTTATTTAAAACATGAATACCTCAAGTTTTTCTGCAGACCCTTCGCATGGGAAAGCAGCAGACCCAGCAAAAACTTTTGTAAGTAGAATTCTGAAAACTTGTAGGTTATGTTTGTTCTTGAATTAGATTATAAACACAATAACTATGTGCAGATTCTCGTTGTTTGAGCTTCACGTTGCTGACTTGTTCTTTCGTCAGCCCATTTAATATATGATTTCTATTGTGGCTAGTCTTCCCCAGTATTTAACCATTTCATATTCGGTGCCGCTTAAAGTTTTGCTCATGTTCAAATAGTATAAAAAGTGGGAACATATCGACAAACCAATATGTTACTGGTCGATAATAAACATTTCGTATGTTAAATATCAAATTTACTGCAGTTCTAACTAAATTGTGAATCACTGAAAATTTATTTAAAAAATTACAGATCCTACCTGAAAAATGCTTCCAAAAACGTGTTGGATGTGCTTGGGGACGAGGAAACAAGTTTACGATATACCCTCGAAGTCAAACTGTGAACAAAACACCAACAAACGCAGCAGATAACAAACTCCTCAACATCCGCCAAGATATTCTCCTCTTCACCCCAATTCTCAGGAAACTCGTCAACGAGTCCAATGGAACTTACTTATCACTACAGAAAGCTGCTGAAGCTGCCAAAATTTCAGACAACCAAGTTGAATTTCTCAAACTATCCCGCCAGTTCCGCTCAATCCTCCGAGTGTGCATTGAAAATCTTCAAGAAGCTGCCTCAAAAGAAGAAAATGGCATTGAAAAGAACAGCTTACTATCCTACATTACAATATTCTACTCTATAGAATGTATTTGGCATTTATGTGAGATTCTATACATAGACAATGTTCCAGGAGACATAGTGTTACCATATTTGTTGGAATGGGTGCGGTTCCATTTTCCATGTCATGAGCAAACCGCTGCCGGCCTGTTGGATGCTTGTGAAAGGGATTCAGAACTACATGAAGACTATTGGGACACTGTAGTAGGCATGGTGGTACAAGGTCGAGTGGATGTGGCTAGAGCACTACTGAAACTACATTCTGCTACAGACACTAATGAGTTCAAGTTGGTTGACAACTCTTTGAGGAGTATGCCAGTTTATAGTGTAAGTTTTTGTTATCTACTAACTACTAACATCTTGTTTTTGTTCTTCTTTTACAACTCAGAAAATAGAATTAGTCTCCCATTTTATTACATACTCAAATGAGTATGGCCCAATGGACATGTGAGGAATTCTACTTATGTTTGTGATTGCAGGTGTATGGAGGCATCTCCACAGGGGAGTTCACAATATCCTGGAAGCACTGGCAGGCTGAGTGCAGATCTAAACTCAGCAGTAGGGTCCTGGCTTCACAACCAAACCTGGAGCTTATCATGAGGGTAATACTTTTGTATTTTTATTGATGCTACTTGTAAGACGTAGGATACTGTAATGAAAACAGAAAATAAAAATTTGTGTAGTCATAATTAGTAACATGAATGTGTCAAAAAGAGCCAGTTCAGATAGTTTTTTGTGCAAAGGATAAATAGATATGCGGAAACTAACACAAATCTCTGCCAAGGCCTTTGCACAGATTTAGAAAAAAAATAAGATCAAAGATAGTCTAGAAATATTTCACCCCCTTGTTTTCCTAATGCTTATCATTTTTATGTTGATATTATTAGAAACAGATAATGCAGTGATAACCCTCAAATCTTTAAACATTCAACTGATCCCCAGATAATAATCGGCGATTACACCGCCTTCGAGTCAATACGCAGCAAATACTCCTCTTGGTTCGACATCCTGGGTGGCTGGGTAATGTTCACGGCTCCGTGGTCGCGGCGCCACGAGCTGGGCGCGGCGGCGGGCGCGTGCGCAGGCCTGGCGCCCGCGCCGCGCTCGCACCTCGACGACATGGTGCGCGCACTGCTGGAGGGGGATCTGCATCAGGTAATAATAATGTGGTAAAATGAAAACAAAGCATCTGTGTTGTTGAGGTATGCAAGTCAATCATATGGATGCAATGTGGAGTTTCTTGCGGCTCTTTTCTGTAGGAAACAAATGGAACCATGCATCTAGCTTCTGGTGTTTCATAAGTGCCCACGTTTATGCTTTGATTTTGAATCAATAGGTGACTGATAATCAAATACTTGAATCTCGTACATACTAGCTAACCAAGTTAATAGGACTGTTGATATCATCTGCAAATATTTTGAGTATTGTGATACTGAGGCGAAAGGCTATTATAATTTGTGGAAGTTATTGAATAGTTTTGATTTTGATTATAATGTGTATTATTTCAGGTAATCCATGAAATACAACAGATATCTGACAACGGCTGGTTCGCGACACATCTCACGGACATACTGTTCCACTGTGGGAAACTTCATATTATGGATAAGCATCAGACCAAGTGAGTTATTGCTTTATCTGTAACAAAATTTTCTACCCCATCATACAAAGATTACTAAGCTTTTAGTATTAATACTTGAAACCTATTATTATTATTGGTGGTTGTTGGACCAAGTTTTTGTCATAATTATTAATATTACCTAGGATTCAAAATAATAGAAATATAAACTTAAACTGCTAAGTAACTCTTACATTATGAAATCGTCCAATAGCATCTTTCTTATTCACTTTATGCTAATTTGCATCCACAAAACATATTACACTTGATTCACTTGTTCTTTTTAATAGTCAGCACTTGCACTGCAATCATGGAAATTGAAAAAACAGCATTAGGGACTACTGGCACTTATTCAGCTCTATTTAGCGTTTGCCCATAGAAAACGCGTCTCATACAAAATATTAGTTTTCTATGGGCAATCGCTGAATAGAGCTGAATAAGTGTGAGTAGTCCCTTACCCTGAGGAAAAAGCATACAATCTTGGTTAGAAAAGATGCGCTGAAAAATATATTATTTGAAAAATTATTTTTGTAAGTTTTATAACAAAATCTCCTTACTTCTTTTTCAGCGTAACGTCCCAACTCCGCGACAGTCTAATCCTAGAATACGGTTGTCTTCTAATGGAGCACAAATCCCTCTGGTCAGTAGGGCTTTCATACCTGGCCTCTTGTCCACCAGAAGGGCTAAGGAGAGCCGAGCTCATTCTAGAGAGGATGCCTGTCGAAACTGAGGCTAAAGCTATGAGGATCATTGCTGAAGCTAAGAAGCATGGGCTGATGGGTGTAGGTAAGTGTACAGCATCACTTGACTACCGGAGGTAGCATGTAACAAGTGGGCCATCCATATTACTCCGAAGGATCATACCTCCGAAAACCGCATAGTTTTGTAAACGTGTCGTAAATGGTTGCGATACTCGACAGATAGGAATGACTATGAAAGATGAATAAACTGTTTTGTAGACCTTTCGGGAGTAATTACTGGTGGCAATTAATAATATTAGCTGGGTGCGGGTCGTGCGCGGGTCAGGTCGAGAGTACCGCGCGGCGGGTCTATTAACCAGTATTTAATTTATTAATATTTTGAATCTAAAACTCCATAATTTCCAGCCCAATCAGTATGTCGCTGCATGTGCGCGCGCCACCTGTCTGCGCGGCGCGCGGGCGGCGCGCTGTGCTGGGCCATGCGCGCGCGCAGTGGCGCCGCCGCGGGGCGCGCCGCGCACGCCGCGCTCGCGCACTACACGACGCACGCCGTGCTGCCGGCGCAGGACTTGTTGCTGACCTGTGGCTCGGCTATGTTGTTGTCTGATACGCTGCTGTTTTTAGGTATGAATTTGTTGATATTTAGGGTCGCATTCGACTGAAAAATAAATATGGGGGTTTTTTTTTACTCACATAAAAGCTATCTAATCATTGAAAAATCAACCCTTAATTTTGAGAACTGCTTACTTTCTAGCTATCCGGAGGACTGTTGTCAGATGATTGCCGAACAGACTATGCAACTTTTTTTTCTCACTAATAATAGTAACAAAATATATACTATACAATACTTTTAAAACATATAACTTTTTTTCAGGTAAATACTGTGATTTCCACAGACTGTACAAAACAAGAGAATTCAAGAAAGCTGCTCAGCTACTTGTCTCATTGATAACATCCAAAATTGCACCTGAATAGTGAGTTATCTCTTTACATAAATAGTTAACACAACCTCATACAATACAATCCTTAAAATGATTGCATTACAATGAACCATAAATTCTTTTCCAGCTTCTGGGAAACCCTTCTCCTGGACACATTACCCCTCCTCGAATCGGATGAGCCTGTGTTCACCTCAAACGCCACATACGAGATCATGCTGTGTCTGGAACTTCGTTCCACAACCTTGGACGGAGAGAAGGCTGACCTCCTTCGCCTGGCATTAGCCCGTAACCTCGCCAGAACTGCCCTGGCAGAAGGAGACGGAGTGGACGAAGCTCAATGATTGTTCATTAGACATCGGTTTTGGAACTTTGTGCTTAGGCACCAGAATAGTCAAATTGTGTGGGATATGTGATCAACATGGACTAATGTGAGGCAAGTGATTTTTTCAGTGGTAAGGTTAATTGGTTGGTTTATAAAAGACGCGAAGGTTACTGTATGTTTGAAACATTGAACCGGCTATTGATGTGATATCTGTCTGACCAGTATCACAATCGCGATCTTTTTCTAAATTAAAATAATAAAATAACTTTTCAAATTAGGCTGAGAGTAAGCACTTTATGAACGTCGAAAATTAAGTAAGTCAAACCCCGAAAACGCCCGCCCTTCACCACTTCCTAATGTTATAACTGGGAAGAACTGACGCAACAAATTCCCAATGAACACATTAATTCTCGTGAATAATTGGCCAAAATGATTATAACAATTGATTAATAACGTCTCAGTTATGAATCAGTTTGATTGATTAGAGATTGTACTGGAGAAAATGGTAAGGACATTTTTGTAATAATTTCTAATGGTGATAAAGTGTTATTTTTATGTAATAAAAAATGTTAGTTGCTAAGTGAAAATTAAATCATAAATTGTGTTCAGGATCCTGTTTACCCAGAAGGAAAAAACTCGTGACTTGTAATGACAAGCTTTTATAAAGTTTCTTGAATATTTTACATGGTTTTATAAGTACCTACTGTATATTGTATGAGTGTTGGTTACGGATTTTCCTAGGGTAGGCAGGACATGAAGTATCGAAGTAGAGAACATCATGAACATTTACATTTTGCTGCATCTAATATTAATAATGTAATAACTGGGCCCTTTATACTAGAAAACTTTACAACTTACAGTAATGGAAAAGTCTTACAAATATAAATTGTAGTGACAAGTCTACAATATCGTAACTCATACAAATTTGTCATTTCTGTTTGTAGAATTTTTTGTAAAGTTTTGTGGTATAGTGCCCTGGTCTTAGGTAAATAATTTCCATTTTTATAAAAGTTCCATAAATGGAATTGGACTTTGAGAAATGAATGAAGGATCTATTGCTAACATAAACACTAATTATAATTGAGGTGGTTTAACTATTCTCCTCATGTAATATATTCACTAAGTCACTGCCTACGGTTCCTGTGTAAATGAAGTATTATTGTCATAAGAATCAGAACGAGAGACTAGGAGAATGGATGAAGAAAACTTGTAGCGCCGACACCAAGTAACATGGGACAAAGCAAGAAGATGATGATGATGAATCAGAACCAGAAGACATCTCAGCTTAGTATGCCAACTGACAGCATGTGATAGGGTGACGACAATAAGTAATAAAAAAGTTTTGCCTGTAATCCCTGAAATTTGGATGTATAGCGTGACAATCTGATGGTAAAGTAAATTACAATATCATTTTTATGATGAAGAGATTATTTGAATTTGAGCACCTATTATCATCTCAGTGCTAGGTCTTGTGTTGCATGGGTTGCCTCTTTCAACAAAAGCATAAAATGTTACGAAAATTTCTACATAAATACAAGTGGACAATTATTATAGTAATGTTGTTATTCGTAATTAAAAAACCAAAAATTATTTTGTTTTTTCTTCAAACATTTAGAAATTTCAATTTGTAAATAACAAGAATTTTGCAAGTGTAGACCACTGATAATGTAGTAAAAGTATGTAAGGTAGGTAATGTTTGTGTGTTATCATAATGTTTTGTAATAATTATAAACTAATAATAAAAAACAATAATTATTTTCTCATACATGATTTTTATTTCTTATCTCCTATATTTTGGTAATGTTACATTGATTGAGTATTCATAATACTTTTCTATCTTAAAGACGAACTAACAATGAGATTACTACAAGTATTGGCTTAGTTATTGAAGAACCACTAGTTCTAGTAATAATTTGATTTACTATAGGTTTCAGAAATGTTAATGGTACTTTTTTATTTCTAACTTGGCAAAATGTGATGCGAAAGGGACCATGAGTAAACTGCTGCGATTGGCTGTTGATAAATCATTTAACCAATTGCAGCAGTTCATGCGTGCTTGACAATATAATTACCTACTTAACTGAGAATGTATAATCTCTTTCTAAAAAGAAAAAATACACAAATGCTTACTAATTTAAATACTTGGAAGCATACACTACAGCCTCTGTTTAAGTGAAACATTGTAATGATGCTTGAATTGTGTTTATATAACAGTACTCTATGTAGCATTAATTCTGACGAACTATTTTGTTTGTGCAAGAAATGGTATTCGCCATAACGAGAGAGCATGCATGCATATGCATACCATCACTTATAAACTAAAATAGATTGATCAATTAAATAATCTGAAGTTGAACTTCAACATCAAAAGGAACATAATAAATGCAATTGAATTGTACTCCTAACTATCTAATAATCACACATTGATCACAAGAAGTAATAATACTTTAACATGATACTTAATAAACGCCAAACATAACAATAAAATGAGTGACTCGACAGCAAGTCATAAAACAAATCACGAAAATATAAAATAAACACAAATGAGTACAAATTATAAAGACAATCACATTACTCTTATGTTGACTTCCTATTCGCATAAAAAGCTTCCATCGACTCCTGCTCCTCGATTTTATAATTCAAAATCTTTTCAAATCCTTCATAGTGGAAGCTTCCAAAAAACTTTTTGCCTTGAAGCATGTATGGAAACCACAGCTTATCATCAAGCCACATGTCATCAAAAGGTACATCGTCGTTCTTGAACCATTTTGGTCTCATTTCTTCAGTTTCCCTCGGAGTTCCTTCGAAAATATTCGTGGAGAAAACCCGAACGTCCATCAGCATCGGCTGCCCTTCAAAGGTGAATTCTAGATGTGCGATATTCTTCAAATCACCAGGTTTAACACTAAGACAACATTCTTCTTTTAGTTCCCTAGCTGCAGCAAATAATATTGTTTCATTTAGTTCCACTTTCCCGCCGAAACCATTCCATTTGTTTACACCAAATCCACGCTTTTTGAGACCTAATAATATTTGGTCTTCTTTATGTATGAAGACAAGAGTGAATAACTTTTTCACCAGCATGGCTGGAAATTTGACTGGTTTTATTACAGAATTCTATTTTCAATTATTACACTTGAACGTTCACAACAAAACAACAATTGGCCGACTGACTGGTTGTCTTGTCATATGTCATTCATTCGTCACTGTGTCAAACTATAACCTGATTGTCAAAACGTTTAGTTTTTCATCGTTTTCATACATCATCTTTTTTATTTTTAGCCGCTAATGTAAAACAACGTTTTATAATGTTTAGTAATAAAATAAATAATTGACAAAACTTACTTTTTTTATTGATATATTATGTAAAAATATTGTTTGCCTATTTTATAAAACTCTTTGAAACATAGCGGACGTGTGGTTACTGCTATTCAAGTTATTGGATCTACTTTTAATTAAAATAAATCAAGTGGTTTCATCTCAAAGGATTTCACAAAGGATCTCCGCTGTAAACTAAGTAAGTTTGCAAACTAAAGTTATTAGAAATTAAATAGAGTTACTAACCTTTAAGGGGAAGCTTACCCATCTTAATCCGCTGTTTAACCGCGGTGGTGAACTTAGGTTTAAGTTTCTGATTAATTTATTCGACCGTAAGAAATTGCGTATTAGTTTTCTTTGTACTTAATCCTTATAGATTAATTTCTGCCTTCTACAAAGTTTACATCGTGTTTTACAATGAGAAGGTATTCCTACTTGTTATAACTAATTGACAACGAGGGGCCAAAGGTCGTGTTGTTGACAAGAGCGTAGTAATGGGGGTGGGACTGGTGGACTTCTTTATTACAAGAAGGGTGTCAAGGGTGTGTAGTACCAACGTCAATCGTCGGTCCATTTAAATAATTATGTTCACAGCAGGCAGATACCGATAGGTAGGTAGATACCGATGTAGAACAATAATGTTAATCGGTAGTACCTACCTAGGTTTTTTTATGAATACTATTTGTGTGATCTATGGTTATCAAATCAACCATGAAATAAATTATTATCATAGCATTTTTGTTTCACTGAACAGAGTCACCACTACTGCATTCTATTTACACAATCTTAGCCCCAAGCGGTCAACAATTTCAAAAAAGAAAGTTCTATGTTGCCATCAATACGTGTCGCAAGATGGTCGCAAGCTCATAAATAATATGAGGGTAGATCATGTTCTGCGTCGCGCCACGTGATACTTTATGCCTTTGCTATATGTACCTACTCAGCGATGCTTAATATCGTTAGTGCTGGGCACACGGGTGTAAGGCGATAATAATACAAGGCAATACAGTCCGTGAGGTCTAAGCTGAGCTTTGTATTTGTGTGAGTGATTACCAAAAGTGGAAGGTGCGGGGCGGAGTAAACCGGTTGTAAACTGGTTTAAACTAAGCAAAGGACGCGTCTCGCTCTAAGCTGATGCCACACCTAAACTATCTATGTGCACTCACACAAATGCAAAGCTCAGCTTAGACCTCGCGGACTGTTCCAACCAACGGAGATCAAAATGATATAAGTGTGGACAAGGCCTTACATATTTTTGAGGACATATCGATCATATTCATGTCATTAGAGCAGAAGTATCGCAGTTCTTAAGCTTAAGTTCATCTGCTTTTGTGTGACCCAAGGAGGGGAAATTATGACGTCATACAAAAAGAACTCTTAGGGCTTGCGCGTGCTGCAGTGCGGTGGAATGCGTTGCGTTATTTCTGTCGTACGGTCAGTCATTGGTTCGCGCACTAACGTGGCGGTGACAAAAATGCACGATGACTATCTGCATATTGTTGGATAAAATTGAGTTCCCAAACGGTTTTGGGTGCATCCCTTGATGTCCATAAGGCCTAATAAGGTCTTCTTTTTCGTAAGATATAAAAATTTACGGATTTACAGATATTACTGCTTGGTCCGTGTCTCGTCATATTATTATATCTCTATGCGATACAAAAATACGTGCGGTGACACACCGCAAATTCAAAGCGAGAGGCCCACCTGTGACCGCATGCGTTTTTTTCATCGCAATGCGCGCTTTTCTATGACATTTCGAATACTTCACAGATATGCGGTAGATAAAAAACGTACGGCAGAGAGCCTTAGGCCTTATGATTATAGGGGAACCTTTTTACTTTAAAGAAGAACTTTCTTCGATATAACAAAAAGAAAGAATTTGTTCTTTTTTATGTTTCATACTCACACACAACAAAACACAGCCAAAATTGAGTAGACTTTGATGAAGCCCATTTTCATATGATCTACAACGAAAACGAATCCACATCACAAGTTAAATAATATCCATTCCATTCATAGCCGGTGGCTCGTGGCTTGTCTCTCGTGCCTCGTATCTGACCGCTATAACAGCTGATACACATGCTCAGTATCAAGATGCCTGAGTTACGAGCACCTGCACAATATCGAGCACATATCGAGCCCTGATTTATGCATTAGGTACACATACACGAGAGTCGAGACTACGCGTAACTGGTTCAAGCGCAAATCTTCTTTCTACCAACTTTACATTTATTTGAAAAATAAGACTTGTGACTGCCTCGTTGGTCTAGTGATCGCAAGCGCTACTGCTGAGTATGCGGTCCTGGGTTCGATTGCAAGCCGGGCAAAGTATTATTCTCCCAGAAATTTCTCAGTAGCATTCCGGAGTCTCCATTTGTAGGTACACCTCTGCCTAACCTTTTCGGGGAAATAACCGTGATGTTATATAGGTACGTAACTCTAGTTAACAAATAAAATGCGAACTGGGTCAGTTTATGGGTTAGTCCAGTAGGATGGTAATACTGAATTTCCCTGTAAAAGCATGTAACCAATGACAAATATGTTTTGATATTTGGATAGCTCATGACCTAAAGAGATGCATGAGACAACAGTAAGGTATCCACTGAAAAGTAAATAAAAATACAACAAACCCCGCAAGAAAGCAAGAAACGGATCTCGAAATGAATTGCATAACACATTACCTACTTTTGGAATATGTCACGGGCATGGTCCGTATCCCTAGCGCATGCGATTAGCAAAGCTATCACGCAGGAACGGTCCAATTTGTGCTGACGTTACAATTCCAGATAGCCTATAATTATAGGCATGCTGCGGGCTAATTGTACGATATCGTAATTACCTTCATGTAGATAGATCTCTAAATGCTAATTAACATCACGAGTATTTGGCGATAATTCGAATAATTTCTTGGTAAATACACAGCAAATATTGACTGCCTTGATGCTCTTAGTAGAAGGCAACAAAGGGGCCATGACATAGGGCTGACTGACTGACTGACTGACTCATCAACGCCCAGCCCAAACCCTTGGACCTAGAAAGCTGAATTTTTGCACAGAGGTTCCCTTTATAATGTAGGCAAGGAATAAGGAAGGATTTTGTCGAAATTCAACCCCTAAGGGATTCAAATAGCGAATGAAAGTTTGTATGAAAACCTATTCGTTGTGGTAATAAACATGAAACTTCGCACGAATAGGTTATCTAAGTAAATTATAAAGTTTGAATTTTTTTGTTTTTCTAAATTATACCCTAAATAGGATGGGGCGTATCAATATTTGTCATTTTTCATTCTGCCTAGCCTTTTCCCAATCATTTTGGGATCGGCTTCCAGTCTAACCGGATGCAGCTGAATACCAGCATTTTACATGGAGCGACTGCCTATCTGACCTCCACAACCCAGTAACTGGGTAATAAATACGATACCCCTTGGTAAAGACTGGTTGTCAGACTTTCGGGCTTCTGACGATTCGTAACGACCGTCAAAGATCCACGAATGACAGCCGGGACCAACGGCTTAACGTGCTTTCCGAAGCACGGAGGAGTCTCGGTATGTAAAGATGGTCACCCATCCACGGACCAACCCCGGCAAGCGAAGCTTAACCTGATGGATCGACCCGTGCGGCTGTTATTACTTAGCCACGAGCTCCTCAGCCGCTACGCGAGCGACCCATTGCTCACCGCCCGCAAGCCCGCGCCTACGTTAGCCAGGAAGCGGCCTGGGATTCCCGACGCCCAGGGCGTCTCCTTCAGCGACTACGGGCGTGAGGGCGCGAAATTTGCCTCTCCCTCACGCGCTCCGTCTCCTCTTTCGGGAGGTTTACTGCTTCGCAGAGGGAGGTGGCAGCTCCCCATGCCCTCTCCGTACCATGGCCTGACGCGGCCTGTCCGGCCTGACCAGGGCCGGACGCGAAAGATCACCGCCGCTGATGGTTCTAGTACCTAAAAAAAATTGTAATCTGTTTAAGGTCAACGGACCATTACTTAGCATATTATTATAATAATATTGACAATTTGTTACGAGTAAGAGTTTATCTTTAAGTAATAAAGTTATTACATTTCATATACGTTAAAGATATATTTATGTAATTAGTAGGTTTAACCGACGACGTGTCCTTAGATAACACGGAATTTTTAGATAACAGAATTATCGGAAAGTTATGTTAAATGATTAGTCTTCACTTGTTATTTTTATTACGTACCAAAGTAAATAACGTAAAAGTGAATGACCATCTTTTTAAAACTTAGACCAATAAGTTAAAATGGTCTAAGTTTTAAAATCCCCCAAATCAGACACACTACTGAAGAAGAATTATCGAGATTGCTCTACAGTGTTACTGGTAAGTGGTTACGGATAATTTTATTATGCTAGCCAAAATTCAAACAGCCTACTTCCTGCTAAAACTTTAGGAAGTGCTTAAGGTAAGGCTTTTGACTTTCAAATAGTGCTGATTCTCTGCCGAATATTAATGAATGATTTTTGACTGAAACTGAATTTTGAACCTAGGTACAATAATTTTATTCTTGTCTGCTGAACATAAAGAAACGTTAAATTGATGGATATTGAGGTCCTCATCGCCATGATTCCATCATTTTACCTTCAGACTTCTGAGGTACTTATACCCACAGAAAGTAAACATATGGCGTTCACGTGTTAAGTAGAGTAATAAATTAAGGTAAAAGCCAGCAAATATTAGTTTCCAGCGGGTATGTAAAGTGGATTAAAAGTGGATATAAAGTTGCAGTATGGAGTAAAAGGTTGTCCGGCTGCCACGTGTAAGTTTACTTTAGCAGTTAGTTAGTTTAGCACGTACCTATAGTGGGAGAAAACTGGGAGTGTAAAGTGTTCCCAGTGTGTCGGTGACACGTGTATTTGTAAGTATGTAGTACGTACAGCCATTTAAACTCTTAGAGCGTCATATTATTTATAAGAATACACTTTTCTGTACAATATACATAACAAAAAACAATAGGCGGCCTATTATATTAATTTTAAAAGTTCAACTTAATCTTAAATACCTATACCGATAGCGCAATATCCTATGTTTTTAGCAGACAAGAAGATACTTCAGCAGCTATTTCACATTTATCCCAGGATTTTACATCCACAAAAAACAAGGCTATTTTCCACCATTTTCTATAACAGCAAACAATATTTATAAATGAATTGTCCGATGTTCGGATTAATGTGAAAGAAGGACACTCCAATCCAAAGTAGGTCACATACCTTTGTCCAAAACATGTCAAGTCCGACAAATACAAATGCAACACAAACAAACATACAAATTACAGAAGTCTGCACTTATAATCGTATTAATAAGGATTTGGGAAAACACTGATATCAATACATAAGCGATTGATAATGATGTTTTTATAGATTGATAGTATTGCCTACCGGTCAGTCGGTTGGCAAATGTCATACAATAATATTCTCATCTGATTGAATTATTTTATTTATTGTGTTGGAGTTTAAAATGTAAGTATCTACTTTGAATTTTTTTGACGTTTCGCAGAAGAATGATAATGTTGAATCGGCTGTAGGAGTATACAACATGGCTCTACCAATGACTACTACAATTTTATTACCGGTTAAAGGATAAATTGGCATTACTACCTCATTTCATAGACCACATTCTGCTTTGTTTCTAGATACAACTGTACTTGTAGGTCCAACACCATTTTAATTACACCTTGTATGAAATGTGGGGTCTATTACTCTGCTATTCTTAGCAGACAGGTGTACGCTACTACTTATATTATTTTTAACGGTGTTATTCACATTGATTCCCGGTAATCAAGAAGCCCTGATTTTTTTATTATTTTTAGAGTTCCGTACGTCCGAATGAAAAAACGGAACGCTTTTAGGATCACTCGTGTCGTGTGTCTGTCTATCCGTCTGTCACAGCTAATTTACTCCGAATCTACTGGACTAAATTAGTTGAAATTTGGTACACATATGACTTTCTGTGACTCAAACACAGAAATGTAACGTAATAAATAAATTTCGATTAGGGGGTCACTTTTTGGGGGCAAACTGGAAAATAAAAAAAAAGTTTTGCGTGACATCAAATGAGCCTTGTTGTGAGAATCTGAAATATTTGTTTTTTTAATAATTTACAAGATATTTAAGAAATTTTATGAAAATTATTTTTTTAAGCTTTATAATCCTACTTGGGTATTTCACGATGTGTGATTTCATGGGTATTTACAACGATAAACAGGAGGTGTGCGATATATCTATTAATGAATTTGATAAGCTATCATTCATAGATTTATTTCTAATCTTTCGTTCAAATTTTAATCACTTGGTAAAACCCATCAGATTGACCAAACTGTACTAACACTAAGTACAAATAGAAATAGGTCTTTATGAAAGTTTTTAATTTTAAAAGGTAGCATGTAAAGACCAATTCCGTTCATTTATAAATGCAGTGACGCTTCTTGCCCTTACCGGCCTCTGTTTTAAAACAATATCATTCTCCTGCCCTTATCCCAAATTATCTGTGGTCGGCGCAACATGTCTTCTTACTTCTTCATTAGTTGTCATCTCAGTAGTGAACCGCTTTCTAGCCACATCGTCTTCCACACAGTTCATCCATCGTTTCTCTGGTCTTCCCCTACTCTTATAGCCATCTACATTACAACTCTAAACTTCTACATACTCAAAACTTTCCTCACGACATTTGTCCTCATTCCTCCGCACCTCACCCTTACCATGACAATCGATTTCTACACATATTTTGGTGAAACCGGTCCACTTCTTTCAGCCGTCAGTTCTCGATGAACACTTTGTATCACTTTCAGATGAACTCATACAGGTATATAAGTAATTCTACCAAGTGTTGAGTTACTTGTGGATTCGTTCAACTGAAAGTGTTCTATTTCTGTTCAAGAAGGGTTCTGGTATGAAGCAAAAGTTTCAATGGTGTGTGTGCTATGTAGCATTTAAGCGTAGCATAATCAGCCTATATTCCTCTAATTATATATTAAAGTTTAATTGTTTTGTTCCCCAGTTAGTTAAAAGCCTTTAAAAGCTTTGTAACAAAACACTTAAATATTGAAAAAATAAAAAATGGGTTATTATTTTAACAAGTAAACCTTAACAACTAGTGATTGGAGCCTCCTTTTAAGCATATAACCCTGTGTTAAGAGACTCCTCTCTTCCAATATTCATCGCTACTATTTCCTAGTGACCAAATAGAACTTTGTTTGTTAACATGCTAATATAAAGTTATCAACTCTCTCATCAAATTACTACAGCCTTGTCGCATTATTAGGAAAGTTCGCCAGAGGTATTCTGATGTGGTATTGTGGTGTTCTATAAATATAAAATATATAAATATAAATATAAATAATTTATTGAATAAAAATGTTTACAAAAGTGTACAAATTGGTCAACATTAGGACTATCCGAAACAACTAAAGTGCCTAAAAATAAACTAAATCTAATATATGTTTAATACAGGTGCAAGTAATGATTGTGCGGAATTACGATGTTAGGTAGCGACCCGCCCGATCTAGGTTAAATTAAAACCTGTGTTTCAGGCCATCACTTTACATTACAATTATATGGGAGCACTAAAATTTTAAGTTAGTGGTATAAAATAATCTATTAACAACAGTGAGAAAAAGCATATTGGTACATTAATATCTAAAACTAAAACTATGTAAATATACAAAAGTAAATACTTACGCGGGAATAAATTATCATCATGACAAAATTTCTAGAAGATTTTCTGTGTCTGTGTAATTGAGTAACGCTAAATATTCTGATAACATTTTACTACAATTTTTATAACTTACACTATAGAAGTTAAGTAACTTGTTGAGCCTATTATACAGAAAAGGTCCTAAAAACACATAAAAACGATTAGCAAACGCATGTCTAGTTTGAGGCTTTATGCAAACCAAGTCCTTCCTTCTCTTGTCGGAAGGTACTGGATAAAAAGGAAGTGCAGTATGCTGGTGTAGTACTATGCTTAGTATAAATAATTGCCGCACTGTTAGTACATTACATGCTATGTAGAGCTGGTGCGTAGGAAATCTAAAAGGGCGAAAGGTAGCAACCTTTAGAATTGATCTTTGAGCACGCTCTAGAGGGAGTAAAATTGTTTTTGCAGCACCACCCCAAGAAGTTATGCAATAGGTAAGAATGGATTGACACAAAGCTAAATAAACCTGTTTAATTAATTTATAGTTTGCTATGTTCCGTAAATTATTTTTTTTTTTTTTTTTTTTTTTTATCCACAACGGGGATGCTCTTGGCCAGAATCTCACCTGATGGAAAGTGATGATCAGGCCGAAGGTGGAAGCGAGCGACATATATTAATTTGCGCACTCTAGTACATAGTAAATCGATATGTTTACGGAAATTTAGCTTGGAGTCAATAGTGACACCTAGATATTTTAAATGGTCAGCTTTAGCTAAAGTGGGGCAGGAACATGCGGTGTCAGCGTTCGTGCTACAATTATGCGCGTAAATGTTTTGATTAGTAAGCGGTATGTTAGTATTCCTCATTGTAAATAAAATGCATTTTGTTTTATCTGTATTTAATGTTAGTAGATTATTATGAAGCCAATTAAGAACAATGTTAAAACCATTCTGAGCATGTTCATAGACCTCATCTCTTGATTTAGCTGAGAACAATAGAGCGGTGTCATCCGCATAAGAGATTGTGACACCATTTTGGAGTGAGAGGCTGCACAGTTCATTTATATAGATTAAAAATAACGTAGGGCCCAAAATGCTGCCTTGTGGAATTCCAAAACAACTATTATTAAGTTCAGAACTTGTATACTGATCAATTTTTACGCATTGCTGACGATCGCTAAGATACTCTGAAAAAAGATGAAGTTGTGCTCCTCTTATCCCAAGTGTTTCAAGCTTGTGCAAAAGTAAACTACATGAAATAGTGTCGAAGGCCTTGGCAAGGTCTAAAAAGATCCCAATTGTGTGCATACCATTATCTAGGTTTGTAGTAACATAATTAGTCAATTTGTGTACTGCTTGGCTAGTTGATCTTTTGGGCCGAAAACCAAATTGACTATCTGAGAGTAGTTTGTTATCTTCCAGATATTTTATCAATCTATTGTTAATGATTTTTTCTAATATTTTTGAGAGACCTGTTAACACTGAAATGGGTCTGTAGTTATTCACACAGGTTTTGTCTCCAGACTTGAATACAGGTGTGACCACAGCTTTTTTAAGCAACTTAGGGAATACTCCTTCTGATTCTGATGTGCTGCATTCTTTGTTGGAGATTTAACAGTGAATGTTTTCGGGTTTTTATGGATGGATGAAAGTTCGTATGTTAGTTAGTTCTGTATGAATTGGTTGTTCCATTGTTTCGTAGTGTCTTGGTTGAGTTTAGCCTAGCATGGCTTATCATGATAAGAGCAGCCTGCTAATTAGTAAACATGTAGCGGCTGTGTTGCAACATAGTTCTTTATGCTCTTTCAACATGGCAACCTCATATTCCATTACAATCCTAAGGATTTTGAAGGAAATTCCATTGCTTCATATGTAATTTTTTTTGTTGAATTTTCAGAATGAATGGCATAGCCATTGTAATTGTCTTACGCAACTACCTTGCTGCTGCACTTAGCGTATTAGACATTTTGGTTTCCACTAATTGTTTTTCAACTGTTTCAGAAATCATGAAGTGTCTTCCTGTGGGGTGCCATGCTTACAGCCAGGGTTCAGCTGGAACTGTCTTCACGAATCTGGTGACACAATTACTTGCAGCGCAGTGCCTTATCACCGAGCCATGGCCTATGGACTACTCTTACGGACTCACAAGTAAGTGAAGTACCTTAATAGTAGCAGACGTTTTCTGGATTTGCTTAGAACCAGGTTTTTTTTTTCAAGTAGGGTAATGACGTGTATTCCCGTGAAATCACGTGACTATTCTACAAGGGATAAGGCCGAGGTTCGCCCACATTTTTTCAGTTGTGTCCGAGTCCCATATAATAAGGGGAGAGCGTAAATAAACAATTATTATTCAGTAAATTAAGTACTAATAAATGGACTGATATGTTAGTGAAGATATTTTGTTTTTATGTCTCAGGAAGTGATGATAATTTTGCACTTTAGGCAGGTAGGCAGGTAGGCAGGTAGGTAGTCTAGCGTACCTAACTCATGCCAGCGAGTTAAATAAATCTTTTTACCATAATCAAAGAAACGAAGTTAGTAAAAACTGCTACTTTGAAAGTCAAAATTCCAAGTTTTTTTGAGGTTTTTTTTTACGAAATCATTTTTTAAATGTTTTAATTTGTTTGTTACATGCACCCGTAAGCACAATGTTTTGCGTGTATTCCGTAAACAATAATTATTTCCTGAAATAAAAGTAGTTTTCCAGCAATTATTTTTGTACAATGATACTTAGTTTGAAATACAAAATGCGTAGGTAGATGACGGCTATGTGACAGGTTTTTTTACACCCTGTATTATTTAAAATGAATCAATTTGTTTCGCCAGGTGGTGACCGATTTGACTTCATCATCGTCGGCGGCGGCACGGCAGGATCCTTGTTGGCAAGTAGGCTGTCAGAAGTTCCAGAATGGAAGGTGCTGCTGATAGAAGCTGGAGGTGATCCTCCTATGGAGAGCATTGTGAGTAGCCTGCTTACACCATATTGCAAATAACCACTAGGGATGACGCCCTAAAGATGAGGATAGTAATTACTTGCAATAAATAATTAATTTACACTTATAACAAACATACCTGAGCAGTATTTTAAATTACTTCCAGATTCCTAACTACTCAGGCTCAACGCACAAGACTCGAAACGCATTCCAATATTACACCGAGCTTGATGAAAACTCCAACAGAGGAAGTGTTGACGCCCGATCCTTCTGGCCACGAGGCAAGGTCCTCGGAGGAACTGGTTCCATCAACGGCCACCTCCACATGCGAGGCAGTGCTGGGGACTATGAGCCTTGGCATCTTAAAGAAAACGATGGCTGGGACTGGCCCACATTGAAAGAATACTTTAAAAAGAGCGAGAAAATGGTAGACCCTTTCATTCTGAACAACCCAGAACTAAGGAAGGAACACGGAACAGAAGGAGAGTTTGTTGTGGATCAACTGAACTTCACCCATGCAGGCATCGCTGAGAAACTGACAGACGCTTACAAAGAATTGGGAATAAAATACCTAGATGACTTAAATGGTCCTACGCAATTGGGTGTCGGAAAACTGAGAGGAGGAATCCACAAGGGCCGGAGAGTAAGCACCACTACAGCTTTCCTGAATCCTGTTAGGGAACGCAAAAACTTGAAAGTCATGAAGTACTCGTACGTTAACCAATTAGAAATTGAGAACAAAACTGTTATTGGAGTCAGACTTTCACTTTTATATGGTGACGTAGAATCGTACTTTGCATCGAAAGAGGTCATAGTAAGTGCTGGAACAGTGAACACTCCTAAACTGCTGATGTTATCAGGCATCGGGCCACGAGCACATCTTAAAGATAAGGATATTAAAGTAATCAGTGACTTAGATGTTGGAAAGAATCTCCAAGACCATGTACGTATACCTATTCCAGTGACAGTAGACACAGGAGCTGAAAGGAGGGGAGAAGAATTTTGGCAGAAAGCTGCTGCAGAATACTTAGTAGATCAGACAGGACCACACAGTACAAACTATGATCAGCCTAATGTAAATGCTTTCCTTTCGGTGTCAGATGAAAAATCTCTACCTGATGTACAAATAGATCACAACTACTTTTTACCAAACACTTCATATGTATATTCAGTTTGTAAAGATTCCTGGTCATTTAAAGACAGCATCTGTAAGCAGTTTGCCGAGTTTAATAAAGAGAAAGAAGTGTTTATATTCTTCGTTGCCCTCTGTAGGCCACACTCGAGAGGCTATATTGAGCTTCGCGGAAAGAATGCCATGGAACACCCCAAGATCTTCACAAAGTATTTTAATGACAAACGGGACATGGAAACTTTTGTAAAAGGTGTTAAGAAAGTAACGGAGATCGTCAACACTCCGACGTTTAAAGACATGAAAGCTGAAATTAAAAGGATTAATTTCGAAGGCTGCGATGACTTTGAGTTTGAAAGTGAAAACTATTGGGAATGTATGGCTAGAACTGTAACATACCATGTGTACCATCCCGTAGGTACAGCTCAGATGGGGAAGAAAAAAGATTCTAAGGCAGTAGTCGATAATAGACTAAGAGTGTATGGAGTCAAGAACCTGAGGGTGGTAGACGCTAGTGTGATGCCCACGATACCTAGTGTAAACACTAACGCAGCAACTATGATGATTGCTGAAAGGGCAGCAGACTTTATCAAAGAAGATTATCTAAAATTAGATAGTAAAAAAGACGAATTATAGATTTAGTTTAATTTGTTGGGTTCCAATGAATATTATTAGCTTAATCCTATGCTAGTCAATCCCAAGTCATGCTTATGTAACGGTTTGTATAATCATTTGACAAAAACTGAATATTTGTACAAACACAATTTTTTATATTTAATTAAAACAATCTCTATAATTATTTATTTTCATTTTATTCAAACGCCTTTTCTAACAAATCCTATGAAGCTAATATTTTTATCAATATGTACAGAAGCTAATATTTCTGCTTATCTTTTCTTTATCAGTTTTGCTCTATCATCACTGTGAACCAAAGATATTTCCGAAGATGTTTCAGAGGTCTGACTTTCGCCTTCTCGAAGATTGACCTGACTACCGAGATCCAGCACTCTATATCTCTTCTTCTCTTTTATTTCTTGATTGATTCTCTGGCAGATGTCGACGACACTGCTTCTCATCTCTATCGGCAGGTCCCGTACAATTACTTCTTTTAACAAATCGTCTGTTACGCCTCTGTTTAGACGTGAACTATTGTTCCGTGACAGTTCATCCATACTATGACTTGATCTCCAATGCAGTAAAGCATGTTTTAATTGTCCTGTTGACCATTTCATGTAGCACCACACCGTGGTCTGAAGGCAGCAGGCGAGTGATAGCACTAAGCCACTTATAGCGATTATGTAGGCTAAAATCGAAAGTATAGCATTTACAAAACATTTTTCGAAGTCTGACGTGTCTCCATTTAGTACACACAGCTTTCCATATAACATATCTTTAAGCATTTTCACATTTTCGGATATAGTTGAGCAGTTTGATTTTACAACAATTTTAAAATCATAGAAAGTTGGTTTTTTTGGCTGAGTAACAACACCTAACCCATTGGTAATTGCGTAAATGTCACTAATAGTAATAGATTGGTCAAGGTCTCTACAAATATTACTTTGAGGTACATATACTATGTCTGGGAGCTTCTTAATGATATCTGTTTCACATGTTGGTGCCATCACACACTTACCACGAGTACCATCATAGTACGGTTTTCGTCCAGAGTATTTTAAGTCACAATTGACTGGTTCGCATTCAAGCAGAGAATCCTCATCTAGAGAGTCACAGTCACTGCCTTTCATATCAGCGTATGTATTAAGATACTGCGTTTGCTTTTTATTTGATAATTGTGTATCGAAAGGTATACTAATAGGCAACTGTCTGGACCATCTTTTGTCGCTACATTTGAATTCGATGATAAAATCGCAGTAACCAACTTGATCGTATTGATATAAAGTAGGATACACATGAATTAATGTTTCTCTGTTTTTAGGCTTAATCAGTTCCACGTCGTCACCATAAATAGTATCAAAATTACAATCTTTGTAGCCTTTGTCAGCTAAACAACACATTTTTGGCCTCGAAATTACTCTGCATGTGCCCAGATGATGGCTATTTTCAATGTCAATAAAAAATTGTATTCCTACTGAGCCTGGTTCTAAAGGAATTATACCTTGGTCTAACACTTTAATATAGGCTAGAATTTCATGTATTATGACTGCAAATATAACTAAATAGATGTACGAAAAAGCACACATATACATTTCTCGACAGACATTTTATTTTGACAAGTGTTGACAAGGTAACTTATCATAGACTGGGAAAAAATTTAAAGTTAAAGGAGGTAATTTTTCTAAAAAGGGATTACTTCCATATGTCATTCGTCTTAATACCCGTGACTTGACTTGACTTTAGATTCTAGAACTGTTCATAGTAGTAGAAATTGTCTCACTCATTGGAAGATCATGATTGGCATTTCATCATCATTATTTCAGCCAAGAGCTCACTGCTGATCATAGGCCTCCGCAAAGCACTGTCACTTTGACCGGATCTAGCTTCCCGCATCTAGCGGATTCCTGCTTTCACAAGGTCATCGGTCCCCCTTGCTTGTTCCCAGGTCTTTCAGTATGCGATACGGCATATAATTGCTCATAGAACAGATGGCCGATGGGGCCGAAAGGGTGTGGTTTACCGGAAGACGTGGCGTTAGATAAGCATTGGACATAATATATTATTAATGGGCTTATATAGGTAAAATTTTATGCCCCTTGCATATCGGTTTTTATTCATTAAGATTTTGAGTTTATTCCAATTACTTATTACCTATGAACAGCATCCAGAATGCCAATACGTATTATCAAATAGAAGTTCAATTCGCTATTATCTGCAGGACGAACAATCAGGCGCTGTCGAAAACGAAATACAAAATAAGATTTTTGATTGAATCGCTTTTGTGAGTTATTTCATAGAGAGTGGAGGGTAGGACAATAGTCTTTGTCAACGGTTTCATTGTCGTCTGGTACGTTCCAGGAAGGTTTAATTTACGTATCTTCAATGAGTAGGTACACATGAGGGTATTGTGTCGTCGAATGTTTCATTACATTATTGTTTGATAGGTTTATTTGTTTAATTAATTAGTTTTTCATGTGCTGTGTTTTCAGGCAAAATCAAAACTTAATCTTTTTTATGTATGGGTGCGAGACAAGAAATTGATTGCGTCTTAACTTCTAAACCTGTCAATTGCAATTGATTGGGACCCCTTGAAACTTTATTTTGTTCTAATACCAAAGTAGTTCCGCAATACTATAACCACAAAGTTACTAGTTATACAAATTCCAAAATATTAAACTATTACCAAAACCACAGCGAGATTTGAGGTAAAAGCCAGTAAACAAACATGTAAACCTAAGTTCCTGGAGAATACACAGTTTGGAAGAGCGTTTGATCTGTTTGAACGCAAATTGATGTGCGGTAACCCCGCTACCTCAAGTTAGCCCCAGGGAGTCGGTGGCGTGAACCGTGAATTACCGAATTTTGTCCCACCCGGGGTTCAAAACCGTGTATTTATAATTACGATTTGATTTGAAATGGAATCTTTTGTGTATTGTGGAGTGTTCGCTGAGCTCGTATATTTTGTGAAGCTGACACGGGTTTTTGTTTTATTTTGTTTAGACGTGATTTGATTTTTGAAATATGTTGTACTGGTCCTTGGGGGGGTAAAAACGTAGCCTACCCAAAAATATTTCATACGTAATAGTAATTCATACCAATATTGATGACAGGTGATGTCTTTCTGTCACGGTCTCGGGTGCATATGGGCTAAACGTGTTTACACGAAAGGAGTTGTAGAGACCTAGAGCTTTTGGCTTCAGTATTGTAAAGAAACAGTTGGTAAGAAAGAAGCGAGGTATGTGTTTTTTTTTGCATTTAAATAGTTGTCAAAAAAACAAAATCTTTTAGTTACTATCATCGTTTTGTTTTTTTGTTAAAAATATATTAATATACACCGGAGTCACACGTCGTGTTAAGGTAGCCACACACGTAACGATTTACTTTCGCAAATTAAAAAAATCATGACTTTGTTCTCTAGAAGGCGCCATATTCAAGTGACCAACTAGATTAAATGTGACGTCACATAGCCTATACCCAGCCAGGGGACGATCAAGACGCTTCCAAAGATACCTCATAAATTTGTCAATCAGTTATGATAAGTAGTTTAGAAATTATGAGGGAACAAAAGAACATACATACCCACATACATACATACATACCAGTCAAAATCATAATCCTCCTTTTTGCTTCACCATAGTCGGGTAGAACTAAATGCAATCAAGATAGTTCGAACA
Source organism: Eupsilia transversa (assembly GCA_914767815.1). NCBI lineage: Eukaryota > Metazoa > Arthropoda > Insecta > Lepidoptera > Noctuidae > Eupsilia > Eupsilia transversa. The sequence continues at coordinate 615,733 of OU611880.1, forward strand.
AGTGCGTCCTCCTCGGAATCTCGCGCGCAAATGAGATTCCTGCAACCGTGGCGCCGGTGGAGGCCACCGCAAACCTGATTTCCAGCGTTCCCGCCCGATAATTATAGGAAATTGGCGGGAACGCCGCAGACTGGCTTCCAGTACCGCATGTAATTATGAGAGATTAAATTTCATTAAAACGAGAGTCTATGAGGGTATGACAATGCGGCATATATGTGTGTGCAAAGTAAAAGGTTATCTAACTAACTATTGCAAAAAAAAAAACATATTGTCCGGACGCTTTTCGACGAACTATGCACGTGTCTCGAGTTCATGGAATCGATTCTACTACACGTGTAGGTACACGTAATGTAGGTAAAATTATAGAACGGGATTTCTACAGAAAAAAAAAGTTTTCCTTGTTCGAAATTGTATAATAAAGCTGAAGAGGGTCGAAAGTATGTACATGGAAGATATACGAAAATAAGTTGGCTGGAGATAGGTACAAATCGATAACAGAACACGTTCCAACAGTTTTTAAAAATTTTGTCTGTTTATCTGTATGTCCGTAAAATTGATTGCGCATCACGTTAAACCTAAAATTTGGTACGGGGATACTTTGAACCCTGAGGAAAGACATAATTATGATAATTTTTATCGACATACAACGCGGGCGAAGCCACGGGCGGAAGCTAGTAGTTAATATTTATAGCACTTAGGATTATCTTTATCGAGAACCGAAAAACTCATTTCACGGCGCGGACTTTTAATTTTTTCAATGGAAAGGAAAAAAAAAAAATCCGCGCCGATAGAAGACCATACAATTTTCCGATGAAATTCTGAAGGTGAAAACACAGTCTTTAAATTCAGTAATACGCCTTAGTAGCAATAATTTAAAGCGGAGGAGAATTCAAACTTTTTAATTACGAATTCGGTGTTGCTTTGAACACCACTTTTCTTATTAAAGGGAAGACTTGACTTTGTGCTGAATGGAATAACAAATGCCACTTTGTTTACTTACTTGGTATTTATTACGCAGTCCTTTTAAGTGGAAGTTTTGGACGGAATTGGATAATTTTGAAATTAATTCTTATAACTGTCTAGCTTTTGCCCGCGGCTTTGCCCGCGTGGTTGAAGGTAAATATCCCACGGGAACGTACTACCGCGATTAAGGGGACTATTCCTTTATTTGACTTTTATGTTATAGGTGATATACCAATTTTCAAGTGATTTAAGAGGGGTAGATTTTCGTAAAACCCTGATACACGTTATTCTTTATTTTCGGTTTCAAGTTTAAATACTGAGTTTGGAGTTAATCGGGCAGCGCGTTAAAATTCTTCCATACAAACTTTGATACCCCGCAACCATTAATTAATTAAGGGGTAATTTACAAAAACAAAAAATTACAAACTTTATAATTTTTTAGATAAGTATTCGTGTGAAGTTTCATGTTAATGACCTCAAGGAATAGGATTTTTCATACAAACTTTCATCCCCTATTTGACTCCCTTAGGGGTTGTTGAATTTCGAAAAATACTTGCTTATTCCTTGCCTACATTATAGGCAGGATCTCTGTGCAAAATTTCAGCTTTCCAGATCCAAGGGTTTGAGCTGGGCGTTGATGAGTAAGTCAGTCAGGACTTTTCTTTTTATTACTTAATGTAGATAGATAAATCTATAACTGCTACGTCTTGCCTTACGTAGATATTTTGTACTCGAAAATTAAGCAATATAAAATCGTTTGGAAATCGTCGCGTCGCCGCCGCCGTTTCGTAGGGCACACCTGGATTGGATACGGCGATGCTTTCATGGTAGGTAAGGCACCTTTCCCACCGCCGCCGACGAGGAAGCGACTAGCTGACAACGATTTTCTGTCCCAAGAAACGTACAAAAGATTGTAGGTCTTCCTGTGTAAGTAAATGTAAGTACTTATATTAATAGTTGATTGCTGACTGTTCTCACCCACGCCGCCGCGCCCGAGTACCTGCTCGTTTTTCGCTATCAAGAGAGTACTCTCGGGACAGCTGTCTAATACGGCGCAATAAAATTATCAGCTGCCTAACACGGCGCGATAAAATTATCAGCTGCCTAATACGGCGCGATAAAATTATTAAGAGAGGGATTCTTCTAATGGCAGTCCAAAATAGCGGTAGTGAAAAGAGTTTGCATTTGATTTCAATTGGTTGGCTACTTCGTTACCCAATTTAAAAAGACAAACAACTACCAACAACTACAATCAAACCAAATCAAAAACAATGTCACAATAAAATGTCTTAATTCTTTATAATTTTAATTCAATTTGGCCTCGCTTTGGACTTTATAAAAACAGATTAGAAATGCTGCAGTTACCGAAAACTAAACGGGATCCTATAGAAACTGAGCACCTGTGCAAGTGAGTTTTTAATCACAACGAGGTACATCACATTTTACTGAACTCATCCAAGTCTTCCCCGGGATCGTCTGTAGGTCGTCCACCCACCTACCTGGCTATTGGTCTGAAATAAAGTGTTCATACTAAATAGGAAGCACTTACCCAGGCCATTATAACACAATGAAGTTCAAAACTAATTGATTCCCGCTCTTGTACCAATATCTTTAGGGTCTTATCTCCCATCAATCAATTTGCGGTCACTAGACGCTACCTTCCTTCATTACCACATTATTGTCTTGCAGATGCCGTCCAGTATGCAAGAGTCGGAGACGCAAATGGGAGGGGAGGATCCAGAACACTTCAGCGGAACTGCTGCTCGAGAGGAAACCACTCCCTATCTGCTTTAGAAGATGGCCGACGGTAAATTATTAAGTATTCTTGAAAATACTAGCTAAGCTAAGTACTAATTATTAACGTAACTACCGCACAGCTCGATCCATCAGGTTAAAGCTATGCTGGCCGGGGTTGGTCCGTGGATGGGTGACCATATTTACATACCGAGACTCCTCCGTGCCTCGGTTGGTCCCGGCTGTCATTCGTGGATCTTTGATAGTCGTTACAGCTCGTCAGAAGCCCGAAAGTCTTACAACCAGTCTTACCAAGGGGTATCGTATTACCAGGTTACTCGGTTGTGAAGGTTAGATAGGCAGTCGCTCCATGTAAAATACTGGTATTCAGCTGCATCCGGTTCGACTGGAAGCCGACCCCAACATAACATACCCCGTTGGGAAAAGGCTAGGCAGATTTGAACCTATAATACCAAATCTATTAATATTTATAATTCGCACGGGTATAATCTGATGTGGCACCACGTACATGTCAGAACATCAAGAATATCTTGCTTTATCTGAGTAAAATAGTAACGTATTAAATACACACAAACATTCCGGAATAAATTCTCTAAGGGCGGATTCGACCAAACAGGAATAAATTTTATCTGCGGAATAAGCCTCCTATTCCGAAGAAATTTTGAATTTTTGACAGTTTCTCCATACGAAACTGTCAGAAGTAAATCTTATTCTGCCTTTAATGATGGTAATAACTGCATTAAAATTCAATGTTTGGTTTAGAAGACAAACAGACAGGCGCGACAAGTATGCCTGTTTTATTACTACTACATGATGGCCTATTCCAACACGTAGTTTCCTATAACGGATCCTAATGAACTAGCTTTATAGTAGGAACTGTTTCCAGATACTCTGGAACTCCTCTACTTCTGAACTGAACTACACTACTTCGGAGATACTCTGTTTTTTCCAAAAGGGCATTTCTTTGTTTTAGAAAATATACCCCAACAGTCCGTGCCCTCTGTTCGGCAGAACGCGCCGCATTACGGTTAACGAACGCTACAAGATACACAAACCGAAGGTGGTCAGGATCTGCCAGGCCCCCCTCGACGACACCGTGGACACCCCCTATCTGCGGTACGCGCACATGGCTCAGGATATTGGTAAGAAAAGGAAGTGGTATGTGTCCACCACTAATTTACAAACGTATCAGTCTCAATTGGTTTTGAAACATTATGTATGAGAGTTCAGGGCCCTGTTCTCTCGAAAGCATTTCGAAGGTTCAGCTACACGTACAGGACGGAGCTCCATTTATATCCCACACTGGAATAATATTAAAATTATTATTATACTGCTACAGTTCGATTCAAACTTAATGGCGGCTCGGAACATGAGGCGAGTCGCTGCGCAGTAACAATTTCATGTGTCAACGGGGGTGAGGGGTGGGGTACTGCGCAGCGAACAACTAACTTCCGAGCCGCCATTAAGTTTGAATCGTACTGTACAAGAAGTGTTGGTAGGCCCCGAGATTTTTGATAACCTGTGTAAAAATGCAAACAACGAATGTAGCTCCGATACATAAATTATGTATAAGAATGTTCAATCAATCTGCCTAGCCTTTTTCCAACTATGTTGGCGGCAGCTTCCAGTGTAACCGGATGCAGCTGAACGAAGTCTTGAGGAATGATAAATAGTATTCGACTCACGGTTTGTATAAAGTACGTGAGTCTAGCACAAAGTATATTGATTTCTCCACTCTAGAATCAGAGTAGGTACACAGTTACTCACAGTATTGTTTGGAAGTTGCTATGGGTTAGTTATTTAGTTCTCACAAAGTTAGTAAGCACAGTCATGCACATACGCACTGATTAAATCGTAAGGAGCGAGAACAAAACTGTAGTCTTCACAAACGAGCATTTACGAACAATAATTAAAATGAAAATGTAAAAAGAAAAAACCGGCCATGTGCGAACCACGATGAGTTTACCCCAAGAACAAACTTAACATTGACGATGACGATGTAGTTGAAAAACATATTCTCCCATACATTACAACTGCAAATTTATGTTTGTGCGCACAATATTGAGACATTTTCCATGTTATTTTAAAACTTATAGATTACAGGAAAACCTTTACGAAGTTTAAGTTCTTATAGGTTTTCCTGTGATCTATAAGTATAGAACTATTTTCTGTGGTTTTTTCAAAATGTTTGGATCAGTAATTTTGGAGATAACAATTAGTTATGAGGGTCGCGTCATTCGATAGTCATGAATCAAGATACAACTGATGATAACGTATTGGTTTATTTTATTATGTTGTACTACTAGCTTTTGACCGCGGCTTCGCCCGCGTGGATATTTGAAAATATCTCACGGGAACGTACTACTGGCATTAGTTAATTATTGTGGGTTCGAATCCGGTCAAATACTAATAAGACATGTTCAATATGTGTACTTTCTACTTTTTGTGAGTTTATCTTGGACATTACTGACATTCATTTCTAGGTCGGGCAAGTGTAAATGGGTTTTACCATTAGGAATTTCTCGGTAGCAGTTCGGAGTCTGGATTTGTGCCCGGTTGATGGCTCGCCCCCTATTACATGGGACTTCAACATAGCTGGCGGCGAACGTGGGTGTACTATAGGGACACCTCTACCTAACCCTCGAGGAATACAAGCGTGATGTTATGTTATGTTTCAGGAGCCTGGGGCGCCGTGCGCGCTTGCTGCGCGTTTTGCGAGTGCGGTGCGTGCTGTCCGTGCAGCATCCGAGACTATGTGCTGCACGACGCCGAGCGCGCGGCGCGGCGGCGGTGCGACATGCGCAGTTTCGACAAGCGCGTCAAGACCGACCATCAGATCATGCGCATCATGTATGACAAGATGTTATGACGTCATGGACCGATTAACTTGGACGGGAACGTTGCTTCTTAAGGAAGATGCGCTAAATTAGCCTGCGAAAATGAAATTTTCATACGTTTTTTGATTGTATGTTGTTCTGAATAGGATTCGCGACCGTAACAAATAGGTAGGTGTTTAAAGAATTATAATCATGAGAGAATCATCCATGCGACTCTCTACGTTAGAATTGGCCTCAATCTCATGATTTCACGAAAATGTCATTCAATAGGACAATATTTGAACTTAGAATCATGATCACTGAAATCATCAATACAACATTGATGATTTCAATGATCATAATTCTGTAATTTTGTTAACATATTTGTTGCGTATATTTTGATCAACATATAGGTACAACCTGACTGAAACTGACCTACAAAATTGTACAAAAACGTAAGAAAATTTGTATGTCGTGGGCTACCTTAGCGCATCCGCTAAGTTCTAAAAGCTCACATCTTAATAACAACTGATTCGGTTAATTTGCCGTTAAGCTATTAAAAATCATCTTTCATACTATAAAGGAAATGAAATCCATATGGAAGGACTTTATAATATACCTACTATTTGCCATTAGGAATGGGCCACGGTCTACTACATAATAATTATAATAAATGCTTCACAGAAGGCGCTTGTTGTATCGAACACTCGCGTCTATACCACTCGTTGCTATAGTTTTTCCAGTAGGCGATTTGGATATTCGTTAGTTGTAGTCTAGCCTAGGCTACAACTTCAGGGTAGGTTTGTCATTGTTTAATAAAAGAACAAATAAATAAATAGCTAATACAATTCTGTTTCCAGTACCTAGGTAATAAAACCTATACAAAATAATAATAATAATTCACGTAAAATCAATCATAAATTACAGACTTCGGGCTTAAAAGGTAACCTGCAAAAATATCAGCCAAAATATCTCAAGTCGTTTCTTTTGTTATATTTTTTATATTATACCTATTTTAAAAAAATTATAGAAAATTGTATACAATTAAGTAATAAAAATATTTTTTATTTACATGTTTTGAGTTTTTTGTTATCAGCATTGACAAAATGTTTGGAAAATCTTTCAACGTCTCGCTTCCAAACGTGTTAGTTGTAGTTAGCGAGAGTTGTGTTTATAGTAAACTCACATGCTAGTTATATTATTTCCTGTGTAATGGGAGGCGAGCCTATTGAGTATTGAACTATAATACCCGTGGCAAATGTAGATTCCGGGCTGCTACTGAGAAATTCCTATTGTAATAATATAAAAAAAGTTGAAATAACCATTAGAAAAATCAAAACACATTATAATAGAAATAAAATATAAACAGCAAAAATTAGGAAAGTAATAACGTAGCAAATATTTTCCATTCTTTCAAGTACAATATTTGTTTACTGTGCCGGTTTGTAAAGCGTCTTTCATAAGATCTGGAAAATAAAATAAAATATTCGTTAAAGAAAAGTAAAAAGAAAAAGAAAACCAAAAGAAATTAGGTAGGTAAATCTATTTGATCCAGGTAAAGGCGCACCACATAGGAACACAAAAACTTAGTTATTCAAAGTAAACACGATGCTAGTTAATAAGATTCAACAGTATTGTGTGTCCTAAATAGGCCCAGTTCAGCATAAACCGTTACTACTGTTTTTGAAACAGATTGGCCAGAAGAGACAGCAGAAAGAGAGGGTTGGAAGCCTATAGGGGAGCCCTTTCCCAACAGTGGGACAGTATAGGATAGATCAATAAGGGCGGATTCGATCAAACACGTATACATTTTATCCGCAGAATAAAATTTACTTCTGAGTTTTCTTATGGAGAAACGGTCAAAAATTCAAAATTTATTCGGAAGTGAAGGCTTATTCGATAAAATTTATTCCTGTTTAGTCGTATCCGCCCTAAAATATGTATATACAGTACGCGGCTGTTAATATAGCATCAAGTTTTACAAAAGAATCCGTTTTGTGAGGCGTCTTATCTTTCGCTCATTCATACCTGTGTGTATCTGTTTCTATTCGACGTGGCTTAGCGCCCGGATACTGGATCTGTGTGTCGCAAACTATGTTCCGCCTCTTATGGTGGAACATAGTTTGCAAACATGCAGCCAAAGTGACCTCGGCCCTGCTACCGACAACGCCGTGGAAGTGGTAAAATTTGGGCCAACAAGATCTGAATTACTGTCGTGCCAGCGACACGCAGAAGATGAAGACTGTATCTATGTGATTTAGGCCAGGCAGGCTTCCCACCAGTGCTGTGCGGGTGAGTGAAGATAAGTTGTGCAAGCGCAATTCATACTGCGAGCTCATTTAGCTCACGTAACTTTGCAATAATAGCTATGCGAGTTGATCTATCCGGATCCCCAACGCGTAACAATGGTTACACTATGTAGTATTATATGATTTGTGGTTACACTATGTTAGTTTGACCAAAATTTCCGTTTGCTTGTGAAAAACCTTGCTTTATTGAACTTATTACCAGTGAATGATAATAAAGCAATAGTGTTGGCGTATTTCCTCGTCAAAGAGTAAGAATGTATTTTGTAGTCAGTAGTCAAATCAAGGTAGGTAAAGTCGGCCGCAAGCCAGTGGTAGCAACACCATTATAAGCTGGCCTTTTATTCATTGAAACTACGTACAACGCTAGGGCAAATCAAGGTAGGTAAAGTCGGCCGCAAGCCAGTGGTAGCAGCACCATTATAAGCTGGCCTTTTATTCATTGAAACTACGTACAACGCTAGGGCAGCTCAAGTGCGGTCAGCTGTGTGTACTGTCATTTACCATTATTGTTCATTTTTCTGACCAGGTGTATAGCTGGTATAGTACTGTAACTTTCTTCTATGACTATTTCTGGACGTACACGATCGTTTGACAAATCAATTAGGTGTCGCTCCGATGGTTCTGGTCTTGGTGACTAAAAAAAATATATAAAAATTAGCAATTTATGAGCCCCCAGCTAGGTGGACCGACGAGGATGACTTTAAAAAGATGGCTGGGACAGACTGGATGCGTAAGTGGAGGACCGGGTTTTGTGGCACAACTTGGGTGAGTCCTATGGCCAGCAGTGGTCGGCGATAGGCTGAGTTGATTTATTGAACATTTCATAATTTTTGTGTTTACGAGTTCACTTGTTTGTTTCTGCCGGTCTCAGTCAAACCTGAACGTAGCCACTATTCATGAGTCAGCTCATAAGATATATACGGCCATACGACCATACCACCTGATGAACTCAAATAAGGGCTTCGTGCGGGTCCGAAAATAGTTTGGAATCTCGAAACAAATAATTAATAAGAAAAGAGAGAGTACGATAGTTTTCTTATGAAGAAAATAAATCATCTAGTCCTATATTATGCGGTAAGTCTACTCACTGACTGCACCATCATGCCTTCATGCTCTGTCCGGTTCTTAGCAAACTTCGTGAACGGTTGGCACCTCGCCTTTGTCTCCGGCGTGTCTTCCTTGCCAGGAGTGAAGTCAATTACTAGGTGCTGCGCCTTCATCGGTTCGCCACTGCACCGACCAGGGTCTCCCTCGCCAAGTCTTCGATTCAATGCACTGGCCTGATAAATACGTCATGTTATTAGAAATAAGGTTTCGGCTTTAATTTGCGCTTCAATAGCAAGCACCCAATATTAAAGTTTTATTCTATGGCCGACAGAACCTCGCTCAAGACTCGAGCATTACTCATTTGATTGGTTGAAACTAGTTTAAAGTAATGCTAGAGTTTTGAGCGATGTTCTGCTTTCATAATGTTATTCTTTATCGTTCAAAATGCCCCGTGTCTGATTCTAGTAAGACTTTATGGTGTCCAAAGAAAAAACAAGAATTTTGTATACAATGGATAGCAAAATTACCTCAAAAATCTGCACTGATGGGTCGGACGCAGAACTGGACAGAGGCATCGCATCACTGCACTGGCAGCAGATCATGGACAGCACGAAGGTTATCACATCCGACACCACCTGGACAAACCTCCAGATCCTCACGAATCTCTGGATCAGAGGGTGGAACGCGTAGCAGCTCACCGTGAACATATAGACGGCATGTGGAAGGGGCCAGGAATCAAGTAGTTAGTGAAAAGATTTTAGACCCTGGTTGGAACGGTAAAAATTTGTAAAAAATATTTATAAAAGCTGCTTCATAGGATAGCAAGTGACGTTGACAATCATAGACTACTATAATATACTAGAGTTGACAATGAAAGATGATGATGACAGAAAAGTGGACAGAAGAAATCACAGAGACGAATAACTAAAAATTGCTATATGGCAGGGTTCGACCGGTTCGACCTCAGGGTTCCGACCTAACAGGAATACATTTTATCCGCCGAATAAGATTTACTTCTGACAGTTTTCGTATGGAGAAACTGTCAAAAATTCAAAATTTATTCGGAAGAAAAGGCTTATACCGCGGATTCCTGTTTGGTCAAATCCACTCTTAATCAGGAAGTTTCGTTGCGACTAGTATTTTACTTGGAGTTGATTATGGGGTTTCAATGTGTATTCTTTTTTAACCGACGAAAATAAAAGGAGGAGGCTCTCAAGTCGACACGTTTATATACTAATCTACTAATTTGGTTTAGGTTTAGAAACATGCCGCCGCGCTGGAAAGAACGTGAGGTTATTTGGAGGTTCTAGAGGATCTCCTGAACCCTCTAGTTGAATACACGGAAATTATAGGCTTAGGGTGGATTCTCGGGACATACGTTTCCGAGTATCCACTTTAGGGCGTTTGTGCCCTATACCTTTCGGATGTTAAATCGATATTTCGAAAATCGGACTGCCGGACCGTAAAATTCCTTGTACAAACGCCAAAAACGCTGTATTTTTTGGGGTGGATAAAACGGAATAACCCACTCCTTTTGCTTCGTTTCTGAAGAACATCACCAATAAGATCATTGTAATTAAGTCCTTCCAGCCAGGGCCTTGTTATCTATATAATATTATAAGGAGGAAAGATTTGATTGTTTGTTTGTTTGCATTAACAGGCTATGAAACATCTAAACCGATTTTATGTATAGGTAGGGTAGGTAGGTATGTATGTAGGTATGTAGGTAGGTATTTAGCTACGTAGGTATTTATGTAGGTAGTTAGGTAGGGTGGGTAGGTAGGTAGGGTCGACCGGTAGGCTAGAACGGTAGGGAGGTTCGTAGGTAGGTAGGTACGTAGGTATGTATGTAGGTAGGTAGGGTAGGGGTAGGCAGGTAGGTAGGTAGGGTAGGGGTAGGCAGGGTAGGGGTAGGCAGGTAGGTAGGTAGGGTAAGTAGGTAGGTAGGTACGCCGTAGATAAGTACTTTGTGCTACCCGTGCGAAGCAGGGGCGGGCAACTAGTACCTAATAAAGTAAAAATTCTTTTCTTAACACCCCTAAAAATATATTTAATGAAAAATAAATAATCTAAACTCAAGTATAAGTTACTATGAATATCACTATAAAGGTCTCGGGAACATTTGTCTTTGAATGGCGCAGTGGTGCAGGGCAGGAGCGTGGCCAGGCGGTTTCATGGACCTGAGGAGTAGGGCAAAACATTCAACGTCAAAGTCAATTCATTTATTTCAATTAGGCATATAAAAATTTACAATTAATTCTAGTTGCCTCTTCCAAAAGGTAGTTTCGTATGGAGAAGAATGGACAGGAAACGAGCTCCATAGTTGCTCTTTTAAAATATTTTGTTTCATCATAATTATACTACAGTTTTAATGTATATTTATTAATTTAATAAGTACACCAAAACTACAACGGCATAAACAATATATAATAATTTTAGATATTATTTAGGTGTTCCTACGTACTGGGACGTACGTCCCCTCTCAGTAAGAGACAGTGGGCCGTATCCGACCACACGGGTTTTGGTTCAAGAACATGCAGGTTACCTCGCGGCGTTTTTCGTTTTTCTTATGTTTGTATATTGATATAATTATATTTATATACATTATTGTATGTACCTACACCACAAAAAAAGATCCTTCATCGTTTTGAGAGCAGTGGTAATGAAATAAATTGCTTGAAAGTGAAGTTCCTGCCTGCTTGGGTTTGGATTCGAACCGACAACTCCATTGATGTATCTTACTTGGGGTGTTTAGCGTCCCATTCGTCCATCTTCCTGTTTAGTATGCTGACTGGTGGCAGCTCATGGCTGGAGACCGTCGAAGCCTTTTTATGATTAGAACACTTCGGATTCAAACAAGGCGTACACTTGCAAACTGAAATAACATTTTTTTAATATTCTTTCGGCTCCTTTAAATATAAAACCTAGATCTGTTGTTAAAAAGGAATACAAATACGAGATTTTTAGCGATTAAAACTGGAGATCTTGGTAGAGATGAACGGACAGCCATCATAAACATTCAGATTGACAACATTTCAAAACTGACACGGCCATAAAACAAAAATACCATTTCTTTATTTTCATATCCTGAGTTCAAATATTTTATTTTTTATTTTTTTTATTTCTTCATTTCTGAGAAAAAAAAATTAAAATCAAAAAACACGTCATGACGTCATAGAAATAGTGGAATGAGGTAGTTACCTTTGCCTAAGCATTCCAATGTATTAGATGAAAACTTGACTTGTCAAACAAGACGTCAATGTCAAAAGTTTGTTTACAATCTTTTTCTTAGGAAATTAAACTTTAAAATATACACGCTGCTTACTGTAAATATTGCCAACTTTTGATTGATATTTCGCCAATGAGGATAATAACACTTGAAAATAAGAAAATTTACGAATTTAATTGAAAACAAACAAACAAGTTTAAACTCAAACTCAAACTCAAACTCAAACTCAAAGCATTTATTTCAAATAAACCAATTACAGGTACTTTTGAATTGTCAAGGCGTCGGTCAGTCAGAAAAAAATGAAGCTAGTTGCCCATTCCAAAGCGTAGTAGGTTCCTATGGAGAAGAACGGGCAAGAAACTCCACGGACACTCTTTTAAATCAAAATATATGTTACAAAATATTTGTTACATCATTCATGTTGAAATTATACATGTGAGAACAATGTAAAAAGACGTGCACGTTAAAAGCGTCCGTAATAAAAAATATAGAAACAATTCAAAAATTAAAATAAGCCGTGGCAGCTAAGAGATGACCAGTCCCTACTGACGGCGCCCGTTCACGAACATGACGCATGGATCAGCACCATTTAGCTCAACCATTTTGAAGGGAACGGCGAACGAAGCGAACCATTTTTAGGCGCCAACGGGTTTGACACATTTGACAAGATGACATCAGTGACATCTAATAGTTTTTTTTTTGACGATCATAGTCAAGCAAAGGTTTTAACGCTATTCCACTATATGTTTGTCGTCATTTGGCGCTTACGTCTTTTTAGAATAAACCGAATTTCAAAGTTAAAATTATGAATGAAAAGTACATCATTTTGAAAAACGGAAAAATACCGGTGCCCTAGTTTTGGATTTACTTTTATAAAACGTAATAATACATGCAGGTTAAAAATATGAAATGTTGTCAATTTGTCAGACAATCGTGTCAATGTCAAGCTTGTAACTAAGGTATGAATTACACAGCGAAGGCGTAAGGTGAAGGCGCGGCACAGGCGCAGCGCAGGCGTGGAACGGATAAGGCACGGACGCGGTTAAAATTATATAGAATAGGCGAAGAGACGTTACGAATGTTACGATGCGTCAATATACAGGCAGACTTTATTTATTATTTATTTGGTTCACCAACAATTGTATAAACTGGTATAAGCAAATGAAACAGACGCAATAAATCAGAATAAATTGTAATAATCACTTATATGTAAACTCTGCATGTACACAAAAAGATTATGTAACGTACAACAAAAAAAAAAAAACAAATAAAAGACTAGATTATAAAGTTGCTAGATTATGATTTGTATACGGTGGATACAATGTTATGGAACAAAGGTTATTCACAATAAAATGTTTGTGTCCGTGTATACTTGTTTTTGAGCCTGACTGTAAGTGTGAACAGGGGCCTTAATATGAAGTATTAATGCCATCATTATTCCACTGCGAAAAAAGGATGGTGCTATCGGCCTTGTATAGCTCCGTCTCTCTATCACACTGGAAAAATGGTGACATTAATACGTCATAATACGGCCTCTGGCCCTGAGTAGTATAGCCACATCACGGCTACGCCTGCTACGCTAGTCCAGCATGAGGTGCTACGCGCCAATTCTTTTAATGTCTGAACTTGAAGAATGAAGGAAATTGCCAACATATTACCATGCTTCTTCTTTCCTTTCTTCTTCGGCTGCGTTGAGACCTCGCTTGTTTTGTACTCGCGTGAGCCCAACGAGCACATGCTCTGCGGCAACTTGGTCTCGAATATGGTGTCTATCAGATCTGAAGAAAATAATGAGAATATAATTGAACACACAATTCAAGAGCACTTCTTATTAATATGATAATAAAATAGCTTAAAATTTTACTTTTCTTTTCGGCAAATCCCAGCATCTCTACAGCTTGTCCGTCAGCGACTGTCATAACATCGGAGACCTTCATTTCAGAAGTGCTCGACTGCGTAACGACTTCAGTCATGGAATCATTGTTGAACTGTTTTTCCTGTCAAGATTGGAGACCAGCGTGTAAGGGTTATGTACAAATGGGCAGGAAATATACAACGTGTAACAGAGAGGGTACTTATATCTATCCAAAAGAGGTGAAGATTACATAAAGTATCTCTATGCAAAGTTTCAGCTTAAAATAAATTACTCAAAGAATTCATACCAAATTTTTGGTTTCGTAATATTAAGTCTTCTCTTTGGGCTCGGTATACTCACTACCGAAGCCTTACCGAGCCTATACTTCAATGAGCATTTCCTGACTGACTCGGTATACTGCATAATGATATAGTATACAGAGCATACTATACCGCACTGCTGCTTACCGACCAATGAGGAAAAATGAAAGCATACTATGGCGAAACGATACCGCACCGACCAATGAAGAAACGGCCTTAATCAACAGGATCAAACGAGCCGACAATGCCCGATAAGTGAGCGGTTGGTTTCATATACTGAAATTTCTTATAAATTGTTCCTAAGTAGATATAGGATTTAAAACGCTTACCATACAAAGAAACCGTGCACTTGTGTTGTGGTAGACTTCCAAGTGTTTAAAGGCTAGGCAGGTGACGATGATGACTGAGAAGTTTTGTTTATACGTACCGCCTCCACTTTCAGATTCTGTATTTCCGGATTATTGTTGATAAACTGCCAGAAGGAACAGACCCTTTTCTGGACTAAGTCGGTGTCGTTTTCATTCGGAGTGAAGTCAATGACAACGTGCTGGGCAAACAGAGGTTCGCCACAGGATCCGTCCCCGAAGACACTCATTGTGTCCATAGGCTTCGGGTTACTGGTCCCATCGGACGATGGATTGCGAGTAGTATCACTGGTACACTGGTACAAACGAGAAGTAATATCATCGGTAATCATTGAAAAAAATATCAAAGTAAATTCAGTATTAAAAACGATTGTCTAAATTGCCAGTGAGAATAGCAAATTGATTATGACAGTTAAAAATAATCACTTGTTTCTTTTTGTAATGGTTTTGTTGGTAAGTTGCCAGTGTCAGCTTGACGAAATCCTTATTCCATCGGTCAATTCGACCAAACAGGAATCAATTTCGGATGACCCCATTACGATATGCCCAGGCGACTCTAGTATCTTGCGAGTCTCGGAGACTAATCGCCGCGGAGTATCGCACATACATTTGTATCGGTGCTCGCAGACTACGCTACCGGTATCGTACGCGTCCGCGACTATAGTCGCGCGCGACCTGCTGTTTTAATCGCCTGCGCGTCGCGTATCCTACGCATCTCGAAAAAATGGCGGCGGGGCAAGAAAATATTACTATCTATGAAAAGCTAGGAACTCTGCAACTTATGTTCTTCTCAAGGTAGGGATGAATCCAGTAATTTCTTCTTGTACGATGACATCTTCATCTGTTTCTATAAAACAGATAAACTGCAAGCGCTTCTTCGTCACTGGAATCGCTCAACATAACGTTAACGTCCGTTCATTGAAAAAGCATAAAACAAATGATTTGTTATTTTTCAGTAGCGTAATGTGCGAACGTCGACTTGCTAACAAGTATTCAACTAGTATGCGACTTGAGTATCGTATCCTACGTGTTTCGTAATAGGAGTAAGGCCTTAGACATGCAAGGGTACATTAATTCGCATAGAGCTAAAAATTGGTAGGAATGTTCAGAGCACCATTAAATGTGAAACTAGCTTCTGCCTGCGGCTTCGCCCGCGTGGATGTTCAGCCCGATAGCTTCAATGGAAGTGGGTGAAATATTGATTGCAATATTCCAGGACATACATACAACAAAGAAGTTTTTTTGTTTTAACTTTTATAATGTAATCATGCATTATCACGAGAACCAAACACGTATGCCAAATGTCAGCCCGATAGCTTCAGTGGAAGTGGGTGAAATATTGATTGCAATATTCCAGGACATACTTACAAGTGAAGTTAAATAAAAGCTTTTAAAATAGACTCGATGTCTACAGCCCGTCCCCACAGTAAAATACCGTAAGACATGATACTATGAAAGTAACTAAATAGACCAGTCTCTCGGTATCTACATCAGCAAATTGACGGATTTTTCTTACAGCACATGCTGCTGAACTTAGCCGTCCTGCAAGAGATGTTAAATGAGGACCCCATTGTAGCCTTGAGTCGAGCGTGATCCCCAGGAAAACGGTTTTATCGAAGAATTCTAGTTTCTCTTGTTTCAATACTATCTCCATTGACTTATATATTACTAATGACTATCTCACAATAATTACTTTATACATTTGGTAAAGAAAATGTTATGCACTTCGTTTTTTTTCCATAATACTAAATTATTAGCAGTGAACCAATTTTGGACCTGCAGTAGGGCGTTATTTACGTCGTCAAAATTTAAAGCACGTCTATCTAAGGAAGTATCTTTAGCAAATAACATCATTTGTGGTTGATTTTTTAATAAATGGAGTCGATAATTAATGTACACTAAAAAGAGGAAAGGACCTGGACTCACTGTTATTTACATACAGGCTACCACACCTAAAAAGTGAAAAATAAAAACTTTTGATAGTTAATTGATTCAGGCGTGACTTGGCGGAAATCCATTATAAAATACAATAGACGTAGATATATTTAGTAACCTATTCCGCTAAAATATTCTTAAAGAGTCTTAAAAAACCCTGTAAGAAATCGACACGTGTTTCACCTCTCAACGAGGCATCCTCAGGATGACGATTGACTTGTCGCGAGCTGGACGCTGAGTTAAGTTAAGCGGAATAGGTTACTAAATATATCTACGTCTATTGTATTTTATAAAAACTTTTTACAACAAGTTAAAATTAAAAATTTAAATAACCCTAGACACAATTCCAGGTGATGCTGCAGTATCGGTTCAAGGTTACTATGTTCTTCTAATATCATTGAAGTAACAGAATACTAGATTTCGAATCGATCAGACCTGTGGAAGATGTGCACATCCAATCATCAACTAGAAAAGAGCTGATAATCTTCAAACGGCTGAATCGATTTTCTTGAATTGTAGCTAAGAACACTCTCGAACAAGACACCTTTCATACAAAATAATAATAATCAAAATCGGTTCAGCCGTTTGGGAGCTACGAGGGAACAGACAGATACACAGATACACACGATAAACTTATAACACCCCTCTTTTTCCGTCGGGGGTTATAAAAAGAAACTCTTCTTCTTTCACTTTGTAGTGGTTTTTTTTTGGAAGCCGATGTTTTTTTTTTTTTAAAGTTTTTATAATTTTGCTCCACCAACCTCGTGGTGATCAGCTTTCTATGGTGACGTTTGTATGTGATGTTTGTGCCTGAAAGACTATCTTCATAGGACAACAAACATTGATTCATACCGTAGCCGTAGTGCTGTAGTCGAAATGAAAATTATTTTTGAAATAATCATAATATTTATTCATATAACAATATTTAGACAATATAATTAAAGTAAATGCTAAGATTCAAAACGCGTACTATTTAAATAAAACTACGTAAAAGTCATTTTTAAAGATAATATTAACATAACATAACGCTTGTATGAAGGGTACCTAATAAATAATTGTAGATTACTCAAAAGTCGAACACCTGTCTCTGTATGGTGTAGTGCAGTAGTGCCGGTGGGTGTCCTGGCGGTTCCATGGACCTGGGGAATTGAAAAGATTTATTTTGTAACAAGTGCCCGATAGGATTTCCCATTGGCAAAAATCATAGAACATCGAACTTCCATACAAACTTTCATACCAAAAATCCCTTTAGGGAAAGAATTTTCAAAAATCCTTCCTTGCTCACTTTGGTTATAAGGAACTCTTGTACAAACATTTCAAGCTTAGACTGTGCGTTATCTGTCAGTGAATTTAACATTTTTATTAGAACACTGAACATTTTTATTATGAATAGAACATTACGAAACTCTTAGCGATTCATAAGTGATTTTATTTCTGTAAGTACCAGATTATTTCTGCAAATATGATTGACATGTAAAAGTGTTTGTACAAACACTTTTACATGTCAATCATATTTAAAAAAAAACTAGGTGAGTTCGGCATTTCCTATCTGACTTCGCTGAGAAGAAAGGCCGAATCAAACTCAGAAGTTACAGTCTGGTCAGATTAATGGCAGAGCCTCGCTTTGTCCATGTATAGCGAATTTAACGTACGTGGCGAAATCAAGGTGTGACTGTGCACCTTTGCCCACCTGGGAATACTGGCAAGATGACTGGCTCATTCTTAAATATTGGTAAACCAAAGTTCATAAATGATAAATGATTTATTTTCTGTAAGTAGGTTTATACAAACACTTTTACACGTCAATCACATGTTTAAAAACTAGATGAGGTATAGTAACGTAGTTGTGAATAGAAGACACAAAAGCTTAGAAAGATACCCGCCATATTGAATTGCCTGTTACGTCACACGGCCTAAAACATCTGTCAAACAGTCTGGATGTTCTGGATCAAGAGTAATCCAGATACGAATTCATTCGTTGAAATCGGCTCAGGAAGTCTAAGTACAGGCGATGTTCGCGGTTGACCACTTTCAACTATAATATTAAGGGCGCGAGGGTGAGATCTGGGGCCTAAGTCTACTAATTTATAAACGTTACAATGGTCTCTCAATGGTAGGTTTTTGACAGTTTTTGTATGGCAAATCTGTCAAAAACTCACCTTAGGCCCTTGAACAACTGCCAACTTTGTCGAGTGTACCTATACACACATACACCCTTTTCACTACGCTGTAGTCGGGTAAGCATAACGTCTTACTTCGGATGCTTATCGTCCCATTCCTGTAATTCCGTACACAGTTGCTTCGCTTTCGAGATGGGGGATCCCGGTAGCTTTTTAACAGGGCATGGGTTGCAAATCTTTCCACATCTACAGATTATGGGGACACCTGGAAAGATGAAAGGCATATTTGTACTCTTCATCATCATTTCAGCGGAAAGCCGTCCACTGCTGGACATAGGCCTCCCCCAAGCACCGCCACTTCCACCGGTTCTGTGTTTCTCGCACCCAGCGGGTTCTTGCGCCCTTCACAAGGTCATCGGAATCCTTGTGAAGGTACGTACATATACTTGATTATTTGTAAATAATAGTTTCATTTACATTACAACCGCCCCCGGGCCCGCGACCGCCACTGCCTGGATCTGAACAATGCGTTAAGGTAAACGTCCACTGGTCCGCACCGGCCGCAACGCACGCACGGGACGCAACGGATTTTGGTTTACTTTTTATGAATTCATATAGCATTCACTATCGGTCTCACGCGTACCGAGCACTGTTCATTTCTTCATACAAAGCAAAGCAAATCCGTTGCGTTGCGTGCAACCGGCCATATTACGACATTATTATTAGTATCTGCAAAAGAATTAAGGTTAAAATGTTAGGGACAACTTACGATGTCCTCTCTTCTTTTGCCGGATTTCCTCGATTTCCTTGTACTCTCGAGAGCCCAAGGAACAGTAAGATTGACGCATTTTACCTTCAAACGCCCGGGTTATCAGCTCTGAAAACACGAAAGATGAAACAAGAACGATTAATTATCTGCCCTGCCTTTTCTCAACTATTTATTTATTTATTCAATTTTCTTGCACAACATTACAGAATATTCTTCCAATGCATTGTACAGAATAATTTACAAACTATTAAGTGACAAACCATATACCTACCATATTCGACCGCCTCTGTGGTCTAGTGGTTAGACCACCTGTCTCAGACCAAGAGGTCCCGGGTTCGATTCCCAGTGGGGGCAAAATTTTCTGCTCGGTTTGGTTGGTGGTAGGGCTTGTTTTAAGTCCGCCTGGCTAGCTACCACCATCTTATCTAAGTCTGTCGCCATAACAACAATGTTAAAAGCATTGTTGTGTTCCGGCAGTTAGAGATAAGATAGCCAGTTCCTCTGCGGTAGAGGATTCCGGGTGAAGCTCGCTTCCACCTTCGGCCTGATCATCACTTTCCATCAGGTGAGATTCTGGCCAAGAGCTTCCCCGTTGTGGATAAAAAAAAAAAAAAAAAAAAAAACCTACCTACCACAGTAGGATTAGTAAAATAATAATAAAAATAAACTATAGATGACACGAGAAAGAACAAATGTTAACAAACAAAATAACATTTGTATGCAAACAAACTTTTTATTTAATGAAATAAATGAAATAATAATAATTTATTGAATAAAAATGTTTACAAAAGTGTACAATGAAATAAACTGCAACCAAGAACTATGTTTTTGTTGGGGTCGGCTTCCAGTCTAACTGGATGCAGCTGGATACCAATATTCTACATGGAGCGACTCAAAAGAGAGAACAAGAATTATACAATGCAATACTATTGGCACCCAAGATATAGAGGTGCCTGGTTACGGTTCAAAATAATGTTTTTTTGCGAAGTTAATGTTGTTATCCTTTTTGGAAAGACAGTTATCCTTTTTAAGTAGAGATGCAAAAACCCGCAGACAGACGCGACGTGACTGGTGGAGCAATTTTTAAGAAAACTTCATGGAAATTCTTCTACCGGTGTCGCATCGAGCAGTCACGTCGCGCCTGGCTGCCGGAGCCTTAATTTCAAAATACAGATATAAATGAAGATTATTACATTTTAACTTTTTGTAAAAATAAAATGTTATATCTAAGAGATGCGGGCGGTCTGTACATCAGACACCTATCTCTATTTAAGTTTGTGCATCATTAACCAGTGCTTAATTAATATAAATGGTGGTACTATAGAGAACGCGATTTCACGCTAGTATCACTGGTGGTTCAGTTCGGGGGTACTAGTGGGAACAAAGGTTGGGAACAAACAGTCTCACTAGTACCACTAATATTAATTCATATAAATAGTGTTACTATAGAGAACGAAGTTTCCCGCTAGTAACTCCGGTGGTACAGTTCGGTGGTACTAGCGGGAACAAAGGCATACATGCTACTTCATTTCAACATTGGATCAATCAGTTCATACCTTTTTCTTCGACTACCTCTAGCATGGAACAGGCTGTCTTAGCCATGCTTACAGCATTCTCTTCTGGCTGGTCCTTGACGGCTTCTGGGATGTCAGAAGGTGGTGGCGGCGGCGAGTTTTTAATTTCGCATCTTTCCTAGATTTGTAAAATAAAATAATCGTCATTTTTTAAGACGGAGTCTGGATTTGTGTCCGGTTGATGGCAATAGGCTCGCCTGCTGACTCCGGGCTGCTACTGAGCAATTCCAGTTGGAAAAACTCAATAACGTAGTTAGGAAAAGGCTAGGCAGACTGATTACTGTTCACGTTGTACTGTCTTCATTTAGATAGTTAATTGATTCAGGCGTGACTTGGCAGAATTCCCTTATAAAATACAATAGACGTAGATATATTTAGTAACCTATTCCGCTTAACTATTCTTAAAGAGTCTCAAAAAAACCCTGTAAGAAATAGACACGTGTTTCACCTCTCAACGAGGCATCCTGAGGATGACGATTGATTTATCGCGAACCCGTACACGAACCCTCTAAGAGACTCTTTAATAATAGTTATACACTAAAAACAGTGATATTCATAATGTTAACACCAGAAATAAAGACAAATTACGAGCTCCATTGCACCGGCTTCATATTCTCATTTTTTGGGCTTGGTATAACCTTTTATAACAAACTACCCTCTTCTTTGCTATTTATTCTATTTATTTTTATTTTATTTGCCTTATAATGCATTTAAAGCTAAAGTAAAATCCAACCTTTGTTCTAACTAAGGCATACTAGTCTATCAACGACTACTTAAACGATAATAGTTGGTCGCTGTGATTAACTCAAGACAATGTTTATGTATTTTCTCCAGAATTAGCTTTCCTACTGACAGGTTATATGAGTTCATATAATTGTTTTTTTTAGTTGACTGTATAAGTCTATTTATTTTAATGTTATTTTCATATATAGTTGTGACTTAGAGTTCCAGTTTTAATAGCAATATGTAAGTGGGCACGACCTTTATGCTTGCATGGAGGCTTTTATTCGATTAAGTTCTGTTTACGTTTTTAGTTTTTTCGCTTCAGTATAATTTTTTTACGTTTTTTTTTGTGCGGGTATATTGGCGTGTGCCAGCTGACATAAGGCAAATAATTTAATTTAAGTTTGACATTTTTGTGTTGCGTATTGTAAATTATTTTGCATACTATTGTATATAGTCAAAAAAAAAATCTAACTGATCAGACAGCTGTGCTACTGGGGAGTTTGTTGCGCCACTTCTTCGTCCCAGCTAAAGTACTAGGAAGTGGTGAAGGGCGGGCGTTTTGGGGGACTGTCTTATGTAATTTTTGACGTTTGAAAACTGCTGATACTCAGCCTAGTTTGAATAAATAACTTAACTTTTGATTTGATTTGATTTGATTTGAGTTAAGCGGAATAGGTTACTAAATATATCTACGTCTATTGTATTTTTTTTCTGTCTTCATTTTTCGGCGGTTGGTAAATTAGAACAACAGCTATTAATATTAAAAGTATTGACTACTGGGTCAACTAGACATACCGGCTTCACCATCAGATGCTTGATGTGATGCGAGTTGTTGACGAATTTCCAAAAATCGCAGACCTTCTTCTGTGAAATATCGTTATCTATCTCCGCATCAGGAGTAAAATCTAGGATGAGATGCTGTGAAAACGTTGGCTCTCCACAGTCTCTATCACCAAAGTCACTGAACACTTGTGCGACCTTGGGAGGCTTAGGGTCACCGGACGTTCTCCGACTAAGCGGAAATTGCTCAATTCTAAAGCTCTGGAAAGAGTTGCCGGACGACATCTAGAAATTAAAACAAATTTCTTATCGAGTTTTCGAGTTTTTTAATCAATATTGTCAATATCTTAGACTTCGATTATTTCTATGTCTAGATAGAGTGTCGCGCTGCAAAAGAATAAAAACAAACAGGCCAACTCTTTTTTGCTGGTATGCGTGACAGCTACGTCATACACTCGCGCCACGTCATTGGGCTTTCTATCGTACATGCATTTAAGCTACGGTGTTCTAGAAGAGCGGTGGCCGCCACTAACGGCCGCAGTGACGGCTGTCATGAAAATGATGACTTAATTTAGTGGTGAAAATGACAGATGTTCATGGCTTGACCGCTTTCCTAGGAAAACAAAGCTGTTTTGCGACGAGTTCACAACTTTGAATATCTATGTAGACATTATATCTTAACTTACTGTACAATTCTTTAGTATGAAAATTGTAACTTTTGCAAAGCACTGATTGACGTTCACTTTATGAATACTATTCGGTTTTCTGTCAAATGACTATCATTTGACAGAAAACAACAATAAGATCATAATATTCTGTCAGTGCAAAATGAGAGGAAGGACCTATTATTAGTAATCCTCTTTAAATTAGAACATACATAAAAAAATAAAAAAATGTGATTATATTTTTGAAATTCTATTGAAGGTTCCGCGTGTTTATTCCATTTTCACTATTCTCCTCTTTTCAAAGGCCTCTGTGGCGCAATAATAAATAGTTTTGAAGCCGTATCTCAACGATTGAAATATTTGGCGTATCCAATGTCTCAGGGGGCTCTCCAACTTATGGAAGTGAAATAAAATGATGTTTATGTCTGTAAGTAGATCTTTTAAGACTTACAAGTCAATTCCCCTAGCTGACTGATCCCTGAGAAGAAATACCAAATTATATTATTAAGATGTTATGTGAGTCTAACGATGCAGGAACATGTCTGGAAGAGCCTTTTGAAGAAAGATTAATTGCAGCTATGAGTTGACCTGTCCAAATTGATGGCATGCTGAAGCAGTAATGGGGCGGCCATAGCCGTACAAACGATAACCATTGGGGTAGACGTGTTTTTGAGTGGAGACCGCGAATCGGCAAACGTAATGTAGGACGCACTCAGGCTCTAGGTGGAGCGACGATCTTTGCAGGGCGGCATCACGCAAAATCCTGCATAGCGCAAGCCGCGTTTACCGCGCGACTAGTATATATACAACGTCCCGACATCAATCGTCGGGCAGTAGCCCACCAGACGCAACACCCGTCTGGTCGGGGGATCCTCCCTTTTATAAGGAGGCTGAGTGAACTCTTCACACTGTTCCTCATACCTCCAAAGCGGGAAAGCCATCTAGTACATGCTCTGTGAAGCACTGCAGTAGCGCGGCAACCCCATCAACACCCTGAAACCAGTATTGTACTGTACGCGCAGGGCGCTGTATGCCCTCTACAAGTAGTTTACCCACAGACTGTATGTAGATGCAGAACGACTGACATACTTTCAGTAGTACCTAGCCTTTACTTCAATCGTGCATTACAAGCCAACATATTTCAGCGGAAAGCCAACGCCCTGCGCTCACGCTCAATACCAGTCTTTTAGGGCTTCGGAAACCCAGATACTTCAAACTAGTGACTTGCTTTATGGATTAAGTTCCGCAAAGTATCAACTGAGGTACATTCTGGTGCGCTGTTCTTAACAACTGAATACTTATATAACCTACCGTATATTGTTTTGTTATTCTATATATAATAGTAAAATCCTACTGCTCCCCATTATGTATCACGAACAACTATGATATAGTTATTTATTAACCGTACGAAAATCATCCAACACTGAGACGGCAGTAAAACTAGTTCAGAAAAGAATCATATAATAATTATCGCAACAAATAAGCACAGGGCCGTAGCCAGGAATTCATTTGGATTAGGGTTGCTAACTTTTTTTAGAAGAAATAAAGTATTTTTGATTTCAGGTTAATAAAGAGTACCTACAGATTTATAAAAAAGAGTAATATAAATTGTTTTTTTTAAACCGAATTTTTTGTTCTTTTGCAGAAAATCATTAAAAAAATGATTTTACGATTTAAGACATTCTATGTCAGAATTCCAATTCATGAAGAGCTTATTTATTATAAACCCAAACCCCGCTCCCCTGCCTACGCTCCTGAACAAGCTATTCAAGAAACACATACAGCATAATAGCGAACCCAGTTCAAACGACAGGCGCATATGACCTATTTAGATGAAGTCACATACATTGCCGGCTATGCAAAGCTTTGGAATCCAACCGTGTTGTACTAATCCGTTCATGTATGCAAAATCAATAAGAATCTCGAAGCTATGGGACGACGATACTTGAGTATGTTGCAGCTTTAATTTTGAGAACATCCCAACAACCTTTTTGATCAAGTGAGGGATTTTCGACTCTTTAACGGAAGCGCAAGGTTCATTCTAAGTTGTGTACTGGGTCGGCTTAGAAATAGGTCTTCAGTGAACGGCAAGGTTTAATAGTGTTTAAAATATGCACGACCCATCTTGGAGACTGCATACTGCGTCCGGGGACTTGGAATTCAGATTACTGGATATGGATCCTTGAAGGGATTTTAAGGCCTACGCAGACCGGGACGGCATCGGCATGGCAGGAGATTTAAATTTTTACCAATGGACATTCAAACGTATCGATATAGAAATAAGTGTTATGCTTTAAAATGATGCCGTGGCATATAAAGGGATTTCATTGCACGGCATTGAAAGACGCGCCACGGGTTCCCGTAGCGGGAAGCCGTGGCGTACCGCGGTAGGTAACGGCATGCCGAGGACGCTGGCGCTCGTTGTGACATACTGCGGGGTGAGGCGGGGTTAAAGAAGCGGGGGATGCACACCATTTTCGCCCGCGTCTCTGACGACCGTGTACGAGAATGTATCATGCTTTGTCCTGACGCGGCACGCCGTGGCATACCGTGGCAAGGCGCTGGAATGCCGCGGTATCTAAGCAGCTAGTGTGCGCTGACTGAAGGCAAAATTCTTTGCCGTCCCGTCCAGGTCTGCGTTGGCCTTTATGCTGGTCTAAAATTTATTTTGGGTTTTCTATCAGCCTTAAATAACTTAATTATGCTGAAAAAGAGTCTGTTACTAAATCGTTATTTTTAACAGGTACCTGGGGTAGGTATATCGTGGCGCCTCGACTGAAAATTTTGATCTAAAAATACCTGTCGGTTTTTCACATTTTTCCTGGGACAGTCAAACTAAAACAAAACTACTTTCATATTTTGAATAAACCTAAACGTGATTACTTTTGGTATGTTTATTGGCGACCACGACTTTGCCTGCGTGTATTTTTATTTCATAATGTTTAATATGATTATCCGAGTACTTCGCAAACTGGCCGCAGAAGTACAGTGAGAGAGATTCATATATTTTTTGTAAAATTATTATTTTTAATTTTTAAACCTGAACTTTTTTTTTAATGTGTTTGTGTCTCTGTCTATCTTTAATTATTGTAATTGGTTTTTAACCGTTTAAAGTTATTAAATAAATAAATCTAGGATGATAATCGAATTCTTCTCCTGGTCCACGGCTTTCTATAATTATGTAGTTCATAACGATCGGTTCTGTAGTTTAGGCGTAAAAACCTAAAAAGAGATAATTTCATGTAATATTATAGTTATAGTATAACGAGTGTAAAAATACCTTTTTAACGAAGCTGAGAGTCAAATTGTTCTTGCCGTTATTATGATTTTACGGCACTTTATCCGATAGTGATATAATGCAGTCTTGTCCAGCCGCAAAAAGTCCAAGACTTCTGTCAATAGAGAGTGATGCAATGGTTGAGGGTCGGAAGCGAGACTCTTGATACTGGCAAACTAGGGCGCCATGACACTACTAGTGTATATGATATGGTGAAGTGTATCCCTATGCCCTACAGAGTCAGGTAGAGGTACTACTACGCTCACTAATTACACGAGTAGCTTTTGCCCGTGGCTTCACCCGCGAGACCTCACCCAGGGCATGGTCTATCCGTGTGCTTTTTATCGAAATTCGTTCAGCCGTTAAATAAGTGAAAGGTAACAGATAGACAGAGTTAATTTCATATTTATAATATTAGTATGAATTCACACTTGACGGAGCGCATCGGTGCGAAAAGAACCGCAGTAGAACGGGTGCGCGAGCATGTCGCAGAAGACGACGACATCTGCCCTGCTAAGCAGAGCGCATCCGTGCGTATGCTCGAGCATAATAAACAGTTTATAATGTTCCCAGGTTGAAATGTCACAAATGTTATAGAATTTATGATATGATATATGTACTTACTTATAGAACATGTGGCGGCATCTACATCGCCACATGCAAACTACGCATCAAAGACCTGACGTCACAAATCCTGCATCGCGCTATTTATGTTTACCGCGCGATTAACTTAAATAGGTATAAGACTATCCGACATCAATCCTTGGGCAATTGCCCGCCAGACACAACACCCGTCTGGTCGGAGGATCCTCCCTTTTCTATAGAGGATGAGTGAACTGTACACCCTGTTCCTCATACCCCTAAAAGACTTTTCTTGTCACATAAGGTATACATTGGATGACACGGTGTATGGGTAATTAAATAATAAATACCGTAAACCCACATCCATTAACAGCGCACAGGCTCAGTGCTGAAAAACGATAAACCAAGATGAGTGTGACTTGACATTGATATGGTAAGCAGTTCACACTTGATCACATTCACTCGAATATTCAAGTATGTACCCCAAAAGAGTATTAAACTTGCTCAGGTTTGAGGATTCCAAATATACCAGAATTCTACAATACAATATACACCTTCTGTTCATGCGTATATGGTACAATTTTCATTTGCGGTGATGTAAAGTGCTTTTCGTGAGCACGCCCAATCTCTCTTGACGGATACTCGCGAAAGTTGACGCGCTAATTCACTGTGAAACATTTACAAAATGTCTATTATATTATATACAATACTGTGTTTTGGGTGAAGTATCTGGGAAATATTTTATCAACGCTTAACAGGTTATTAACTAAAATAGTTATAATTATGTACCTACATGACAGAACAGCACCCCGGAGTTCCCGAAGGGTTAGGCAGAGATGTATATCCAACTTACGTTCCACCAGTTAATCACTGACTAGAATTGCACTGATAAAACATATGGTCAAGATTACCCCAGGAAGCGGTTGCGAAAACAAAACTCATTCGTCATTTTCCTATTTGTTCATCTAATATAGCTGTTTTAATTTTAAATGTAAAAAAAAAACATTAATTACCATTATTTTATTAAGGGTTAATTTAATATATTTATTATATTTTTTGTTGTAAGGGTATTTTGCTTGCAGTAAAACACTTTTTTTTTCATGTTCATTGTGACCTTTCTTCAATGGCTAGCGGTGAAGCTTCAAAAAGTATTGAATCAGGAGACTTCTCACAGACGAACATAGCTCTGTTAGTAGGATAGTTGTCATCTAAAGTGCCGGCTCGGAGTAGAGTAGCATGATCTTGCTTGCCCATATAATTGTCAGGCTGGCCCGGATTCCAATCGTTGAACACGTCTTCTATTCTTTCACCTGAAAGACGCAACAAATCTAATTAATATATTTATTTGACGAGCCCAGATTGTCCCTACTGTGACTACTGGGCAAAGGCTTGCCTACTCTTCTCCTTCTACAGAGTCTGGTGCCGTATTTTTAAAATAAAAATTAAAAGACTTAATGATTCATGTATTCAAACTATGCTGAGAATCAGCAATTTTCGAACTTCAAAATTACATAAGATAGTCCCCCAAAACGCCCACCCTTCACCACTTCCTACTGCTTTAGCTGGGAAGTAGAAGTGGCGCAACAAACTGTCCAGCACTTACAGTCATCAACATCTTTGTCCCCTTGTAAAAAAAGGATAGCACTATACGTCCTGTATAGCTCCATCTTTCTCTTGCTCTGGAACGATGATGCTCAGCGCTCAGCGTCCAGCGCTCGGCGTGGTAACACGTCGTGTTCGGGTTCGCAACAAGTCAATCGTCATCCTGAGGATGCCTCGTTGAGAGTTGAAACACGTGTCGATTTTTTATAGGGTTTTTTATGACTCTTTAGGAAGAGTTAAGCGGAATAGGTTACCGAATATAATTATCTACGTCTATTGTGTTTTCTACGTCTCTTGTATTTTATAGTGGATTTCCGCCAAGTCACGCCTGAATCAATAAATTACCGTGAATAGTAATCCAAGTGCGGTCGTCGCCCCAGGCTAGTAGACCTATGTGGAAAGCTTCCCACAGGTTAACTTCTCCCGCTCGAACTGGGAACATATCTTTGACGATGCGCGCCTCTTCTCTATCGTTCAGGATGACCAGGTGACCCCCCTCAGACGCGCATATCCTGTACGCGCTGGACCAAGTCTGTTTCTCCTGGTGGACCTTGTAACAGCTCCCTGTACGTTGATTGAAGTGATATTCTGAAATTCATAATTATTTTAAGAATTATGTTGAATGATATTTCAATCGATCAACTCAATTTATCGCAGTCCACTGCTGGACATACGCCTGTCCCAGGCCGCACCAAAACATCCTGTGCTCCGCCTCTTTTCAAATTTTTATTGTGGATCATAGGTGCATAAGATCTCTGGTGGTCTTAGTTACAGATAAGTCTGCGATGTCCCGCCATTGAAAAATACAAAATTCATAATAAGATTTCGGAATATTATACATAGTTAAAATTCAATAATATAATATTATAATATCCACACTAATATAAATATAAAGAGGTATTTTTATTAAAAAAAAAGATAAGAAAAAAAAAAGGTTTATTACTGCTTACCATTATCAAAGGTACCGCATTCGTTCATCATCGTTAGATTGTCAACTTTTCTGTAACATATGTAGGGTAGCGGGTGCGTGCATGACGAGTAGTAAGTCATCGGATTCGTGAGTCCACCGATGTTCATACTGAGGCAATCTGTGTTTTCGGGTCTGTTACCATTACCTCTTTGACCCCATGTTATTGCCATGTCGGACAGTGGCACTCCTGGAACATACACGACAAAACTTTTTCAAATAAAAATAATGACAGCACAGCCTTGATATGTATAGGGCCGGTTGGGTTTGAAGATCTCATAATTATGGCGGAATTTCATTGTGCGTAGGATGTGCGTTTGTTTGCCAGCCACGCATTCGTGCGTGGCGTGGCTGTGGCTCGTAAGTCACAGTGGACGATCCCGCCTAGATATTCATACAAACCGTAGCTATTTTGAGTTTATTTTATTCATTTTCTAAATTACTAAACACATCTGCATAAACATACGTATCTTTTATTTCATATTTTTTTCGCTTATCAACCTCCTATTTAGAGCACAACAAACATTATTATCAGCTTGTTTTCAGAGGGTGAATTCCTTCTTTTTTATTCATATAATAATAAAATAATATTCATATAATAATAGTATAATAGTACGAGTACCTACAATTGAAATAAAAAAAAAAAAAAAAGCCTATATTTCTTACAGAATCTAGGTTTACAAAATAGTGGTGTTAGTAAGTTATAGCATACAAGTGGTTTTTTTTTTCAGTTAATGTTAGTACTTTTCTTTGATTTTATATCAAGGATTTTTTTTTTTTACCTATTCGATACGCGATATGAAGATTTTTAGTGAACGATGGTTATTGAATAATTAATATTTTTGAAATCTTCTTACTCATCTTCGTCTAGACAACATACGTAATAAGATTTAAAAAAAAAACAACACCTTTTTGGTTTTCATATAAGGATGCCATAGGTGTCAAAGGTACTAAAATGGTCCAATCGGGCGATTTTTTTTTGCGAATTCTTATTTGTTCCCGTAGTAAAAGTTGTTCATATTGAAGAGTAGAACACCCCCTTTTTTGTCGCATGTTTTCAAAGTCAGCCTGTATGAAATTTTATACGTATTTATTAAACGTTGGACTAACCTTCTACAGAAACGAAATCACCATTAGAGAACAAATCATGGGTTCCCAGGAAAATGTGATCTTCAACACTAGATTGTTTCGCCCGTGTCTGAAGAGCGTCAGCTAGCTGCTTGTCAAGTGGGGACGCCAACACCGCGCCTGTAACATGCCACATTGAGACCTGCCGGTCTATTTTGTAAAATTCTCACCGTGAAAACATAGGTGAGGTGTCATTCCACCTGACGCTAGGGATTGACACTATTAACAGCTATCACACTCATTTACGGGTTGAAACGTGGAACGGTGCGCTGCCGCAGGGTTAACTAGGCATCGGCCGAGCACCGCCTGCGGCGCCCCTCCCGCTCGAGAGGCGTACGACGCCCGCTCCGACGTGCGCACGTTGCAATCAGTTCCTTCTTCGGTTCTCGCTCGCTCCCGCCAAAATTTGTGAGAACTAGAAGTTAACTAAATATTGTATTGCTACGGTCCTTGATAACAAGTTGTGAGTTATTATTAAACTATAGTTTTTTACTGGTAATAACCACACGCCATTATAGCGCTCACGTCACCCAAGTTTTCACGGTGAGATATTTACAGAATTGATGAATGCCGACGACTATTCTTTTGGTTTGACATCGATAGAACTGCCTGCCGGGCAAGTCCATGTCAGGTGGATATGGCATCGATAGAGCTGCCTGCCGGGCGAGTCCATGTCAGGTGGATATGGCATCGATAGAGCTGCCTGCCGGGCGAGTCCATGTCAGGTGGATATGGCATCGATAGAGCTGCCTGCCGGGCGAGTCCATGTCAGGTGGATATGGCATCGATAGAGCTGCCTGCCGGGCGAGTCCATGTCAGGTGGATATGGCATCGATAGAGCTGCCTGCCGGGCGAGTCCATGTCAGGTGGATATGGACGATTAACTGTTCGGCGTTGATCGACCGCAATCTACTTAAAAAACTTAAAAACAAATCTACCACATAATACATTAACTAGTACACCTATTTTCTTAGATTTGGTTTCACGTTTTTTGCACATTGTTGTCTCATAAACATAATAAAATACATAAAACTTGAATTCTCATTCAATAGTGGTTTGACCACTATTGAAATATATCTGAGGTCACTGTATCGCGTATGTTTATGTAGGCGATACTGATTTTGTTGTTTATTTTCACGACCCGCCTTCCGATAATCTAGCAGAGACTCTCCCACAAGCCAGTAACACTTTTTGCAGGTAAATAAAGGACAATCGCATTTATTAATATTCCTGTAGGTATCTGCCTAGCCTTTTCAAATCAAATCGAATCAAATCATATATATATACGTATATATATTTTTTTTTATAAAAGACTTTCGCATTTATTAATATTCCTGTAGGTAATCTGCCTAGCCTTTTCAAATCAAATCATTTTTTTTCCCCCCCAAATATGTCTATGTTTGGGTCGGCTTCCAGTCTAACCGGATGCAACTAAATACCAGTATTTTACGCGGAGCGACTGCTTATCTGACCTCAACAGCCCAGTAACTTGATAATATGATACCCCTAGGTAAGACTGGTTGTCAGACTTTCGGGGTTCTAACAACTCGACGAATGACTTTTGTGACACGGAGAGTCTTAGTTTCTAATGAATGGGTAAACACGCGATAGCAGTTCATAATCAGAGGAACAGTGGTACTTACCTTCATAGTGACATCTGAGGAAGGCTTCCTGCCACGTAGCGGCGATCGTGTGCACCTTTAACCAGCCACCCGCCTCATAGTTGAACAAGTAATCAGGCTTGCATCGTACAACGTCTGGGTGGCAAGAATATTAGCGAACGTAGTAGGGATTAATATTATCCGTCAGTAATTGAAAATATCTTCCATACACATTTTATACTCCAGAAAAAAAAAAACAATTTATGAAGTAATCACTACAAGCTTAGAGGCTGTGCCAGTTTAACAATGTCTGAATAGCCGCGATTCACAGAATATCTTCAAAAATGGGACAGCATTTACAAAGTAATATTAATACCAGCTTACTATTGTCTCACTGCAGGGGAAACGCGTCTTCTCTTAAAGAGAAGGCACAAACATAGATCTCCACAGTAGCTCAAGACGGGTTGGCGATTTCAGACTTAAGACTCGTTTAGACTGGCGCGACGCGACACCGGTTATTGTTTTACCGTGAAGTTTTCTTAGAAATTGTATTGTTGGAGTCGCGTCGCGCCAGCCTACACAAGGCTTTATCTTGACTATAAGTCCAGGTTTTCTCACAACGTCATGTCAGTAATATCCAAGATAAACTCGGAAAATATGTACGTATGAATCGAAAAGTCACATTGTAGTTAAATATAATAATTTTCATAAAATTCCGCATACACAATTGAGCCACTAACAAAATGTTTTAATTTAATTAGATCATTATTAAAACTTACCCGTCACTATCAGCAAGTATGATAAAACCAGATATATGTTAATCATATTTATGTGCTGTATCGTGTCACTGCCGTAGTAGTAATGTCAAGAACCGAAGTTAGTACTGTACGAGCGACTTACGTGAAGTTAGCAGACTGTATGAGTGTGATCTTACGGTTGCTATAAGGTCACACTTGCAACACAAATCACTAAATACTTATTTATTAGAGATGCGCCGAATATTCGTTTTATATTCGGTATTCGGCATATTCGGCAATTTGTGAGGTATTCGTATTCGGCCGAATCATTCGGTTGAAATGCCAATTGTATTCGGTTTAATTGATCATTGTAAATCAGCCTTTAGGGCAAAATAAATTAAAGAATCCCATAATCTAACAATCGTATTTATTAGAAATCGTTTATTGTAAGGTACTCAAACAAAGATATAATTAAACACAGGTAATGAAATACAACCTAGCATTAATAGTTACATAAAATCAAGTATCTTAAATGAACAGTAATTTTTAATTGTAATAATGCCACTATCAAATTATAATTATATTGTAATAGGAAACGTTTACTTATGCGTAATGAATGAACTATGTTGTTTTCGCTACTATGGCGCTTTGGAAATCTAGCGTGTATAAAATTGTTTGCGCGGCAAAACTATAGAACGGGGAACAGAATTATCCGGCAGTATATTCGGTTCGGTAAGAACTTAACCGATTATTATTCGTTATTCGGTTATTCGGTGAAACCACTATTCGGCGCATCTCTATTATTTATCTTTGCATCTTTACGAGAAATCATGCACCTTCTGATGATTATGTCTCCGTATTTTAAAACTTGTCTGTACCACTATTTTCATCTCATTTTTACAGATATTGCTAAAAGTTTCACAAGGATGTAAAAAATAAAATTGGGCGTGTAGCAAAAATTCTTAAAAAACAAAGATTGAGTGTGAGAGTCAGAGAGAGTTATATCTTTTTTCTCTCTCATGTAACGAAATTTGCCTATACGTGACGCGTCCTTGAAACACACAAATCCTCGTTCAATTATCGCGTCGCCACACTCGCCCTAAGAATATAGAATATTTTTTCTAATTTTTCTAAACTTAGTACTATTCTGTATCTTGAATACTATAACTAATTTGAATTGGACACATTCAGAAACATTTTTTTCCCCAAATCTTGAGTTTGCTTGATTCGTTTCTTTGAGATATCGCCCAATACAGCTAATGCGTTACGTTAAAAACATACGTAGCAAAAGCTTTTTTGCACAACACCCGTGCAAGTGTTGACATGTATAGAGGTATTTTCTAGCGGTCAACCTTTGGGTTATGCAGAGATAAACAGCGGTAGGTGGAATTACGAAAAATTGAGGAATAAAAAATAAAAAATATTTATATATAAGTACACCTAGGTATACCAATTACACATCGGCTCCTTCGTCCCAACACAGCTCATGTGTTGGGGTATAGAAGCATTCGTAGCCCGTATTTTCAATTCGTCTGCCAGAAAGCTTCTTTAGTACAAGAAAAAAACATGAATTCACCTTTAAGTGAAGAATTATATTTCCGGCGAAACGATATAAATAAGAGTTTTAATTATTAACTACTAGCAGCGCCCCGCGGTTTCACCCGCATAAGTCTCGATCCCGTGAGAATATCGGGATAAAAAGTATCCTATGTGTTAATCCAGGTTTTAAACTATATGTGTGCCAAATTTAATTCAAATCCGTTCAGTCGTTTTTGCGTGAAAGAGTAACAAACATCCATCCATCCTCACAAACTTTTGCATTTATAATATTAGTAGGATTACAGTCTGGGAGGGTTATTAGGAAGAGTATTATTAAACCCAAATAATTAACCTGATTGTAAGGCTTCAAACCGTATTGATTGCGGAGATTTCTCACAGACAAACATAGCTTTGAACCCAGGATCGAGGTCGTTCAAACCGCCGTCTCTGTCAAAAGATGCACGATTTTGGATGCCATTTAGATTGTTAGGCTGGCCGGCACTCCAATCGTTGAACACGTCTTCGAATCTGTCACCTGGAATAAGGCAGAATTCTATTTACTACTGCTGTAGAGTTATAAAGTGCCGTGAAAGATGTTTAAGGGATTATATTCAGATAGAGACAAACACAAGCTCCTTCTCAACACTTTAAACTCGTTCCCTCCGAGGTAAGAATAGACTGTGGCGGCATCTACATCGCCACATGTGAACTACGCATCAAAGACCTGACGTCACAAATCTTGCATCGCGCTTTAAGAGTTTACCGCGCGATTTGCATATACAAGCTGACTTTGAAAACATGCAACATTTAAGGGGGTGTTCTACCCATCAATATGAACAACTTTTACAATGGGAAAAACTAAGCACTCTCAAAAAAAAATTAACCTTCTTATACAAAATGGTCCAATCGGGTATATTATCGGGTATACCTGTATACAAGAAAGTCATATTTTTTTTGCGAATTCAAGTTGGTCCTAGAGTAAAAGTTGTTCACATTGATGGGTCCAACACCCCGTAAAATTTTGTAGCATGTTTTCAAAGTCACCCTGCATAAGACTATGCGACATCAATCCTTGTGCAATTGCCCGCCAGACACAACACCCGTCTGGTCGGAGGATCCTCCCTTTTCTATAGAGGATGAGTGAACTGTACACCCTGTTCCTCATACCCCTAAAAGACTTTTCTTGTCACATAAGGTATACATTGGATGACACGGTGTATGGGTAATTAAATAATCAAATACCGTGAATGGTGGTCCAGGTCCGCTCCTCGCCCCAGGCTCCCAGACCTACGTGAAATCTATCCCACAGCTCAGTTGTCGCACGTGTAGGGAACATGTCCTTGACGATGCGAGCCTCTTCTTTGTCGTTCAGGATGACCAGGTGCCCCCCCTCGGATGCACATATCCCGTACGCACGCGTCCACGTCTGTATCTTGCGATGTACCTTGTAACAGCTGCCTGTATACCGCTTAAAGTGATATTCTGAAATAAAATCAAAATAATATTTTTAAGATATACATAATTACATATAATGTATAAACCGGCTAAGTGCGAGTCTCGTATTGAAGGAAGGTAATGTAAGTATTTTTTAGGACGCATTAACAGATTACGTTTAGTTGTGAACTGTGCTAGTAACATACTCAATATTACGTTTAGTTATGAACTGTGCTAGTACCAGACTCAATATTACGTTTAGTTGTGAACAGTGCTAGTACCAGACTCAATATTACGTTTAGTTGTGAACTGTTCTAGTACCAGACTCAATATGACGTTTAGTTGTGAACTGTGCTAGTACCAGACTCAATATTACGTTTAGTTGTGAACTGTGCTAGTACCAGACTCAATATTCCATACATAAACCTTTATCAATTCCGGATTCAGGAAAAATATTTGACTAGTTTTCGCCCTCGACTGCATCCGCACGGAAAACAATTTTTTAATTAAGGTATCTATTTTCAAGAATTTTATGGTACAATCCCAACTAATATTATAAATGCGAAAGTAAGTTTGTTTGTTTGTTACACTAACACGGAACGGATTTGGATGAAATTTGGCACACCATAGGGTAGGGTAGACCATAACCTGGGTTAGGACATAGGATTCTTTTTATCCCGATAGTACGTTCCCGTGGGATATTTTTTTAACTCCACGCGGGCGAAGATGCTGTAACGTGTAGCTGCTAGGTAATTCACTTACCATCATCAAAGGTACCACATTCGTTTGTCGTCAGATTGTCATGTTTCCTGTAACATATGAAGGGATGTGGCTCCTCGCATGACGAGGTATACATCTCATAAGTGTTTATCTCGTGGAACAAAGTAAGGCAGTCACCGGAATCAGTTCCATGTTTACCCCATTTTATTTCCATGTCAGACAGTGGCACTCCTGGAACATACACGTCAGAATTACGAAAAATTATCGCACTATTGATGTGTAGGCTAGCGCTAATTACATATTGTTGTAAGACTCTGTGTTATCTTAATATAATATTATACAATATTTTATCACAGAGCAGCGTCTAGAGAAAGCCGTCATTTGTTTCGTTGTGCGAGTGAAAAGTGACACGCTTGGTTTTATGGAATGTGTTGACGATGCCGCATCTAGCAGCGGCCGCCGCGGCGACACAGTGCTCTGCCGTCGTGTCAAGCCTATCTGCGGGAGCCTTAATGTGGGTGTTGACGGTCGCGGCCAAAAGTTCAGTCACACCTTACGGATGTCTACGCGTTAATCAGTGTTCCAAGAAATTCCCCTTAAATCATTTCGCTACATTAACCCTATACTTATGAACACGACTGAACCTGTAGTAACGGGAAAGGACATGACCAGTGGGGCTAGGGGCGCCTGCCTAGGTTTCAAAATCAATGTGCAGCAAATATTGTTTTATTTCTAGAATTGTTGTATTCTATATTTTACAGATAAAAAAGTTTTACAACTCTAAAAGGTCAGGAAACTGAGAAAAATAATAATAAGTTTTGAAAAAATTACTCTGCTTTTCGATATGAGATGGCGCTAGGCGTTGTGTTTAACGAGTTTAAGAATAATTTTCTAGTATTCGACACGCCATCGAGGCGCTAGGTTGCAAATATTGTTTTATTTCTAGAATTGTTGTATTCTATATTTTACAGATAAAAAAGCTGAAAAATATAAATATGATTTTATTTTGTATATTTAACTGTGAAAATACCTATTCGATGGAATTTTATTTAACTACAGACTTGTGCGTGTATTTGACTTATAGTCACTATCCTATCCACCTATGTGTAGCAATAAACATAATAGATTCTATGAATAGATTGAGTATTCATAGACTTGAGTCTTGTAAACCACTAAATAAACGCTGCTTTGTTAAGTATTGCTGGCTCATATGTGATCGAACCGCTGTCAGACTTTATATCTATCTTGTTACTAAATAATATTATTTCAATGTAGTATAGGT
The DNA here is from genome assembly GCA_914767815.1 of Eupsilia transversa. NCBI lineage: Eukaryota > Metazoa > Arthropoda > Insecta > Lepidoptera > Noctuidae > Eupsilia > Eupsilia transversa. Next base: position 653,830 of record OU611880.1, read on the forward strand.
ACATACCTGATTGAACCATCGGGCAACTTACTTGCAGGGGTTAACGTTGATATGCCTTTGAATCTGCTTTACTGATATGCCACAGCTTAGGCACGTCATCATATATAAACGAATCGTGGAAAAAGACAGATGAATCCTTTATTAATACTTATGGTAATCGGGTTTCGAAGATGTCACTCCGTAAAGAATAGCAATGGTCGTTAGAAATAGAGCACAATAATCGCACAGTACACAACGAACGCGTAAACAAAACGTGGGTCGGGAACTGCAATGAAACCTAACGTGACGCCAAGATCGGATGTGCAAGTAGGAATGGTGAATGGTGATTTGAGATCAATAATCGATTGATGTTTTCTCGAACTTAAAACACTAAAATCGATGTGTTGTTTTTATTAAATAACAATCTCAACCGTAGAACCATATTTTTCACTCAATTATCTTGCTTCAGTAAAGAATTATATTGGGCAGTTTATGTGCGTAAATCCATCACTTCTTTTATGACAAAAATGATAAAATGACGACTGTTTTTTCAAAATAAGTCTTCACATTTACTTGACTTTAAATACCTACATTATTTTTAGACAAAGTTCAAAATGGTAAAATAGAAATTGAATTCAAAAATGTATTTGAATCTCGAATTTTTGTGAATCGATTTTTCATGCTTGGACTTGAATCGATTGAATTAACAATTTTATGAAAAAAAGATTGCTGCCGCTTTGGTCCCTCCCTACACAGGTGTCTGCTATCTGCCACTAATGTCAGATGCATTGTCAAAGAAATAACACTCCTATTTAAGCAGTGATTATTTAAAAAAAATGGTGTTCGGTCTTACACACACCTGTCAATAAAAACCTAATCTAACTTGTAGGCGTATCAATAAGTAAAATTAGTTATAAACAAAACCTAGGTATATATTCCTTGTCATTAAAATTCATTTGATCGAAAATAGCTAGTCTTTAATTTATTGTTCCCATACTATGTGTAGATTATTATCGAAAGATTGTGGATACAATGGAACGTCAAAATGTGGAAGTGCATCTGAGAGAAAAGCGGAAGCAATTAACATACTGTTTATTCAAATATTTTAAACTGGGCTTTAGTCGGGATAATATAACCATGATAAATTAGATCTTTATTTTTGAATCTTAGTTTAAAAACGGTAACCCCGCACATGTCCCCGTATTCGAAGGCTGTTATCGGTCATCTCCTTTAGAACTTAATTACATTCATCTATTAAATGTTTGAATTTCAAAATATTTAACAAAATCATCAGTCTGACCTTCTACAGAGGTGAAGTGTCCTTTAGAGTACAAATCGTGAGTTCCCAGGAATATGTAGCCATTCACACCAAACTCTGTCATCTGTGACTGAAGAGCATTAGTTAGCTCTTTGTTTATCGGCGACGCCAACACCGCGCCTGTAACACGAGATACACACATTGAGATATGTACAGTCAGGGAAATTAATTGTTGCAAATTGGATACAAGAAAGCAAAAGGAGTATGTAGAGATCGTAGCAGGTGAGCGTTCTGTAGTTTCTGCCTACCCCCATGGGAAGAAGCCGTGAGTTTATGTGCATGTTAAGTTGGTAGTCTCTTTGCTTTACAATTAATTTCCCTGATTTTGCATTTGATTGTTTAGATTGACCCAGGTGTGGTGCATCATAGCAGTTGGCTCGTGCTTGATTCATCGAGCTGTTTCTGGGCGTGATTTTTCAAGGTTTAAGTCTTACTAGTAAAGCTAAGAGTTCACGCAGCGATAATGTGTTGATATATCACGAATCTCCATCAAAGATAGTACCTAGATAAAAAAGTAACTTTTCAAACATAATTCCAGTACGATACAAATACAACCAGTACAGGATGAATTAGTAAAAAGCCATTGAAGTATCGTAGAATTATCTTAATTTAGGTTAAATACATTGAATAGGTGAAGTACTAAGTTGATATAATGTCAGAATTATCATTTATATCGAAGCTATACAGTGCATTATGTGGCCCAAGTGTATAGTAAACTTAACGTTATTGTCATCGTTATCATAGTAACGATAGTACTATTGGCCATGTTGTTATTATATGCAGGGAAGCGGACATGAATTAAAGGTATGAGAAATTGTTTATCCTTTCGTATGCCGTAATTACATACACAATTAAAAATCCATTGTGTCTCGCGTGACTCCGCGTTCCAAATTCCTATACCAAAGGTTAAAGAAGGAAAGGGTGGCCAGTTCGACACCCATACCGAGTAAGTTAGAAAATAGTCGGTACAGTTCGATTCAAACTTAATGGCGGCTCGGAACATGAGGCGAACCGTTGCGCAGTAACAATTTCATGGGTCAGCGGGGGTGTGGGGTGGGGTACTGCGCAGCGAATAGCTAACTTCCGAGCCGCCATTATGTTTGAATCGTACTGTAGGTGACAGCGTTGCGTATTTCCCGGGACGTCCCGTATTTCAGGCATAGTTTTCAGTACGCCGCTGTGCCAGACTTTGTAGGCAATTATAACATAGGTATCAGCTTAAACTACGAACTTAGACATCTGAGTCTATATTTAAATATAAGTAATAATTGTTTATTAGATTTCATTTAATTAAAGTACCTACATATCTTTTTTTCCAAATTATACCTGATTATTAATGTTTTAACTTTGTTAGCTTAGTATTTAACTTTAAGCCTCTTGCAGACTGGCGCCATGCGACGACGACTACTTTGTGGAAAGGATTTTTTCTCAGATCGTATTGAAATGTACTGATGTGCGCAAAAAATGTACCCGGGATTTGGATAAAGAGTGAATTTAAAACAGAGATCATTTTTATTTTTTTACACATACCTATGTTAAGTCAATGAGAGATATATTTAATCGTACTTACAGTATTTGTAAGTATTTGTAAGGTACACTGCATCGCGAAAAAGAAATCAGCTGTTCCCTACATTTAAGTTCGCATAGCTCGTCAAAATGTTTTGATATTTTTAGTTTTTCATAATAATGAGTACAATGACCCCTTAAGAGATTTCGTGTATAAAAAGATACACCTTATACAAAAGGTTTGTATGTCCTGAGAATAACGAATGCAAAAAAAAAGAACCATCCATTTTGGTGCAGCCGTTCTCGAGTTCTGCGCTTCGCAACACTTTTAGCGATTCATTTTATTCTAAAGAATATGGACAAACAACAATGTCAGAGGATGGAAGCATGACCCTCCCCGATGTCTTGTGGCGACTTACACGAGTGGGGGTGTGTGCGTGAGAGTATCACGTCATAGAGAACTTCGTTTCTGAAGGGGGTCCCCCGACCGCACATGTTTTTTTTAATAATTTGGAGCTCGATCGTAGGTCAATCTGCAGAGTTTGTGTGATGCAAACAGGTGCGATATGACTTTAATAATACAATTTCTAAGATAACTTCACGATAGAATAACTACCGGTGTCGCGTCGCGCCTGTATGCACGGGCTTTTATTTTTCACAATGATGCCATGTGAGGCCAGTCGAATATAAACCAAACAAAAATTGCAAGGTCACGCAAGAAAAAAGTACCTAATAAGCAAAAAAAAATATTTTTGTGTTAATGTTTCTTAATGTCAGATAAATACATTGCTTGTAACCATTGATATAATATTATGTATAACTAGCTGCTGCCCGCGGCTTCGCCCGCGTGAGTGTCGGAAATTACCCCATACATCCCCATGGGTTTTAAGTATAAATATTGAGTTTCGAGTTAATCGGACAGCGCGTTAAAATTCTTCCATACATACACTGACACCCCCCAACCCCCCTTTAGGGGGTAATTTAGAAAAACAAAAAACTACAAACTTTATAATTTATTTAGATAATTATTCGTGCGGAGTTTCATGTTTATTACCTCAAGGAATAAGATTTTTCATACAAACTTTCATCCCCTATTTGACCCCCTTAGGGGTTGAAGTTCGAAAAATGCTTCCGTATTCCTTGCCTACATTATAAAGGGAACCTCTGTGCAAAATTTCAGCTTTCTAGGTCCAATGGTTTGGGCTGGGCGTTGATGAGTCCGTCAGTCAGGACTTGTCTTTTTATTAATAAGTATAGATATAGATAGTAAGATAGGATACTTTTCCGGGATAAAAAGTACCCAGTGTGGTGCCCAGGATATTAAAGAATAATTATACCAAGTTTCATCGTAATCGAACCGGTAGTTTTTACGTGATGCCTGAACAAACAGACAGACAGACAGACAGACAAAAAAAAAATTAATCAAATTTTTGGGTTCGGTGTCGGTCTAGTAACACCCCCTGCAATTTATTTTTTTGATATTTTCAATGTACAGAATTTTCACTTCTACAGATTTATTATAAGTATAGATATAGATTATATAAATACTTGTACAATAATAATACTTAGCGTGATAATGGAACTTAAAACTTTCATCAGTGTAACATTGTCTTGTAAGCGTATATATCGCAAACCTGCAAGATATAGCTAATTATGAAGTTGTCTGTTATTATAAAATGCTGTATAAGCAAATTCTTAGTAACGAATTTAGTGCTGTTAATCAGAAAATTTGGTTACGTTATGATTAGATTGTACGATAATGACAAGTGTTGCAAAAAACAAGCTTTTTTTATAAAACGCAATAAACTTGACGTGACGCATAAAATTTTTATTTGATTAAAGTTACATACACAGTGATCCTCAGTTGTCCCGTCCCCGCAATACAGACCTTTCGATCTTTACAAAACACACCCATTGTATTAGGTATCGTGAGTAAATAAATACTAAAAGAAACTCTCTACAGTCTTCACATTACACGCACCCACAAAAAGGACAACACAAACTGAATCTGTAGAGGACAATATGAATGTGTTTGATGGTTTTACAGCCGCACATAAATGATGATCTACCAACTGCCAAGCTAAGTCAAGCCTGTATTTTGGGAGTCGGTTCTAAATATAATATTTTATAACATCACGCTTGTATTCCCCGAAGGGTTAGGCAGAGATGCACCTATAGTACACCTAGTTAAGTCCTGTTAATAGGGGGGAGCTTATTACCACCAAGACACAAAACCAGACTCCGGGCTGCTTACTGAGAAATTCCAGATAGAAAAACCCAATAACACTTTGCTCGACCTGGGAACCGTACCCAAGACCACTAGGCCAACGAGGCAGTGTAATAATATTTTATCTCTCATAGTAATTCTAATTAAACAAGAATAAGGATGTATTTGTTAGACGATGACGATTCGAGGTCACGAGTATCGCATCATAGGCGATAACGAGAATTACAAAAAACGGGAGTTCCCACAAGTCAGAAACACATACCAAACATCTTTGATCTTACAAATTAATTGTAGATAACTATGGGGGGCAGTTTATTGAGACGGATCTGTAAGAATATGTACCTACCTACCGTGGTAGCTACAGGAAAACTTGAGACATTCCGTTTTCCTGAACCATTTTTCTGAAATCTGTGAACGCTGATAATCAAAAAATTAAGAACAGTCTTCTAGGAACGTTTACCTGTAGCTCTAACGGTTAAGGTACCTTACAGCCCGATATTCAAAATCCATTCTGTATTAGAAGTGCTAGTCATGAAAAAGATTGGCTATAAACATGAGGACCATGATGTGAATGCAGAGTCTCGATTTGTTATAAAAGCTATGTGAACCATGTAAGTAACATAACTTATTAGATATGGACTACTATCCCAATAGACGTAGATATATTTAGTAACCTATTCCGCTTAACTGTTCTTAAAAAACCCTGTAAGAAATCGACACGTGTTTCACCTCTCAACGAGGCATCCTCAGGATGACGATTGACATGTCGCGAGCCCGTTCACGACGTGAAACAGGTCAAACGTGAAACGTGTCGATTTCTTACGGTTTTTTAAGACTCTTTAAGAATAGTTAAGCGGAATAGGTTACTAAATATATCTACGTGTATTGTATTTTATAATGGATTTCCGCCAAGTCACGCCTGAATCAATTAACTACTACTGTCCCCTTTGGACGCACTAGCCAAACTTCCCGTAAATCCGCCACAGTATTTCCAAACAGCCGGTGATCAGAGGAACAGTGGAACTTACCTTCATAGTGACATCTCAGGAAAGCTTCTTGCCACGTAGCGGGTATCATGTGCAGTTTGAGCCAGCCACCAGCCTCATAGTTGAACAAGTAGTCGGGTTTGCAGCGCACAACTACTGGATAACAAAGATATTATACATATATTTAACTATACACGTATATTATGCATCAGAAGGGTGTGGGACAGATTATCAAACAGATCAACTTTCTTCATATGACCAACATCGTAATCGCGAAACAAATATCAGCCGTCCCCCATATTTGGCCCGAGTATTGAAGTTTTACACTACATAGGCCGGGTTCCCACTTCGCCGGACCAGCAGATTTGCCGGACACCGGACAGAGGTGTTCACATTACACCGGATCCCACAAGAAAATCGGACAGTCGTATGACGCGAGGGGAGCAGGGGCGAGCTGGGGACAGATACGCAAACTCGTTCACATTACTCCGGTCCGGTGGTTTTACCGGCACTTCGCAATGACAAAATGCTCGGTAAAAATGCCGGTATTTTGCCGGACCCGGGATAATGTGAATAGATTCATATAAATTGTACAGCCACTAGCCCTTCCGGCAGTTTTACCGGCCTGGCAAATCGGTATGTATCAGCAACCGGTATGTTAGTCTAATGGAGAAAGTTGTTCAGTAAGGTCTGTACCACAGGACCCTTAAATTTGACCACACCGTTCAGATTCATGCAGTATAAAGCGACACCAGCAATTGTTCAATCGTGAAGTTTTATTAGAAATTGTATTGTTAAAGTCGCGTCGCGCGACAAGTCGCGCCGGTGTGAACGAGCCTTAATTACTCCGGAGGCAGATACTCTTAATATGCTTGTATTGATTATTGGCACGGTGTTTGTTCGCGTTGCTAATGACTATTAATTACACTATCTTATGCAATTAAGCCACTAACGAATGTTTTATTATTTTAATGAGAATTCTTTACTTGGGAGTACATTGAACAAAAAAATCAATCTGCCTAGCCAATTCCCAACTATGTTGGGATCGCAACTGATTATCATTTTACATGGAGCGACTGCCTATCTGACCTCCACAACCCAGTAACTGGGTAATACAATACCCCATGATAAGACTGGTTGCTAGACTTTCGGGCTTCTGACGACTGTCAATGATCCACGAATGACAGCCTGGACCAACGGCTTAACGTGTCTCCGAGGCACGGAGGAGTCTCGGTATGTAAAGATAGTTACCCATCCACGGACCAACCCTGACAAGCGCAGCTTAACCTGATGGATCGACCCGTGCGGCTGTTATTACTTATCCAAAAGCTTCACCGGCCACACTTGGAACGCACGCTTTGGAGTACATTGAACAATTGAAATTGAATTTATGTATTTTTAGACCTAACGAACTCGTTTTATCTAAAATTAAACAAAGATGAATAGGTACTTACCCACTATCAACAAGCATGATAAAAAAACAAAGTATATCTTAAACATTTTTGTGAACTGCATCGTTTCACTGCACAAGTTGTAATGTATATTAAACTAAAGTTATTACGTATGGTATATTTTATTTACTTGAAGTTAGCAGACAAATGCAAATATTGTATCCTAGCTGTGCCCGCGGCTTCGCTCACCACGTGACTGTGTATTCTATCGGCATTTTACGGAAGTCACATCCTCTACAACGGGTGTGTAACGTTAAAAGTTGTAATGATCACATCAACTAATTTCATTTAATATACTTTTTTTTAAATAATATAAAGACGAAATGATATAATGAATTACTGATATAATTTAATTTTACCTAATTTTTTATGGTATAATCAACATTTTCTACGTCTGTAACGAGTTCAAATCTTTCAAAAAAAATCGTTCAAAACTTTTAATTCACTAACTACTAACTAACTACCTAGTAGTTATGTGATTTGAACTAAAAGTGTAATATTTCTTGAAATTACTAATAGCGAAATTTTCTGAAATGTTCAGAATATCCTAGCTTTTAATTTTTTTTTTATGATAGGTGGACCCCTTCGCTTTACCTCATTTTCTTTGGACCACTACGTTTGAGACACCCTGTATATACCTGTGTCGGATACCATCTAGGTACTGTTATTGAATGATTTGGGTTAGGTTAAGTTAGAACAGTGACCATTAACGCGCGGATGGGAGCGAGCGGAGCGAAGTGCGCCAGATCCCCTCTGTTGTTGGTGAACATTTGGCTTAGATGAGGTTATAACAGCATAATATTTCCTGATATTTACTTATTCATTACAGAATTTTGGCTGAAAATTAGTACAAATGAAAATTAGGTAGGTCAACTGAACGTTACATAAAAAGAGCATTATACAAATTATACAGATTGAAAATTATGTGAAACGAACGTTATACTAAATGTTATTAGAGCAAAAGAAGGTTATATGAAATATAACATTAGATCACATGAAATTAGGTTATTTGTTTATGTAGCATATGAAAATTATATCATGTGAACGTTAAGGCTCGTTCACACCGGCGCGACTTGTCGCGCGACGCGACTTTAACAATACAATTTCTAATAAAACTTCACGATTGAACAATTGCCGGTGTCGCGTCGCGCGACAAGTCGCGCCGGTGTGAACGAGCCTTTATTTCAAGTGATATTATACTATCTGTTATTATGTCATATATTACACACCCCAATTTATTTGGGGTTAGTCCTCCTAGTACTTCTGCACTACACCGTACCGCTGTGGGTTGTATTTTGTTGTGTTGCTCGCTATCATATCATTTTTTATTGTTCGTAGCCAAGTTATTGGTGGGCGTCTACGGCCTCTCTTTCCGTTTTCTAATGATGACTCTTTTAGTTATATATAAAGAAAGAAAGAAAGAAAATACATTTATTTGACACAGACTAAAAGGCACACAATATAAAATACAGCAGACAAGAGATAAAAATAAAAACAAATAAAAAGATGTAAAGTAACAAAATTGGCAGGGGAGTGTGCCTCACGGCTGCGGCAAACAGGCCCAGTTCAGCAAAAATGCCACACCAAAGTGTGACGCTGGTTTTCAACAGGAACTAAAAGTGTGAGGTGACGGATGTAAATCAGGTTTTATAACGTGTGTATTAAATAAAATAAAAAATATATGGTCATCATCTTGCTTCATCTCATATCCGTACGAGCGCAAGCTGTTTTCACTAAGTTTCTCGTGTATCTTAGCGACTTCAAAAGCACCACGGATATATTCGTTTCTTATTTTGTTCATTTTCGAAACTCCGCATCTTCATCTCTGTGGTGTGAATTTTCTGTTCATCCGTCTTCCTCATCGGCCAGCACTCTCGAGCCATAAAGTATGGCTGGTCTTACTGCCCTATTCGTTGCCCTTGACTTTAGTCGGCATACGGGAGTTGCATAGGATGCCAGACAACGATCTCCATTTTAGCCAGTCTGCCTGTGCTTTTAACGCTTTGCGCCAGTAACGCTTTTCAAAGCTTATTGTCAATCGTTCTACACGTGCAGCCTGTGTGTCAACTTCACCCAGTGGGCATACGTGTTCAGTATAATAATACACTGAGAGTATTGCTGCTGCTGCCGTGGCGTTGTGGTGCGCCAGAGATGTTTGCGCATAATGACATTGATGGTTTTGCCGCCATTATTAGAAAGATATGTCACGTGACGCCCTGATGTCACGCGTTCGCGGCAGCTCTAACAGTATTTTCAGTTCCGAACACACTGAAAGTACACCTGTATCAGAACCACGGGTGTAATTTTCAGATCTGCCTAAATTTATTGCAATTATTTGGTACCTTCTGTGTACCTTTACGTACCTACCTCTCTTGAAAATCTGTGTACAATAATATTTTAAAAATTAGGTACACCAGCCATCCTGATGTCAGAACCGCGTGTGTACTGCTAACCAATGTAATTAGCTAAGTACACTCTATAAGTAGATTTGGTACCTCTTGTGTACCTGCAGAAACAAGTATTAAATAAACAAAATACTGTCGGGTTGGTGCGAAAAGTTAAAAAAAAACATTTTTTTTTCTTGGTTTGATTCCCCGATGTTGCGGAGGTGGATGCTCCACGCTGAATTTTAATTGTTTGTTAATGTGTCTGGACTTATTAACACTAGATGTTAAGTACATTTGTTACTAAGCCTATGGACTCTGTCTAAAAATGAAAGTATTCTATTCTATTCCATTCCATATATTATATTTGATAAAAAATATTTTCAACCGGTAAACAGATGGGTGAAGGTCGATCTTGCTTCGGATATATTATACCTATAGGTACTATATAAGGTGTATCTTTTCATACACGAAATCTCTTAAGGGGTCATTGTACTCATCATTATGAACAACTTTCTTTATGGGACCAACCCCGAAATCGAGCGAAAAAAAATCAGCTGTTTCCTACATTTTGACGAACTATGCGAACTTAAATGTAGGGAACAGCTGATATTATTTTGCGGTTTCAGGGTTGGTCCCATAATGAAAGTTGTTCATAAGGATGAGTACAATGACCCCTTAAGAGATTTCGTGTATGAAAAGATACACCTTATATAGATTTAACAAAAAAATACCGGTTTCACCAGTCACAATAAACCCACGTTTATCCTCCTAAACAAGCGAAGTAGGTATATCTTCGTAGGTAGGTATGTGCGCTGTTATTGTATAGCATTGTACCGTTTTTTAGGGTTCCGTACGTCAGAAGGAAAAAACAGAACCCCACGTCGGTGTCCGTCTGCCAAGACCCTTTTTCTCAGGAACGCGTTGAGGTATGAAATTGAAATTAATATCAAATACGTAATCTATAGAATCTCTGTAGGTATATGGTCCCTTGGAGCTCTAAAAAAATGAAGCTTCTAAGTCAACGCAATAAAAATACGGCAATCTATGCGAAATATTTTGATACTCGCAAATATATAATTAAAACCTATAGGGTAGGCTTGCCTTTTGGGAGTATGAGGAACAGGGTGTAAAGTTCTCTCATCCCCCATAGAAAAGGGAGGATCCTCCAACCAGACGGTTATTGTGTCTGGCGGGCAATTGCCCAAGGACTGATGTCGGATAGTCTTATATATATGAATCGCGCGGTAAACTTAAATAGCGCGATGCAGGATCTGTGACGTCAGGTCTTTGATGCATAGTTCGCATGTGGCAATGTAGATGCCGCCACATCACTCCCCTCCGGAGACCGGAGGTCGATAGTAGGCTGAGTCTTGTATCTTGCGATGCTTCACAGTGCCAGTTGAGGTTCCAGTGAGTCGGAACCGGGTGCCGCATAGTTCACAGTGGGTCGGAACTGTCTGCGGTGATTCCCCAGTGAGTCGGGGTGGCGCTGCGTTGTGATCCAGTGAGTCGGATGTAGTACAGCGCCGGGTTGTGGCTGACTGCTGGCGTCGACCAGGAGAGGGTTGAAGAGCTCTGCTTGTGGACCGGCCGAAGGTGCAGTGTGCTGTGCCAAGGTTGCTGATGAGGCTGAGGGTGATGACCAGGAATGCGCGTTCGCTGCATGCTGGTGGTCAGGATACCCGTTGAAGCCGTGGGTGCTGGCTGGCTGTGTGACTCGCCTCACGAAAGCTTGCGGGAGTGATGTTGATGACGTCACGCTGAAGTAGTTGCACGAAGGCTGCGCTGACGTTCATACTCGGGGTCACCAGTTTGGGGGTATGAGGAACAGGGTGTAAAGTTCTCTCATCCCCCATAGAAAAGGGAGGATCCTCCTACCAGACGGGTGTTATGTCTGGCGGGCAATTGCCCAAGGATTGATGTCGGATAGTCTTATATATATGAATCGCGCGGTAAACTTAAATAGCGCGATGCAGGATCTGTGACGTCAGGTCTTTGATGCATAGTTCGCATGTGGCAATGTAGATGCCGCCACAGCCTTTGACCTAGAATCATGAAATTTGGCAGGAAGTAGGTCTCACAGAATATGTAAAAAAAAAAGTGCGAAAATCGTTAATTTGTAATTTTATCAAACAAAACGTGTTTTGTTGCGATTACAATCTTACATTTGCAGTTGGAAAATTGACCGTGACGTATATCGATTTATGGGAGAACATGTTTTTCAACTACAATGCTAAGTTCATTTATGGGATAAATTCATCCCAACTACGGAACCCTTCCATGTGCGTCGTCTGACGCATTTGGCCGGTTTTTTTACTTTGAGCATATTTTATTGTAAGTACCTACCATATTTTTCCATTGCATAGTGTAGGATTCGTATTTCGCAGTATTTGGTTAGAACCACTACTCTAGGCAGTGTCTTGATCAGGCACTAACATATTGATGGGGTTTTTTTGTGGTTTGAGTGTAAGATTTGATCGTTTGTGGGCAATATGGGCTGGCCGGCCCACATGTTTTCACAGAAAAAATAAAGCTGAATATAAAATAAATTTCTTTTATTCTAAGATCTTTCGACAGTGCAACAAAGCGGACAGTGGCTTCAGAGTTCTCGGGTTTTTTTTAAATTTGTGGTGACAATATCAGCTCATTATAAAAATGTTAAGTGCCTGTGTAATCTATGGCCGAAAAAGCACTCAATTTGGGAGCAAAACTTATCGATCGGTCAAGAAAATATACGCACGGAAGAAGCTATATATTGGTCTTAATATGTAAGATAACAATTACGATTCACGACACGATACTACACAGTATAAAACCGCATGTTATCTGCAGTTCAAACATTACAGTTGCAACAGCGAAACGATAGGTACCTACAGTGGGTATTTACGCGAAAATGTTGAAGATATACTTTGTTTGCTTAACATACATGTTAATTGTAACTGGTGAGTACTCTTATATATTATTATTTTGAAATTATACGATATAGCCTGTTTAATAAAAAAGTTTTCGGAAATAAATAAAGATTTTTTTTAAATTTTCATTGTCAGTGTAAAGTCACTGAAATTCATTGAGCAAATTGACGACCAACTTAAATTATCTGTTTATTCCAATTATTATTACAACAGGTCACTCTCTGCCAGTTGTATGAAATGGCTATAACACGGAAAATTTACTGTAATTTAAAGATATTAATATTAATGTCGCGGCCTGCAACTCGGGCATTGAAGGACGATTCGGGCACACATACGTGTGTCAATGCCTGGTTGTGACCAAGGCTTGTAGGTATAGATAGTACTATTCTCAAATAAAGGCTCGTTCACACCGGCGCGACTTGTCGCGCGACGCGACACCGGCAATTGTTCAATCGTGAAGTTTTATTAGATATTGTATTGTAAAAGTCGCGTCGCGCGACAAGTCGCGCCGGTGTGAACGAGCCTTAATGCGGGGAAATTCAAACAGAGTAAATTCATTATAAATTCCAGAATAAATTCCAGATTTAAACGGCAATTTCGATTTATCCCGAAGAAGGTTGTTAAAATAATGCTCGAATTTCCAAGCATGTTTGAGAATCTTATCCTTACGGCTCGTAAACACTGGCGCGATATCGCGGGCACGACAGGCAGCGCTACCCGTTTCGCACCCGCAATATCGCGCCAGTGTGTACGAGCCTTTATTGGTTCCAAGCGAAGTCACGTGTAAAGAATATTATATTCTTTCTTTCCTTTCCAGAAGTTGTGCGATGCAAGCCTGATTACTTGTACAACGTTGAAGCAGGTGGCTGGCTCAAACTGCACACGACGCCTGAAATTTGGGAGGAAGCCTTAATTAGATGTCATGATGAAGGTAAACTCCACTTTTTCTCTTATGTTTCGACAATTCGAGACAACAAGGTAAAACAAATCAATCCTAAAAACTTATTGATCGAAAGACATTGTTTGGATTTTGACAGTTCAGTGACAGTACAAATAACGCAATGAACGTGTCATTACGTTATTTACCTACGTTGTTGAGCAGATGATTTTTTTAAACATATATGAAGCAATTAATTAGTAATAGTGACGTCATATTAAATTGAATATGGCGCCCTCTACAGGACATAAAATCACGACCTATGCAGTTGTTTTTATGATGCCATGTTTGGTATCAAAGCAAAGAGCTTAATTGGCACATTTCAAATATATTTATAGATATTGGTGTCGATTCCCTTGTTCACAAACTAAACTAAATTTAAGTTCAGTGCATCTTTTTCTTTCTATTTCATTAAGAAAAGGACAGAAGATAAATTTTAGTTTAGTCCTGTCAAATTAATCAGGGCCTGTCACTACTCCATAGAAGTTTAGACGTGATTAAAAACTTGCCTACTAAAATTACGTCAATTTACGTCAGGCGCTGACTAATTTGACAGGACTAAACTAATATTGATGAATGATGAAACATGAAAAATATTTTTTTTTAGGGTGCCTCCCCTATATGTAAAGTGGGGATATCTTTTTTTTTTTCGTCTATCCCATGGTGAGCTTGTTAAACATATTTTTGGATTGAACAATCCGTCCGCGAAATATTAAGCTTTAAAGTGCTAATTTTTGTCAGAGTCCCCCCCCCCCCCCCTGCCAGCTAAAGGGTAAGTTCTGGATATGTGGAAAAATTCACAGAAGTAGTATATACAGTGTGTCCGGACATGGAGTAGCGATATTCTAAATACTTAAATATAAACTATTTTAAAGTACAAATTATTGGTTGAATTGCATAATTTTTCGTATTATTTTTCGACTTTAACAAAAAAAGAAGAAATTGATAACGCATTGATTTATAATGCTGACGGAAATTGTATTAGTCGCGTCGCGCGACAAGTGGCGCCAGTGTGAACGAGCCTTTATTCGAAAGGCAAAAATATCGTTTACCGTCAGCATTATAAATCAATGCGTTATCAATTTCTTTTTTTTTTTTTAACGTCGAAAAATAATACGAAAAATTATGCAATTCAACCAATAATTGTACTTTAAAATAGTTTATATTTAATTATTTAGAATATCGCTAGTCCATGTCCGGACACACTGTATAACGAAATTAAAAGGAAAACTATCACAGCTAAGTAGGCTCTACTAGTTAACGAGTAATTATCTACCAACTTGCAGTTAGCAAAAACATGTTCTACGATACATTTTGTATGGGAGAACATGTTTTTCAACTACAATGTTAAGTTTGTTCTTGGGATAAGTTCATCCCAGCTACGGAACACTTCATTGTGCGTGATCCGACACGCACTTGGCCGGTTTTTATTTCAGTTAGTTTTAATTATTGTCTAGCTGTACTTTATGCGGCATACCCAAATTTCCGCTCTTTTGTATTATTCGTCGAGTCGTTGAGCTCCTGAAGTTCTCAGTTGAGCTACACGATTACTTACAAATATGGACTTACTGGGCAGATCCACTCAAGCCTGTTTGGTTTCCTCAAAACACCACTTCAGACAATTATCTACATGGTCTATAAGATCTGACTAAGATTGTGTTTGGACTTAAAAGTGACTGTGTCATCTAAGTCTTTAGTGTTTCTTCTCAGAGTAGCCGGATAGCTAACACAAACCACCGACAATACATCTAGTTTTTTAAATATGATTGACGGGTAAAAGTGTTTGTTTAGACGTACTTAGGTACACAAATAAATATCATTTATCGGCCCCGCTCGATACGATCGCACAGTTAGCGTTTGTCGCAGCCGTGCGACCAACTTGGCTCGAACGTGTGGCGCTGCGCCGCTCGCTTCAGATGCAGATGCAGAATGCAGATGTCAATATGTCATGTTACAGGAGCGGTGTTGGCGTCTCCGCTAAACAAAGGGCTAGCTAATGCTCTTCACACACAGATGACACAGTTTTGTGTAAATGGTCACATTTTCCTGGGAACCCATGATTTTTACTCTAAAGGAGACTATGTATCTGTAGAAGGTCAGTCAAACTTTTGTTAATTATCTTCAAATTGACATTCAATAAGATATCTTGAACGACTCAATAATAAAAACAATAAAATACATAAAGCTCGTTACCTTACTATAAATAAGCACCTAACGTATACTTTATTGATAGAACGTACGTCAGTCGTGTCTAAATATTATTGTTTCGACTTGAGCAGAATAAACTTTTTTTGTCTTTTCTTTTGAACATCTCGCACAAGCCAATGAAGTTCGCAAGGTGAGCACACACTTATCAAAGCTGCGACTAGTTTTCATTGTTTTAATATTTTTGGCGTGTATGTTCCAGGAGTGCCACTGTCCGACCTGGAAATAAGATGGGGTTCACGTTGTGACGGAGCTGATACTGGAGACTGCCTCACTATGACCTTTGATGGACGCGCGTATTACTCGTCATGCAAGGATCCACTACCTTTCATATGCTACAGGAAACTCGGCAATCACACGATGAACGAATGTGGCACCTTCGATGATGGTAAGTGCGATCACTACACCAACGAGGCAGTCGAGTTGCCATTTATTAGTAGAATTGAATAATTTAACTATAATTTTTCTTAAAATATTTCAGAATATCACCTCAATCAGCAAACAGGCAGCTGTTACAAGGTCCATCACGAGAAACAGACTTGGACCCGTGCCTACAGGATATGTGCATCTGAGGGGGGTCACCTGGTCATCCTGAATGACGACGAAGAGGCTGGCATCGTCAAGAACATGTTCCCTCCTCGTAACGAGAACTCGGACCAGTGGGAAAGATTTCACATAGGTCTAGGAGCCTGGGGCAAGGAGCGCATCTGGACTACCATTCACGGTACGAGTTCCGTGGCATTAACCCTTTCAGTACAGAACTATATTTTTATGTTTTTTTCTTACAGTGAACCTAAATAATATGTTTGTCTCTTTTAGGTGAGGGAATAGAACATGTGTTCAACAAGTGGAGTCCTGGACAGCCTGACAATTACGAAGGCATCCAGAATCGAGGGGCTTATCTTTGGAACGGGAAGTTGGACGACGTCAGTATAGCAGGAGTAAACCTTATGTTCGTCTGTGAAAAATCTCCGAAATCGAAACGGTTTGAAGCCTTACCACCATGCACGGAGGAATTAACGAGATTGTGTAATGTTTGCAATGAATCACAGTTTATTGGGCACTAAAGTTCCTTGTGCCACTGAGATATTATTTTGGCACTTTCTTTAAAATAACACTGAATACAAATGGAAACTTGTTTTTATTTTCTCTAAACCTTTGTTGTTATCATGTTCTAAAACAATTTATAGCCTGGAGTTGGAATATACATGCCTTGTAATCTGGATCCATTGCTTTGTAAGTTCGAAAAAAAAAAACTGCTCAACAACGTAAATGAAATAGATTAGTCTGAATCATTTACGAAAATGTTGTTTTTCGGAACAAATGAGTCGATGATCGCGTATTCGTGCGACGCGACGATCGCTTATATTAGGACAAGGCCTTAGATTGGAACTCTGTGCGGTATACCTACTGAGGTGACGTCATTGGAATCATAGTAATGTTATTTTTAGTTAAAATATTCAAAATAGGATGTTTACCTATTCTACTTATTGTAATCGGGTTTTCCCATAAATATTCTACTTATTGTAATCGGGTTTTCTTGGAATATTTTATACAAATTTTAATTACATTGCTTTAATTGTAACTTTGTAATCTCATGAGTGTACTAATTAAAATAGTTTTATAAAGTAATAGTGAATGTTGATAAAAATAATATAGTTTAGTCTAGAATAAAACAATAATGTTTGAAACTATGGGTACCTGTTTATCTGAATTAAATGAATATTATATTATTTCGTTTATTATTTTTCTTTCTTATTTTAAACATTTTTAAATATTTCTTAAAAAAATATGTAAAAAAACATTTAAAAATATAAAAAATTATATTATTATTATTATAAAAATAACCTGGGAAAGTACGCGGGATGACAAATAATTTAACAAAAACAAAATTACAAGGAAAGAACTATACTTAGTAGATAGGTACGGTACTACTTATGAATAACTTATTTTTATACCTATGACTTAAGTGCACAAAGTTCATGTGAGTCGGATGAGCTAGTGTTGTTTAATAAGGTCGGTTAATCTCAGTGCAACTTCGGCAGCGAAACGATACAGTACCTACACAAAAATGTTGAAGACATCTTTTTTTGGTTTGTTATTCTTGTTAAATATAGCGGGTAAGTTATTATTCTTCATTATAATTTTTCGATTTAAAAAACAAACGGCTTTAAATAAAAATACGAAAAAATCTGGCTTTGGTTTTGTTTGTATTTGTAATCTCTTTTTCGTAAGTTTTTAGTTGACGGTTGTTTTCTGCAGTAAATAATTAATTATAATATTTTAGCTAATTTATTTACTGACGAAATCCCCTTTCTTTAGGTCTAAGTTTAGTGCTTAAGCTTTAGGTTTAAGCTTTAAGTCCAAAACAACTCAACCGAAGTTATGGGGGCCACTTCACGGACATCCTTTACCAAATTAAAAATAATCACGTAACTATTAAACCACGGAGAAATCGATGTCAATTCATGAAAAAAAAAGCAAATGCTCTGCTCCTAGGTTCGATTCCTAGATGTTATTCGTTTTTTTTTAATTTCTTATTATTTGCATGTTTGGTATTTTGGCGAATAATTAATCAACACTTTCATAACCAATCTTTACTATCCAGACGTTGTGCGATGCAAGCCTGATTACTTGTTCAACGTTGAAGCAGGTGGCTGGCTCAAACTGCACACGACGCCTGAAACTTGGGAGGAAGCCTTCGTTAAATGCCACAATGACGGTAAAGTTCAATCTTCTTAGAATATTTAGTTTGCTAGAACACTGCGTGGCTTTAGAGAAGCATGCTGTAGAGTTCCACTGCGCGCCAAGAGGTAGACGATGTGATTATACGAAGCGACGTCTTTTTTGTATCTACTAGTACTCATGCGGTAACACGCACGGTGCGCCGCCTGCCCGGCGCGGTCTCTCCTGCAGCTCATGTAGCGTGGTCTTTGTTGTATCTACTCATGCGTTAACAAGGTGCGCCGCCCGCCGCCGCCGCCGCCGCCGCCTGCCTGGCGCGGTCTCTACTAGAGGTTTGTAGCGTGATCTTCGTTGTATCTACTCAAGCGGTAACACGGTGTGCTGCCTGCCCGGTGTGCTCGACCTAGGATTGGTCAATATGGACGGAGCGAGCTGCGCCGCATCTTCGGTTGCTCATGTGCAAATATGTACAGATCTCAATATGTCATGTTACAGGAGCGGTGTTGGCGTCGCCGCTAAACGAAGAGCTAGCTAATGCTCTTCAGTCACAAATGGAACAGTTTGGTGTGAATGGTCACATGTTCCTGGGAACCCATGATTTATTCTTTAAAGGACACTTCACCTCTGTAGAAGGTTAGACTTAATGCAAAATATTTTCAAATTGGTGCAAATAATTTGGATTAATGTAATATTGATGACGTCGTTATTAAAATTATGTTTCTTGCTTATTCTGACTAAAAACACTCAAGCTTCTAATGACGTAAAATAAAATTCCTTGTTGTTATACCTAGCCTAGACAATTGAAAGTTTTGATTAGTTTTTGTCGTGCATGTTCCAGGAGTACTTCTGTCCGACATGGAGATAATATGGGGTTCACGTGGTGACGGAGCTGATACTGGAGACTGCCTCACTATGGCCGTAGATGGACGCGCGTATTACTCGTCATGCAAGGATCCACTACCTTTCATATGTTACAGGAAACTCGACAATCAAACGATGAACGAATGCGGCACTTTCGATGATGGTAAGAAAATTATCTATCTGCAACATGCACTGAAATACGACAAGATTTAGAAATGAGTACAAGGTAGGTACTTTATTTGATGTGACCTTTGTTCTTGAAGATGGAAACACCTTTGGGGAGTACCTACAGGCGCTGCCATGTTATGTAATGTGATATAATAAATGATTTTTTAACACACTTGCTTGTAAAGTGGCTCTTATTGAAAAGGACCGATACAAACTACGGGGACAAAGTCTCTTTTAATATCCAGGCATAATCTTAGTCAGATCTGGTGAAAACATGTAGTTTAGTGTGTAAAATGGTGTTTTGAGGAAAGAACCACACAGATTTGAGAGAACCTGTCTAGTCAGTGTAAGCATTTGTCAATAAACGTGTAGCTTAACTCACAACTTATTTTATAACGTTCAATAATATTATATACTTAATAAACACATTTTATTCTTAAAATATTTCAGAATACCACCTCAATCAGCAAACAGGCAGCTGTTACAAGGTCCATCCCGAGAAACGGACTTGGACCGATGCTTATGGGATATGTGCATCTGAGGGCAGTCACCTGGTCATCCTGAATGACGAACATGAGGCCCGTATCGTCAAGGGAATGTTTCCAGCTCTTACCAAAGACACTGACCCCTTTGAAAAAATACACTTAGGTCTATGTGCCTGGGGCAAAGACCGCATCTGGACCACTATTCAAGGTATAACACATGTTTTTATAAATAGTATAATCGAGCCGTAATGGTGATTCTTTGTCAGTACAATTTTTCTTCGCGATGCGCAATGGCGGATGCGCGTATTTACATTTTGTTTTTGTATTATTTTCGGGTTTTGTGCCTTTGTGTTGGGTTTTATCATTAGTAAATATCATCATAAAGTGGATTGTGCGTTTAGATTTGAAAGAAATGCAACAAGTGTTCAACTTCAACAAGTGTTCGTTTGAGATAAGTTTGTTTTGCGGTTGGAAAAAGCCGCCGCGCGTGTGAAGTGTGTATTTCGATACTAAATTGTCCTAATTTTTTTGTCCTAGTCCTAATTGTAAGGACTAAAAGACTATTATTTTTTTACAAAAGTTAACCTCTGTTGCTTTGCTTCTCTCCGTTGATATGCTCAGATTAGAATACAAAAATAGTTGTAAAAGGCATGGTTTTAATCGATCCCCAAATAATTTCCATTTCAATATCCTAAAAATATAAATCGACTCCATAACGGATGACTTTATTTACCATCTCAAAAAAAAAAATGGGTTTAATAGGTGAACGGAAAAGAAGCTTATGGCATACCTAGTTTTTTTGTCTGAGTTTCAATTGGAAATATTAAAATTTGTATTACTAATCATCGCACGCTGTTAAAATTAATTAAATTAACGTATCATATTTCATATCATATCATATCGAGGTGGCCCTAGATAAGAATACTTGGAAGGATTTGGGGAGGCCTTTGCTCAGCAGTGGGATAATGTAGGCTAATAAAAAAATAATAAAAAAAAACATATTTCAATGCAGAATTAGGTTGTTTTTTATTTTAGAATACTCAATTAATTCTTGAGCAATTAGATCATTGCTTAATTTTTTGCAATAAAATTACAACCGCTGCGACATCGTGAACTTCTTTTAGTGTATATAGTCCAACATAGCTTTGGATCTTTTCGGCGTTTTAACATGTTTACCTCTTCTCTTTCAGGTGAGAGAATTAAAGATGTGTACAACAATTGGTATCCCGGACAGCCTGACAATTTTGGGGGCAAACAGGATCGAGGGGCTTATCTTAGGGACGGGCTTTTGGACGACATCGGATCAGATGAGTATAGAGCAATGTTCGTCTGCGAAAAATCACCTCAATCGAAACGATTTGAAGCCTTACCGTGCATGGAGACATTAATGAGATTGTGTAATGTTTGCTATCACAGAAACTACTAAAGTTTCTTGTGTCACTGAGAGGATATTTTGGCATCTTCTTCATTAATATAATGAACACTGAATACAAATGAGAACTTGTTTTCTTTTCTCTAAACCTTCGTTATTATCATATTCAAAAATAGTTTATAGTCCAGAATTATAATTATAATGCTGTACAGCATGCTAAATTCAAGCACATGCTACCTAGCTGCACACAATTCTCTTAACGTTCTCACAATTCTCTTACGATACGGAAAGCATGATGTAAATGAGCATGCTACTTACTAGCAAACAAGCATGCTTTTTAATAGCATGTGTATTTCAGTTTTATTGATTCGGCAGTTGTGATTATATTTTGATACGATACAATAGGTTAATGGAGGTTGTAACAATGTGCTGTTGCATCAAAACAAAATGATTCAGTTATAAGTTATAAGTCGCGCTGACACGGGTCTTCTTGGTGATTTGTGACTTTTCTAGTAGTCGAACCTCGGTTGGTCCTGAAGTGTTTTTTAATCCTTATACGAAACTAAATCGATTGGCATCATTAAAATAAATGGTGAGAATTGATGTTTTTCCAGCTGACTTAACACTTTGCCAAAAAATTAAGTAAACAATTGTTCAATTAGATTAAGTGAGTAAAGATCAAACTAATGATGTGAACATAACATGGAGTTTTTATAAATCAATCGGCCTGTAATCGGAAGGCGGCCCGTAAATTTTCTAAGAGAAAACCAACCAATGTTGAAATGATAGGTCCTACCCAACATTCCTATTTATCACTACAATGAGCTCAATACCCCGGAGTACCATTTCCTAAACCCATTAATTTGTGATCAAGGCGAGAGATATATTCAGCATATAAATCAGATTGTCACCTCCTCAATAACTATATGATCGTGTTTTAACGTAACACTGAACCATACGGGCTTATAATTGGTGCGTGCACTATAGATCATTATACATACATACATTATAAAGTATAAAGAGGAGCTCGTGGCTCAGTAATAACAGCCGCACAGGTCGATCCATCAGGTTAAGCTACGCTTGCCGAGGTTGGTCCGGGGATGGGAAACCATCTTTACATACCGAGACTCCTCCGTGCCTCGGAAAGCACGTTAAACCTTTGGTCCCAGCTGTCATTCGTGGATCTTTGACAGTCGTTACGAGTCGTCAGAAGCCCGAAAGTCTGACAACCAGTCTTAGCAAAGGGTATCGTATTACCCAATTACTGGGTTGTGGAGGTCAGATAGGCAGTCGCTCCATTTAAAATACTGGTATTCAGCTGCATCCGGTCAGACTGGAAGCCGACCCCGACATAGTTGGGAAAAGGCTAAGCAGATTGATATTGACATTATAAAGTCAACCCTTCTTCCTATGGGGGTAAGAGTGAACTACAGAACGCCATCTGGTACGATCCTTACATACTCCTTTTGCTTCGTCCGTGTTCATACATCTGGACATACACGCACGCCAGCTGCAAGTACTACGCACTTGACCTTTCTGAAGAACAGGGAAATTAGTTGTTTATAAAATTGACGTATCGTCAATTTGCCGTGTTATAGTTATGTCATACAAGTGTTAAAGAATGACAGGTTTGATTTGCATATACTTGAATAAAATTTGCCCCCGTTAATGCTTACCAATGGCAAAAGTATAAATGATAGAATTTAACTATAAAAACTTTTTACAAAAAAAAACACCACAAAGTGAAAAATAACCGGAAGTTGGTTTATTAGGTTTTGAATTTTCGTTTTTAGCCACTAATTTCCAAATAAATTTTTCACTTTGTAGTGTTTTTTTTGGAAGTCGTTATTTTTTGTAAAAAGTATTTATTTTTCACTGTTTAGTTGTGGCACCTACCCCAAATTCGAATTCCACTGCCTGCTATGTAAATCTCAGTGACAGGAACTTATTACCCGACTTCCTTATGAAGGGTTTTATGTTATATCATCATCCTTATAGAAACATACGAAGCTAACTCAAAAACAAAGTCAAAGTTAATAAAAATATATACGGGACCACCACGCAAGCTTCCTTTATCAAATTATAAATGAATTTATTAAATCGATCACAATTGACGAAAATATCGACGAAATACATTGAAAAAAAAAAGTTGTACTTTTGGTTACACGGTTAAAAATAAAAGTAACACCCACAATATCCGCCCGTATATTTACGTTACCGTTCATTTACCGGCTGTTTGGTAAATTGCCACCAGATGCATAGCCTTTGTGAATTATAGCGACACTCTAGAGTATTTAGTCTGAACGGCCCGTAAACAAAAATCGTCTACGTTCCAAAGGGCCGGTGATACAATTTTTTCTCTTTCCTAAAGGTAGTTTCGTATGGAGAGAATGGGCAAGAAACTCCATAGTTACCGACTCTTTTAAAATGTTTTATCCATTAATTATAGTGATAAGTGAAAACGATGTACTTCAATATTTTAATTATTTATTAGACTACAAAATGTACAAAGTATTAAATATTAAGTAATGACAGATAAATTAGATATGGGATATGAGATTGCTGATGCGTCTCGAACATTGGCAAGTAATCTGAAAAGCTCAAAGCAGATGGCGCTGGCTGTTTTGGGAGTCATGCGAGCTGTCAAACATTGAACAATTATTTGGAGCGACGAAGTTTTCAACAAAAATTCAAATTATGACCACAGATTATGACATTATGACCTCCAAACTCACTAGCGCCACCAAGCGGGAGCAATGTCGGACATCCCTGGGTACCTACTTGTAGGATACAGACAGACTATTATATTTTGTATAAACACGTATATAAATACATAAATAATCTTACGCATCCTGGTTGTCGGCTGACCATTGCAGCCCTTGGGGAAATCGATTGATTGCTAGGTATCCTAGCTCAGTTGCGAATCTGCTCTCAATACACTTCAAATAGTCTTCTAACAACGTGTTACGAATATAAATGATCAACCCCTGCTGGCCAATTTATGTCGTTTGTATTTCCTGTGCGTGTCACAAATAAAATATTTATCCTTCTTTCATTTTAATATTTCAATCATATAAATCAAGGTTACAACAATAAAATAAATATTTAATCACAATAATAAAATCTCTGTAACACCTGAGCTAGCACTTAACATTTAATTTTCAAACATTTAAGAGCCAAGCAATTACCTAACTCATTCAATTAAGGCTCGTTCACACCGGCGCGACTTGTCGCGCGACGCGACTTTAACAATACAATTTCTAATAAAACTTCACGATTGAACAATTGCCGGTGTCGCGTCGCGCGACAAGTCGCGCCGGTGTGAACGAGCCTTTATTCGTTGCGCCAATAGATTGCTATTTTTAATTAAGTCAAATACGCTTTCCGCAAATAAATGTCCCCTATTTTTAGACAAACTTCTTCTTGAACAAATCCAAGTGTAAAGACGACACGTCTTCATTTTCATCCAAGTAACCTATTTCGCCCACTAAAACCTTTTAAGGGGCGGTCACACGGGCAACTAAAAATGCGTAAATCTTGGCAGAATTATTGTGGTTAACTATGATGTCACGGCGGATTGCCGTCCCATTCCGAACTTATGAGAGTGTAGGACGAGGCAGTGCACCTGTGTTTGCGTTGCACACACACTTGTGGCGTATCTCTTGTGTACCTCATTCATTCTGCCTAGCCTTTCCCGTTCCAGTCTAACCGGATGCAGCTGAATACCACTATTTCACATGGAGCGACTGCCTATCTGACCTCCACAACCCAGTAACTGGGTAATACGATACCCCTTGGTAAGACTGGTTGTCAGACTTTCGGGTTTCTGACGACTCGTAACGACTGTCAAAGATCCACGTATGACAGCCGGGACCAACGGCTCCTCCTCTCGGCTATCTCCTGTGTACCTACTGAATTTATTTTAGTTGGGATTGACCGCCGCCGCCGGCAACAGTTGCGAGCAATAATTGCTTATACAATTGCCCGTATAAGTGGAGCTCTACGAGAACGTTTCTTCCACGTGACGGGTTACGATACGTTTTGCGCGAATTAACCCTCCATCCTTTTCAAGATCAAAGACTAAGGAGTCTGCAAATTAATTATATTACTTGCTAATTAGAGTAGGAGGAGAGGGAAAATCTTCTTATATGATTTCCCAAAAGATTTGGTGGGACTTGGTGTTCCAGTAGGATATAAGCGATTTTAATATGTTTATAAAATTAGTCCAATCTGCAATAAAAGTTCATTAACAATGTTATTTAACATATTATCATCAACACGTAACGTTACATCACGCCAGTAATCCCCAAATGGTTAGGCAAAGGTGTACCTATAGTACACCCACATTTCGCCAATTATGATTCAGACCAATGTTATTACATATAGGGGGGGGCCAGTCTATTGACATCATTCGGGCATAAATCGAAACTCGGGCTGCTACTGAGAAATTCCGGATGGAAAACACGTTGCCCGACCTGGGAATCGAACCCAGGACTTCATGCTCAGCCGTAGCGCTTGCAGCCGTTGCTCTTAAAGGCTCGTTCACACCGGCGCGGCTTGTCGCGCGACGCGACTTTAACAATACAATTTCTAATAAAACTTCACGATTGAACAACTGCCGGTGTCGCGTCGCGCGACAAGTCGCGCCGGTGTGAACGAGCCTTAATGATATATAAATATGGTTAAAAGTTACAAAATAATATTTAAGCCGTGGTTTAAAACGAAGGCGATATAAAAACAAGTATATATTCTTGTTTTTATAATGTGTGTTTTTTTATAGCCTACATTGTGTCCCACTGCTGGGCTAGGGCCTCCTCCTTTTTCTTCCAAAATTCTTTATTTTGTGCGATTTCTGGTCATGTTGGCCTCGCAAACATGACTAGATCGTCAAACCACCTTCGCCGCGGTGTACCTCTACGGCGATGTCCTCTCACAGGCGTCCAGTGAGTGACGATATTTGCGATCTCAGTGTGTTTATTATTTATTTAAAACAAATACACATAGTATAATACACCTGTGGTTAAAAATATTTAGGGCGGCAAGCGAAACACGTTTCGTTTGAGTTGAACTTAGGGCAAGTATACAATTTTTATTGTGTTAGGGAGGTGAACGGAATCACAAAAACCACTCTTTTATTACCCTGAGAATTATATAGGTCACCTACTGACCTCACCCTCCACTTGAGTAATACGTAAGAGAAAATATAATACGTTATTTTATTTGATCATTTGATTTTATCTCATTTGATTTGATTTATTTTATATGATTTCTATGAATTAATCGTTTCAATTGGTGATATTTACCTGAAATAAATGAATTTATTTATTTATTCATAATTTATTTATCACTTTTGTCAATAATTTCCAGTAAATTGAAACTGCACTAAGGTTGAAACTATCTAACTGTCACGTGGACAAATAGACCTTTTTGTTGTGTTATGACGTAAAAGTGACATTCAATCTTAGCAATTACGAGGTCGACAGTACAAAAACAACCGTTCATCTTTGCTTTATTAAATCAATAATTATTTGTTTTAGAGAAAACTCCATAAAGGGTACTGTAGAGATTATGACATGAATGGTTTTTCGTATGCAATCTTTGTGCTCATATTTATATGATAGCACAAGATTATGAGAAAAACGCTCTAACGAATTTAGTATAGGAAAAAGTTCAGACAGTCGGCCTGCGGGCTGTCAAGGCGGAGCTAATAGATAAACATAAATAATGTTAAAAACCGGCCAAGTGCGTATCGGACCCCGCACAATTAAGGGTTCCGTAGCTGGGATGAATTTTACTTATCCCAAGAACAAACTTAACCTCGTTTACTTGTAGAGCCTACTTAGCTGTGATAGTTTTCCTTTTAATTTCGTTATATATTCTACTGCTGTGAATTTTTCCACATATCCAGAACTTACCATTAAGCTGGCAGGGGGGGGGGGGGGGCATACCTCACTTTTTCCTTTCGTTGCCAAAAACCCCAAAGTAAGTATCAAAATTGGTATTCAATTTAAGTAGGTAAAGCCAGGGAAATGTTAAGCAAATTAACTACTAACTTAAATAGTCCCTATAGTCAAATCACAACTGTCATTTTTTGTCAGTTAACAACAACTAATTTCCTTGAATGTACATTAAATTATGTATCATGCAGATATTTATTACACACCTACCAACTTTCTTCAGAAAAACCTCTTCACGCCTTATACTGGAATATTATTCAAGATGTTCTCATAAAGTTAATATTATCAACATTACCTGAGATACCTGTAACACCTGCTACAGGTAAGTAATAAGGTTTTAGGTATCTTCTCTCAATTTCAGAGTTTGGTCCAAGACAGAGGCATGAGTGGATTTTGAACTTATTGAAGTTAACTTTTTTCGTTCGCAGTTGATGGCCATAGGCTTGCCCCCTATTACATGGGACTTAAACATAACTGGCGAAATGTGTGTGTACTTTAGGTACACCTCTGCCTAACCCTTCGGGGAAACAAAGCGTGATGTTATGTTATGTAAGTTAATTACTTAGAAGTTAATAGCCTGTTTCATAGTTTTCGGTTGTCACTATCAGCAATTTTTAAAAAAATATTATCTTTCATTGTCCCACTGCTGAGCAAAGGCCTCCCCCAAATCCTTCTAACTATTCTTTTCCAGGGTCACCTCGATCCAATCCTTGCGGTACGCATCTAGGTCGTCTCGCCACCTCTTCCTGGGGTGGCCTCGGCGGCGCCATCCATCCTCAGGCACCCACCGTGTGGAGACTGTTGCCCAGCGGTCGCTAGACATGCGGTTGATATGACCCACCCAATCCCATTTTAGCTTGGCAGCCTTTTTGTCTACGTCAAGGATCCCCGTTTTGGAAAGCAACGTGGTGTTTCTAACTCTGTCACTTCGTTTTACAACCAGAATAAAAGGATAAAATGTTACAGTACGAAACTTTACTAGTGGTGTTCAAACATGCTGTAACATAATAAAAAACATTGTGTCATTGAAAAACTCATGAAATTCTACATTTTTGTATATATTATTCAGTGTTTTTGTAAGGCTTAATTTACTTTGCTGCGGCACGGAATGTCAGTGAATTTTTGTAACAAGTAAAGCGACAAAGCTTAATCAAATCTATATCAATCGTGTAACGTGCAAATTAGATTCGAGCCAAAAAACCGGTCGCGTGTCTTCCGGAGAATCCTCGCGCATTCTCGAGAATTCCCGCAGCTAGTAAGGCCCAACGTCTATGAAGCTACGCAAAAGTAACGTGTTACAGACTCAAATCAACAACGCGACTTTACTAGTTTGTGATTGGTAGCGTCGTGAACGTTCCGCCATTGAAATTCTCGTTACTCGGCTACTCATGTGTGATTTTAGTTTGGAACGGGTTAACTTTTAGGAAATATTATGCATTGTCATGATGGCCCAGCGGTCCAACCCGGTACCTTCAGCGGTGACCTCTCCTCTCATGCATGCATGTGTTTGTGGGTTCAAATCCGGGCAAGTACCAATGTGACCTTTTATCTTGGACATTACTGACATCGGTGAAGGAAAACATCATGAGGAAACCTAGGCTTACAGTTAATATAAGTCTGAAATCGCCAACCCGTCTTGAGCAAGCGTGGTGATCAATGCTCTGTATGAGAAGAGGCGTTTGACGTGCAGGGGGACAATAAGCGAGTATTATAGCTTTGAGAATCGTCGTGGACGATGGGCCTTAGGCCCTTCTCCCATTACGAAACACGTAGGATACGATACTCAACGTTACGACGTTCGCACATTACGCTACTGAAAAATAACAAAATCATTTGTTTTTTGCTTTTTCTATGAACGGACGTTATGGTGAAAGATTCCAGTGACGAATGTAATGTAAAATGTATTCTTGAAACTCAATCGCAGTCTTTTATTTGTAGTGTCAGCAAAACTTATGTTTCGTTGCACGGTCTGTCCTCTTTTAACTTGAACTCTTCGTCCCCATCTGTGTATCTCATACAATATTTACACGT
The DNA here is from genome assembly GCA_914767815.1 of Eupsilia transversa. Classification (NCBI taxonomy): domain Eukaryota; kingdom Metazoa; phylum Arthropoda; class Insecta; order Lepidoptera; family Noctuidae; genus Eupsilia; species Eupsilia transversa. The sequence goes on from OU611880.1 coordinate 683,297, forward strand.
TCTAAGCTTTGTTAAGTGACTTTCACAACTTTTGGGAACTTTTGAGAAAACTTTATGAAGTACCTGTTTAATTCTTTCTAAGACTCAAGTGAACATATGTTTGACAAGTTTTGTATAAGTGAGCATTAATTTGCGTACTTGAGGTGGGTGTTCTGTGGGTACACTTTTTCATAACCCTTCAGGAAAAAAATCGTGATCATATTATGTTATGCTATTTTAAGGTTTTCACACTGTGTGTGAATGCCTCTAATGTATGAGGTTTGGGTTCTAATCTAGGCAGTGTCGTTTTCAATTCATAAGTACTTTCAAAGTAAATCTTGAACCTTATTGACAGATAACATCGTAAGGAAACCCGGACTTATAATTAACCATACCTATAAGTCTGAAGAGGAGCTCGTGCATGGCTAAGTAATAACAGCCGCAAGGTTCGATCTATCAGGTTAAGCTACGCTTGCCAGGGTTGACCATCTTTACATACCGAGTGTCCTCCGTGGCTCGGAAAAGCACGTTAAGCCGTTGGTACCGGCTGTCATTCTTGGATCTCTGACAATCGTTACGGATCGTCAGAACCCCGAAAGTCTAACAACCAGTCTTACCAAGGGGTATCGTATTATCTAGTTACTGGCCTTGGAAGACCAAGCGTGGCTTCCAGCCACACCACCCATCCATTTTGGTACCCTTGGCGTCCGCAAAATTACCAGTATTAACTTACCAGCGTCCCTGTCCTCTGTCCACAGCACTTTCAACTTTGCCACCTCTCCGACTATTCCGACGAATTTTTTGATGCCCTATGGTTCTTTCCCCTCCCCTTTTTATAAACATGTAAGTACATAGTATTATTTTAATTTTAAGTCTGTTAGCGTATATATTTTAATACTAAGAAAGTAAAGGAAAATGTAACTAGGGAAATTTGAAAAGTTGTAATGCTGTAGATAAATAAGTATAATGAAAACTTAACGTTGACATCAAGAAGTAACTTTTCTCATAATGAATTCCGACTGTTTCGAAACTTTCGTTATTCATTTAAAATGACCTAGTTTTCAGCTTGTATATATAGAAACTATATAAACTTCGCAATATCAAGATTTCGCAGTAAATCCGCCAAGCTTTATACCAACTATTATATATTTGGACCGGATTCCAGTCTACCCATAACCGTAATGAGTGTAAAGATCTACGAATGTCAGCCTCAGCCGGGACCAACGGCTTAATGTCCGTGGCACGGAGAGTTCTCGATATGTAATGGATGGTCACCCATCATCCACGAACCGGCCGCGGCAAGCGCAGCTTAACTTTCGATCGACTCGTGCGGCTGTTATCGATTTTTCCGCTCGGCTGTACCGAATCATACCGACCCGAAGATGTGTATAACACCCCTAAGAACAAATTGCCTATGTGTCATAATGACTTCCACCATGATACCATATCGGAATTTTTAAATGATCGCAATTAATTAAAGGGATTCGTATAATTACGACATTTTCACAATTTGACCCTCAAATCTGTAAAAACAATACTTTTTTTTCCCCTTTTTAATTAGCATTAGGATAAAGTGATAAATAAATAATAATAAACGGTAAGCTATCGGTACCGCGTATACCGAGTATGATGTCGCACCGCTGCTGTACCGACAAATCAGAAAAGGGCCTTAATTTATTCAAAACGTACCTCTATTCATTTACTTTAATTTATATTATAATTTGCACAAATTAAAGAAATAGTAGTATACATTTTTCAGAAGAAAACACAAAATAGTGATGGGGAAAGAGAGAAGGAAATCTATCGATAGCCTGTATCAGATTACGATCGTTATATAAAATTAATGGGCAGGTCTTCTCCCAACGGTTTAAAAACCAGCCTTCAACTTCAATGTTTTTTGCAGACAAGTTTATTTAGTTGCTTTACTATGCAAATAGCCTGCCTTGATAAATATGCATATTTCAAGAAGGACAATATGCTATTTACAGAACAATAAATTCTTCAATTTTCCCGCTTCCACTCAAAACGTTATTGAAAAATATTGTCAAAAGCAAATCGTAATATAAAATTCGACACACAAGTATCCACATCTATTCGCTTTATCGTATAAACGTCAGTTGCAACGGGGCGTCTCGAATATCTCGAAACCACCATTTTTGTTGACAGCCATGAACGACGTTATATATATTTTTCAGTGTATTTGAAATTCGGAGATTTTTATTGAAAAGCTTTTGTTAGAATTCTACCCGAAATATAATAAACATTATACCTAATACTTACTATATAGCTTACTCACAGTTGAATATTATTAAATGGTCCAGAAATAATTAAATGACTTGTTTATCTTTTATCATTAATCACTTTTTACAAATAACAAAAACACCACCATTCACAAATATCATCAACTTATTTGGCCAAAATATTAGATTCAGGTATACAGCACGAAGCCATTTGCGCTAACACCCGCTTTAAGCTGACATCCCACGATCATGCAATCGCAAAACCAGGCAAATCCCGGGCAAAACGATCTCGCACATAACACTCAACCTGTGAGCAAAACGAGCTTAATATCAACCTCGTTAACCTCAAAACAAGCAGTTATCAAGTTAATCCAAACATAGCGTGACGAGAGCCAATAGGTTATGATATTTACCGGCAAAATGTATCTACCTTTATCCGGATAACTGCGATTATCCGGGAGAGCCGGAATAACCGGAAGTTGTTTATGATTTGACCGGGTGGGATAAATGGATTTTGTTTTGGTGAGTTTAGGTTAACGGGTTGTAATGGCGCAAGTAATATGTTTTGGTTGAATTTTGCATTGCCTCATAATTGGTAGGTATGTATGTGGGTATGTCATCTTTGTTTCAAACCTATATTTTTTTTAAAGCGGCTAAATATTAGTATTTTACTTCTTTAAATGATTTTCATTGCTCAATTTACAGGGAAAAATGGAGGTTAGATCAGCTAACAGAATTTCAGCTGATCCTTGAAAATTGGGTTCCAGAAAGTACGAGTCATCTTAACATAACACTGTGTAAAGCGATTTATAATATGTATTACGGTAAAGCAGCATAATAATATCTACATTTTAATCAATGTTAAATCAAATTAATTTCCTATATCAATGGATTTGTCCTAGCATTTTGAGCAATGTGAGTGACACCAATTTGCGAGTGTGTGGATCATAACAAACCAGGTCATATAATTGTAATAGGTATATAATTGAATAATTCCGGGTACGGCCGCTACTCACGAGATCACAGTGACGTTGATTGAAGACATAATTAGGGTTCGTCTCGCGGAGTGCTCCGAACTTTTCATCTGACGGACGTAGAGACGGGCTTTAATTGTATCGATACTATTAGTTGTGTGTATTTAGACGATTTCTATTTTTCCAAAAATTGTTAATGTTTTTGTAAAATTAAAAATTGTAATTGTATTAGATACTTTTGTTTATTTTTTTATGTGCACTTTAAAACAACACGATTTAGTTTATTTTTGAAATAACATAATAATATTTCAAGTATAGAACGATTAAATTTGTAGCCTAAAGTTAGTTCTTTGTTTGAATGTTAGCCAAGACCACGTAATATTATGGTCAAAAGAGAAAATTTCTAGTTACCTAAAACCAACCACAACAACGGCCAAAAAAGTTTCAAATCGGTTAAAGCTCATAGAATTTTATTTTGAAACTTGAACCCAATCTAAGTTACAAAGACCGATTCAGTAACAATTGCTTAGCATTCTGAACGAGTGTACAATCAAGTGATAGAAACGGCTTGCCTTGCCTCTTGTACGTAACTGGCAATCTTCCAGCAAACGGCAACTTCCCACTTTTCGTGCACGACTATAGTTTTTAAAGCAGTTTTTGAACTTGCTGCAGCATGTGGGATTGGAGTACAGACGTGCTTGGCATTGATTCGGAATTGAATAAATCCGGTTCCGGAAATGAGCTCTTATTAACTCGTTGAAAGGCAAGTTCTCGAATGTGGTTTTTATTATTTTATTTGTTCAGAAGTCCGATTGTCCAACGTCCAATCGTGTCTGCACAATCAAGGGAGTTGTCTATGCGTTGGTGATTTATAAAAACTTAAAAATGGAAGGACCTAAGTAGCTGTGATTTCATGGGAACTGCTCGACGACTCAAATAATCTAGTGTTGTTATTAAAGCAACTCCTTTGTTTTCCCGTTCTATCTGTTGTTTCACTTACGAAGATGTCAGTAGACGACTTTTCATCCATTCCAATGAAGAATAATTTTTGTTATATTTATATCGATATTGAGTGTCACAGCACTACCACCTCAACTGTTCACTGACACGAGGGTTATAACAAAATGGCTTTTTAAATCAATGCCTCCAAAATGTGTTTGCGAGTCATGCAGGGATTAAATTGGTTTGTTTTATAATTAGTATTTAATCCTAAGAGGTGAGTTTGTATTTATACAGAGTTAGATTAGATTATACCACGGCCTTTTACGTAAAAGCTCATGATATATTTTTACGAATAAAAAAAAAGGAACTTCCTAATTGGACTGTATATTTTTATTTATAATTATTTGAAAGTAGTAGCAATCAATCATTTATTTAAAGCGCCTACCAAGTAATGGAAAAAGGAGTTCGAAAATAATAGTCAACAAGTTTATTTATTAATTGGAAAAAAATAAAAACATAATTGGCCTGCGTTTGACCTCGATCTCGCCTGAAGCCTGATGGAATGCGATTGATGAGGTCTAGGATGGAACGAGCAAGCCCAGAAGTTGTGATTAATAGTAATTATTGTTTAAATAGGCTCTCCCGCTATTATACGTGGGACTTAAGGCTCGACGCACGACGCACTTTAATAATACAATTTCTAAAAAACTTCACGGTAGAGAAGAGGCAAACCTCTACCTATTCCTTTCGGGGTAATATAGGCGTAATGTTATCCTACGTTACTTTTTTCTTCAACGGCAAAACGATCTCTACATTTTTTATTTTTTTTTAATTAGTGTCCGTGGAGTTTCTTGCCCGTTCTTCTCCATAGTTACGCTTTGGAATGGGCAACCAGCTTCATATTTTCTGACTGACCGACTCCTTGACAATTCAAAAGTGCCTGTAAATGGTTTTATTGAAATAAATGATTTGAGTTTCAGTTTGAAAAAATCGTAAATACGGGACGATCAGTAATCCAAACACAATTCTGCATTCTGATTCTGGATGCCTTAACACACCTGTCCACCTCAGAAAAGGGGATAGTAACCAATTACCTAATGCAACCGCCCAAACATCTTGGAAATAAATCAGAATAAAACTTACTGACCCGTTCGAAAGTGTAAATCCGTATAGTTACAGTGACCCTCATGTATGTTTTTATTTATTTGTGTCCTAATTTAAATAAAAAAACCTACATGGGCACTTATGAAACGTCAGAAGCTAGGTCCACGGTTCCAATTAGTCATTTCATTGGAGAAGAGCCGGCAAGAAACTCCATTGGTAAACAAACATGTCGTAACTATTTCAATTGTGAATTTTAGAAAATTAACGTATTGAGAGCAGTGGTGGCCCAGTGGTAATGGCTTACGAGTTGTAGGTCGTAACGTAGGTTCGAGATCAGGCAGGCACTTTACTTTGTGTAAATAATTTCATCGCTACTGCACGGTGAAGGAAAACATCGTGAGGAAACCGGCATCTCTTAGAACCATGCATTGGAAGACATGTGACATTCACCAATTAGGCTCGTGCGGTGAATGACGGCCCGCTCCCCCTCACAGCGAGGGAACATTATATAGGCTGATTATACGTATGCTTAATATGCTAATGCTAGCGTGTTGAAAATGTTCGACTTTAAGATGGTTTTGTTGTATTTTATTGTTTCATATCAAGAGTTTCTTAACTTAAAGTGTGTCATTCAAAAATCCGTGCTTGTCGTAGCGTGTTTGCTTATAAAATGTGACATGTAAGAAAAACACACTTTATTTAATCTTGTAAAGTGGATCTCTTTGCCCCTGTCTGTTTAAAGGTTTCAGTCACGTATTGCGACAAAATGGCCTCGTTTTAAGCACGTGTGGGCAAGGGCTGTACACGGTTTAAGGAAGTTTCAAAGTGAGCTTTCACATATTACATAACATTACATCACGCTTGTATTCTGCAAGGGATTAGGCAGAGGTGTACCTATAGGAGACACACACTTCGTCAGTTATAGGGGGCGAGCCTATTGCCATCAACCGGGCACAAATCCAGAATCCGGCCTGCTGCTGAGAAATGCTGCTGCTCAGATGGACCCAAAACACAATACTTAACAAAATATTACGTAAAAAAATACATAACCAACAGTTATACTTTCATTTACAAGCATGTATACATGCATGTGTGTATGCATGTGTTTGTTATTGAAGATAAAATCCGGGTATTGTAATTGACACCTATTGGTTTACAAAGCATTTGTATTATCGTGTGTGTAGTGTTATTATCCATACTAATATTATAAATGCAAAAGTAGTTCTGTCTGCATTTGTAAGAAACATATGTTTGACACACGGGTTGAACTGTACCTGAGTTACGACACAAGATACTTTTATTCCGGTGGTCTCCTCCTAGTGGGCGAACTCGTGGGTAAAAGCTAGTTAGGTTAGCTGATTAGGTATCTATGTTAAACCAGTGAAACTTTGCGCTGATACCTAATAAGACGTTCCTAGAAAGGGAACGATCTCGATAGTGAGCTAGGATAACTTGCAAGAAGCCACACATCTCGTTAGTAGAACTAGTTCGAGATTAGGAACTGTGTTAGAACTCAAAGGAATTGTATTAGATATTACCACTGTTGTTTTAATAGATTAACCACAGTCTACCTACATTAACTCCGTAAAGTCAGTCAACGCGATCGTGCGTAGAAGGGGACAACGTATATTGGATTTCATAACTGAATACTGTGGAGCACTGTTTTTGAACGTTTGGGTCGTGACCCCCTAGGGGGTCGCTAAGCCTCTTTAAGGGGTTGTCGTTACTTTGTATATTTGTTTATTTAAAGCACATAAATATAAAACCATATTAATTGACATGTAAAAGTGTTTTGTACAAACCTATTTACAGAAAATATAATCATTTCGTTTCACAGTGCATGTTTACCTCATGAGGATAACTACACTCCAGAGCATAATTATTATAAAACAACCATTTATTTTAAAAGCGGTTTCAGTTTATGTGCGGCTTTATAATTTATTCTATTACAATATTTTAGTACAATCCGCGCTAAGTTATCTGTTTTGGTAAACAAAACTTATGAATGATTTGGTACCACTGAATTAGATCGATTGGTTAACTCTACGCTTTAATTTACTTAGTGAAATGTTTTCATAATGGCATAGTGCTTTCGACATGTTTTATACCAGCCTGATTTAGGATTATCGAATAACCTTTTTCATTGTGATATTTTGTATCGTTTTTTTTACTTATATCTAGGGAATGGCTCGAGGTTAAATAATAACAGCTGCGCGCTATGCTTGTCGCGGTCGGTTCAGTGATGGGTGACCATCCATTACGTCATATCTAGACTCCTCCGTGCCTCGGAAAGCACATTAAACCGTTGTTCTCGGCTGTCATTCGTAGATCCTTGACAGTCGTTAGAGGTAGTCAAAAGCAGAAGAATCTGACAACCAGTCTTACCAAGGGGTATTGTGTTACCCAGTAACGGGGTTGTGGAGGTCAGATAGTCGCTCCATGTTAACATCAGGTTCAGGCTGGCCCGCTCTGCGAAATCTCACCAGTTTTTATTCAGCGGTTTTTATTCAGTGTTTAGAATTGAATTTCAACACGAGTTTTAAATCACTACATAAGACACCATGTGTTACAGAATAGCGTTAAAAAAATCGCGCGAATTTTTATGCGTGCTAGGCATTAGACTGCAAGGCGACCCCAACGTAATTGGGATAAAGGTTAGGCAGATCGATGTTATGTAGATAGGAGTTTGGGCTGGTACTGTACAATGAACCGCACATCAGTGGCAACGTTAACAGTATGAAAATCACCCTTACCTACGACATAAATGCGCCGTCAATGTCAAACTGTCACCAGTCATGTGCGGTTAGTTTGGATTTACACATAACATTTCATCACACCTGTAATCCCGAAGGGTTAGGCAGAGGTGCACCTATAGTACACCAACATTTCGCCACTCCCATGTAAAAGGGGGCGAGCGCGGGAAGGGAATCTCACGTCTAAACAAATGAATGTTACAAATGTAAATAGGTCAATTTTAATAGGAAAACATGAATACTTTTATTAAATACTTGCATCAGAATTCGGTTCCACAGTCGAATAGATTGCTATAAATCTTACGGAACCGTCTCGGGTTCCGTAAGATTTATAGCAATAGGATATTCAAATCGCCCCTTAGCAGGGTCTTTTTCGCACATAAACATGGCTTTACGATTACACCAGGTGTCATCAAGCTTGCCCGTCTTTAACAAGGAACCACAATACTGCTCCTTACCCAGGTTATCCGGCTGGCCCCATCCCCAAACGTGGTACACATTTTTTATAATGTCACCTGAAATAAAATCATCATCTTATAACTATACTTAATAATCTGACATGTCTTACAAAGGGTTATTAACTATAATAGTAACTGGGTTGTGGAGGTCAGCACGCTAATTGCGTTATACACGATCTATCACAATATGGATCGGTTTGAAACAGATTGCTCATCCATTGCTTCATAAGTTCGATAAAAAATCTGCTCAACAACGTAAATAACGCAATGAATGTTGTTGAACTGTCAAAATGAAACAGATTAGTCGGAATCGTTTACGAAAACATTTTACGCAACTAGATAGCTGGTATGCAGTCGCTACATGTAAAATACTGGTATTCAGCTGCATCCGGTTAGACTAGAAGCCAACCCTAACATAGCCGGGTAATGGTTAAAAAATCTACTGCTCCAGTTTATGTCAACACTCATATATGGATTTTTTTACATTCTCAGGGTTGCTCCCGTATTAAAAGTGGTTTATAATGATGAAGTGGACATTGTAGACCACTTTTTAGGTTTAGAGTAAATAAAAACTAAGGTGACTAACAGTGTTAATTAATACATACCTTGAATAGTAATCCAAGTGCCTGTCTTATCCCAATCACGTAGACCTATGAACATTGGCTCCCAATCGTCAAACTTGGAAATCTTGAGAGTTCTGTTTGAGGACATATTTTTCAGAATATTGGCCTCTTCTTCATTGTTGATGACTGCTAGATATCCTCCTTCAGCGGAGCATATGGAGTTAGCACGTGACCAAACTTGACGTTCTTCATGCAGCTTGTAACAGCTGCCTGTACGGGGTTCTAGTTTATATTCTGAAAACATAACAGGAATTGTGTGGGTCTTGTAAGAACACACGAAGCAAACGTAGAGTAAAACCGACGATTTTGCAATTGAGAATACTTGCATCACACATATTATTTACTTAGATTTAAAACTTTATTCATATCTGTACTACGAGTGTGTTGGTCGCAAAAATTTTAACCAAAATACTATAGGATAGTAAAATTTACGATTAAAAAATCGTTCGAATATATACATATGTATATAATAAAGCTGAAGAGGGTTGAAAGTCTGTACATGGAAGATATTCGAAAAAAAGTTGGCTGGGGATACTTAGAATCGATAACAGAACACGTTCCAACAGTTTTTAGAATTTTTGTCTGTTTGTCTGTTCATTTGTGAGCGCATCACGTGAAAACGGCTTAACGGAATTTGATGCAAACTTTACTAATCTGTCGAGAAAATCCCAGGTTATAGGCTATGTAACATAACGCTACAACCCTTAGGAGCCGAGCAAAATGAAAAAAAGTCAGAAAAAATCCTAAGCGAAAACGAAGTAATTGCGCGGGCGGGCGATGGGTTGCGACGCGGTGGGCCGGGGTCCGAAATTTCACGCGGATGAAGTCGCGGGCAGAAGCTAGTATTTCAATAAAAATCATGCTTACTATTGTCAAAGGTACCACATTTAAAATTAACTGGCTGTGCTCTGCGATTCCTGTAGCACATGTACGGTAGTTGCTTAGTACAGTTGGCAGTTTTTGCTCGTCTAGTGCCTGTCAAAGCGACGCAGTTCTCATCTGGCTCGGATCCATAGGAGACAGAAATCGGCATGTCATTTAGAGGAACACCTAAAACAGACAAAAACAATAAGACAGTGGTGTAGGCAATCCAGAATGTCGTGATTGCCCGGTAGTTAAAGGCTCACTTCTCATGCACGAGGTTGTGGGTTCAACACCTGGGCAAGTACCAATGTGATTTTTTCAATACATATGTACTTTTATCTTGGACATTATATTATACATTGTAACAGCGAATCAATATTCACGCCTCCCTCTTAAGACCCAGGCCAAAATTTTTTTGATATTTGGATAGCTCATGACATAAAGAGGTGCGCCGTAAAGAATATGAATAAAAAATCTAAAAAATATATATAATTGAAAATTAAAAATTCAGCAGGTTAAAGGTAGTTACTGACATCGGTGAAGGAAAAAACATTTTGATGATACTTGGAATTATAGTCAGAAATGAAAAGTCTGAGCAAGCGTGGTGGATCTATGCACGTGCCTTTTCTGTATGAGAGGCCTTTGCCCTGCAGTGGGACAGGAATAGGCTGTTATTATTATCAATATCACCCAGAATGTTGATAAGTTTCTAAAAGAAAATATACAAAAAAAACCGGCCAAGTGCGTGTCGGACCACGCACAATGAACCCAAAAAGTTGTGTATCCATTTTTCTGCACCAATATTATTTAAAGAGAAAAGATTTATATTATTGTTTGTAATTAATAAACTTAAAAACAACAAAATAGTTGTAAAAAGGCTGACAAATTGATCGATGTTGATATTAGTACTAGAATGCACTGACCTTCTATGGATAAAAAGTCACCTTCGGAGAACAAAGAATGTGTTCCTATCCAGAATAAACCATCCGTCATCTTCTTTTTTTGGTCAAGGGTATCTGCTAATTCTTCGTTGATCGGAGAGCCTAGAATAGCTCCTGAAATTATATCGAGAACAACTTTCAGTTTCGTTAAGAATTCAGATAAAAAATACCGACCAAGTGCGTGTGAGACCACAATAAAGGATTCCCTAGGTGGGATGAATTTATGCCAAGAACAATCTTATCATTGTAGTTGAAAAACATTTACTTCTTTTAGCTTTTAGCTTTCTAGTACTAAGAGCTAAACCACGGACAGACAGCCAGACGTCCATCCGTCTGTCTGTCTGTCCCCGGTTTAGCGGTTTCATGGCGAAACTATAAGGGTTCCTTGTTCACTACGGAATGCTACAAATTACAAGCAGCAGCATACAATGTTAATTTTCGAAGTGGGAGTAGATGGCTAAATCCAAATGTATAAGAAGTAGCGAAAATACTCATAAAAACTCTCGCGACCGATTTGGATAAATCTAAAACTGCATCATTTAGAGGAGAAAACAATCTAAATCTAAAAATGCAGTTTCACTATTTGATTTCTAAGATTTAAAAGATTAGCTCTCACCGTACTTCTTCGCGCGAAAGTGTTCAAGAGTACAATTATAATGGTGTTTCCACGGCACTCAAGTCAAATCACTGCACCATTGCGTGTCAGACTGGTGACGAAATGAAACAAACGCGACCATCTTTTGACCCGAGCTACCGCGTCAAAATATACCTAATGGTCGCGTTTGACGCGACAGGGCGAATCTAAAGATTTAAATATTTGATTGAGCAAATAATGTGCACATATACAACTAACTTATACAATTAAGACCAACGAGGCTTCGTGTTTAAAACTATCGTACCAACATACCGGGACTATCCTATTGCTTTAATAACTACACAATAATTATGATCTTTGTACAACCACCCCCAAAAATATTAGTAGATCAATCACAGCTCACCCTCATAGTAACAAGTCAAGTAGGCTTCTTTAAAAGTTGCGGGTGATTTGTGTAGCTTGATCCAACCAACCACGTTGTTATTGTGAAGGTAATCAGGTAGGCCTATGACAGAATCTGCAAAATATAATAATTTTATTTATTAGAATATATTAATTAGAATCTTAAGTTCTAAATCCGAATGGTTGCTTATTGCATCTCAGTCATGTTTTGTTAAGTGTGAGTCATTAATATTCATGTGATATGGTTAAGGCTCGTTCACACCGGCGCGACTTGTCGCGCGACGCGACTTTAACAATACAATTCCTAATAAAACTTCACGATTGAACAATTGCTGGTGTCGCGTCGCGCGACAAGTCGCGCCGGTGTGAACGAGCCTTTATTCGTTAAATAAGAAAATGCTAAAACTTAAACAAATAAATAGTTAGTTGTGTCATATATTGTCTAAAAGTAAATTTTAATGTTTCTCCTACACACTCACCCACACTGTACACTTAGCAACGCTTAGCTGGTGCTAGCAGTTCACTAATTACTCTATATGTTTGTTTCTGCTGCATGTATGTATAGTTAAATTGTGAATCCGTAATTGGTTGTAAGACTAGTTTATATATTTCAAGATAACACTTCAAAGAGCTGTGGATTTTATGAATAATAAATAAAATAAAATAAAATGTTTATGAAATAAATATTTAAAAACCCCAAATTAAGATCATGTTTTATTATGTGAAATACTTACCAGTTGCAATAGACAGGAACGTTAAACAAACACAAGCAAACATCCCGAATATTTTGGTGCACTTCATTCCGCTGCTCAACTTGAAGTGTACTCGACGGGAACCAAACATTACAATAGCGTATTGTTTATATACATTACATAACATTGATACATATATCAACAATTGGCCAAAACGTAAACTATCGGAATGTTATAACACTCTCTGAACCATTTCTTGAGATAAATCATTTTAAGATCAACGAAGAAGCTTAATCAGCCTATAATGTTCCCACTGATGGGAGACAGGCCTTTCTAGACTTTTAAACTGAAATGACGGCGAAAGATAGGTATGGAGAAACAGAACATGCTGCGCCGCCGCCGATATCAAACGAATTGGGATGAGGACAGGAAGATGATGACGTGTTCTCGTCTTAGCTTAGCACGTCAATGGTTTAAATATTGGCCCAAATAACAACGAGGTTTCCGGCTAAACACGCAGAGATTGTCACAAGTAAAAGAAAGAAAAATGCGTTTATTACAGCAGAAAAATGCACCTTAAAACTATAAAAACAGAAAACAATGATTATAATGCCAAAAGGGCCTCAGCTCAGCATAATGTCAGGTGACAACACATAGTGTACACCCTGACCACCCACGCTGATTTTCAGCTGCCACCCACGAGTGCCATACGCTGGAATAATAAGCACAGGGAAGTGTGTGTCCGTTTTAATAAATTTAAGACACCCAAACAAATCTAAATAAATTGTTGCGGCATTCATGAGTGTGTGTGTTGTGTTGTGATTGATCAATTCGTGAGAAACTAAAATAAGTACACAGTAATCAATAGTAAATGTTTAAACAAAATTTAACATACAATGGCAACATTCCGTTCAGTCGGCATGGACTCGCGCGCCCTTAGAGTAATCTGTGCGTAATCTGTGTGCGCAGCTGTCAGAAAAACTATACGTATCGTATGACATCTGACTAAGGTTACACACACACAGGGCGAGTTAGTATGGCGCATTACGGCTCGTGCAGACCGGCGTTATATCACGGGCACGCCAGTCTGCACGAGTCTTTAAGATGATGGCAATATGTTATGTAAAAACAAAGGATGTATTGGGTAATATTGTTATAATGATTACCTAAACAGTGTTTGTAAAATTTGTGTTAGATGGTGTAGATGACCAACTCGGTGAGGGGAGACTGCATCCTTTCCTATGTACCTACCGACGAAATAAAAGATTTTAATCAAACAACAGATCAATGACAAAATAGTAAGTGTGAAATTATATTTAGATTACCTATACTTATGCATCGTGATTGTAATGAATTTTACTGTTATTAGATAAATTAAATTAGATTGTTTAATAATATAAATTAGGTTTTTTATTTTTTATTACAGAAACAAGACGGTTTATGGGATGAATGCAGTAGCGAAACCAGACACCAAGATAGCCCCACTCAAAGAAGAGCACAGATGAAGCAAAAGTACAGATGACTCCTATTGTAAATGAGAGAGTAACCGACAGATTGTATCGGGCCATTGTCTGCCACTATTATTAAATATAATCTGAAGGTGTTTGTAACACAAATCACTGTTTAGTTACAGTACCTACGAAGGCTCACAGGCTGAGTTTTGAGAAAGAAATATCATTTCTTTCTCCTGGATCTTTCTTGACTAGGTCCATAATGTGCCGTACGTACATTCCGCAATCTTGAAGTTATTTTAATACAACTCAAAACGAGACGTATTTTCTTTCTTCTCATTGAAAATTAAAACGGAAAAACCAATACTACAGGGTGGTAGGAATCCATGGTAACAGTATGTAGGACGCACGAACTGTTACCATGGTTTCCGTACATTATTCTGGACGCCACTACGTTGACATTTTTCGTCAGTTATCAAAAAAAAAGAAGTCGTTTGGGTTATGTTTTTGTGAAAAGTTTTTATTGTTCACTTTTTACTTAGATATTTTATTTTTTTGTAGCTAGGTACCTAATTCTCAATTCTCAATCAGTACTTGTGGTACCTACCCCACACAAATTCGAATACCACTACCTGCTGTGTAAATAACAGTGGCAGGAAATTATTAAAACATCATCGAAAGACTAGGTGCTTAATAAATACGTATTAATGAAACTGACTCAAAAACTAGCCAAGCAAAGTATACTTATATGGGACCCTCGCGCAAGCGTCCGCTACAAATGAAAAAAGAATTTTCAAAACCTGTCCTTGTAATTGACGTTAATAAATTTAAAAAAAACATACAGACGCACATAGAACCTCCTCCCTTTTCTGAAGTCTGCGGTTTCCTACAAAAGTGCGGTAAAATTATTAAATGGTTTTTTCTTTTAATAACCGACAAAAAATGTCAATGCAGGGGCGTTCACATTTGTTTAAAAAAAATTGCCATTCCATTGACCGCATAGGTATTGCACTTTTATTTCTCCAGAATAATGTACTGAATCCATGGTAACAGTTTGTCCTGCCTCCCTGTATGTTATTATAAGAAATACTGAAAAGTGATCAAAGAAAGCATCTATTATTTTTATTAAAAAATATCTCTCGTTTTCTACAAAGCCAAACTTTTCCCGCTTCGCTAACGCCATCGCTTACGCCTGTCCCTTATAGTCATAGCCTTAAGTCATATACAAATATAGCTTAAGTAGTTACATTAATAACAAGTGCGGAATCACTCTGGATATACTTTTTCATTTCAACCATGTATACCCATTTTTGATTACATTCATCACATTCATAATACATTAATAAAGGTTGACATTCAGTCCACGGCTATTTGGAGGCAGTCAGTCGTGTAACCCGGGACGAGGAGGTGATAAATCATCTCTTGTTATGTATGGGTCTTTTATAAATAATGAACTGGTAATAACAAAGTAATCTGGACTTTTGGTAATGATTTTTGGATGATTAGGTATCTGTATGGCGCTTTATACACCATGGGGGCTGCGGTGCGGTGTTGTGCGCTTTTTTAACCGACTTCTTTTATGTTCGTAGCGTATGTGTCTTTTTCAATATTAGCCTATACTGTCCCACTGCTGTGCAAAGGCGTCAAAAGTCAACTAAAAAGGTATAATAAGACATCACAGACAAACAAATTAAAAATCCGGAGTCACACTGCCTGTGATGTCTTGTTGATACCTTTTTAGTTGACTTTTTGTGTAGTTGGGTTTTAGTTGTTATAACTTTTATATTTATTGACGAAAGTGATCCCAAAAGGGAGTTAAATAGGGTACCAAAGCTTGTATGGAATTTCATAATTTTTGTCGATGGGAAATTCCCATCATTTCCCATTCATAAATACACACATACACATACATAAACTCACGCCTACTTCCCATGGGGGTAGGCAGAAAGTACAGAACGCCACCTGAACAAAATGCCCGATATAAACGGATCATTTATTTTTATGAAGTCGGCATACTGTCGATGTTAATAGCTCGGAGGGGAATGTTCATTTCGCAAGTTAGGGTCGGCTGCCCTGGCTCTACGAAAGATGCATACTTGACCATAACAGCACGCCACTATAATCTGAAAAAAAAAAAACGCCCCCAGTTGTCCAGTCGAGCGACAAATATCTAAGTTTAACCTCTCTGCCACCGCTGGGCTACCAGCGCTGGGGCTCTATCCCATATGCATCATGTAGCATTATGCTGAGCGATGGCCGTTTTGCGTGGAGGTGACAAACTCTTTTTTGTTTTGTGTTATTTCTATGCCTCATGTTTACCGAAAATAAACGTATTTTCTTTCTTTTCTTTCTTTCTTTCACTAGAATTGTCATTGCCTGTAGATAGATAATTATATCTATTCTGCCTTTTCCCCCCAAAAAGCACCCAATATTTTCCTAACGATATTTGGAAAGCACAATTTTCTCGACTAACCCTTTTCTATTGTTATCGGATTTCGGCTAGACGTGATATTTTTATCGCGGGAAGTTTCGGCAGAGTTCAGCAAAATCTTTGTATTGATGTTCGGAATCGGGACACGGTTGACAGAGCGGAAAACTTTCTGGTCTGTCCCGGCATTGAGGAAAATGGAGGTGGTCCCATAATTATCTGTTCCTGTCCGATGGTCGAAAAGTGAAAAGTGAATATTAGTATCACACAGTGTAACAAAACACGTAAAATAACAATACAAAATATTTATCACTAATATAATTTTTTAAACAGAACCCTTATAGGATCACTTCGTTATTCGACCGTCCGTCTGTCTATCAGTCTGTCAAGACCCTATTTCTCAGGAACGTGTGGAGGGATCAAGTTGAAATTAATTTCAAATACGAAGGTCTACGGTCCCTTGGAGCTCTAAAAAAAATCAAGCTTCTGAGTCAATGTTTTAAAAAAATACAGCCATACGACATATTTTGATTCTCGCAAATAAATCAAAACCTATATGGAACTTCCCGTTGACCTAGAATCATGAAATTTGGCATTAAGCAAGATCTCACTCACAGCGCAATAATAGTTAATTTGTAGTGTTATCTCGTAAAAAAAAATGTTTTGTGGTTAGGTACAAACTCTTGTAGTTAGAGAATTGGCCGTGACGTATACGATGTATGGGGGAACAGGTGTTTCAACTATAATGTTAAGTTTGGTTTTTGGAATAAATTCATCCCAACTACGGAACCCTTCATTGTGCATGGTCCGACACGCACTTAGCCGGTTTGTTTAAGTGCTATTGCGGTTACAAAAGATCAGTGAAACGCGACAAAATTAATGTTATGTATCTTTTTTCTTTTATAACCCCGAGCTCACAGACAGCCTGTTATTATCACAAAGAGCACGATTCTGACTTCAACAGTATGGAAGACAAGAGAGAAAAATACTTTATTTTGTCACAAACACGTGCAATAAAAAATACAACGTGAATACCCACTGTGCAACCAAGTGGAAGAAAAAATAAAATACATTTATTTAACACAGACTAAAAGGCTCACACTAAGGGGGTTTAAGTGTTTCTACATACGGTACACAAATAAATACATTTAATACACACGTATCTATCCAACAATTCATATACAGATACAATGATACACATAGAAAAACTCATGCCTTCCTCCCATGGAGGTAGGCTGAAACTACAGAGGCCTTAGTGTAAGTTTGCAAGTAAGTAAACGTAACTATCGCGTTTGCGTTAAGATTTTTATTCTCACCTTTATATTCTTAGCATTATGATCTATTAGTCAAATCTTAACGCAAACGCGATGGTTACGTTTACTCACTTGTGACTCGCAAACTTATACTAAAGCCTCTGAAAACATATTCCTGTTGCTTCGTTCCCTTTCAAACTCTGATCATAAACGCATGGGAGTAGGTACTATATACCTAATCTTTCTGAAGAACATCACCATACACTTATCATGTATGTTCTAAAGTTCCTAATTATTTTTAGACCTTTTCTACTCAAAATAACAGTATCAAAACTATCAAATTCAGAAACATACATCGAGTACTAGGCAATATTTCAAATGATGAAGCTCATCAGTATTCCGGTCGGGTGGCGAGCGGTTCATAAATCAAAAAGAATCCATGTATAGACCACATTGATAAATCACGAGTAGGTATGATACTGTTAATAATACTGTGGTCGTGGTAAAACAGACTGTACCTACGTTTGTCGGTCAGCCCTGTGGGTCTAGCACGACCGCGCGGAGTAAACGTAACATAAGATCGAACGATTTTTAAATTGATAAATTCAATAAAAAACAATAATCGTGCACATAATATTTGCTTACGTTTCGATGCGACTTTTGGGACTTATTCAGCTCTATTCAGCGTTTGCCCATAGAAAACTACGATTTTGTATGAGACACGTAAGCGTCCTTTCAGCTGCGGATAGCTGAAAGGACGCGTACGCGTTTCACGCGTTTTCTATGGGCAAACGCTGAATAGAGTTGAAGAAGTGTGAGTAGTACCTTATTAATCATTATCTATGGGTTAGATTCTAATTGTGCTTGTCACAATTTTTTTTACCTGTAGTAAGTATAGTTGTATTTTCGATGTATAAATCGTTCGAATTTACGTTACGATTACGTCACACGATCTGGCTAGGGCCTCAGTTGGCGTATTGGCTGATAAATGGGCTTCTGCTGAAGGCATCGTAGTTTGCCATTATGTTAAATAGAATCTGTTTGGAGCACCCTTATTATTCAATATTGGAAATAATTTTCGGTCGGGAAATGGGACCAACCATTTTAACTAATTAACCGACGAAAAAAAAGAAGGAGGTTCTCAAGTCGAAACGTATTTTTTTTTTTTTTTGTTTTACCACGCATATCTTTTTACAGAGTAGTCATCGGACTACTCTGTAAATCAAATCGTTGAACGATTCTTTTTTTATTAGGAAGGGTATAGGTACCTCGAAGTAACTTTGCTGGGGTACTTTTTGAGTTAGCTTCAATAATACGTATTTTTCCCACGTAGCCTATGTGGATGATGTTCTAAGTTCCAGTCACTGTTATTTACATGGCAGGTCGTGATATTAGAATTTGTGTGGGGTAGGTACCACAACTGAAAAGTGAAAAATAAAAACTTTTTACAAAAAAAGACAAACGAATTTTGGACACTTCTTCCTCTGAGCTGTATAAAGCCCTAATAACACTAAATAAATAAACTCAAACTCAATGCATATATTTCAATTAAACCACTTACAGGCACTTTTGGATTGTCAAGGAGTCGGTCTGTCAGAAAATATGAAGCTAGTTGCCCATTCCGAAGCGTAGTAGGTACCTATGGAAAATAACGGGCAAGAAACTCCACGAACACTCTTTTAAATAAAAAAATTGTCACAAAATATTGACCTAAAACTGTAACACAAAACATTGGCTCATTACTTCAGTATAACCCCGGCCACAATTACAATACATTGTATACTGCGGTCCACAATTTATGTGCCGTAGCCGCCGCCGCCGCGAGCCGAATCACGCGCTTACGACAAATTAAAATTTAATTTAGTTGAAACTACCCATTCGTATTTAAATCACGGTTTCTCCGGAAAAGGGTAAGCAAGACCATAGGGTAAGTTAATTAGTGCAGACGCAGAGTTACACGGGCTCATAGGTATTAAATCGTAAACTTTGCTTTGATCAGTATGCATAAATAATTGTTATTAAATTGGATCTCGGTGAACCGGAATGCAATAAATGAGTATAAAATGAAATTAAATGATATTTTGGAACAAATTGATTATAATAGAATTTACCTATATGATTGTTCCTATATACTTTAATGGTTAAGCATATAAAGATAATGCTTTTAGGTTCCTGTGGCGTCTGTGACATTTTTTCAGTACCTCAGAAATGGCAGTAACTCATACCGATGGGTTTCACGCCATCATTTCCAAAAACTACGCCCTCACTTCTGAGGTATAAGAGGTAGTCACAATACTCGTAGTATCCTGACGGCTATAGCGGCAGATAACCCCGTTATAATACGACAATTTGTGCGGAGACTAAAGACCCTAGATTGCTGTTTTTGTGTTTAGTTGTTGGGTGGTCTTTCCATGAATTCGTCTGTATTTTAAGTTACTAACTTACTACTTAGGACGAATTTCACCAATGAAAACTGAACGCGATCAGCACATAAATGACGTTTAAGAGCTGTCAGTGTCATTATTTTCTTTGCACTATTGACACTGACAGCTCTTGAACTCGGTTTAGATTTGCTGATCGCGTTCAGTTTCATTGGTAAAATTAGCTCTTAGTAGTATTTTAAGTGCAACCCTTTTGCTAACAATTAGTGGATCTCTTAGTTGTCCGA
This sequence comes from Eupsilia transversa, assembly GCA_914767815.1. Taxonomy (NCBI): domain Eukaryota; kingdom Metazoa; phylum Arthropoda; class Insecta; order Lepidoptera; family Noctuidae; genus Eupsilia; species Eupsilia transversa. Next base: position 703,664 of record OU611880.1, read on the forward strand.
AATAAAATTATTGTATTTATTTATTTATATTATAGTCTTGGGGTATGTGTGATGTATATCTATTAAAGTGAGACATTTGAAAGTCGGCACAGCCTCAGAAGTTTAATGATTATAAATACATTTATTGTTGCTTGTAAGTTTATGTTTCATCTCAAGCTCTTTTCATTGTTTTGTTACTTAGATAGAATTTGTTTTTCATGATCACTTTGTAATAGGAACTGTGCTCTCGGTGGGCGGTATACAATAATGGCTGTTTATGGGGTTATTTTGTTTTTTTTATGCTAAAAACTTCTAGTCTTAATAGATTATGTTATAACCTATTGAAAACCCGTTTAAGACAAGGAAGGAGCAGGAACAATGGGCGACACCATAGTAAATTATAAATCCTGGTTACGTGCGCGTACTACCAAAAATAAAAATAACTCTAGAACTGACAAATAATTTAGTTTCATGTTATAATTTATGATCCAGCGCTGCCGCATCACAGGTTATAGTATCGGAGACTGGGACTGAATACTAAACGCGTAACGCGATCAAGTAAAAAAGTTTGCCCATGTTTTACGTGGAGTTTATTTGCGTCATTTGGCTCTTTACCGCTCTTTTTACTTTTCAGTAATGGGTAGAGAAGGGGTTTTTGTATTTTGTAGTACAGCGTAGCAAAAAGCTTTTTACTGCTCCTCTAGAACTTTTCGATAAACCACTGAACCGAAACTTACCTTTTTTTTTCATTGCGTCATGTTTGCCGCAAATAAACGTATTTTCTTTCTTTTCTAACCGACGTAGGACGTTTTTCCCCCGCACCCGTCTACGGGAAATCACTGAAAAACGAGATTATTCGAATCGAACTTGACGTCGCGGTGACGGCAATCGTCGAATGGCACCAATGTGACGGACGTGTTTTATAGGTACTGCCGGCACATCGGCTCGGCACAATCTTGGGCCGAGTTCTAGCGGTCGCGCTGAACTACTTGAAACTTCGGCTGCCGAGATGACGGCGGTCGGGTGATGGATGTGCGGAGGACAATTAAGCGGCTATAGTAAATGTATGTTTTGCTACTTCAGCGCCGTCATCTCGTTTGCGGTGCTTCCCGGTGACGGCTGCGGTGGATAAACGCGCTTAGGGGGAATTTCATCCATGAAACCAAACGGAATCTGCACACTCATCTAAACCGCGTTCAGAGTTATTGGTGAAATTCGCCCTTAGTGTAACAATAAAAAACTACAGTAGAAGATAGGTAGGTACGTCAAAATATGGTGTAGATGAATTTATGAATTAGGGGCTTTAGGTAATAAAATTGAATGAAGGGAAGATCTATGTAAATCTTACGGTACTTTCCTAAATTAAAAGAAAACACAAAAAAAGTAAAGCCACAACTCTTGCAACATTTGCTTCAAATGTTTCTCAAAAGAAAACCAAAATGATTTGTGCCTGCTTTAACTGTTAGAATGAACAAAGTTTTGAATTCTTAAGAGTTATTTCGCACAAAAATTAAGATTGAGATTTTTTTCTTTTAAGTGGGCCCACCTGTTTAGTTCAAAAATTATTACTAAAAAGTTGCTGTAGGCTTATTATATCTATTAGTAGCTAGTTATTTATTGATATGGCAGTTCACCAACGTCAACGACTTACTCACTAAAAAACTCACAATAAAAAAAACCAAAGTCAAAGTCGATCTGTCTGTCTGCAAATTCTAGCCACAACGTAACCACATTGCAACTAGCGACATCGCAACCACATCTAAAATTTGTAGTTACCACAACGCATTTGCAAGAAGCTGCAGCGACACTATTCACCAGTGACCACTGCATGAGGCGTGGTTGTGGTACGCGACCGGGCCCTAAGTCTTGCAACTACTCGGTACTCAGCTCTGCTTATGCCTTAACCAAGGACCTAAGTCTACTAATTTATAAACGTTACAATGGTCACTCAATGATGTGTTTTTGACAGTTTTTGTATGGCAAATCTGTCAAAAACTCACTACCACTAACCTACTAACGTTTATAAATTAGTAGACTTAGTCCCCTGGAAGGACGTTCGCCTGTTTGTAAAATATCTTATACTACAAATAATTACAATAGTTTCCGTACAGTTCACCTATTCAAAACATAAACAAAACAAAGTTCACTTACTAAAAAGTTCAGTTTAAATCAGTCAGAAATTCGCAAAACTTTTCGCCAAATTACCTGGCACTCTCTAATTACGATACCCCAATATTGTCAAAGCTACCCTCATTACAATGACCATTCCTACGCGCAAATAGCACCTGAGACACCAGATGTATATTTCTCACAACTCAAGAGCACTATTTAAGTACACGAGTAGATATTCGACAGAGACGAAGATTCATCATAATCAAAATCAAAAGCATTTATTGTAATTAGGCTCAACTTCAGCACTTTTTGAACGTCGAAATTATATAAGACAGCCCCCAAAACGCCCGCCTTTCACCACGTCCTAATGCTTTACACTAGGAAGTGGTGAAGGGCGTTCGTTGGAAAGAAGAAATGGCGCATACAAACTCCCCAGCAGTAAAGCTGTCGGTTCAGTTAGAAGAACATAGAGAATTTCTAGGGGATTTGTGCCCGATGAATGGCAATAGGCTTGCGTTTCACATACATGGCTGAAACGTTCACATAAATAACTGCGACATAACTTAAAAAAATATGTTTATTATAATAAACATCTCTGCAGTCCTCTCAGGGGTAGGCAGGCGTGATATTATTATACGAAGCATTATCCGACAATTAAATAAGTTTACAGCAGTCAACTGCATAGGCATTTCAATGTTGGGTATGTCCGGCACACCCTGGATGGTCAGCCCTGCTAGCGCATCATCATCATCGGCAGCCGTGTTCCACGTCCAGGTCTCATACAAGTCTTCCCGCAATCTTCTGTAGGTCGTTTTCCCACCTGGCCGTCGTCGGTCTGCCAAAGCTTCTTCGACCGTCTCTCGGCAACCATTTCGTTAGGGCTCTACTCCACCTGCCATCACCACATCTAGCCAAATGTCCTGTCCGCTAGCGCCTTACCTTGCTGCTAAGCTTTCAGTCTTTACCAGGGCATGAGCAGGCACTTTACTTTATGTAAATAATTTGATCACCACTCTCTCAAAACGGTGAAGCAAAACATTGTGAGGAAATCGGCATGTCTTAGAAGCAAAAAATCATGCATGAGACATCTACCAACCAGCACTGGCTCCGCAAGGTAGATTACAACCCACTTCTTCGCACAGAGGGGAGGCCTGTGTCCTAGCAGTATGGATATTATATATTATGCTGATTAAGCTATGCGCTGTTCGCTCGTGCGGATACGAGAGAGGAAGCTCGACTGTACCAAGTTTTGTCTTTGTACCATTATCTACTCAAGGGCTTCAAACTTCACGACCAACTAACTACGCAATTGTGTTGGAAACCTTAGAACGGGTACAGCTGAGTCAATATGGATACCATTCCTGATTCAACACAGGCCTAAGTCTTCATTATCATGTGGATACAGGTAACCTTTTGTTAAAAAAATAAACGACACAACTCGGTGAAATTGTTCTCAGAAGTTTTGATAGCAATTGATACAGTTGACGAAATAAGTAACTCCACCTTAAATTCTGCTTATAACAAAAGATTATAATGTTTTTGCTGTTTAATATTAACTTTTATCGTATTTTGAGACCAGAAAATGTGCTATTTTTCACCGTTTGAAATCGTAGCTTACTTAAGGCGGATTTCACCAATGAAACTGAACGTGACCAGCACATCTAAACTGCCTTCAAGAGCTGTGAGTTCTTATTATTGTTCTGGAATATTGACACTCTTAAACGCAGCTTAGATGTGCTGATCGCGTTCAGTTTCATTAGTGGCATTGCCACTTAGGGCGAATTTCACCAATGAAACTGAACGCAATCAGCACATAAACTACGTTCAAGAGCTGTCAATGTCATTATTTTCTTGGGAATATTGACACTGACAGCTCTTGAACTCGGTTTAGATGTGCTGATCGCATTCAATATCATTGGTGAAATTCGCCCTTTGTCCAAAGAAAATAAAATTACGATCACCCACATGAAATGTGTACCTGGTTGTACCTACTAAACATATTTCGCGAAATTTTGGCATCATAGCGAATGGCGCATAGCGAAATTTTGGATTAAATAGAAGACGTATGTAAGAAATCATTCCGTCTGACATTTAAATAACAAAGGTCGCGATGTTCTAAGAAAAATTGGAATGAAAAAATACTACTTCAATAAAAACTGAAAAAAAAAACAGTATTGTTGCCCGTGAGGCTCAGAACCTCGCTTACTATGAGCAACTTAGAACCTTTTCCTTCGTAAAAGCTAAAGGGAAATCCACTGACTTCTGGTGAGAATAAACATCGTCAGGAATCCCAACACACATACAAAGCGTAATGTTTTACCGGCGAGTGCTTGTTCATCGCAGCGACAAGAGCTATTAACGAGCGTACTCGCTCAGCGATGCTCGCTTGGCGGGCAGAACACTCGCTGAGAGTCTCTTGGTACATACGCATACCAGCGAGTAATCGCTCGTTGCCGTAGCGTACTCTCTGCTCGCCTCGTTTTTAGTTGCTAGCTCTAATCTGTTTTCGTTAATCGTCGGTAGTGAATCAGGTTGCTCAATAAAATAAATCGGAGGTAAGAACGGTTTGCAATAAACATAAGTCTCAGTTTAGGATCCGGGCTCTTGGTCTATTTTGGTCGGAAATTCAATGACCACAGAATAGATTAATGCAGTGTATCAATTCGATACAATTTGCAATGACTCAAACTGACATTTATATCAAACAGGGTCATCTCTGACAACAGTTTATTTGTGAATTGGTTTATAGATCTCATTGGACATTAATTATTTGACATTTCAAATTTTACTGCAAGTTTTTGATTGTCATCGATGTTTTTTTGTATTGGCTGTCATAGAATCTTACATTACTATAATTTCGTATGATCGGTTCACCCAGACAAACCATGAAAACGGTTTTGTGGGGCAATGCCAAACTAGCAAACAAATTCTAATCTACACATAAATAAAAATATTATAAAAAACAATAATAATAGTGAAACAATTCTTTGAACTTGTTGCGAACATTGGATAGCATCACGCTTATCGTGAGTCTTCTGCATCTTTTTATTCTGTGGCAGAACTAAATATTAAATAGATTTACGTAAACAAGAGTTGCTGAATTTTCTATGTTAATCTTGTTCTGTGGTCTGAACTGAGTTAGGTGAAAGCGGCCATTCCTAGTATTCTACCCATTACGTTCCCTTTGAAGATTTTTCTACGAAGGATAAGATTCTAAAGTGGAAAATTCAGCTGTTCCCTACATTTATGTTCGCATAGCTCGTCAAAATTTAGGGAACAGCTGATATATTTTTCGCGATGTCAGGGTTGGTCCCATAGTGAAAATTGTTAATAATGATGAGTACAATGACCATGAGGATGCCCATGAATTAAATGTCACGCTGTTATATTTACTGTAAAATAAAGAAAGAAAGAAAGCAAAATACATTTATTTAACACAGACTAAAAGGCACACAATAGCAACACATACAGCAGAAAAAAAAGATAAAAAATAAAACAAATAAAAGGGAGTAAATGTTTGATTTGTGAGTGTTCAAAACACAAGATGCCACGAAATATTCTAGAAGATCAAAAATATTATTATCTTAAATTGTACTGAAATGAATTTGCGCACTGCAAATGTATAATATTATAAATGGGAAAGTGAGTTTGTTTATTTCTTACGCTTTCACGCTAAAACGGCTGATCGGATTTGGATAAAATTTGGCATATGGTTAGGTTATAGGATGGAGAACTTTCCCCAGGATTATGACATGCACGCACAGGTAAGGCATGTTTATTAATTGACGTAATGTGACACGGAATATTAGGCCTGCTATGTTTAATGTCAGTCATTCGATACTACCCCAAGTAGTGTTGAATATTTTAACAGAGCAAAGTGTTATTGGATTTTTCATCTGGAATTTCTCAGTAGCCCGGAGTCTGGATTTGTGCCCGGTTGGTGGCAATAGGCTCGCGCCTTGGAAAAGGGGATTTAAACATAACTGGCGATATCTTTCGTACACCTCTGTCTAACTAAAAGCTTTCTAAACCTTCCTACAAAATTGTACCTATATTTTTGTGTAGTTCCAGCAATCTAAAAAAAAAGGTCTATTCAGCTGAGTTTAGGGATTAAAAAATAGCAACGTAAGTTATTAGCGTTTCCGTCCAACTCAGCTAAAATACTTGTGCGTGGGATTTGGTTGGATTGGGAAAACATTAAGTAATATAAAAGAAAGAAAGAAAGAAAAATTGATTATTTTGCACATCAAAACGCAGACTTAAAAGCCTCGTATCCAACCAATAAAAGAGTTGTATAAAAAAAAAATTGGTTGATATCAATGCCAGGGACCAAAGACAATATTATGTTTAAAATTACCACAGACGTTATTACTCTTGCGACATTGGTAAATGACAACAAATAAAACAAAAACAAAATGCTGAATGCAGTGTACATTCAGCATTTTGTCTTTGTCTACTTATAATTTCGATATGACGTCGGCAAAAAAGTGTTTAGCAATGGATTTCTTTAAAGCTTAAATTTTATAGATATTTGGTTTTCTTTTTATTATCCTTTATTTCATTAAATACATATATTATATTTTACATTTTTAAATATTAGAATATAAAAACATTTAAAGATATAAAAAAAATCTTATTATTATTATTATTTTTAAATTGAATTTCTAATATCTTGGTTCACATGTGAAATAACCTGTCGCAACTATATTAGTTTTTGCATGTTCTAGGTGATGATGACCTGCAAATTCTTAGTTTTTATGTTTATTTGTGTTTTCTATATTATTATTTTTGGCAATATTTGGCAGTGTGTATACTTGTTCCACAGTAGTTTTATACCAGACAAGCTCTAGACGTGAAGACCTGTAATTGGCTGTCAGATTATCATTCTGTTAATTATCACCATTGTGTTTAGCTGTAGGTCTTCCATAGTCAATAAATAAATAAATATAATACACTAACAATCCATAAACTGATACACATAGTTTCATAATATGCATCATGGGAATTGCGATTTGCGTCACCATGGCGGCCATTTGCATAGCGGCAGGCATCGGCATGGCGTTGGTAACCGATACCATGCTTTTTCGATAAAAACGGTTTTGCCAATTGGTACAGCTTGATAGTGTTAAAGCTTTTGGGTATAATTTATTTAGCTATTGCTTATGTGGGTCTTTTTAGAAACTTTCGAAATATGTAGTCTTCCAGATCTTAAATAAGCAGAAGTAACTATTTCTATTTATTCAAATTATGTAACGGTTAACTCATTCCTCAAAAACAAATCAAAATTATTGCCAAAATAAACGAAAAGATAATAAAAAACCACTTTCTTACCAAAACTTAGAATTAAATATCAATAAAATCGCCATCGTTTATCACCGTGACAGCTGCTTTCCCTCTTTATGACGTATCAGCGCAAACCTATTTGTCGATAGGCCGATAGTAATGATTTATTGGCATTTTAAGCCCTTTCCTTCGAAGAAGAGAAGGAAATTTGTTGACAGCTGACGTCAGCGAAAGGGAAAAAAAGCGTCCTTCTCGCATTGTGCCGTTTAGTATGCGTCTGCAAAAAAATTGGGGTATGGTTAGATTATGTCAGCCATGTTGGTTATTACTGTTTTTATAATAGAGCAGGTACCCATCGAACACTTGGTCATTTGGCGTGAAGTTATGCATAAGGGAAGTATGGGTTATTCCTAAAGTATTTTACGAAACAACGGGCAAGAAACTCCACAACAATCAGTATAATACGTTGTATTCTATTCGAAGAAACGAATACTGAATTTTCAGTATCTGGCTGGTTGGACTATAATTTTTTTAAATGTAAAATAGACCGGAGTGTAGTTTTCTCAACTTCCGAGTTTTTCTCAGTTGGTTAAGAAAACTACCGAGCTGTTTTTTCGCAATGAAAATTTTTTATCTTTATTTTTTTATGTCATTGTTTTTTTTTGGACGGAGTCTGTTTTAATTGAAGCTATTTTATTTAACACTAGCTGCTGCCCGCGGCTTCGCCCGCGTGAGTGTCGGAAATTACCCCATACATCCCCATGGGTTTTAAGTATAAATATCGAGTTAATCGGACAGCGCGTTAAAATTCTTCCATACAAACACTGACACCCCCCAACCCCCCTTTGGGGGGTAATTTAGAAAAACAAAAAACTACAAACTTTATAATTTATTTAGATAACTATTCGTGCGAAGTTTCATGTTTATTACCTCAAGGAATAAGATTTTTGATACAAACTTTCATCCCTTAGTTTATCCCCTTAGGGGTTGAATTTCGAAAAATCCTGATATACGTTATTCTTAATTTTTGGGTTTAAGTATAAATATTGAGTTTCGAGTTAATCGGACAGCGCGTTAAAATTCTTCCATACAAACTTTGACACCCCCCAACCGTAGGATAGGATACTTTTCCGGGATAAAAAGTACCCAGTGTGGTGCCCAGGATATTAAAGAATAATTATACCAAGTTTCATCGTAATCGAACCGGTAGTTTTTGCGTGATGCCTGAACAAACAGACAGACAGACAGACAGACAGACAGACAGACAAAAAATTTTTTAATCAAATTTTTGGGTTCGGTGTCGGTCTAGTAACACCCCCTGCCATTTATTTTTTTGATATTTTCAATGTACAGAATTTTCACTTCTACAGATTTATTATAAGTATAGATTTATGTGGGAGTAAAAGATTTCGAAGTAAATATTATAATGTTTCTCGTGAAAGAGTCCATTGCGAAAGTAATGTGAAAAAAAAGGTGCAGGCCATGCTGTGTGGTAGTAGAACGAAGTGGGAGCATTTAAATTGTTTTCTGTCGCCCAGCAGCAAAATATTCGGTTTATAGAGATGTGTCTACACGCATGTGTGAACAATAGCTAATTAGGTAGGTCTTAAAAAACCTTGGATTTTATATGACCTTAATTTATACTAATACTAGCAGCGCCCCGCGGTTTCACCCGCATAAGTCTCAATCCCATGGGAATATCAGGATAAAAAGTATCCTATGTGTTAATCCAGATTATAAACTATGTCTGTGCCAAATTTCACTTCAATCCGTGTAGTCATTTTTGCGTGATAGAGTAACAAACATCCATCCATCATCACAAACTTTCGCATTTATAATATTAGTAGGATTAGTAGGATAATAAAACTGAAGAGTTTGTTTATTTGTTTGAACGCGCTAATCTCTGAAACTCCCAGTTGGAATTTGAAAAAAATATTTTTGCATTTGATAGTCCAGTTCTTGAGGAAGGTTACAGGCTATTTAACATCACGCTACGAAGACCCTTAGGGGCCGAGCAAGAAGAAAAAAAAGTCAGAAAGAATGGTAAGCGTAAACGAAGTAATAGCGATGGGGGCGTTTTATAAGAATGTGACTGGTATCTTAGTATATTGTGTTGCACGAGAACGAAATCGCGGGCAGAACCTAGTATTTATTAAAGTTTATCTAGGTGCCAGGAATCCTTGGGTGGTAGAACATAACGTCACACATTTTTATTCTTCAACGAGCTGCACTGGGACCACGTGGTGGATTACGGCCCACTCACTCTTACACAAGTGAGAACGATATAGGCTGATTATGTATTCCCAGCAGGGTAAGACAGAGGTTGTTATCGCACCTACATGGGTCGGTAGTAGTCATTTATTTTTATTACGTGGCAGTTTTGTTGAGAATTTCATTAGTAATTTTTCAGTAGTAGCCCCGGCGTCTGGACTTGTGCCCGGTTGATGGCAATAGGCTCGCCTCTTATTACATGGAACTTAAACATAACTGGTGAAATGTGGGTGTACTATAGGTACACCTCTGCCTAACCCTTCGGGGATTACACTCGATGGATCTTCGGGGATGGATCTTCGGGGATTCTGTTATGTTATGTAGGTGGCAGTCAGCTGTAATTCTTACAAAAATGTCTAGTAAATCTCGAGGAAAACCAGTGTCAATACTAAAGCTAGCAACCTATTCACACAAAGGCGTGTTTTATTTGCGCTCGTTGAACTAGATAAACTATAGGGGATAGTGACTGATAGGGACTCCGATTCACAGATGGGTCCCCAGTTTATAAAACCGATTTTTAGAGACATCTCCATTAGGATTAAAAAGATGTTATTAATACTGGTTGTGCAAGGAATATCCTTATGTGGGAAAAATAATTTAGAAAATGACTGATAAATTATTATGATAAGAAGATATTATGATAATTATGAAGACAAGCTTTCAAACAAACCGGTAGTGGTTCAAAAACTCAAATCATATTTTAACTTTATGCATCTAATAAAACTTATCCTGAGAAGATAAATGGTGCAGACGTAGTTGATCCATTGAATAATTAAACATTTCAACCTTTGTGCTCCTATTGTGTGACTGGACGACACAGACGGGATTGATTCCCGTTAAGTGTCCATCAACGTTTTATCAATTTGATTCTCAAAACGAACCAACCATTCTTTGTGTTTGTAGATGTGAGTGAATCAATGGTAATAGAGCCATTCAGCCGTAAGTACTTCATAATGCAGTTTGAAGTAGACGGTTGTAAAATTGTGGCACACCGAGAAGGATGCAGAAAAATCTACGTTGGCCAATAATTCAATTATTGGCCCAATAGGGAAGTAAAGAAGTTTATACCACAATATTGTCACAAAATTAATGCTTTTTGATTGCCCAATGCTCAGTTATGTAGCTCGTCTACTCCTGATTTTAATTACCGGTTACAATATTGTCTTCATACTATGTGGTCCCGTGATTAATTTGCTGCTAATTATACTGCAATACCGGCACTATACAGGTACGTTATTATTGCAATGAAAATTGACTTTGGAGACATTTAGATAATTTTGACGATGACAATTAATTCCTACCTGAACCGTTAGTGATGACATAGGACATAGCCCGAAAAATTGACAAACTTTTTGAAACAAATCGTCTTGAAGACCTGGGTTTGATTGACGACCTCTGTGTGACGCGTAGTTCGTTTATGGCGTTGTAGATGCTGCCATGGTTTCATCATTATTAATTACATGGCAAAACAAGTCATGCAATACAGTCGCTAACCACTAGACACATCGCACAATCTCGCTTGATCAAACAGCATCCAATTCCGAAGCGTTTACATTATAATGAGCACTTATCGTGGTTTGATCACTGATATTTCATTTTCCTGAGGAGACTTTGGGGTATTGTTTTTGTTTGAGAGGAAGATTGGTCACATTATACTTATATTGGTGAAATGGAGAGATAATTGGTGGGAGACAATGTAATTTAGATCGCAAAACACAAAACTTTAAAAAAAATAAACAATAGTGGGGACTGCAGACAGAAGTGAAAAATTGGAACATTGAAGTGCGCAAGACGTCATAGCATAACATTTATTTTAATCATTAGCATGCCCGTGACGCGAACCCATAAGATTTTTCGCCACCAAAAATCGCTTAAAGCGCCTGAAGAAGTTTTCACTTCAATCCTTTTCCCGTGGGGGTGACACGTGCCGCGTCATAGTACGTATTACTCTTGCTCCGTCTACGTTCATAACTCTGATTCACATTTCTTAATTTGACATGTAATACATTTTGGGTCCAATTTCATAATCTATTTTTTTTAATATATGTATAGGATCAAGCGAGGAGGAGGTGGAGGAGCTCGTGGCTAAGCAATAATAACCGCACGTATCGATCCATCAGGTTAAGCTGCGCTTGCCGGGGTTGGTTCGTGGATAGGTGACCATCTTTACATATCGAGACTCCTCAGTGCTTCGGAAAGCACGTTAAGCCGTTGGTCCCGGCTGTAATTCGTGGATCTTTGACAGTCGTTACGAGTCGTCAGAAGCCCGAAAGTCTGACGACCAGTCTTACCAAGGGGTATCGTCGTATTACCCAGTTACTGGGTTGTAGAGGTCAGATAGGCAGTCGCTCCATGTAAAATACTGGTATTCAGCTGCATCCGGATAGACTGGAAGCCGACCCCAACATGATTGGGAAAAAGGTTAGGCAGAATGGGATTTTTTTTAATATATGCCTGTACATATTTTTTATGTCAACCATTTCTCTCAAAATATTTCTTTACAAATGCCACTTCACCAATTAAGTAAAAATGCTACTGAGTATCAAAAATCGCAGAAAATAATAACAATATTTAAGCTTTAAATAAAATATAGAGATTTGTTTTTGGTGTAACGCGAAATAATTGTAAGCTTAACCCAAGCCGATGTAATGAAACAAATGTTTTAACAGTTATGCTCAAGGAAATATCTAAATGAGAAACAATCAAGAAAATTGAGAGATTTTTCCTTATGAATTTTATTTATGTTTCCTGTTCCTTCAGGTACCTATACATTTGTGTATTATGGTAATAATAACACTTATAATCTAAATTATTGCTCGGGAGTATATAAGATAGAGGAATGCTTGGGTGGTCTAGTAGCGGGAAGCGTGAATCCTGAGGTTTGATCACCGGGTTTTTTAAAATCTCCAACGGTTAAGTTCTTGGCCTTCATCTTACCTGATGGTAAGTGATGATCAGGCCGAGGGTCATCCGGAATCCTCAACCACAGAGGAACTGGCTATCCCACCGCAAACTGCCAAAACACAACAATGCTGTTAACATTGTTGTTATGGCGACAGACTTTAGTTAAGATGGTGGAAGGCTAGCCAGGCAAACTTAAAACAAGCTCTACCACCAACCAAACTAAGGAGATTTTTTTTCCCCCGCTGGGAGTCGAACCCGGGATCTCTGGGTCTGAGACAGGTGGTCTTACCCCTAGATCACAGAGGCGGTTAAGTGTGATCGAGAAAAAGAGACTGAATTTACATACATACATACTTCTTCTTTACCTGTTAATGGCACAGACCAGGGAAGCATGGAGCAAACGGAAGGAGGCCTATATTCTCAGTAGTCGCTGGAACAGTGCTGCCAATGGTGATAATAATGATGAATGGCAATAGGCCTGTGGCGGCATCTACATCGCCACATGCGAACTACGCATCAAAGACCAGACGTCACAAATCCTGCATCGCACTATTTAAGTTTACCAAGCAATAAACATATATAAGACTATCCGACATTAATCCTTGGGCAATTGCCCGCCAGACAAAACACCCGTCTGGTCGGAGGATCCTCCCTTTTCTTAGAGGATGAGTGATATTATACCCTGTTCCTCATACTCTTAAAGGCCGTCTATTACCTGACATTATTAACATAATTATATACCTGGCGAAACATGGTTGTACACGTACACTGTACCGGTGGTGTACAGCGTGGTAGTATGCACCTCTGTCTGCTCCTTTGGGGCATACAGGCGTAATGTTATTTGAAATATCGGTCTTTTTTTGCGTGTGCTCTGTTTCAGAGTTTTTATGCCACCCATGGGCCTCTGATTTAGCTTTACATGCCGTCGAGAAATATCTCTCAGACCACAATGTTTTCCTTCGATATTTTGAAATATCGGTTCTTTATTATAGTTCAATTCAAACTTAATGGCGGCTCGGAACATGAGGCGAGTCGCTGCGCAGTAACAATTTCAAGTGTCAGCGGGTGTGAGGGGTGGGGTACTGCGCAGGGAGTAGCTAACATCCGAGCCGCCATTAAGAGGGTGCATCCTAAAAGTTGGCAACGTCGTAAATAGCTGTCAAATATTTACCTGTTTCGATTAATTTGGAAATAATACTGTATGGAAATAAGAAATGTGGCTAACCAATTGACTAGAATATTAATAATGAATTGCAATTAAGTATAACATTGAATTTGATGTTGTACCCGTTTTAGGTGAAAAAAAGGCATTTGGAAAGTTACCAAATACTTTTTTTACACCTAAAACTAACTATTCGGTGTTACGATATTAATTATTGCATTTCATAATCAATATTCTAGTTCGCTAGTTAGCCACATTTTTTATTTCCATACAGAAATATTATCAAATTAATCAAAACAGCGAAATATTTGACATCTATTTGCGACGTTGTGCCAACTTTCAGAATAAACCCTCTTAAGTTTGAATCGAACTGTACTTGTCAACCAGCCTGTTAATATACAAAATTAGAATTCACATACAGAAATAAAGCACTCTCTGGCATTATCGCAAATAGCTGACATTTCAGGATATGTGAGCTATTTGTACTGTAATGTAGGTACGGTCAACAGATGAACAATTTTAATTTGAAAGCAAAAGCGTGTAGGTGTTTCCCAGAAACTGGGACGTGTCGGCAACAAACAACAATATTAGGGATATATTTGGACAACTAATTGAAATATATTGAAAACTATTTATATACTAAGTTAAATAATTATTATGTTCCTTGCTGAACAGCTCAGAAATAGAAATCATTTAGTTTTTTATAATGTAGGTTTACAGATAAGATGGAAGTTTTATAAATAGTCAGGATATCTAAATTTTTACCTTAAGGTATGTACAATTGAAAATAGTAGAATAATAAATAATAGAATTGAATTAATATTATTATGTACCTACGTATTGTTTATTTCATGATATTTTTTGTAAGCATGTGGCCCGGTTAGCCGGTGACCACAGTCTATGGAAATCTGAAATACTATAGGCATTGCAAATCCGTTGCCAATCGGGAAACAAACCTGAAATGTTTCATAGACCTTATCAATATTTAATTTCTGTTTAAAGACTGCTAAAGAACATTAAAAAAATATCATATTGTTGTAAAACTTAATCAATCAGGTTTAATGGGAAATATTTTCTTATAATTTTATCAGCAAACTCATTATTGCAACGCTAATAATGAAAGAAAATTGTGAAGGAAAACATCGTGAGGAAATCTGAAACCTACCTAGGTGGATAATAAAGCCTGAAATCGCCAACAAGCAATGTGCATACGCGGTGATCTATGCGCGTACCTTTTTCTATATGAGAAGATAATTTTGTCCTGTTGTGGGACAATAATAGGCTACGTAGTCATATATTATTTCATTTACAGCATCGTTGTTTTATTTTTAGCTCCATAAATTTGAAAAAAAAATCTGCTCAACAACGTAGATAACGCAATGAATGTTGTTGAATTGTCAAAATGAAACAGTAAACTTACTCTTTTACGAAAATATTTTAAGCAATTACACAGCAGTTTGATGGTTTGTACCCTGTACCACACCTTTTCGATACACTTCGTATATAACATAAACGTCAAGCTGAAATTCAGGGTTGAATGCTTTACATAGCAAATAACGGAATCCCACCGAAGCATTTTTAAATATTATTAAAGTTTCCGTGCGTTTCAAGGACATCATGCATTCAATTGAAATACTTTACCGGTAGTCATAAATGTGCCATTATTTCCAGAACGGGAATGTGAAGGACTGTTATAGATTTTGTATAAATTTTTGCATACATTAAAAGCTGGTACAGTCTTATAATAATTAGGTATTCAGTAGCCTGTTTTGTAAAGTGCATATTCGTATTATTTGCAGAATAAGCAAGCTGAAGTGGCACTGGGCCGGTCTTATTAGCCGTAGAACTGACGACCGTTGGGAAGACGTGTTCTTGAGCCGTGTTCTTGAGCACCTAGCCTGAGGGCGTCCTACCTTACGTTTAACGTTTCACTCATGCGGCACATGTCTCACAATGTCCTACTAGCTACTATGGATATTTTACAACAGTTTAACTAAGATAGTACATACATTCCATGAATTTAAAGAAATTACATCGCCTACTTACCTACCTATTATATCAACCGTTAAATGTCTTAAAAATCTCTTACAGCTTTTTTACCTACAACAATAAAAGCTTTGGAATTTAACTTGAAAACACAATTTGTAAAACCGTTTACATAAATTATAATTTCATGCTTTAATCTTTTACGACTTGACAAAATATCGAAATTTATTTATTATAATGTAGTATATTATTAAAATAATATACATAATTATTAATCTTCCGGAATAAATTATCTAAATGATGATGAAAACCGCATCAAAATACATTGCGTAGTTTAGAAGAACAACGCGGTCATACACACGAAAAGCAACTTTAGTTTATAATATACAAAGCAGATTTTTGTTCGTACTTAATAATATAAAATATACCCTCCCTTTAGTCAGGTAAGAATACCTATACAAGTATTTATGAGGACTTGGATTTTCGCTGCTTTGGACCACGTCCGTAAGCTGCGTAAATCGAAGCCCAACTGACGCACGGCGACCAGACGGACGGCCCCACCTCGGGATCCCCTCCACAGTAGGCTATGTGTAGGTAGATATAGCCACAACATAGATAGGTACAGAAGGTTTACTCAATTCAACGAGAAAACTCACGCCCACAGAGAAATGCGTCTACTTACCGAGTCTTTCGTATGAGGTCTCCGTCCGTATGCGTCTATGTTTGTGCCTTGTCGCTTTTTGTGTCGAGCTGGCTTTCTGCAATTGCAACGTATGTTTGAGACAGTACATTCCGTTCGCTGTTAATTTGCGTTTGATTTTGCATTAGTGATCTTTATTCCCGTAGCAATAAGGTTGTTGTTATGGTTAATATCACATCGAAGAGCGTAAATATTATTCATCGAGCTTTAGAAAGAGACTTCCAATGAGTGACAGAGACGGTGCACCCTCAGGGGTTTATTCGTAAACGACGATTAAAGTTAAGATACGTTTAAACGTCAAAAATGTATGGTTAAATAGTCACTTATCATTAATTAACTTTTTAAGCAACGTTTATGAATAAAGGGGCCTAAGTCTAATAGGTAGGTACCATAAAGCTCTTGTGTTTATTGGTTTTACTACAGCCTTGCACAGAATATCCCCCGGAAAAGTGCAGCTAACATTTTTAGTCAGATGCCCGTGACGTCACATCCGCTTTTTGCTAGAGGCTTTTAGTAGCACTAAACTTTTTCAATATTGATGGTGAAAAATGAAGATTTTTAAAAGCCGGGTCTTTTGTAACTGTTTTTGTAGCACTTTTGGATATTGTTTGCACTAAACGAATGAAGTACCTATCGCCAGTGAAGTTCTAACATTAAGTCATTTTATGAGTGTTTTGAGATTTGAATGTCATTGGATTAATGCTTAATGGCGATAGGACCAATCAAAACACGATAACCTGAAAAATACGAACGCGTTATTTAAAAAATAGTTACACTGCGTATCTCAGTTGCTAGCTACATTTATTTCATACTGTTTTTTCACTCTCCTGTAAAGCAGCCATTTTTGACTTCCATACTGTTAGAACTTCACTGACGCTATGTATGTATGCAGTAGGCACATGTATATTAAGAAACGCAATGGAATTGAATACTACCCAAAATACCATATCGATAAGGTACGATTCAGAATGAAATGATGTGATGGCTCAAATGTCACCGGACCTTCTTCTAGAGCAGGAATGCGTTTTTAAAACGAATTGGATCTTTTTGGGGTCCGGGAAAAAATACGTAACCACCAGTCTCTCATAAAGGTGGTATACAGCTTAGACATTTTTTGTTGCACAATAACTTTAAGTCAGCAGTCTTTAAGTCAGTCAAGAGAGAATAAATGATAAATTATTATTATTTCGTTTATTTATTTTGTATACTTATTTTATACATTTTTAAATATTTCTTAAAAGGTATATAAAAAAAAAAAACATTTAAAAATATAAAAAATAGTGTTCCGCCGGTGTCGGGAGCAGGGTCCAAGCTACCGGTGGTTAGGGCTGCAGAGACAGGAATTATTATTATTATACTTTTAAACAAAGTCGAAAGTGAGCTAATAAATAATTTCATTTACTTCACTCTCTTAAACTACGCCTATATTTGATCCCAGTATCTACCGCTTGCAGTACTTTTAAGCTAGGAGCTCTTATTGTACCTATTTTAATCACTAAACAACATTGGTCTACAATCTAATTCTATTATTCTACATATTATACTATTTAAACCAATTGCTTTAACCAACCGTTGGAAAGATATATAAACGCAATTAATTCCGAAGTTACTTTATGTTCCCCCAACAATTACTTAAACCGTCTTCCAGACATTGTTGACAAGACTTTACGAGGTATGAAATAGATTGAGTCTTGTTTACGACTACCTATTATATAGTATGTGGGGAGTTACTATTGTTATAGCATGTTTTGACTCTACGTTCATAAATATGAGAATGATGCTCTTTGAAGATTAATGAAGACTACAGTTTTATTGCAATTCATGACATTTACGCAAAATATACAGTAAGAAGTACAGTGGAACAAGTTATTTGGTGTGCAGGTAAAAATATCTTCATCTTTCCACTACACTGCCAGAATTCATTTTTACCCGACTACGGCGAAGCAAAAAG
Organism: Eupsilia transversa; assembly: GCA_914767815.1. Lineage (NCBI taxonomy): Eukaryota > Metazoa > Arthropoda > Insecta > Lepidoptera > Noctuidae > Eupsilia > Eupsilia transversa. The sequence goes on from OU611880.1 coordinate 722,012, forward strand.
GAGGGTTATGATTTTGACCGGTATGTATGTATGTATATATGTATGTATGTATGTATGTATGTTCATTTGTTCCCTCATAACTTCTAATCTACTCAACATAATTTGACAAATGGGGTATCATTGGAAGCGTCTCGGTCGTCCGATGGTTATAGGCTATGTGACGTCACATTAACTTGAATATGGCGCCCTCTAGAGGACAAAAAGTCACGAACTAAAAAAAAAAGATTTTTTAATGGTGTCATGTTGGGTATCAAATGAAAGGGCTTAATTAGCACATTTCAAAAATATATATATTATAACCCCAAAATAATTTAAATAAAAATAAAAGTAATAAAAACTAAAACCCAACTACGGCAAAAGTCAACTTAAAAGGTATAAACAAGTCATCACAGGCAGACTAATTTAAAATCCGGAGTCACACGTAATCTATTCGACTTATCCCCTAGCACGTGTGACTCCGGATTTTTAATTAGTCTACCCATGATGACTTGTTTATACCTTTTAAGTTGACTTTTGCCGTAGTTGGGTTTTAGTTTTTATTATTATTGTATAAGTAACTTTTAAGCTTGTAGACTACTTAAATAAGAAAACATGAAGTAATACTGAATAGCTATTTATTTCAAGAGGATTGTGTTCACCTTTACGTGCCTATAACAAAACTGTTTTATTTTTAAAACAAGCGTCGCCATTACAATTTATTTTGAAACTGATTCTGAATTCGCGTGAGTGATGCAAGCAACCAGAATATTTTTTCTACCATGCATGCTGCATGATGTAAGTTTTACTTTTGCAGACAACCTTTACAGTACCTACTGCCTGTCTAGTAGTCGCATAATCCTCGGTTCCTATAAACAAAAACGAATCGTTATGCATAACAATGGTAACTTTTTTTATTGCCAAATTGAGCATATAAATAGTCGTAAACTAATTTTACCTGTGATGGCTACTTCCTTAAGGGAGGGTCTACTATGCAAAGCTAAGAGGTTTTTGTTTCATTATTGGTCAAGATACAAGAGTCTTAATGTTAACTAATAACGGTTCATAAATTATAGGAATCGGCCGTAAGGCGACTAATGAGCGAGGGGTCTTGGGTTCTACCCCTCGGTCGGGCAAAGAAAGAGTAATTGGGTTTTACCATTACAAGATTCTCAGTAAAAGAATGAGGTCCAGCCTGTAACTCTCAGGTATCAGGACCATAAGGCAAAAACTCTTTTTATACAAAAAATAATTCAGCATTGATAAAACCTTGGCAGCAAAATAACTGTAACCTATGAATCATTTCATCATTTTATTATTAATCGGGGCCAATCTTTTAACGATAGGTACTTTAAACCACCACACCATCTTCCAATACACCAAAAACCGTTCATCCTGTTGAAATAATCCCTTTATCCTCATTCTATCAGTATCTAATCTTCTCATGCTTCAGAGAACAGAATCAAAGATACAAGTCCAGGAAACTTTTCCTCTTGCAGAGAACAAAGTTATCTCATTAATTACATATAACCAAAGAGCACAGAGTCGCTTCGGTGGCCGCTGCTAGAGGCGGCATTGTCAATAGTTTCCGTATTAACCAAGCGTGTCACTGTTCACTCACACTACGACAGAAATGACGTAAGGAAACTGACGGTTTTGGAGGCGGTTGTGCTCTCAACGCACTCCCGGCGACATGAATTTTATTAGTCTCTAGACGCGGCCATTCCGTGCTCTGTAATATTTTGAACTATAATGTTTTGAAAAAATAGGTTTTGACTATTTATTAACTAGGATTTTTTTTATTTTTTATTTATTTGGTTTCTTCAGTATTTTAGTATTTTTAAATTACATTTTAATTGAAATTTGTATAACTTCGCTGCAAAACATAACGCTCAAATATGTTAACCTAACATCATTATGTAAATACCAATGTAACAAATAAAAATTCTGATTCTGACTAAACTTTATTGTATCTACACGAAGATAAAAAGGAGACAACTTTTATAGAGAATTCATATCATGGCTGGATGTAGATAAAGTCTTGTATGCAACTGTATATAATTAGGTATTTTACAACAGTTGCATAAATAACTATTATAGTATAGTTCCTCAACTCAACTTGTCTGCCGCTTGATATAGGCTTCTCCCAAGTCCAATTGTAGATATTATCAGCAATGTGTTAATTTTAAGTTGTAAAGTTTGTTAAAAAGTTAAGGTAGGTATCTACATAGTAATTATTTCTTATCAACAAATCTTTTATAAAACTCTTAAGAATACACAATGGTCAATTATTTAAGAGTAGGTCCAGCACAACAGTAATTGCAGTTACGGTTACAGCTACGTTAACAAATATAAAATATTAATGGCCAATTGTTAACACAAATAATTTTTAAATATGTTTCTCTTTTTTTGAAATATGGTTATTAATTTCTTGATATTTAATTTGCCTAAATGCCAAAACTTCGAAAATTTGAGATTATTATCAATAATTTATTAATTTTTATATTGATCTTGAAATAATTATTACGACGTCTTTCTTGACGTTAATAAAAATAAAATAAAAGTAATAAAAACTAAAACCCAACTACGGCATAAAAATCAACTAAAATGTTATAAACAAGACATCACAGACAGGCAAATTAAAAATCCGGATTCACACGAGTTAGGGGATGAATCGAATAGATTACGTGTGCCGTGGTTGGGTTTTAGTTTTTATTACTTTTATTTTTATCTAAATTATTTTAGGGTTATATTATATATATTTTTGAATCTGCTAATTAAGCCCTTTTATTTGATACCCAACATGGTACCATTAAAAAAAACATTTTTTTTGTTCAGGACTTTTTGTCCTCTTGAGGGCGCCATTATTCAATTTAATGTGACGTCACATGGCCTATAACCAGCGGACGACCAAGACGCTTTCAACGATATCCCATTTATGACATTATGAGGAGCAGTTTAGAAGTTATGATGGAACAGATGAACATAAATACCGGTCAAAATCATAACCCTCCTTTTTGCTTCACCGTAGTCGGGTAAAAACTAAATTTGATTAATTGGTATATTTTTTATTGTCCTAGGATATTTTATACTAAGCCTTCACCATAAAGTAGCTTCTTATTAAATTCTGCAATACGCCTAAAACCACGGGAATGCGTAGTATTACAGTTATGTACTTGATATTAATGAACAGAGCTAATCTATGAATGTTATAAGAACAAGTCGGTATCGGTGCGGGCGAAGAAAGTGCGTCTATCTGAATCATACAAACGCGTTATCGAGAAAGTAAGTAGAAATTAATAAATAATATAGAAGTTTTACATGTTAATTATTTAAATTAATAGAATGATGATGACGATGTTGGAACCTTGCTTTTGGTAAGATTATTGGGCAATAGGAAAAAGTTAAAATGTCTACATGTATCTTTAATTACTTTGCGTTAGTTATCACGAACTAAATTTATTAATTCAAGCAATTAATATAATAGAATGTTCATGAGTCACGAAATCATAAATTCGTTCTTAAGGTAACTCCTGCTTATTTTCAGCTGAAGCAACAATCATGATAATAAGTGCAAAAAAATGGATCGTAACCAAACATTTTGAAGAATTCCCGAAGAATAGCGACTTCGTAGTCATGCAGTACCAACTGCCTGAGCTACCTGATAAACATGTCCTCGTCAAGGTGGAGTGGATCGCTTTGGATCCCTATGTTTTTGCATACCATTCCAAAAAACAATTAGTTTACGACCAATTTGGTTACCAGATCGGGAAAGTTCTAGAGTCGACAGACAAAAACTACCCTGTCGGCACTCGCGTAGTATCCCACCAAGGCTGGTCTGACTACTGCGTCATTAATACCAACCCAAATGTTAAGAACCTCGATTTTACCGCCGTCGACTTCGGTGTCTATAAACTACCAGATTTGAAAGGTCTACCTATGTCTCTGGGTATTGGCGCTGTTGGCATGCCGGGTGCTACTGCCTACTTTGGACTCCTTAAAATCTGCAAGCCTGAAAAAGGCAATATCGTGGTAGTCACGACAGCTGCTGGGGCCGTCGGGTCCATCGCTGGGCAGATAGCGAAGATCAAAGGTTGTAAGGTGATAGGATTTACGAGCAGCGATAGCCAGGTAAAGTGGTTGAAGCAAGAACTTGGCTTCGATAACGCCTTTAACTATAAAACTGAAGATGTAGTTGCGGCCTTATTGGAAGCTGCTCCAGATGGGATCGACTGCTTTTTTGATGATGTTGGTGGAGAGCTAAGCTATCCCATCTTCAGACATATGAAGTATTACGGGAGAGTAGCTCTTTGTGGGTCTGTTAGTGTTCGTGATGAAAAACCTTCCGAGGAGTTCGAACGGCAGTTTATACAGCCGAACATCATGGTGAGGCAACTCAAAGTTGAAGGGTTTCTAGCTTTCCGATGGATGGAGAATTGGCCTGAGGCATTCGCCGAGCTGACCGGATGGATTAGGAGTGGCAAGTTGAAGGCCACGGAACATGTTACTAAAGGTATGGATAATATTGTGCCTGCCTGGGTCGCCATGCTTAAAGGTGAAAATCACGGGATGTCGGTGGTGAAGCTCTCGTAAATCAAGAGTTATGTACTTACTTAATAAATTAACGGTGTGTAATGATGGTATGTGAAGTTTTATTTTTACGTCCAATGAAATTGATAAAGAATTTATGAACAGTTCTTTCTTTCTAGAAATTATAATCATTTTATCGAGTTTCATATACCAAGGTTAGGAATCCGTATTAGGTATAGTCTCAAATTTAATCAGTCAAATGAACTGTAAAAAGATACTAGTTTATATTCGAATTCAAATACAATTCTTTTCTGAAATCATCAACACGATGATAATTATGACAATGAAGGAAGATAGGCAATGGAGCGTAAATATCTGAAAAACACAGGAGCGAAGTGTAGGTGATGAAGTTCGTCAGAGCACAGCCTACTCTTACTTGGTTCCTATCAAAGACCATCCAAATCTCCATGTCTTGAAAAATACTATTGTGAAAAAGGTAATCTTTGATGCATTTAAAAACGCCATTGGTGTAGAAGGGTACACTTACGATAAAAGGTACATTATTATAAAATCTAGTAAGGAAGTGATAGTGTCAGCTGGTGTAGTCAATTCCCCTAAACTTCTGATGCTGTCTGGTGTCGGACCAAGAAACCATTTGTACAGCCACAAAATCGCCACGATCTCTGATCTGCCAGTTGGAAAGAATCTTCAAGATCATTTGGTGTTCAACATGACAAAACTGGTTTATCCTTATAGACCTTGGAATCCGAATAAGTATCCAGCCGCTGTTTTAATTGGCTTCGTATCTTTGAATGAGTCTAACCCATACCCTAATTATAACACAATCAATTTTGTGACATACCCAGAATATCTCATGAACTACTGCACTTTCACCTACGGTTTAACTGATTCAATTTGTAATACTATGATATCAACAAACAAACAATTATACAAATCTAGAGGAAAAATTATTTTGAAGAGTAACAACTTCATGGATGAACCTTACATTTGCACCAACTTTATCATCAATTTTATCTCAATGTTCCAAACAAAACATTTCGATTTATGCAACCCTTACGTGTACCTCATAGTTCTACTAATTATAGGCAGAACAGTTACATTGTGCGTGCTAGCAAAAATTTTAATAAAATAAGTAAACAACACGATTTGGATTTCTTTTCAACTAGTGTGACCTCAGCTTAAGGTGCTTAAGCCTCAATTTTTTTAAATAGCTGCAGTGTTTTTTATGTATTGTTATTTTTTTCTCTTTTTCAATTGCAGACATAAGTGGTTATTTAAATAGTTTTAACTATCTTTATTAGATAGTAATGTGTTACTGCTTGTTTGTTCACACCAAAAATTCTATTATAAGTGTAAAAGCGAAGACTTGTATTGGCTTTCTGTCGACTATTGTGTTCTTTTTTTATTGTTTTTTTTTTAGCTGTAAGTCTTCCATGTTGTAATAAATAAATAAATAAATAAACTATTATGCTGAGAAAGAAGACTTGGAAGATACTGCTAGAATTTTAGAAGATTTTGTAAAGATTTTAGACACAGATATGTTTAAAGAAATCGGTGGAGTATTCCAAGATCCGAAGTTAATGACCTGTCAAGGTTAAGAGCAGTTTAGCGGGGAGTATTGGAAATGTTACATCCAGTGTATGACGACCTCTGAGCATCATTACAGCAGTACCTGTGCCATGGGGTCTGTTCTGGATGCCCGGTTGAGGGTCTATGGGGTGAGAAAGCTGAGGGTCGCTGATGCCAGTGTTATGTCGTACCCAACGGCTGGAGGGACGTTGGGAGCTGCTATCATGATTGGTGAAAAGGTTTCGGATATGATCAAGGAAGATAACAGAGTTTTTAGACCCTTTTTGAGATATGTATGAGCATTACTGATTAATTAAGTCAAGTAATACACTGAATTTACATTTATTCTTTTGAAAATTACGCTTTATCATTTTAGTCATACGCTTCAGTTATATGTCAATTGAAAGGAAATGATGTTTATTTCTGTAAGTATATTTATTTTTTAAGCAGAGGTTTATTCATAGTATACATTTCGCCAGATATGTTTAAGTCCCATGTAATAGGGGGCGAGCCTATTGCCATCAACCGGGTACAAATCCAGACTCCGGGCTACTACTGAGGTTTTCCTAATGGAAAAACCCAATATCCCTTTGCCCGATCTGGGAATCGAACCCAGGACCTCACTCTCAGCAGTAGCGCTTGCGACCACTAGAACAACGAAGCAGTCAGCAATTTCACAGCCGTAAAATCACTGTAAACTATCGACAAAGTCTCTCAACTGAATAAAGTGAGAAATTGTAAGCTGAGTTTTTTTGTTTGCCCTCAAGGGAATTGGCAACTTTGCTCAAACTAGGTATTTCGCGTCACGTAAGCGTATTCTAACTTTTAAGTGCCGGCTTAAAAAGTCGCAAGTAATTTAATTGTTCCATGAGAAGGGGTTTTTTTATGTCCACTTTACGACGAAGATGGAATAAATGGAATTTAATTGAAATTGCGTGTCGATTGTGCAGTTTGAGAATATTATTTTTTATTTGGGTAAAACCCGCATTTGACAAACGTGGTGGGTTTATTCGTCTAAACCCCTTTCCAAAATGATAGACACAAATAAGGCTAATCCCCCAGTGTCCAGCAGCTCCATTCAGTGCACGGCTATTGGCAGTACGCAGGTGCACCCTGGGGCTGGGGATCATAATCTCCGGGTGAGGGTCCACTGCCATGCAACATATGCAAGTAAAAAGGACACTGATTATCTTAATATTTTACCTTTGAATGTTCGTACTTTACTTTACTGAAGAATGACTAGTAGAGTTGGACACACAAATTCTCACACACACACACACACACAAACACACACAAACACACACACACAAAATCACACACACACATCAAATTCAGCACATCAAATTGTTGATCTAGCAGAGGTGCGGGCGAGAAGGAGAAAATATATGGAAATCTAAAATATTATACCATTATGAAGCTTCCTAGTTTCAAAACGATGGTAATACGACATAGTCGAATTCGTTGCCTATTCAGACAAAATTGCTTTACTAAAATGTCCAAGTGTATGCTCCAACATCCTCACATAGCAATGATGACATTGAGGAATTCTACGATTTGCTGAACAAAGCCTGTGAGGAACGGTCAGGTTGTACAAGAACAGATTGGTCGGAATTGCGAGCGACATTTTCGGTCAGAATTGCGGCTTGTTGTGAGAACTCTGATGTCGTTTTCAGAGTACTCACAACAAACCCATTTGATATGTCACACGGTACAGTTTACAAAAATAAGGGTTCCGTTTTTCCATTCTGACGTGCGGAACCCTAAAAAGGAAACAAAACAAGTCGAAAATTAAATAGCGATATGAGAGACAAAGCCATCATTACTACCTATTACTAACTCCGAAATCTTCAAAAATCGAGGAACGTGACTCTAAGGTCTAATTAATGGCACCAATGAAACTGAACGCTATGCACTTCTAAACCGCGTTTAAGAGCTGTCAGTCTCAATATTCCACAACAATGATGATTCTGACAGCTCTTGAACGAGGTTTATATGCGTTAATCACGTTCAGTTTGCAGCTCTCTTCTCCTTTGGTGCAGAACAAAAATATACGAACACAAAACTGTCAGTACGTGTCTAAAATGCGATTTCTCAAACTATTGCTGTAACAATTCACTATCAACATGCTATCAACTCACTCCCGTATCCGCACTGTCATTAGTCAGTGTTAAAACCCTGTCTGCACTGCAGATACTAAATGAAGAGTGAAACTGTGTGCAGATTTTCAGTTTCTCATGTAAATGTAAGTAATGGATCAGAAAATGTCCCTGTGGATGCCAATGTTTAGTGCCTTGGTTATTTAAAACCTGAATTTCTAATTGTCAATCACAATAAAAATATTGTTCATTTGACAATTGAGGTTAATTTTATGACCAGTCTTCGTCGATGATATTTCAATGACAATTTACATAATAATATTATTCAAACAATAATTGTTATGTATAACATAACAATGTTTATATTTATATAATTATATACCTATATATTTATTGTTTTATTGTTGCGATATAAAGTTGGAACCTTTAGAAATACAGATGAATGTGTTACATCACAGACATACATACACTCACGCCTTCTTCCCATGTGTGTAGGCAGAAACTACAGAACTCTGATGACTCTGACTTGAATATGTTAAAATTCCCTTTAATAAGCGTAACCTGAATAGGGTTTGTTTACGCTTTCATCAGATATTTTTGGAACAGACTATATAATACATCCTATACAACAATTTCAGATTTTTCTTATGAGAATAAGCAGAAATCACAGAACGCCAAACATTCTGCTTTTGCTAAGTTTGTTTAGTTCCTTTTGTTTGATATTATATTATCTGTGGTTTTGATTAATTCGCCTGGTCAACTTTAGTCATAAAATCTACATTCTCTCAGAGACTAAATAAGGAAATTCTATATCCAAACCATTTTCAAAACAACCTATGAATTGTGATTAACATCTTAACATATTGTCCATATTTCATTCAATGTTGAGTCGTGAACAAGACGAAGCGGAAACGTATTGTGAGGAAGATACTCCACAAATTTATTTTACTCCCCTTTCCTTATCCATTGTGTAAGCTGGCTTTGAAAAGTAATAAATGATGTTTTTATTTTTGCATAGGTTTAAGAAACTCGGGAATAAGACGCTTAGCGTAAAATAATTTTAGAAATAGGTATGAGCTTTTACGCAAGGACCTTATTTAAAAATTAGCTGTAGTGAAACATTTTTTTTTCTATTTTTTTCACTTTAATTGTACTGGTATATTCACTCAATTTATAATATGTAATCTACTACACAAAAAGTGCTTTGTTCTAAGAACATGTAACCAAGGCTGAAAACACAGATTCCCAAAATTATAAATCGTAATACGATATTTCAGTAATCATTTTGGACTGATACTATCTCACGCTTATTTTCAAATGAACCTTTTGAGAGACGTGACGGATAAAGTACAACAGATGCCACTGTCAGAAAAGTCTCCAAATTACCGCATTTTCCAGTCTTGTTCCAAAAGAGATTGACCAGACCTGGCACCGCTATTTGTTCTGCGGTGACTTAAGTGTTGATAAATCTTGTTTTAAAAAATAAATAAATTAACCTTTATTTAAATAACCTTAAACTTAAATTCTCCGCATAAAAAACATTATAAAAGTAGGCCCATAATGGGCCTACTACACGCGCAAGCTTCACCACAGTTTTACCTGCGCAGGCCGGCTTGTACACGGAACACCGCGCGTGTGGTTGATAAAACTGTATCACGCACCAACCCCACGGTACGGCTTGCGCACTTTTCGACTTGCTTGAGATTTTACCTGCGCAAGTCTGGCCTGCGCGTACTTGCCTGTGCGTGTGGTTGGGCGTTCAGTGTCCAAGCCGCAGTCTAGCTTAGTCGTCCTTCGGTGATTATGTGGTCTTCCATCACTCAAATATGGCCGTTTGCGTAAAATTAAAAAATAAATCGAAGGATTATTCAACCGAAATAAAAAGAACATTTAATAAACATTTAACATTTACTCCTTTAATTAAGCTTCAGTCAATATTCAGCTATCCGAGCTATGGTTGAACTGAATTAAGTTAAAATCAAATTCTACAACTAAATACCCACGGTTTATTATACCTATTACTCGCTATACTTATCCTTTCTTTTTTACATGGAACTATTCCTGTCCCTTCCTACTTATTTTTCAATTATTCTTGAATTCTTCTTAGGTCAACCTTGAAGCTACGAAGGAAAGATAAGAAAAAAATATATATTAGAAGTTCAAACAGAAAATAATTTAAAAAAGTTATTGCTTCCTCAAAATCTGGTGCTGGCACGGAAGACATATATGAACATACAAGAGATTCTTTTTTGAGTCTTTTTTTTCACTTGCAAACACTTGTAAAATAGTAGCAGAAGAAACAGTTCTTCATTGGGAAACATTGTTTCCACGCCGACGATTTTGACAAGAATGTGGCTTGCGCGTACTTAACTGTGCCGTATGGTAGCGCCGTCCGTGTACAGTTTTTTCCAGGTGAAGCTTGCGCGTGTGGCACTAGCATGTACGGGCATTAGTTTTTATTTCGATTTCCTATTTAACCAATACATAGTTTTTTTTTCACGCAAGTAATGTCACATCTCATTCAAGCATTCAAAGAAAATAAAAAATTAATTTACGCATCTAATTATTGTAATTATAGTTAAATAAATTAGTAACAACAGGTTAATAATAATTATTACATTGTAATAATCTGTTAAGGTGTTAAAAGTAGGTACTGCAAAACTTTTGGTTGTGCGAAAGGCAGAATGTTTTAGATACCTTTGCCAGTTTCATTCATCATTATAAACAAAGAGTTTACTTTGAATTTTATGCAATAAAGTTAAGAAAAAAATACACTAGTACACAGAGTGTTACGCAATTATCCCACTGTTCTCATTCATAATCTTTAAGTCTAGCGACTAGGCGTCCATTTACAAACAACATATTCGCAAACATACAATCTAATCCTCAATCATTTATTGTTATCGCAACTAATTGATTTAGTAGTCCAAAATCTTGGGTTTCAGCATACTATCATTAGTGCAAATTATCTCAGATGCGTCGAGTCACATTTATAAACGAGATGCTAACAGTCTGTGGAGCATTGTCACCAGAGGCGCAGCGGTGGAGGTAGGAGGCACACTGAGCGTGAAGAACGCGTTCTTCTTTCATTATCGTGTTGTTAGTGACTAAACTGGTGTAAGAATTTTTATGCCGCCCTTGGACCTCTGACTTGGCTTCACATGCCGGCGAGAAATATCTCTCAGATATGTTTTTTCACGATGTTTTTCTTCTCTGTTTTTGAAGCAAGTGATAATAATACAATACGCACATGAATCCGAAAAGCCAGAGGTGCGTGTCTTGGGTTTAACCTCGAGACATGACTTGACAGTCCGACGGTCACACCACTAGGCTACCACTGCTGTTAAATAAGCGTTGTGGGTATTTTAAGGTTGACGCATGATATCGCGTTACAATTCACGTTCGTGTTTCTTTGCTTGCTTATTGATTATGATCTTAAGCTTCAGCCCGCGACTTCGTCTGCGTAGACTTCCCAGGATAAAAGTATCCTTTGTTTTAATCCAGGTTATTAACCATATGTGTGTCAAATATTTTAGATTGACTCTGACATACATTTTGAACAATATTGTATTCATAAACTGTTAACATAATACAAGGTAACATAATAAAAACATAACATAAACTGCTCTAACTTGTACAAAGTGTACGGAAAAGGACAAGGATGGCATACCGTTACATGTCAAGTCTCTAAAACACACCAGCGGTGGTTACTAGACAAAATCTAAAGTCGACTCTCAGTACCCTTTTCGACCAGTTACGTTCAGACAAGGACTACGCGTTAGATAGACGTGTAGCTAAAGTATAATTAAATGGACGATGTTTACAACGCCCGCTTCTCAAACCGGGGGTTTTACTGTCAGTCAGTGCGAGTAAATGACGTTGATTGATAAGAGCTAAGTTAGAATTATCAAATTAGTTAATGCTTGGAGCTTCGCCGTGTTGAAACTCGAAACGTTCTGACATGTCTACGATAATATGTGAGATTATAATTCCACTTAAATACTTTCTTATTTTTATAGAGAGAAAAATATTTCAGTTAGTTTGTGCGCATTATCGCTTTAACTAAAAGTCAACAAAAGATTGCATCACGCCTGTATTCCCCGTAGGGTTGGGCAGATCTTTACCTATAGTACACCCACATTCTGTCAGGGAAGTTTTTGCCCGGTTGATGGCAATAGGCTCGCCCCCTATTACATGGGACTTAAACATGGGTCACTGGTGAAACTTCTACCTAACTTAAAGTCAAATTAATATATAAAACGCGTCTTTCCTCCCATTGTATCCCAAACCCAAACCACAGTTTTCACTCGGCAATCTAAACACAGCTGAGGTGTGGTAACATAGGGTGTAGTATATCTCCAATTAATTATGTATTCAGTCACTGTTTGTGCAAACGATTTATAACTATTGTTCTCAGTTCCAGTAGTTTAACTGATTAAATAATTAATGAGATTTTCACCGGTTTAAAGGATATTGTTGTTACTTTTGGGGGTGTATGAAGATAGAAGGGATTTAGAAATAAAGGGATCAGTGTTATTGGATGGGTAGGTATATTATTCCTGGTTGTTTATTAGGTATACTGGTTTTGTTTATAAATCTGAATTGCATTGCAGTAAATGTCCACATATTTTATTCTTTAAAGTCTATGTTTATACATGGAACGATTGTATATACTGACAAGTATCGTATGTACTTCAAACTAAAACTCAAAGCATAAAATAATTTAAATAAGCCGTGACATCAAAGAGCTTACCAGTCCTAACTGACGGCGCACGTTCACGAACATGACGCATGGATCAGCACCATTCAGCTCAAACATTTTGAAGAGAACTAAATGATCCAACACACACGCCACCACCAGCGAGACATCTGAGTGAGCATGTTATACTCGCCGCCAGGGCACATTCAAGTCAACAATGAATTGAAATGAGGCCTGTCCGGGGGGACACTGCCTGCGGCCTGTGTTACCAATTTACAATTCCTCATATCATACAGAACATGTGACATTTAACTAGGAGAAGCACGTAGATTTTGTATTAGAAAAAATCCATCAGACGTTGTCCGTGATTATGTTATCCTCTATCAAAATAATAATGTACTTACTTGTCTATCAAAATAATAATAATTACATAATTATTTCCAAAATAACAAACGCAGTACGTTAACGTAATTTTCCAATAACCCACCCCATAATGGTTTCACATAACCGTATATTTCACATTCCGGTACTTTTAACATAAAGGCTCGTACACACTGGCGCGATATTGCGGGTGGGACAGGCAGCGCGAGCCTTAAATAGGTTCGGTATTGGGTCGGGTCTTCTCGTCGTCGAGAGCTTGGTCGTAATCCCGACCTCACCTGCGGTTTTTCCATGTGTAAGCTGTTTAAGAGCCGCTTCGATTTCGTCTTTTCTGACTTCTGGCAGGTCTTCCGTGAATTGGACGGAAACCGAACCCAACTTAGTTGAGAAAAGGCAGTTATTACTTAGCATAAGTAAAGTAATAAATCTTAAAGAAGCTGGAAAGAGCCCTTTAATAACTTAACGCCCACTACAAGCTGAACGCTATTGCATAATGAATGTGAATAAAAGCCGCTTACTTATTTACATTTTTATTTATTCGCTGTTGGGCTTAATTTTAACTTTCCTGAAACTTGATAGCGTATTTTTCTATGTTTTTGAGGTGTATTAATAATGAATAACCATCTGATGCAGACAAAGTTAGATAAAAAGCCATTAGACACATGGTTGTTACAACAATTGGGACGGAAATAAAAATAAGCAGATGATCTGCCTAATGGAGACATAAATTTATGAAAAGACAGTCTTACTGGCAAACAGACAGATGGACAGGTTTGTAACCAGCTGTGTGATTATGAAAATAATCATACTCAACTAATTTACATAGCCTTATATTATATATAGGGTGTCTCAAACGTAGTGGTCCACCTATCATTAAAAAAAAAAAACTAGGATATTCTGAACAGTTCAAAAAATTTCAAATCTGGCTGGAAGACGTCAGGCAAGGCATCTTCCAGCCAGATTCGAACTAAAAGTGTACAATTTCTTGAAAATAATAATACTTAGCGGAATTTTCTGTTCCGTATATCCCAGTTTTTAAATACTCTAATGATTGATAGGTACCCCTTCGCTTTACCTGATTTGCCTTTGGACCACTACGTTTGATACATCCTGAATAGGTATCCAGAAGATGTCTTTTCGCAGTTTCCTTAAGCATGGCTCCCATAGAACAGCTTTCAATTACATTCGGACTATCTTATATTCATAGGCTTGGATTCTTGGTGATTCTTCAGTGGCTTAGTAAGCCACTAAAGGATCTTCAACGAGTACATAATCTCTTTTAAAATTACGTTAAAGTTTGTTTTACTTTAATACTTCGTTGGTCGCAAGCTCTACTGCTGAGCATGAAGTGCTGGGTTCGATTCCCGGGTCGGGAAAAATGTTATTGGGTTTTCCCATCAGGAATTTCTCAGTAGCAGCCCGAGGTCTGGATTTATGCCTGGTTGAATGGTAATAGGCTCACTGGATGGTAATAGGCTATTACATTGAACTTAAATATAACTGGCGAAATGTAGGTGAACACCTCTGCTTACCCTTTGAGGAATACAGGCGTGATGTCATGTTGGTTTAAAGACAAGATTTTTTAATACAAGGGTGCAAAAATTTGCTTTAGCGATGTGGTGTCTGTAAACGTACCGAATGTGCGACCGTTTTAAGATAGAATAGAATAGAATAGATACTCTTTATTATTTACACCATAAAAATTACAGACATTTTGAACATTAATAATGTAATATTAATATATATCATTTTTTTAATATTTTTTTAATATTATTTTTTATTATTTATTTAATTTGGACAGATAATCTATGTTTTTTTACGGTTATACCTAGATCAGGTTTCTTCTTGTTATTTCTCTAGTAGTTTTGAAACCTGAACGGTTAAGAAGAAGTGAAAATATTAGTTACTGGTTTATCATCTCTAGTCGTTCTTAATACATATTTAAATTTGAATTTGAAATAGAATTTATTTTTAGAATTAATCTTTTTCAAATTATGATTTGAAATAGTTTAGAAAATTCTGGGTGTATTTTCTCACTAAGAAATAATACTAAATAAAAACACTTTTAAAATGTCGTACAAGCTTGAAAAAATATCCTTTTAGCCATTTTCTAATACACATTTTATACCCTCGAAACCGCAAACTCTTGACTCCCTGCCAAGAATCCACCTTTAAAGATTCGACGGTCCCATTTTGGCAACTATTTCCTATTTCATCCATCTTCAGGTCTAACCCAGATTTAGAGACTATTCATTCCAATATGCAGTCGCGGCACGAGTATGCGGTTTTCAATTTGCTGACACGCTTCCGAACACAAAGGAGAAGAGGCCAAGGAAATTCTAGGAGGTTAACACTTAGTGGACATGAATTTATGTTTCACTAGGTTTTTACGTGGGGTTAAATGGTTTAGTTGAAAGGAAACTTAGACTGAGGGTTCTGTAATATAATAGAGAATATGCCTTTAATTATTTTTTTAAATCAATAATATACAGTAATATAATCCTAAGAAAAGTATTAAAAGTTAAATTCAACTACTGCTTGTTGCTTAAAAAAATCGTATTATCTACTACAGTTCAAACGTGTGTTTCTCACGCGGTCAGGATGCGACGTCATTAGACACGTTACTGGCTTATTTACATCTGTTTTTTAAGGTTTTATAGCATATAAATTAAATTGTCTTTGTGCTTTATTCAAGCAGAAATCGAACTTACAAACTTATCTTAGTGAGAATTCAAGCAGTTTGCTAAATAAAGATATTTATTCACATGTATTTTGAGGTCACTTCCAGAATTTTTGAAGACGACGCGTTACGAGTTTGCGTTCCGTTCCGCCAAAAAAACATAACATAAAATAATGATTTTTAAAATAACGAATGCAAAAAAATGTAAAAAAAAAATGGAATTTGTTTCATGAATCCTATAAAATGTATAATTAAATATGATACTTATGTACAAACAAAGGGGTACCGTCATAGATTAAAGATCAAAGTTACCATATGCAAAAGACGTATTGCTAATAGATTTTTAATTAATAAGTTATGGCTACCTATCAAAAAGTGGGGCACCTGTCCTGGACCTACCCTATTTCTATGACCTACAATTAGTTGTTCCGGGTCTGGCTGTTTGTGTATGTGAGTTTAAATGTTTGTAAGCGCACCCACAATACACGAGAAATAGCCCACAATACCTAGAGAGGCACAAGTTTAAAAAAAAAAAAACATATCCGAGAAAATAAACCCATGCGAAAATACAAGCGTAATGTTCCTATTTACTTTTCTTTCATACTGCCACAAGCTTAGCGACAATAGCTCATCCTGATAAAATGGTTCTATTCATTTCTCTTCTTAAAAAAATAATTTAATTAATATACCCTCTGATAAAGTACATTATTTCTCACTGTCGAAGCTACAAAGAGCTTCATTTATTTCAAACTACCTTCTTGTTTAATTGAAAAAGCGGAGAGCTAATAAATTTTTCAGGATAATCTAAGCACCCCTTGGAGTTTTCTTACTAATATTAGTCTGGTACATTTTTACGAGGAAACTATTGAGATTAATGGCCAAAGGTATTTGTTATCTCATGCGTCTTGGACACTTTAAAACTTTTAATACTATCAGTTCTTGGTCACAGCTGGTAGGTAGTTAATAATAAAAAATAAAATAATATAAAAAATGTTTATTGGAGAAAAGCCTACATAATTACAAAGATTTTTTTTTTTTAACCACAACCTGGAAGGCTTGAATTTCACCTGATGGTAAGTGATGATCAGGCCGAAGGTGGAAGCGAACTTCACCCGGAATCCTCAACCACAGAGGAACTGGCTATCTTACCTGTAACTGCCGGAACACAAAAATGCTGTTAACATTGTTGTTATGGCGACAGACGATATAAGATGATGGTAGCTAGCCAGGCGGACTTAAAACAAGCCGAGCAGAAAATGTTGCCCCCACTGGGAATCGAACCCGGGACTTCTGGGTCTGAAACAGGTGGTCTAACCACTACACCAGAGAGGCGGTTAAACTAAGTGGCTTATTATATTATGCACAAAACATTGAAACCCTGATCTCCAAAATAGGGGTGTTCCTGTATCTTAGACATTAGTGTCCCTCTGCAGAAATGTTACAAGCCAATATTTGTAACATATTACAATTTATTTCGTTAACTTTATTGAAATTAAAACTGAATAAATATATCTCTAATTTAAAATGTTGATTTTTGTGTGTGTAGAGTGTTATCTATGTGGGTGCGTGTATGTGAGGGGGGATGTGTAAGTGCAAGTATGCTTAAAACGTAACTTGTGTTTTTTTTTATGTTAGAAAAATCGTCTACGGTTGGAATATTTGACAACAGCCAATAGTGAGCGAGATTTGTGTATCGCAACATAATTAATTTGTCTGAAATTGCTTTATTTTTAGTACTTTGTACCTATTAACTTTAGAAATTTTATTCTAGGTATATTGTCAACACGTATAATTTATAATTACTAGTAGCCGGAGGCCGTAACGCGTAGACGCGCTACGTGGCCTTGCTACGCGGCGTAGCAGGAAGCTACACGACATGTTTCGTAGTCGACTTGAAACAATAAAGTATAGTCTTATAAAATTACGTAAATATTGAAAAGCGTTGGTAAGAACTATATTTGTATTCAAATAAAAAACGTATTTCACAGTGTCTGTCCCATCTTTGATATTCACAACAATAAAATAAAATAAAATAAATTATACTTATTAATATGAAATATATTCAAATAAAGCGTTCTACTTTTCCGTACGTAGGCGTTTGAATACAAATTAATTATTGTAAGTGAATGTTGCTAACACGCGCGGCTTAATTTAAATGTTTAGATAAACTCTGAATAAAGTTAAACTTTCTACGAGTGGGTTTATTGTAACTATGTGGAAGGAGAAGAAAGGAAATATAATTTATTTCGTCCGGAAGGGTTTATAGCCAGCACAAAAAAAAAACTAGAAAATATCCGTGAAACTCGCACAAGGGAAGCCTGAAGCAGTTATAAAATGAGGTAGAGTGAATCGAGCCATTCGGCATATCTTTTTAAATAAAGGTACCACATTTTTTTCCTTCATACTAATGTAGAAAAAAAAAGTGTTTTTGAAGTCATTATCATTTCCGTTTGTCATTGTATCTATTTAATGTATAAGAAAGTGCAATTCTTATTGTATTTAAACCCATTATTTATATTGAAGCTATTTTGAACATTTTCTCAACCGAATTTTAGTCTCACAATCGCGTGGGAGTGTAAGGGCCCGATCACACGTACCACAACCACACCACAACGCAACCCGTGGACGGGCGCTAATTTTTATGAAAATGAATAGTTTATTCACACGGACCACATTTAGCAGTCAAAAACAAAACAACAACAACGCAATCACCAGTGAGAACGCGCACTAGCGGCTACCCACATCGCAAACCCAACGATCTGTCTGTGTGCAAAAACTAGCCACAACTTAACCACATCACAACTACTAGCGACATAAAGAAGCTGCAGCGACACTATTCACACGTAACCACAGCTTGCCCACATTTTGTAGTTGCGATGTGGTGTGGTTCTGGTACGTGTGCACGGGCCCTAATTCTAAGTTACCCATAAAATAGGGAAATTCTGCGTCACGTTTTGATTCTGCCGGGACATATTTTTTCGGGGAAAGTTATTCAAGTGAATAATGATCGAATTACCTTCGTTCCGTTCGAGTGACATTTTGACAGTAATTACAAAAAAGGAACGAAGGACATGACCGAGTTGAGTCCCTGATTTGGTTTAATACTTTCGTGTTTTTTGATCCACGGAATTTGTTCCTTTTTAGGGTTCCGTACCTTGACAGGAAAAAACGGAACCCTTATAGGATCACTTTGTTGTCCGTCCACCCGTCCGTCTGTCAAGACCCTTTTTCTCAGGAACGTGTGGAGGTATCAAGCTGAAATTTATATCAAATACTCAAGTCTACTGTCCTTGAACTGTGAAAAAATCAAACTTCTAAGTCAACGCAATCAAAAGATACAGCCGCTTCCGCAAATTTTCAAACTCGCAAGGGAATCAAAACCTACAGGGTACTTCCCGTGAACTCAGAATCTTGAAATTTGGTACGAAGCAACGTCTAATAGCACAGATAAAGGAAAAATTGCGAAGACCGTAAATTTTTTGTTACATCATATAATAAACTTATTTTTAATAATTTGTACGGAACCCTCGGTGCGCGAGTCCGACTCGCACTTGTCTATCTATTTTCTAAATATAACTCTGTTAGTATTAAAATTACTGTCACAATCTAAAATTTATAATCCTTGGTTACAACAAATTAGTTCACCGCGCTGCGTTAGTCCCTGTGGTTTTATAATGTTTATTAGCCTAGGTAGGTACTGTACCGTCGAACACACGTCACCTTGAGCTGGTCCAGCGTACGGAGTCAATAAAATAAGATACCAGCTTGCACTGGTTATGTTTCCACTGACATGCGGCCTAATGTACGTGTTCACGCGACACGCAGGACAAACTACATAACCGAAGCCGATACTAAATAGGTACCGAGTGCTTAATATTTAATATTTCAACAAGGCATCAAAGCTCTAATAAAATCTAGTTAGCACAAACGTCTAGTCACAGTGATTAATAATGACGAGAGTATTAATGTAATTAATATTCAAAATGATATTAATAGTGAAGTAAATCAACCTTTCTAACAATGTATTCATGTACATGTAATATTATATTTATGTAACGAATGTGAATATAGATTTATTTATTTGCCAAAAATGTGGGTATTAATGTATAATAAATTCCGTTATTTCACGATAAACACAAAGCAATGTAATCTATTAACCATTTACATTACATTACATAACTCTAAAGTGCAGTAATAAATTCAACAAAAATACATAATAACTGTTGTTATTTAGCCGTTATTTGTCGAATGCTAAATAAAAGGAGTACTTATAGTTTTCGTGGAAATCTCGAGGATCTACTGAGTTATTTAGATAAGAGCTTAGAGGTTTAAAAAGAAAAGAAAAATATAAATACACGTATATTTTGAAAAGCGGCTTTGGCGTTGCACATGGGTACGTTGACTCCGATTAATTCAAGGTAACATTAGAAAGAGAAAAATATTGGTTTCAAAACTTATCACAGTATAAATTCCCAATTACTTACTACCTAAAAACATTTGCCATTTTATAATTAAAACGAAGGTAATTAGCTAACTAGAAAGCTAGTTTATTACTAAACATTTGTACGTGAAAATTGAGTTTATCGGTTATTTGTATATTTGTATGTATATGTATTAACATCACGCCTGCAGTCGCCGAAGAGTTAGACAGAGGTGTGTTATTACCTAAATTTCGGTAATAGGGGGCGAGCCTATTGCCATCAACCGGGTACAAATCCAAACTTCGGGCTGCTGCTGAGATATTCCTAATGGAAAAAGCTAATATCCCTTTGTCAGATCTGGGAATCTCATTTTCAGCAGTAGCGCTTGCGACCAGACCAACGAAGCAGACCAAGTTCATACATATCACATGCAAATGGCAGTCCCGCTATCATTTTGTTAACAGGCATATTATTTTTAGCATGGGTTGTTGAGCAATTAAAATAATTAATGTTTAAAACACGTCGTGACAAAAATTAAAATAAAAGTAATAAGAACTAAAACCCAACTACGGCAAAAGTCAACTAAAAAGGTATAAACCAGTCATCACAGACAGACTAATTAAAAATCCGGAGTCACACGTGTTTAGGGGATAAATCGAATAGATTACGTGTGACTCCGGATTTTTTATAGACAGTCAAAGCTGTGAATTCGTCGAAAAAAATTATGTCCAACTGTTAGCCGCAAAATGCACGCACACTAAAAAAGCACAACGACGTGGCGCGAGTGAAAGACGTAGCTGTCACGCACGCCAGCATGTTTTTTTTCCAATTTGCTCCGAAAAATTGACCCCCTTATTCAAAATGTATTTATTTACGTTCCAAGTCAAAGCAAATTAGCTGTGATATATGGACAGACAGACACACGACTGATCCTAAAAGGGTTTCGTTTTCATTTGGACGTACGGAACCCTAAAATGCAGTCCCAACGTCATTAATTTGACAACCATTGCTTTCATAGCATCACTATGCTTTTTAAGCTCGAAGAAATACCTAATTTCGAGACCTTCAAACACTAACATGTTTATAAAAAATCCTTAAAAACTAATCTGTGGGACATCATACACGAAAGAGAGAGAATATAACTACCACAGTGTCAACCGAAAGCGAAAAGGGAGTATAAAATATGTGCCGAGGTGATGAACTCCCCAAAACTGCTCATCATATCGAGGGTCGGGCCCAAAAACATCTGGAAGGCAAGTAGGTACATGGTATATTACGGTCAAAACCAGTTTGTTGCAGATAAACTAGAGGCTGTTCATAAATCGGGGGAAGGGTGTAACCCTTTGCAGTATATTGATAGCCTGATATTTCCGTATTGCTTTATGTTAGGAGTAGGTTTGGCTGAATAAATCACCTTCTTATTTATGCATTGATAGTGTATCTTTTTCATGTAAACACGTTCTAACACACTTATGTGTTACAAGGATCTTTTGGCTCTTGAATGAAATTTCCAGCGACGCGTGGTTGGTAAACATTTGTGAAGTTATAATGAAAAATCAAAATGGCGGCGGTAGTGCCGATTTTGGTCACGCGCCAAATGATCCATGTACAACTATAGTCAAGTAGCTGTCACTAATGTCAATGTCAACTGACTGTCACCACGAAAGAAAAGAAGGTTTTTTTTTTAATTATTTTCCAACTTCCTATTTTTCATTTATCATTACAGGGTAACCTATTGTGATACTGTACAAATCCAAACTCTTATCCTAAGTTATTATTATAACATTTTGTAACTTTTTTACAAACAATGCAACGCATTTTATAAATAAATAATTAAATAAAATGCGTTCTTTGTTAACTCACTCAGAGAACACCAGAATAGCTCTGTGTCATTAACTATGAGGTTGAGAGTGCGGAGTGCGCGTGTCAGTGGCGCCTTACCTTAAAGATTGGTCTGAGCGCGCAGCTCCGCCAGCATGCGGTCGCCGCCACATACGTACTGTTCGGAACACACAAACCGATGTGCCCTAAAATGTCCGCATTATGTACCTTCCCTCTAAGTACTTTGACTAAAGTGCGCGGAACTAGTTGGCCGCGCCTTAGGTATGTGAGCGGTGGGACGGAGAGGCGGGGCGCTTTGTTGTCATTAATCAGTGCGTTATATTCATAACTACCCAAAATACTTTAAGTTGGGTACATAAGCGGATAAAATGGGTACCTATACACCATACAAGCGCAGGTACAATTAAGTACCTCACAAACTTGTTATGTACTCTCTCCAGCATGAGCCTCTATTTAAGATTCGTGTCGAGCCCAAATGCGTTACATAATTTAGATTGTACTTCTAACTAAACAATGATAACGCGTTTTAATGTTACTAAAACCGTGTACCATACAGAGCTCCAAACTTAAATTACGGTAGGCTTTTCTGCAGCAGCTTGTTACGAAACGTTAGCTCCGTGTTGAATTTCACCCCGCAGTCCCCCAGTAACTTCCTAAGTTGAAGGTGAAGCGTACCCTGGACTATTTGGATGTGATGGTGAGACTGAGACTCCTGTGAGTAATCGTTGGTCAAGAGGTCGCAAGCGCTACTACAATTTTTTTGGAATTTTATTCAATAAAGAGACGATTTTTATGTATAAAAGAGGGTTCTCTTTTTTATCAAAAAACGTCTCAAAAGTGTAAGGCCTAGATTTTTGGATACGCCCGTAAATTTGTATATATGTTAATGTTAAGTTTGTTATGTAATGAAGGCATCTTTTTTATACAAAAATAAATACATGCACATAGTCATCGTGAATTTTTTTCACAAAGATAAAACCACTTTCAGTTTTTTTCCATTTTCTGAACAACATTTCCATTTCTTTTCCTTAAGAACCTCGTGCATGAGAGGCGAGGCCTTAAACACTGCTATTACCGGATAAATTTGGCAGAGGAATACAGTTCACCCACATTTTGCCAGATGTATATTATGTTATAAGTCCCTTAAAATATAACAGTGGTGAATCTATTAATGCGATTTTATCCGGTTGAAGTCTTATTAGAAAACAGGCAGTGTTAAGAAAATAGTTTTTTGATAGTACGCAAATATCCAGAAGCCAACCGAAACTACATTTCTGTAATCTTTGAACTTAATTTTGAAGACTGTTTTTTGTTTGTAAAATTGAACAAAAAAATATAGTCACTTTCTTGGATTACTAGGTAGGTGTTTCGATGCTAATTTTGGAATTGATAAAAGTGCATTGACGCACGTTGAGCAGAATATAAAATAGAGGGTGTAACTATTATGAGGCAAATAATGCTTGAGAAAGTTGGAATAAAGTGGCGCCGCACAAGTCTTGACCACCAGCAAGAACACTGAGATAGTTAATTGATTCAAGCGTGACTTGGCGGAAATCCATTATAGAATACAATAGACGTAGATATATTTAGTAACCTATTCCGCTTAACTATGCTTAAAGAGTCTTAAAAAACCCTGTAAGAAATCGACACGTGTTTCACCTCTCAACGAGGAATCCTCAGGATGACGATTGACTTATCGCGAACCCGAACACGACGTGTTAACACGCCGAGCGCGATCAAAGCCGACAATGCGGAGAAGCGCTGGAAGTTGGTCTGTTAGCATCCAAAGAAGCCATGCTCTTGAATGAATACATATATGCCCTTTCCGTTACACGTTGTATAATATAAAAATTTTACCTTAAAATAAAATTTGTATTATGTTTCCTATGACATCTGAAGTCCATTATGAGAGAGTACATCGTCCTTTTCACACGTCTTCCGTTAGATGATGTCATTTCCGTCACGTGAAGTGGCCCCAGCGCCACCTATAGCCTAACCTGGAACTAACTGCACCACAGAGCAAGCCGCCATATCTTATGTCATTGTTCGGCTCATAATGTTATTGATGAACCAGGAAGAAATTACTTGGACTTCAGACGTCATAGGAAACATAATACAAATTTTATTTTAAGGTAAAATTTTTATATTATGTGTTCCGTTAGACGTCTGAAGTCCATTATGAGAGACCTGTTTGTTATCTCCTGGTGGCTTGCTTCATAAAATGCAACAATGTGATTAGTAATTATGTTTTTAATGAAAAACCAATACTAAAATGTCCCAAGAATTTGACTCCAATGAACAATTAACATTGCTGTAAATTAGTACTGTAAACTTTGAAGATTTTTAATCAGAAACTGCAAAGAATTGAGAAAGTGACTTTTCTGACTCAATACTATTGTTGTGGCCTGTATTTCCTACCTCTCTGTAGTAATATTT
The DNA here is from genome assembly GCA_914767815.1 of Eupsilia transversa. Taxonomy (NCBI): domain Eukaryota; kingdom Metazoa; phylum Arthropoda; class Insecta; order Lepidoptera; family Noctuidae; genus Eupsilia; species Eupsilia transversa. The sequence goes on from OU611880.1 coordinate 746,663, forward strand.
TCTAAAAGTATCTTCATGGCGCCAATTTGCCTTAGCCAAAATATCATTAACTGGGTATTTCTCTAAACAATTCAGAGATGAAACTGCTGACCTGAAACTACCCGGTGTAGCTTGTATTCCGGCTTCAGAAAGAATTCGTCTTACCCAACCACCTATAATTACGGCACTAGCTGGTTTTCGAGGCTCCCTCGTGGTAATAAATAAATTTGTAAGACCACCTCTGAATTTTTTGGAAATTCTAATCAATGCTCTTAACCAAAACAAAGGATTTGTATTTCTATCTGGAGAAGCAAGTAATGTCCAACTTGATTGTTGGTATGAAGCTGAATCAGTTTTTGAGCCAAAAACAGGATGCAGGATTATTGAGTCCCCCTTATCCACTAAATGTTTAGGATCACAATGCAAGAGAGTCAAGTCATGTACTCTTCGACCTGAAGCCAACAATAGTATAGTGGCAGCACGCCTAGTAACATCATATAAGCTTTGCAAATTTGGATCTGTATTTTTTAAAAACTGAATTACTATTCTTGCATCCCAAATTGGCAATTTTTTTGGGATTGGTCTAGCTAATGATACAGCTTTTAAAATATGTTTAACTAAATGATTTGATGAAATCAGAGAGTTTCACAAACTGATGCTATAACTGATTTATGTACCAGAATAGTACGGTATGCTAATCGATCTTCAAGAAAAAGTTTAGCTAAATACTGGGCTACATTGGTAGGTGCTGGACAACGACAGTTTAGGTTATTAAGATTACACCACAGTACCCATTTGCTCCATATAGGAGTATAAGTTTTGAGCGTAGAAGCTCTCCAACATGTTGACAAAAGCTGTTTTTCCTCACCTGACCAATTTTGTGTCAGGGAGTCCCAGCCGAAATGAGCCAGGCTTCCAGCTGTAGGTTGAGTACTTGAGCTGGGGGACGCCCAGTCATTGTGTCCACCAGTGATGTTTTCAGGTCCCTGATTTTCATTGGACTTGCTAGGGCGCGACTCTTCAGATCTGGACGCCAAAAGGGTTTCTTCCACTTGGGTGCTACTATTATAAACTTTCCTTTTGCTGAATTGAGATGGTGTAACACACGTGGGAGCAGAGCTGGTGGAGGAAAAATCCACGCCAGGTCGTATAGCCAGTATCTGCTGAAAGCGTCGTGAAAGCAAGCCTTCGAGTCTGATAAGTCTAGAGAAACATAGTTGCATACGACGTGTGCCTCTTGAGAGGCGAACAGGTCTATGCTTGGAGTTCCCCAGTGTGTGAATATTTTGTGGGTCGCCTCGCTCAGTAGATGCCATTCTGAACCGACTCGATTTCTTGACAGGTGATCGGCTTCCATGTTGTACAGTCCCGGTAGATGGTGTGGGACTAGTACAACGTTCAGGCTGTCCGTTAGTGCCAGCAGCTGTTTTGTCAATTTGAGGAGGTTTTGAGATTTTGTTCCGCCCTCGTTTTTTATGTAAGACACGACTGTTTTGTTGTCTGTTTGCAAAAGAATGGTTGAATTTTGTAAAATATTTGCTTCCAGGGATATTGCAGCTAACACTGCATACATTTCTTTTAAGTTGCAGTGCCACTTCAGTTGATGTTGATTCCATGTGCCTCCTATTTGTTTGTTGTTATGTATGGCCCCCCATTGAATGTCTGAAGCGTCTGTGACAAGATAGTTGACTGGTGACCTCTTGGGGTGAATAGAAGATTTTTGACTCACATTCTCTAGCCACCATTTTAGATCTTTTCGTACCTCGTCTGTGAATTGTATTGGATGGCGCGAATTCTTCTGAGCATGATTGCTGTGGCGCTGCAACGTACGGCAATGCAACCTTCCCCGGAGGGTGATGAAGGTCGCAAAGTTGAGATACCCTAAGAGGCGTTGCGCCTGCTTGAGGGTCCAACTGCCGGCTGCTAAGCGAGTCAATAGGCACTGACGGATCCTGCAAACTTTGTCTGGAGGCAAACTCTTGGTGTTGGAGTGTGTGTCCCAGACAATTCCCAGGAATTCTATACACCTTGTTGGGATTAGTATAGATTTTTCCATATTGATGTTCCAACCTAGGGAGGTGAGGAACTCTATAGCTAGATGGGCATGCGTTGTTAACGTCTCCCTGCTTTGGTGGACTATCAAATAATCGTCTAGGAAGAGAACCAGGCGTAGACCTTTGCTGCGTAGCACTTCGGCAGTCCAGTTTGTGACCGATGCAAACATTTTCGGTGCTGCGGCGAGACCAAAGGGCAGACAGGTCATTTGTAGCAGTCGACCCTCGTAACTTATGCGTAGAAAGCAACGGTGTCTTCGAGAAATCCTCAAATGATAATAGGCTTGGCTTAGGTCCAGTTTGACCATCCAGTCGCCCGCTTGTAAGAAGTTTGACATTTGGTGATGATGAAAAAGATGGAAATGTTTTGGTTTCATGAATTGATTTAATGCCTTCAAATTGAAAATGACCCGCTTCTTTCCACTGTTTTTTGTTATTATGAATAGTGGGGATATGAATGATGGGGTTAAAGGCGCAGGCTCGAGAATTTGACTTTGAATCATGGCTTGAATTTCCAATGACATTGCTGAAGAACTTGGCGTTTGAAATTTTTGCATGATGTCCGGTGTTGGGAAGATAAGGGGTGGTGTCTGATTGAATGGAATGCGTGCTGCAGAAATTAATTTGAGAACCATCTTGGGAGGATTGAATTTGGCCCACACTTCTTGATACAACATCAGACAACCCCCCATAAACCTCGAGTCATTTGTGTCTATTTCTATTGGGTTCACCTTTTCGCCCCCCCCTTTTCTTTTTTCCTTGCTCGTCGAAATAACGTTTATTGTTCTTTCCTTGTTTGGTTTTATTATGTTGGAAACGAAAGGGCTTTTCATGGGAAGTAGAAGCCGCTGGAGATTTTGAAGGTATTGGTGATTTAGAACGTCCAGAGAATTTTGAACTAGGCGCTGAATCTCTGTTAATTTTGTCCATTCCGCCAATCTTTTGTATATAAGCGGATAAACTTTGTGGGTTAAACATATATTCCACTGAGGGGGGTATTTTGTCAATATCTTCACGTATGTATTTCCCTTTTAAACCTTTTAGCAACGCTTTACGCCGTAATTCTAAAACCTCGGCCCGCTTTCCACAAATAATTTGCAAAATATCATGAGAAATTGTTTTGTAATCAGACTCATTTCCAAATAACTCTTTTAGTTTATCGTAAATTGTAGTTGAAGTAAGTTGTGCGTTTGGTTTTGCAGACCAGTCAATTAAATTTCGCAGAGCTAAATTAACAAACTCATTTTGGGCTAGAAAGGCATTTGACAAAGCGGCGAAGCTACGTTCCATGTGATACCATCTAAGTGGGGCAAACGGATCTTCTAAACGTCTCAATTCCTCGTTTACTTTCAGCTCAGTGAACGCTGGGAAAGCTGCATATTTCTTTTGCACCTCATTATACCGCACAGAGTTCCAATCTAAGGAGTCGAACCTTTGCATAGTAACCAACTTAGCAACTCGGTCAGGATTCGCTTTCGGTACGGACGGTTCCTTGATGGAAACATTAAGATCGGCAATATCATTAACTTCGGTTGACAGGCGTAAAAACGGATCATCTAAGGGTTTATTTACTGATCCCGACGTAGGCACAGCGGAGAGTCCTGAAGAGCTCGGTTGCATCGCAGCGTAATTTGCACAAAATATATTATTAACGTGACTTACTAGTTGCTGTGACAGAACTTCAAACCTGCGATCTATTTCTCGTAATGAGTCGTGAGACCGAATCCGGCGCTGTCTTTTTGTCGGCGGCTCATCGTCCTCGCTCGAACTCGATGCTGATGATGATGACTCCGAGCTTGACGCACTTGCCGGCACGGGAGGCGGCACATTTGCACTTTTCCCACTTTTTCGTAACCGCGTGGTATCGCGATCACTCAAAACGTCCGCGAGATTGTCAACCACTGGCTCGATCGCTTTGTCACTGTCCATAGTGTCCATTTTCACAATCACACAAGATTTCGAGTCGATCTTTGAAAGATAATTTTGCACTTTTTCCAAACTTAGCAAGATGGCCGACGTTACGGAGAAGAAAAGTTTTATTACGCCAATCTCACTGTTTTCACGTAACGGATAGCAATTTATAGGTACTTTCTACTTTAATCTCGAAAGTCTTCAATTAAATTTGAAAAATGTCTCCGTACAAAACGGAGATCAAAAAATCTAACGAACGAACACGCGCGCAATTAGGAAAACGACGCAACAATGACATAAGATATGGCGGCTTGCTCTGTGGTGCAGTTAGTTCCAGGTTAGGCTATAGGTGGCGCTGGGGCCACTTCACGTGACGGAAATGACATCATCTAACGGAAGACGTGTGAAAAGGACGATGTACTCTCTCATAATGGACTTCAGACGTCTAACGGAACACATAATACAAAATAGTAAAGGTACATTTAAATAAAGTTCGTTTAGTAGCTTATTCGTTTGCTCATGTCTACAATTTCACCAAAATATTACATCACAACTGTAATAGCAGACAGTGTCATATCTCGTAATGTCGACTTGTAACGCAAAACCGTTTGATTTATGTGAACAAATTTTTATGACTATTAAATTACGCTGACATGCTAGGAGCATGTCAGCGTAATGAAAATTGTTTGCAATAAACACGCATTTTGAGTAAAAGTAATATCGAGTGGCGGAAAGATGATGTTCTGTAATGGTAGCTTATTCTGCATACAAATTTGTTGATGGTAATTGGCTGAAAGTGCAAGGTAATGCATGGATGATGATAGCTCCTTTGTGGTGTGAAAGTTCGTTTTAAAAACCCTCCCTTTAATAGAATTGCGAGCCTTGAGAGAGAGCCCAGGTCGTCATTTGTTTTATTCAAAGAATTACTTCTTAAAAGTTGGAGGAGGAACTGCTGGATGTGTGCTGGCAAACAGACTGGCCGTTGCGAACCACACTTTAAATCCTTTTTAAGTTCTAATATTTCAATATGTATAAGTCGTCCAGCGATAACTTATCATAACATCACGCCTGTATTCCCTGAAGGCTTAGGCAGAGGTGTAATAGTACACTCACATTTCACCAGTTTTGTTTATGTCCCATGTAATAGAGGACGAGACTATTACCAACAACCATTAGTCCAGACTCCGGGCTGCTACTGAGATATTCCCGAAGGGAAACCCAACAACACTTTATCCAACCTGGGAATGGAACCCACGGCCGACGCCAATTTGACTTTGGCAGATGTGCTTCAGTGACAAGAATCAAATGGTATGCAACATAAATAGATCTCGTTTAGAGAATATGTCAACATCTCTGGCGAAAACTATAATGGCAGAAAACCCTATCAACTTTTTCATAAAATGTCTGTCCTCGTCATTCTGATGTTAAAGCCATTCTTCTTTTTCTGACAAATGCTGCGATGCTGTCATGCAAAAGACGTAGATATATTTAGTAACCTATTCCGCTTAACTATTCTTAAAGAGTCTTAAAAAACCCTGTAAGAAATCGACACGTGTTTCACCTCTCAACAAGGCATCCTCAGGATGAGGTGTTAACACGCCGAGTGCTGGACGCTGAGTGGGCCACACTGCCCGACAACCTCACTTATATAGGATCTCTTATCGAATTGTTATCAGCACGATAAGGGGCGAACAATCGCAATAAATAATCTACGTCTATTGTATTTTATAATGGATTTCCGCCAAGTCACGCCTGAATCAATTAACTATGCTGTCATGCATTATAACGACAGTTATTTGTTTCTTTCCTATAAAATAAAATTAAAATTGGAACCGCCTTTATAAACAAAGATAGTAGAAGCGGTTTTACTAGCAGTAGTTTCTTTTATATACAAATAAATTGAACTATAAATGAATAAGACGAACATTCCCAACAAGTGGTGTTCCAGACAACAAAATTTCCTTAACTTGTTACGTCACCTCAAGTGAATATAAACTTCAAAATCACGAAAGCAAGAAAAATTTGAGATGAGTTGTCACGGTAGGTAATTAATAATTATATCGATTTTATTTGCCATATTTAAATCCTCGGTTTAAACCCGCATTGGTTTAAGAAACAATCAGATATGGATAACCGAAACCGGCGCGATAAATATAAGCACAGATTGTGTGTGAGCCCATCCAATACAGTACTAATGCGCAATAGTGTTATCTGTATGGCACCACGTATTTTTAACCATCTACCACAAGCACTCAAAGATATAACTGTTACTAACTTATTTAAGAAAAAACTAAAAGAGTATTTAGCAGCCAAATGTTTCTATAGTATTGATAAGTTTCTAAGGGAGAAAACATAATAATTCTAATGTGGGGGCGAAGTTTTGATTTGGTTTTCTTGACTATTGTTGTAGTGGTATTTTGTTTAACTTTGACATTTGAACTGACTGAAGACGATTACATTTTTCTGTTGAGTATTGTAGTATTTTGTTTTATTTTCTTTAATTTTCTTTTTCTTCAACTAATCTATTTTAATTGATGCTTGAAGTGCTTAATGCTGTACCTAAATTATATGTTTTAATTTACTGTAATGTTTCACAAATTAATTTCAGTTAGTTTAGTAATAATCAATAGTTATAATAAATTAAATAACTGTTTTTTTTATTATAATACATATTTGTACGCCGTTAAGGTAAAACATGACTGTGATCCTTTCTCCAATGTACCTACTTAACATCTTGCATGCTTTGTGTATGCATACTCATGTTTCGGACAAATAAATGATCTATTCTATTCTATTCTATTCTATTCTTTACTTTTTATGGACTTAAGCCCACAAGAGAATATTGTTTTGTCTTGATTTCATTTATGGTTTAAGATATTGAACTGTCTTTAATGTTCATAAATTTTCATAATTTTTAGTTGCAGTAACTTTAATCGATCTCTGCTCTTGTGAAAGTGAAGTTTAACTACTATAATATTTTACCAAGAGTAGGTATCTACATTATCTTTGTCACAAATTCACAATATTGTATCCATGAAAATAGTGCGACTCTTTTCGAAAATATTACTCTTTGGAACTGTCCCTGGTGAAAGTAATCGTTTGTCCACCACGACCGTACTCGGCGGTTCAGTATGTTATGATAGACAAAATAAAAACCGGGTGAACGTTTACCGGGATCAAGATATATAAGACTATCCGACATCAATCGTTGGGCAGTTGCCCACCAGACACAACACCCGTCTGGTCGGAGGATCCTCCCTTTTCTATAAAAGATGAGTGAACTTTACACACTGTTACCTCTCAAAACGCATTAACTATGAATATTATTAAAATACTTCCGTGCAAAAATAACCTAATACATAATTGAATTTTACAGATCCACAGACACCATATCCTACGGACTCCGTGTCCGCGCTAGCTGACATCGCAAAGACCCAGGATGCCTTCCAGATGTTGACGTTGTTGATGCTTACCAACTATTTGTTTCCAAAACAAGCTAAATTGAAAGGTAAGTCCTGTGTATTTTTATATTAGATATTTTCTATATTGATTGTCCAAATGCTAAACAATAAAAACTGGACATGTATATGACATAGTTTAGTTTGTCCAGAATACACATTTTTTCTTTCTTTTTTTTCTTTCTTTACATATTTTTGTGTCATTCGCATTCAATACTGCTGTAAATATAATTTTATTAGAACACGCTCAAACTGGAATGCAGCAACGCTGTATGGCAGCAAAAATAGGTATGGTGTTAGTTAACCTGGACCCTCGAGTATCGAGAAAGAGAGAGAGAGACCTCAAGCCACCATTAATCGTTTCTTTCAAGGAACTACAAAGTTACCTAATGATTTCATTTCATTCATCAGATTGTGACAAATTCGACTTCCTAATAGTCGGAGGGGGTACTGCTGGATGTGTGCTGGCAAACAGACTAGCAGCAGCAAACTATACTGTACTGATGCTGGAAGCCGGAGATGTTCAACCATTAGAATCATTTGTAAGTTCCAATTTATGTCAAAAGTTATAGGTTTGTCCAGCTGGGGGTCGATAAAGTCGAATTTAATTACCTGTAAAATGTTTCAGTTGCCAGGAACTCTAATATATTTACCGAAATCTAGACTAGACTGGAATTTTATGGCCAATCCTGACAAATTCACTGGAAGATGTCATCGAAATCCTGTTATGTCGGTGCCTGCCGGAAAAGTTCTTGGTGGAAGCAGCTCCATCAACTTCATGATTGGGTTTAGAGGAATTGTTAACGACTACCATCAATGGGCCACCGCAGCCAACGACCCTTCCTGGGAATATAGAAATCTCCTTCCATATTTCAAACGAAGTGAAAGACTTCAAGCACCAAAAATTTCTAACTGTCCCACAGGCAGTTGTCGAGGAGTTGGAGGTACTCCACCTGATTTTGGTGAGGAAGGAGGAGCAGGAAACATAGGAATTGCTCAAGACAATAGCACGAATATCAAGGAATATCTAGAAGCATTCGCAGATATGGGAAATGAGATAGTCCAAGATCTTAGTGGTAAGCATTCTATGGGAAGTACTCGAGGATTGTATACGATAGCTGAAGGATACAGACAAAGCACTGCATACGGGTATTTGGTACCGGCCAAAAAATATCCAAATCTCTATGTGTCTAAGAATACAATAGTAACGAAAATTATTTTTGATAAAGACAAGAAAGCTATCGGTGTAAAAGCAAGTATTGATGGGAAAAAGGAGATCTTTTTATGTGCAAAAAAAGAAGTAACACTGTCTGCTGGAGTGGTTAAGTCCCCGCAATTACTTATGTTATCAGGTATAGGTCCAAAAAAACATTTAGAAGAAAAGAATATCACAGTTATTGCTGACTTACCTGCAGTAGGTGAGAATTTCCATGATCAGCAAGTAGTTACAGTTTTGCACCGGGCGAAAAAAATTACAGATCCTGGGCCAATCAACTTTCAAACATACCCAACAGCCACTGCTGTAGGTTATAAATCCTTGGAACCATGTGCTGGTATCCCTGACTATGCCACAATCACTTTTATAGTGGAAAGACCACATTTACTGCTTCAATATTGCTCATTTGCTTTTGATTTTCAACCTGAAATCTGCAACAGCGCTTACCGGCAACTTTTGGGGAAACAACTCGCTTATACACATATTGTTAATTTGTACCCAAAATCCAGAGGGAAAGTTACTCTAAATAGTTCAAATCCTCATGATCCCCCATTGATTGATACTGGTTACTTCTGCAAAGAAGAAGATATGAATAAACTCGTCAAATATGTGAAAGATTTCATTCCTATTGTGCATACGACCTATTTCAAGGATGTGAATGGCAGCATACTGGACCCTATTGGTGACAAATGCAGTGACTTTGAATATGGTACTGATGACTACTGGAAGTGTTATGTCTACTGCATGTCGTCCAGTATGTGGAACTATGGAGGTACTTGCTCCATGGGTTCTGTGGTCGATTCCAAGTTGAAGGTCTTTGGAGTCAAGGGATTGAGGGTCGTGGATGCAAGTGTCATGCCAATTGTAATCACTGGTGGTAACTATGTGGCAACTATTGTGATCGCTGAGAAAGCGTCTGATATGATTAAGAAGGAGCACCAAGAGAAATAAAATATCTTTTCTTTCTTCCCTTCGTTTTTTCTTTAATGTAAATAATCTGGATAATCATTACGGCTAGTAAAATCTAAAAAATGATTTAGTATAAAACCAATGTTGAAGATAAAGTTATTTGTTTATTTTAAACCTCTCATTGTACTACCACTACAATACATCTGAAATTAATATATGTTTACTTAAACCATAAATCATTCACTTTGAAAACCCGACATTATGCATCATACGCCATTCATTTTGTACCTCCTATATTTATGGAAAGTCTTCCGAAATACGGATATACTTTTATTTAGACGTGGTCAAAATTTTGTGATTTTAATTTAGTACCGTCTAATTTCTGAATTATCACATATTTTTTATTCTATTTTCTATAAACGATTAAGATGTACAATTTTACAGGATGATGATCCACAGGCTACTGCTGACATATAGGTAGTTATATTGCTTATTAACCTTATATACCTAGATCATCATCGTCATAAAAAAATAGATTCCTCGTGTCCGAAAATGTATGTTCCACGATTCTTAGTTGTTTATTTTTATAAAGGGAATCGCTTTCATAAAATTCTCTTTTTTGTGATATTGAAAGTTGACTTGAAATATAATTTTTTGAAGCGATTCCCACAAAAAAATTCAAGAAATTTTATAACTGGAAAATTGTCAAGAATCGCGGAACATACATGGGGTATTTTATAGTTAAAAGAAAGAAGGGTATTTTCGTATACCCCTTGTATGTATGGCCATGATCAATTGTTTAAAAAAAAATGATATGTCAATATTTGGACCCTGTATAGCCTACAGTCGTATCAAAGTTGACAATAAACCGCATAAATCCCTTCCATTCTTTCCTAACCCCAAAAATGCAACAGAAAATAAAATGTATCTCACACTATTTTTTTATAGTAATCCCGACGTTTTCCTATCAACAACCTGAGCACATCGTGGAATTCTATTCTGAGCTTAGAGCACTATCTATTCAAGGTACAGATGCATTCACCAGTCGCAATACACTTTCCAAGAAAAACCTTTTAAGTTAAGGAAAAAGACGGGGCTATTTTTGTACCGGGAGCATCATGTGCGGGAAGAATTGTGGGGCTGTGATGCGTAATTTGTGTTGGATTTATTGCCACGCTTAGAAATGACATTAAAAATAGTCAATCATCAAATTTAATTGACCAGTATTATTGTAACACTTTTAGCCAACATTTTGTAATACTAGCTGCGCCCCGCGGTTTCACCCGCATAAGTCTCGATCCCGTAGGAATATCGGGATAAAAGCTATCGTATGTCCAGTAATAATAAATCTTAATATCTTATTTAAGTATTAATTAATTATCATTCTATGTATTTATTTTGACCTTACCTACATAGACGAAAAGACGACGGCATACGTATTAGTTCCGATTTCAGCCGCGCGCAGACATCTTGCAACCACTCTATAAGGATAATTTGGACACGGGCGACAAGGACACGTTGTCAATCACGTTGTTGGTAAACTAAACATTTGTAAAGTTGTGTCACAGATTGTGTATTGATGATACAACAAGATGTCCACATTTGTAAATGATTGATTGATTATTATTAAGTAACATGTATGAGTGTGGCAGTAAAAAAAAAAACATGTAAACCTCTTGCACGACAATGGAAAGTGAAATCCATAAACCAATATCAGAAGCTTTACTGTTTATTTTATACAGTTTTACCTTTCATTCTTCGAAACGTCTGAACACAAAATGAATCAAAAGTGAGAAATGAATTAATTGGTGAAAATTAAATGAAAGGAGCAGATGAACGTTTATTCCAATGTTGGTAATTTTATCGGGGTCGTGTGAACGTGGAATGAAAAACAAATGAACAGTCACTCCAGTAAACCACTCACTCGAGTGAAGCCTCTGGTAACGGCTTCAGTGATTACGTATAGCCGAATTCTACGATTATTATTTACCAAACTTTTTTTTATCTTCTGGAATTTCTCAGTTGCCGGTCGGAGGCGGGATTTATACCCGGTTGATGGCAATAGGCTCGTCCCCTGTTACTGGAACTTAAACATAACTGGTGAAATGCTGATGTGTACTATAGTTGCACCTCTGCCTAACGCTTCGGCTGGACAATACAATAGGTTATATTAAGTGTGATAAGTGTTATTTAACAGAGCTCGGAGGTCGTGGCTAAGTAATAACAGCCGCACGGGTCGATCCATCAGGTTAAGCTGCGCTTGCCGGGGTTGGTCCGTAGATGGGTGATCATCTTTACATACCGAGACTCCTCCATGCTTCGGAAAGCACGTTAAGCCGTTGGTCCCGGCTGTCATTCGTGGATCTTTGACAGTCGTTACGAGTCGTCAGAAGCCCGAAAGTCTGACAACCAGTCTTACCAAGGGGTATCGTATTACCCAGTTACTGGGTTGTGGAGGTCAGATAGGCAGTCGCTCCATGTAAAATACTGGTATTCAGCTGCATCCGGTTAGACTGGAAGCCGACCCCAACATGATTGGGAAAAGGCTAGGCAGAATAAATGAAGTGTTATTTAATAAATGAATTAGGATCTAAACGTAATTCGTCATGCAATTGAATTTCGTCAGTTGTCTGAAATGTACAGTAACGGTTTCACCAAATATCTAATTGAATTTAGTGCACAGATAACAAGTCTTAATTAATGTATCTTAGCGCTAATTCAGAGTATTGCAAGCTGGTTGTGTTAAACGTAATTAAATTACAATGCCTTGCAATTTGCATAGGACTCTATTTTATTTTACAATAGAGGTAGGTATACACCTAATACAAATGAAATATGTAGATTTGGTAGTCTACGGGTTTAGAACGATATTATTTTAACAATCATCTTCCTGCCTTTGTCCAATGTTACGAGTACTTGGGAACGGCATTTTAACAATGTACAATAAAATTAATCCAAGTACCTACCTAATTAGTATTACAGCACATAATATTTAAACTATAATAATATGTGCAAGATCAGAGGGCAGCGTGGCTAAATATTAACAGCCGCACAGGGCGATCGAAGGTTAAGCCACGCTTGCCACGGTCAGGTCGTGGATGGGTGACCATTCAATACATATCGAGACCCCTCCATGCCTCGGAAAGCACGTTAATCTGTTTGTACTGGCTCTCAATCGTAGATCTTTGACAGTAGTTACGGGTAGTCAGAAGCCCAAAAGTCAGACAACCCTGTCTTACCAAGGGGTATCGTATTACCCAGTAACTGGGTTGTGGAGTTCAGATAGGCAGTCAATTCATGTAAAAGACAGACAGTTATGATGTCATGTATTTATCTCTATAAATTTTATTAAAAATATCATAAGTTATTTCACGTAAATCAATTAAAATACAATGTCATAATTAATTTATAATGCATCATTTAATGTCATCCAAGTAATCTCCCTGTAAGTATTACATAGCCCTGGCGTAATGAGGTCCTTCCATCAATAAAATTATGTTTCATTCCTCATGCCGCGTCGTGTCAGTTCGTGCGAGTGAGCACAAGTCAGGAGCTGTCTCACACCTTGCGCCAGTCACTGCTGCCTTGACGTCGTCTCGAGCTCGTGATTTCACGCGCCGTAGGAAGCCACCCTTATAAATTCAAGCACTCTGCTCAAATGGAGTCTGCAATCGATTTTACACGAAGGAATCCGTTTCGCACAGTTAATGGTATGCGGGGGCAGGTGATTCGAATAATTAATCGATTCCTTTCGTATTGGAATAGTTTTCACTGTGCTCACAGGTAGGATTTTATTCAGGATTGTTTTTAACAGTAAATAAACATTGGGAATCTATTTTTTTTTTAGCACAAGACCACATATATTTTGTTTTAAGGCAGCATCCTTTAGATGAGGAACCCTAAAAAGTAAGAGCTAAAATTATTATAATGTATTTTGTAATTCTCAGAAAAATATTTAATATTACTGAAATATAAGTAATAAAAACTTTTGTGGCACACGTCATGCCCAGTTTTTGGGTTCATTCATTTGGTTTTTCATTCAACCATTCGTTCGCTTGTCCGCCAGTCTTGAAAATAAAGACCCAATTAGATTATTGAAAATAAAATAATCTCATACTTTTTTTGTCCACAAGTCCACGTCTTTATTTCTCGAAAGACTAGATACTTAATCCAGAGGTGGATATAATATGAAGTACACCCACATTTTGCAGCTACGTGATCAGCCCCATGCAATAAGGTCTTAACATCAACCGAGCACCAATCCGGGCACTGACATTATTTTACCAAAATCTTCAAACACATAGATAGTTTAGATATTGTAAGTCCTTTATGTATAACTTACAATTACGATAACGTTTTTTTTTTCTTATTTTATTGTGTTTTATTATCTGTTGTCTGACCAACATCCATAGAGGCTAAAACTGATCATCTGATCATTCAACCCTCTGTGGTAAAACCCTTTGTTTTATTAGCACAGAAAAAGTCTGTTCATACCGATATTTCATCCACAGTAAAGAGGTTGGTTTGATTATTTAGTTACTCCACAGTCTCATTTTATTTAATTCTGTGACTCTATTTTTGGAATATTTTGTAACCTATTTTATTTCGCTCTCATCGAGCCTTTCTGAAATATGTCTCCCGTAGCCTTAAAGTTTTAGTTAACGATCATTTAAATGTGTGCTGCATTAGAATGTGACGTCTGCAAGCATTTTAAGTTCGCTACACTACCACTGGGCCGGTGTAGTGAATTACGACCCACTCCGTCTCACAGAGAGGAGGTCTGCGTCCCAGCTGGCAATGGGTACGTTATAGGCTAATTATGCTGGAGAAGCGTGGGCACCACCTGATGATAGTGGTCACCGCTGCTTACAGAGAATTATTAAAACCAGAGGTTTTGAAGGACCGTAGCCATCCACCGTTGGCATTAAATGTCAAGTGCCTGTAATTACACCGGACTTACTGCAGATAAGAAGACGAATAAAACAACCAACTTCCAAAAAAAACACAACAAAGTGAAAAATAACTTTTATTTCGGAAGTTGGTGTCTTTGGTTTTGAATTTTCATTTTTGGCCACTGACTTCTGAAATTAAAGTTATTTTTCACTTTGTAGTGTTCTTTTTGGAAGTCGGTTGTCATTTATTTTATTTTTCAGAATATAGCTATATAATACATGTCAACTTGAGAACCTCCTCCTTGTTTTTCGTCGGTTAATTAAAAAGCTGCGAACTAATCTAACTTCTATCGTCTTTAAAGCTAGTTCTACAAGCATACATTTTCACAATAACCCTTCGCTAAGACGAGTCAACAACATTAACGTGTGAGAAACCAGCTTTACTTGTATAAAACTGCTCGTTAACGTCCCCACTGCTGTGATGAAGTACGTACTTACGCCATTCCTGGTTCTTCCTTAGAATTTAATATGAGTGATATTGCGTCGTAGCTTTTTCTACATCTTTGCCAATTTTCCCGTGAACCCGAAGTGTACAAACTCGAGCGTTTGCAACATGTCCGTTTTTTAAGTGAAAAATTTCTTTATGCGCAGTTAATTTACCTCTTATTTTGACCACTGTCTATAGGAAAGTGATCTTTATTTTTGTTACAATAAGATTGCTGCTGGGTTGCTGTTATAACACTTAGTTTTGAGGCCTATTATATTACCTTTAAAAATAGCTTATAATAAAATACAGGGTTCTTTAAGTAACACCTCATTATCATCCACGGTCCAATTTTACATTAACATTTACAGTAACAAAATACATACATAAACTCATTCCTTCTTCCCATGGGGGTAGGCAGAAACTATAGAACGCAACCTACGCTCCTTAAATACTCCTTTTGCTTCGTTAACGTTCATACATCTGGTCAAACACACAAGCCGGTGGCGAGTACACTACGCACCTGTCCTTTCTGAATAACATCACCAATAAAGTAACACAGTCATATCCAAAATTCTGTTAAACATTTTTTTAGGATACCTAACAAGCTAAACTCCCTAACTACAGTATAGCTCTACGAATTTCGGCCAAACTAAATATTATGCTGAGCTGAGTTCACTTGATTAAAACCCCTCGTTAGTGAAACCACGGACATGATGAAATTCCTACTCATTTTCAGGAGACTCGTTCAGTGTGGTTATAACTGCATTTCAGAGGTATTTGTAGGGGAGTTTTAATTTTGAAGGCCAAAGAATAACATTGGTTAAGAGAGTATAATTTAATGTGGTTTCAGTGACACTGAAAAGCTTCTCGCTGCAGCAATCTTTGACGACTCGTAAAAAAGGCAAAAACAATCGAAAATCATCAATGGTCAGTCAAAGATTTGAATCGTAAGATTTTCCCTCACACGAAAACTGCAATACTAAGAAGAGCCACACACACCGTTTCCATGGCAGCATGTTACATCGTGTGCTAGAGGCATTGACTTATCAATGGCCAGAGGTATCAAAACGAAACAGAAATACGGCCATCTTTCGACGATTATATCGATTTCATTCTTTGGTGTCGCTTGTTTTATCACAATAATTTGACGAATAAAATCGTGAACCCTGTCGGTATAGGGCGGATTCGACCAAACAGTGTTCCTGATTACAAACAATGCTATCAGCTCTAGCGGTACGTTTTAAGAAAAAAGAAAATAATTTTCTTTATGCGCGGAATAAGATTTACTTCTGACAGTTTTTGTATGGAGAAACTGTCAAAAATTCAAAATTTATTCGGAAGAGAAGGCTTATTCCCAGTTTTCTATTCCCAAAAGGCTTTCAATTTATTCCTGTTTGGTCGAATGCGCCCTATATCGACAGATTTCACGATTTTATTCGTCAAACATGATAAAACAAGCGAAACCAAAGAACCTGTTTCGTTTAAAAAATACATGCATGCAGTGTAGGTATGGTCTATGATTGCTTCTGCTATGTAGGTAAGCTTTGTTTATAAATAACGGTCACAACCGTAGTATTGGGAGACTCAATTGCGTTGTGTCTCGAATTCCAATGCAGACGGCGAGACGTCTAAACCGTCCATTTTTGTCTCCATTTATCTGGCACTCCGTAATCTTGCTGCAGCTTATGTTAGCTTGATTTATTGAGTCTATTTATTATACCTACGCAGTAGAATTTTATGGTGTAATCCAGGGGGCTATGAAGGAACGATGGGACATATGACTGATATGGAGAATTGTGGAGAAGCTGAGGCATCTGCATGTTACGTGAGGTTACGTAGACGTTGTCTCTTTATGTTAGTTGTAGGTATTAAAATAAATAGTAAAAGGGGTTTAGAAAAGAAGATAGACATTTTAAAAGACTTGTAAAGAGATGTAAAAGACAAGTCTTGTAGTCTTCATTTCGACACTTAAGTAGATTTTTAAGAATTGGGTCTAATAGTTTCACAAGTCACGCGTTCTTTAAGTTTTTTGAGTTTTTTGAGTTCTTTTGAGTTCTTTGAGTCTTTTGAGTCCTTTGAGTTTTTTGAGTCCTTTGAGTTCGTTGAGTATTTTGAGTTCTTTAAGTCTTTTAAGTTCTTTGAGTCCTTTGAGTTCTTCGGGTCTTTTGAGTTCTTTGAGTCTTTTGAGTCCTATGAGTTCTTAGTGTCTTTTGAGTCCTATATCAGATTGAAAACCCAATAACACTGCCCGACCTGGGAATCGAACCCACGAACACATACTCAGCAGAACCGCTTGCGACCACCAAACCAACGTGGAAGTTCATAACTTCTTAAAGATAAAAATACACTTTTCCAAATAATATAGGTACTCCTTCCAGAAAATTCGACAGTGTACAAAGGTCTCAGGTGTATTATTACGATGATATTTAACACAGATATGATGTATATTTTTTTTCCTGGTACAAAAGAATTATGGATGAAAAAACCGGCAATATCACCATTTTGTAAATAAGTTATGTCTGTTATTATTTTGGGTATATTGTTATAATTTATTTTTAGGATGATAAGTTCTCAAAATAACCTGCCTACTTATTTTTTTCTTTTGAGTTTATTAAACTTATTAAAATCAAATCGTATGAATTTACATAAGAATAAAATTGTGTTTTTTTTTTACGGCTTACATTGATGAATACATACATAAACTCACGCCTTTTTCCCATGGGGGTAGGCAGAAACTACAGAATGCCACCTGCTACGATCCTTACGTACTCCTTTTGCTTCGTTAATGTTCATTCATACACGCTCGCCGGTTGCGAATACTGACCCCAATAACCTGACCTTTCTGAAGAACAATATATATGTGTCTATATGGGTTCCCTATAAAGGTTACCCTCCAACGGCAAAAAGTCTGTCAAAAGTGAAATCTTTCTATTTGGTACATTGTTTTTTACGCTTTACCACAGATTTGTACAGATGGTTCACTCTGCAAAATCATTTAAATAAAAAGCTACTCTTGCTACGACACAATAAAGTGCAATTCAGGTCGCAAAGCGCCAATTACCTCCAGTTATATTAACCTAGGAGTTGCCTCTCTATCTATCGCGTAACTTTTATATCTTCTGACTACGTAACACTAACTGACCCGACGAGACGAGCCCGCCGCGTACTTGTAGCTTTATACCTAAAATGCTGGTGCGCTTTCTGTACCATTCTGTGGCCTTACAGAATTTCATAACATCTGACAAAGAAGGCAGTGCAGGCTCGGAATAGAGTGGAGGACATAATAAACTATTAGCAAAAAGTTTGTTATTAAGGTCCGTTATAAAAACTAAACTACGGAGAATCATAGTTGACGTAGACAGCTTGACGTAGGTAATGTTCGCCCTCTGAAAATCTAAATTAACCACGAAATGTCGATACCAAGCGTTTCAATCAATCTGCCTAGCCCTTTCCCAACAATTTTGTGGTCAGCTTTCAGTCTAATTGGCTGCAGCTGTACCACCGGTATTTTACATGGAGCGATTGCCTATCTGACCTCCACAACCGTTAATTGGTAACACGATACTCCTCGGTAAGACTGGATGTCAGACTTTCGGGATTTTGACTACCAGTAACGACTGTCAAAGATTTATGAATGACAGCCGGGACCAACGCCGTAACTTGGTTTTCGTGGCGCGGAGGGGTCAACCGCGGCAAATGTAGCTTAAAGAAAGAAAAGAAATAATGAAATTAACGTTTAGCTATTCAATAAAAATATAGATTAGTGTTTTATAGTCTGTATACCTCTAATACCTCAAATTACATAGCATGATCCTTCGTTATATCGAAAATCCTGCAGCATTAATTTTGAAATAAATATATGGTAATGTTGAGGATTAATGTTAAGTACTATGTTTGACGAAAACACGACTCCATAAAAAAAATTCAACAGAATAAAATTGCAAAGTTACCTACAAACCGAACAATAAACCGCTAATATTAAAAAAAATACTTTAAATTAGATTATATATAAAGAACATACTATGTTTTTTTAATTACCATTATTTTACCGTAAAAATAAATTACTTCAACTACCGGCGCCTTGGAGCCTTCACCCCGTCGCTTAGTCTCGCTCACACTCAGTCAGCGATCAGTAATGTGCATAAGAAAATAATAACGAGTGAATATGAGCTGAGGTATTATGAACTTTTAAGCTCTCCAGGATATGAAAACATAACATAACCCATAACTTTTAGCTTTCAAAAAGGGGTAGGCAGAGATGAACAGTTGACTCACGTTTTGCCCATTATGTTATAGGAAACAGCGCCATCCCTTTTTTGTAACAACAATTTCATTTCATTTCATTTCAACAAAACAATGTTTAAACACAGGGTATTCAGGTCAGGTGCGTAGTACTCGCAACCGGTGTAAACGAGGCAAAAAAGATAGTAACAATGTTATCATTTAATCTTGTACAGTCGTCTCCACATTGTATAATTATTAATAATAATTATGGTAGTACGGCCATTGTAGACTTGTAGAATCCAGTCGAAAAGCTTCGTCTTACTGGGTCTGCTTTGAAGCTATTAAACTAAGGAAGGGTTCTAATAATCCTTAAATTCTCGTGAAATATTTAGGAATTAATTAAACCTATCGAATATTTCGGATCTAAGAATGTCCTTGGATAATGGCTTTCAATTCACCAGATACGTATTGAATCCTTTATTAAAAAATACTAGCTTTTGCCCCCGGCTTTACCCGCATGGATGTCGGAAAATATCCCACGGGTTTATTAGGTATACCTGTGGGATATTATACTACCGGGATTAAAAGTCTATGTCATGTGTTAATCAAGCTTATAAACTATTTGTGTGCCAAATTTCTTCCAAATCCATTCAGCCTTTGCGTGATTAAGTTACAATCATTCAAACATCCAAACGTAGTGCAAACTTTCACATCTACAATACTAATAGGATTTTATTGACAGGCCTATTCAATTTGTTAAGGCTATAATTAACATTTTCATTATCAGTAAGGAGCTGAAATGCTCAACTGATAACGTTGATAACACACGAGTTGTAAGTTGCTAGGTTACCCAGGAAAGCGCACACTTTTATTTTGAGGAATTTATTGATTACTAACCGTGTGGCAAATAGGATTTACTATCGTCAAGATGACAAGGTTACCGCTCAAATCACCCCATATTTAGTCCTTTTAGGGGAGGAATTTTAAAAATTCCTTCCTTACCTGTGCTCACTTTTGTTATATGTATAAGAAAATCTTGTGCAAAATTTAATTATTCTAGATCCATTGGTTTAGCTTGTGCACTGTCAGTGAATTTTTCAATTTAACATTTTATTAAGAACCTACATTTTATTGTAAAACACAAAGGGCAAAAGGACTGTTTTCATTATCATTGATTCGAAAAAAAGACACGCATGGTGGATAATGAGTACCTACTTACCAGACTAAAAACTCCGTACAGTCCATACGTTCTGTCAACTTGAAACTAATATTATATATTCCAGTAATTATCCATTCCATATTCTATATAGACCAAAACACTGGGCAGCCAAACATGACGTGGGCTTCTCAAAAGTTTAATCTAAGTTTATATTACTTTCCCCTACGGTTACGCCTGTCAGCTTTCCAAACTCTTCATTTTTGTTCATTGCTATTCGTTGAAACTTCAATGAAGAGCTATTTCATATGCCAATGGACAAAGAAGTTCTGTGATCATTCGTGTGGACCTGTCCTGTGGGTGTTGGATGGAATGGTTATTATTATAGAGACCCACGCAACATTACTAATGCCGTACTCCAAATATGTTTTTGTTTCTTTGTTTTTATACCAAATGGGGACAACTTCAGGTAAGGTTTATTCGCCGTATTTAGGCACGGTGGTCAGTGTTGTATGGACCACTATGAAAGCTTGTTTTCAGACACGTTTTTGCTAGGGCGCGGATTATACGCCGTGTACGTAGCTTTACCCGCAGTCCTAAGGCACTGTTCGAAGGCCGTCGTGTAAACACGCGACTGCTGCGCTTACAAAGGGCGCCTTCCGGTTTCTCGAACAAATGAGTGACATATATTTATTTACGAACGCAATCGTGCATTCGCGCGACGATCGCTTTTTCTTAGGACAGCACATCCCCATCCTTAAATGCATCAAAATTAATTAATGATATCGAATGTCAGAATAATGCTGTAAACCAAACATAACACTCACAAAATAGCTCAAAATCTATAGTAATTAAGTGTACAAAGATCTAATTACTAACAAACAAAATATAAACAAACTAAATAACATGATTGTAATCAATCCCTCTAACTGTACTCATCTAGAATTCTCCGAACAATTAATTGTGAATCTGTCTACAATAATATTTTAAAGAGAAAAGGTTTGTATTTTTTGTTTGTAATCATAAAACTCAGAAACTGCTGAACCGATTTTAAAAATTATTTCAGCTATGGAATATCATAATATTATCACTGAGTAACCTATGCTATAATAATTTATAAAAATATCACCGCTCGCGGATACTATCGTGTAATATTTTCCCGTGTCATAGTTTCACAAGCTAGGTCACAATGACTCTTGTGGTCACAAGTTAGTCTGTTCTAATAAACAGTATTACAGTCTAGGCCTGTAATCCCCAGAAGTTATTGCTATTAAGTCCTAGGAGCAGCAGGACAATCTATTATTACTAGTTGTTTGTCAAAACAAGTTATGGAAGGCCAGTAGTAATAAAAGATGGAATGAAATAACTTGTAGGAGGAGGCTTAGTTCTTACATATTAACAGGGTGGATTGGGATTGAGATGGGGCAGCAAGGGCAACTACCGCAACCGTTGTAGCTACAGGGAAATGTTCTTAGGAGACTGTCCTTAACTTTTTGAGAAATTTTGATCTGCATTCACAGATTTTGAATAAAATTTACAGTCAGCAGGAAAATGGGCAATTTTCATAAAAACTTTTTTTTATGCCAATCGATCCTGTTTCATATAAGGATCAAAAACTTCTATTGGACCAACTGAGGTTTGAGTACTAGAAAAGTCAGAAATCGCAAAAAACTTTTCCCATACATGTCGTAGGCAATGAGACTCCAACTGACTGACGAAAATAAACAAACAAATTAAACTTCGAATTTCGAACGAATACGGAAAGTGTATTTCCAACAAGAAGGCGCTCCGCGGCACAACAGCCGCCATACCCTTTCTATTTGAACCGGCAATTCGTAAGGCAGGGGATAGGAACATACAATTGAACATGATTATTTTTGTAGGTTGTGCTGGTGCAGCATTTAGGTTTAGCCGATCGAATACAGATAAACTCCAGCTATAGTATACTGGCGCATTTCACACCAGCCGATTGGACGCGAATGAAATCGGGCGCTTACTCGTGTAAGCTTGAGCAATCCGAGGCAGTTCCTTGGAACGGTTCAGAATTCTGCTCGAGCATTCCAATCGGCTCTACATACGTATATAATAGAAATTCCAAACAAAACGTAAACCCGATCGTGAATTTAAATTCAAGTGTAAATTCGGTAGGCTTTATTGCTCAGAGATAAGGCTTAAATATCATTTTAAATATTGTATTAACTTGTTAGGACGCAGTGGTTCTAATATAAGTTATATAAAATATTTTTTTTGGGGAAAATTAACATAAATAAATAATGATGGTAACTGATTCAATGATTCAATAGCCAATTCTGCACAAACCACTTTCAGGTGTAAGGTTAATTCTGTTACACCGATATGTATATTTTTCTTCACTATGTTTTTCTTTCCAGATTTTAGTGAGCTCTTAATTTCTTTTATTTCAATGTAAAAAGCGCTTCGATAAGTAAGTTGTCATTGTTCACAATACCTAAAGCCTACGTAAGATTAGACACATTAATCTTTACAATTAGGTGCCTATAGTAAGTACTTTCTTTACAGATCGGCTGTAGATAAAATGCGTTGTTGACACCTGTCAGTTTCATACACACGAATATGTGTTTTGCGAATTTGATCCTTATTACTACTAGAAATTATTTAACTGACAGGTGTCAGGAATGCATTCTCTCGACGGCCCGACTGTAACTTAAAAATAAAACAATTTAAACTGCCTGTTTTATCGCCTCTTTATAAAAGTATTAAAAATGCAAAGTTAACTCACGAAATAAACAGACACCCTTATTTTCTTTACAAGAAGAATTATTTTTCAATAACAAATGACGATCTAAGCTGGAAGATCACAAACTTGTAAATCAAAAAGCTTCTTTTATATGGCACTAAACAATTTTGTGGGCCAATAAGTTTTTCCATACATATTAAAAGTTTGTATTCGGTATTATATAAAACTGTACTTTATTACAATACTATAAAGTTCGATATTGATCGTGTAGATGGTGTTAATTTTGCAAGTGAGCTAGGCCAAAAGAAAAAGATAAAGTAAAGTCTCAGACTATGTTGCTTAAATTGAATAAATTGTTCAGTTCATTTCATATGTAAATTAGATAAGAATTTATTTATACTAAGTGTGTACAATTTCTTTGTTCTTATCTTGAGAAGTCTGAAGTAGTCCTTTAGCTATATATTAGACTCCTGAAATTACATTCATCTCCATCTGCAACAACAAGAAGATGTCTTACTAACTAATCTCTTGAAGCACTAATTATTTCTTTAGTGTTCTTTCCTTTGTGCCTTTAATTAAGTTATTTTAGCTTTGATAACTAAAAAAATCATATTTTTATATTCGAACAATTTGCAGTACATTGAATACTTATTTTCATTGGGTATGAGTCTACGCATGCTTTTTATCAACCGATGAATTTCATTGGTTACGCCTGCTACGAGGATTCCCCGCATGCCGGATATCGACCGAGTTATCGACTAGCGAAAACTAAGCAATTACCAGTTGTGTTGTTATATTCTTTGCAATGCCGAGGTGGACCATGTGGCCTGCACGACATTGCTATTTTGATACGTTCGTGAAAGTTATATTAAATATCACAAAAATGAGTATAATAATCGAATCTAATGAGAATTAAAGATATCAGCAAGCTCAGATTCGTATTCCGTTTCATTTCTTAATAACCCCGCGATCTTTTCCCCCATATGGACCACAAGCTGGACTACTAATACAACATCAATCACTGAAGGCTCAAGTCAGCTTGATTATGTAGGAGTAGTGAAGCGTCTTCAATGGATGGAGTATGCCTTGTTTTGTGTTAAAGTTACCTTAGATTAGTGGGTGAAAAGTAAGAATCACGTCATTTGATCGCTCTTTGAAGTAAAGCCACTATGATATGAAATAAAATGGTTTATTCTTCTTTCTTTTCCTTGTCGTGTGGTTAGTGACTAACCTGGTGTCAGAGTTCTTTTTTATGCCACCCATGGGCCTCTGATTATGTTTCACATGCCGTCGAGAAATATCTCAGGCATGCCGGTTTCCTCACGATGTTTTCCTTCACCGTTTTTTAAGCAAGTGATGGAAGTGTGTTTATTCTGTAAAATAGGATATCGGAATCACTTTCAAACGTAATATTGAAAAAAAAATTGCTAGATGGATTCGACAATTCCTATCTGACTAACCCTGAGAAGAATAATGGCGAAAAAAACCCAAGGGTCAAAGTTTATTTTAAAGTCCAGACATAATCTTGGTCAGATCATGTGAGGACCATGTAGATTAGTGTCTGAAATTGTCTTTAGAGAAAAGAACCACACAGATTAGAGTGGACCCGTCCAAGTATTTGTCGGTAATCGTGGAGCTCAACTCAGAATTTAAGCAGCTCAACTCGAAGAATAATACCAAAGAAAGCTTATTTGGGTAAGCCGCATAAATAACTGAAACTGCCAGATCTTCATTAAAACTAACTGAGAAACAAAAGAAAAAGTACTCACATAGTCCTCACATTCACAATAATAAAAGTAATATAATACGTGGTCAGAATGGATGGCCATTCTTCAACACACAGTAACAACTCGCGGTGATTCAATGATTCAAATGTTTTGTTCCTTAATTAATAAGCAATTTAAAAAAATGACAGACGCTTCTCGTCCACAAACAAATCGTCTCAAAATTTCTGGAACTACGTGAATAAAGATGAACTCATCTAATCAACAGAAACCAACCAGTTGATAGCTTTCTTAATTTGCATTACAAGTTAGCATTTAATTTTGCTTTAAAAATCAGTAATATAGAAACATGTGAACAAGATCAAAACGATATGGGGATAGTACTAGATCCCCATATCGTTTCTACGCTTTTTGGGAAACAAATTAAGACTTACGTAAAGATCAGAAGCAAAGAGCATCTTAAGAACTAGAAATTTCTATTAGAATTTTAGTTCCTAACAACAACACAACACACATGATGATGGGAATCAAATCCAACAACTTGCACGCGGTATGCATTTGCAGACGCCGTGAAAACGCGTCATCGGCAAGCTATAATCTAAGCTTTAATTTTATAATATCAACCGGCAATATACCAAGTACACTCTCCACACAAAATACACTCTAACACACGCATATATACAACACATCACTGTAATGTATGTAGTAATAAGTTATTGTGGGTAAATTGATATTGTTTGATATAAAGTACTGAAAGTAGTCGATTTGTTCCAAGATTTCTGCAAGTGATTATACTTGTACGTTGCTACGTGTATTATTAATCCCGTATCCAGAGTGCTCGCAACCCAAGAATTCTTCAATCACTAACTGTCTCAAGCCACATCCAAAGTCACTTCTTCCCTTCAATTGGCTCAATCAGTTGTGTTCCTTAACATAAATATAAGTAACTGGCAACATGATCAAGTTAGCCCAACTTCGTATAGCTCCAAACTCGATCTACAGTTCGGCTACAGCTCAGTCATTCTGTAACTTTGTCCAGAGTCAATTGTAAATTCGAGAAGTTAAGTGTATTCCAATGCTGAACGCGTTTCCGGAAGTTTGTTTGGGGTTTGACGTGACTGGAGTCTGATATGGGAAAAGATTTTTTTTTAAATTTATAATAAATTATAGGTATTGAGGTTAGTGGCTAAGTAACAGCCGCACGACTCATTCGTCAAGGTAAAGCAATGCTTGCCGAGATCGGTCTGTAGATGGGTGACCATCCATTACATACCGAGACCCCTCGGCGCCTCGGAAAGCAAGACAATCCGTTGGTCCCGACTGTTATTCGTAGATCTTTGGCAGTAGTTACAGGTAGTCCGGAACACGAGACTGACGACAAGTCTTACCAAGGGGTATCCTGTTACCCAGTAACTGGGTTGTGCAGGTCAGACAGGTAGTCGCTCTATGTAAAATGATGAATCGACCCGTGCGGCTGTTCTCTGTGTCATCGGGTTGGTTTTATTGCCTCGACAATCAGTGCTAAACCTCGGTCACCCATTGAAGTACACATTACTTAACACTCAGCTCACGCCAAGAAATAAAAAGGGTATGAGAATAAAATAAAGGTGTATCAGCCACTAATTATCCTAAGTTAGTAAACTGAAGGATCTTCAGAAACTCAAGTTTCCTCGCAAAGTTTCATCTAAACCGGATCGGAACGTGATCGGATTACATACAAGGTGTTCTATGAAGGTAAATCTGCGTTAGATGGTGAAACCACCCATGAATATAAACAACAAATTAAGCTTAATAACAGCAGAAAACAGCGTAAAGGATATTGGGCATTTTTGTATAGGCTCTGGCCCAAGTGGCGTCAGAGAATGACTCTTATATCGTCTGAAAGTTCATTAACAAAGCTTACTTTTTTGTACTATAATTATGTTATATTACTAATAATTATGTAGTGTTAACAGAAATTGTGAATAGTTATTTTAGTGAATACTTAATTACTAAATATAATAAAAATTTTGAGAGTAGCCTGCTTAACCATTATCAGATAATGTAAAGTGATAATGCGGTTGAAAACGGGGGTAGCCAAGACGAAAGTTATTCGATCGTAACTTAATTAAAGACAAGTTTCCAATGCCAAGTGTTGCTTGGCAAATATTCATCCCTCTTTAGCCAAATTGAATTTATATTAAGTGGGAGTTGTATTTTCTATCCGTAGATTTATATCAGCAATATTTTAGTGCCTTCTGCTTCGTTACTAATGTCATGCAATTCTTCTTTTCATTGGTTTTCGCATCAAAACTTCTAAATAAATCGGTTCGTCCAAAGTCACAGTATTTTGATGACCAGCGACCGACTTGCACAGATGCGACCCACAGCGTAATTGTTGTTGTTATTGTTTTTTTGTTTGTTTGTTACAAAAGTAGTTATTTTTCCACTCTGTAATCGGCATTGTTTTTGTTTTGATTGTTTGTTTGTTGTCATTTGCCAGTGTCGCAAAACAGAGTAACGATGTAAATTGTCTTTGGTCCTTGATGGATAAAATTTTCAAACTTTGATTGCTTAAATACGAGGCTTTTGGCAACTTTATGCGTTTCGGACAGAATGTTTTTTATTTTTATTTATTTCTGTTTTCTATATCATCATTCTCCAGCCCTTATCCCAATTTATTTGTGGTCGGTGCAACTTGTCTTTTTCTTCCATACTTCTCTATAAGTCGTCATCTCGGTAGTCACCCCCTTTCTAGCCATATCATCTGTCACACAGTCCATCCATCGTTTCTTTGGTCTTCCCGTACTGTTATAGTGATCCATATTCATACTTAAAACGCTCCTCACGACATTTTACAATACGCGACAAATATCACATTCCAAATGTAAATATCTCTGTTACAAAATACATTCTTCCCTTGTTTGCACGCGCTCATAGGCACCCAACGATTTGTATTTCTGTACCGTGATTCATGTAAACATAGGACTTAGTGAAACCCTTAATTGTTTTGTTGGCTCTACCTTGTCCTTACTTACTGCCTAACTCATTGTCAGTTACAAGAGAAATTGAACATTAAATTTTGCAGCGGTAGGATGAAATTCTGTTGAAGTAAGGGGTACGTTATGTCGTTTAGAGTGTAAGGGGTTACAATTTGAAGTTTTTTTATGAATGTAGGTATAATGGTGTTAACTGCCGTGTATTTTTATACGGATCCTAATTTTATTGTACATTTCAGGCATAAGTATGGAACATTTCCACTTGTGTGGGTTTTGCGTATGATTCAGAAGTCAAAAGGTTTCAGGATGAAACCTTTTTGGCCATTAATATTGTGTTTAAATTATAAAGCCATTTATAACGCCAACTTCTAAATGACAATGATAAATTTTGCCACAAAAGCCACGCCTTTTAATTCGGTCCAAAATGCCCGAAATATTCATGAAGAGCTTATTCACTTTACGTTCCATTTTAAGCTCCTTACTGTTACATAAAACATATTCCGTGCAGCCGGTGGTAGTGCACCAAGCTGCTTACAAATATTTTACGTCCCTCCCTACCGTTTAACATCTCCCGTCTTCGCACTAAACTATCCTTTTCAAAGAAATTGTATATTCCCCAGTAACAAACTGTTAAAATGTTAACAAAACTT
Source organism: Eupsilia transversa (assembly GCA_914767815.1). Lineage (NCBI taxonomy): Eukaryota > Metazoa > Arthropoda > Insecta > Lepidoptera > Noctuidae > Eupsilia > Eupsilia transversa. The sequence goes on from OU611880.1 coordinate 775,017, forward strand.
CCTAAAGTAACAATTTAATATTTTATTCCAAACATCCGAATTGAATAAAACCTCAATCTAGCTCGCTTTTAAATAAATGAGATGGGATTACGACTGGAGACGAAGATCTTGGAAGAAAGTGTGATATGGCAAGAGATTTTCATATGCTTAAATTGAAAAAAAAACTCTGCTTAACCCTTCGGGGATCACCAGCGTAATGTTATGTTATGTTAAATTGAAATAGTCTGACTCTTCTACTGTCTTAAGGGTGCAAGGATCACCTTAAGTTTTATCTCTATGTGGTTGGGTAATTTGATACTTCGAATTTTCTCGAAAACCCTAGGGATATTGCGAAAACACGGATAATTGGACAATGGTGAACACATTTCTCAAAGCAAACACACGAGTCGCTCTAGTAATATTAAATACCCTTAACCCTGATTGGCTAGATTTTTGTTTACTGACCAAATCGTATGCAGATGACGTGCGTGAATGATTGACATTTAAAACGTCAACCAACCAGAGGACGTCTCATTTTGAGCGCTCTGCTTTTTATTTAATAATAGTTAACGTTTCGTTTCGCAATATTACTAGAGTGACCCGTGTTTTTGCAAAAACCCTTTCTTTTTCCAGGAAGATTGAGAAATGTTTTCATCATTATCTAATTATATAATATATAATTGTATGTATACGTAATATATAATTGTTTAAAATTATAATAATAATTGACCATCTCCCCCCCTATCTCCGAAACTGCTGAGCCTAAAATTTTGATTATATTGAGAATGGTTCTTTACTCATAGATTACAGGAAAACCTCTAAGAAGTCTTAAGATCTCCTAAAATAACATGGTAAATCCCTCAATATTGTGCGTACTAATTTACATCAATATTACAGTTCAAATGTATAGGAGAACATATTTTTCAACTATAATGATAAGTTTATTCTTGGGATAAATTCATCCTAACTACGAAACCCTTCATTGTGCGTGATCCAACACACACTTGTTCGGTTATTTTTTTACAATACGTTTTTTTTGTTTATAAACTTTGTTTTTCTGAATATCTAATCACCGTCTGTATGAGCTTGCTAAAAGGGACCAAATAACGTACTCCTTGCCCTGAATATTTTCAAGCCCTGTCTTCCGACATTCTGCGTTAATCCTAAGCTTCCTTACAACCCATGTCTTCAGCCATCCTGCTTTTTCCGCTATACTGTTGACCTTCTTTAAGAAAAAAATAATAATATTGTGTCACAGCTCAGCTTCGCTCCCACGCATATCACCACTGAAAAGTGAGCTTAATTTATCTACCTAAGGCTTGTTTCTCTCATCTAAGGGCGAACCCTCCTCACCGCTGTCGGCTACTTTGAATAGATTTCGTCTTTCGACGATTCTCCGTCTTTGTGGTGTGTACTTACAAAGAGAACTATTAGAACCCTTTGAAATGCAAATTAAATGCTAGGTTTGTGTTCCTTTTTCGTGGCTGGACTTTTCATTAGTTGGAGATTTCGTACTTGAAGTTAGCTGTATTTATTTATGGGATCTCCAACAGAGGCTACACAATTTCATGCAAGTTTACAAGAACAGGTACAAATACAAATACAAGTGTGCGCTTCAAATTATAGGAGACCACATCATTCTCTTATAATCTAGGTAAATACATTAAGCCCTACAAGCGAAAATATTATAATAACCCAAAACATACAACACGAAAATCATAGATTTTTTTTAAATACAAAACAAAACAAATTAGTAATATAATAATAAAATAATAAAATACAACAGACAATAAAAGCTTTGAAAAATTAAAGTATTGTAGAATGCATTGAGGGTAGAATGTTTAGCATTATTGTAGACTAGCAGCGCCCCGCGGTTTCACCCGCATAAGTCTCGATCCCGCGGGAATATCGGGATAAAAATTATCCTATGTGTTAATCCAGGTTATAAACTATATGTATGCCAAATTTCATTCAAATCAGTTCAGTCGTTTTTGCGTGAAAGAGTAACAAACATCCATCCATCCTCACAAACTTTCGCATTTATAATATTAGTAGGATAGTACCTTTCAAATGCTTAAAGCAAAGATTACATTATTGTGACTACTTAATTCACCATCACAGGTGTGCATTATCTCAAACTATGTATATACAACTATACGAAACAACTTTCTTTAGGAGATACACAATTTTAGTACGTGCAGGAAATTAAACCCCATTCTGTATTAGGAATTCAAGTTACAGTCACTCACCGTCTTCATCATCTTCAGTCGTTCAAACTCAAACTCAAACTCAAAGCATTTATTTCAATTAAACCATTTACAGACACTTTTGAATTGTCAAGGAGTCGGTCAGTCAGAAAATATGAAGCTAGTTGCCCATTCCAAAGCGTATAAGGTACCTATGGAGAAGAACGGGCAACTTCACGGACACTCTTTTATTTATCGTTTTTATTTTCGTTACCAATGCCATCTACACTGAACTTATATGTCTGCAAACATCCTTGTTTCATTGCTAATATTATTCGACCTACGCCTTATAAAATAACAGTGGTAAGTTTCTACGTTACTTTATTCAAATACATATTATTTCCATCATCCTATCATCTGTCAACTATGTATAAGATGCAGTCTCATGCAGCGGCTGTCGGAATTTATTTCCAACTGATATCCACTCAACAGAAACTAAGGTGTGGTGGTACTTACAGCGGACGCATTCCGAAAACCAGAGTTAATGCCAAGGGAACGAGAGAATAAATAGGCAAATTCGTCAAAAAAGAGTATTATCAATTTGTCCATTGTGATGAATAATGACTTACCCAAAAACAAAATTACGTTCTAAAAAATAAATAAATTTTGATTCTGATTCCATCCAGCTATCGTATGAAACAACCAGAAATATTAGCCCAGTGTTTTAAGAGAAATGCAACTAATGATGCAAGCCATAGATAACCATGTTGCAAGCCTTGTAACTTTTTAGGTCAGGATGGTACCATATTTTTGTATGAAATATGATTCTTCGTTAGTCAAGATCCTCTGACTGTACGTAGAAGAGAAAAGATTCGTTACACACGACCCTGATGTTATGATAAAATGACAAAAGTAATTTGTTACAATATCCGTCTTCGCAAAAGTTCAACCACGCTCTGCAAGAGGTGTGGTGTGAGTGACAGAGGGGAGTTATATGAGCCGTTTAGACCGAAGCAGTGACAGGCGTGGACATATTATTATGTAAGATAGTGCTTTTGATTATCATCAATGTCAATGTAATGTACTACATTGCTGACCGCAAACCGGATGCATTACCCACGTTCATCGGTGATGAGACTGTACATTCCGCGGAAGTGCGGGATTTGAGGCTTTTTAAATGCGAAGACCCTCCCCAACCGCGAGGTGTGCAGCCTCAGGGAATATTTTCTTAAAGCCGATGTCCTTGGTCTGAAACGCGCGTTAGTTGTATCTGTTGCAAGAAAGAAAATAGTCCGGAAAGCAATACCTATAAGAAAGGCAACCTAACTAACTAATATTATAAATTTTATGCGAAAATGAGTTTGTTTTTTTTGTTATGCTTTCACGCTGAAACAGCTGTACGGATTTGGATGAAATTTGTCGCATGGCTAGAAAATGACCCGGGTTTAGGACATAGGATACTTTTTATCCCGATATTCCCAATATTCCTAGTAGCAAATAAACATAGACTAAAAATGTACGTAAAATGTTCAATTTAAAAAAAATATCGACATTAGTCAGGTGACGCTAAAACAAAGAAGTAAAAGAAAATAATTAGGCAAAAGTTTAACTGTGACCACCTAAACTTGTTGAAAGTCAGCGTCAGCTGTCTGAACCTGTTTGGAACAGTTAATTTGTGTACACGTTGGGTTTTCACAATAAAATTATTACGAATAACAAATCGAAAAACAACTACTTTGTCTTGGAAATTATTAGCCTTACCTTTGTCTTGGAAGTTTTTTGTTTTCATTCTGTTGTTAATTTTTTCCAGCATTTACAAACTTGACCACTGATTCCATTGCTTACTTCAAAGTAATTTAATTAATCATCAACCTCTGTATGTTCCCTCTGTGCGGTGCATATATCGACAAAAGTTTTGTATGATAAGAGCTAGCAGGGCATACAACTCGATGTGTGTGTTGATGATCTTGATTAATTATCCGCCAGTGTTCCTAAACTTAAAAAAATACTTTGCGAAAACTTCTTTGAAGATCGCTAAAACCTATTCAGTCTTTTCTTTATTGTCTTCGAGTGCTTACTTATTCTTACTTTCGCTTTCCCGTCTGCTGTTTCTTGTGCTACCCAAATATTGTCAGTCAAAAAATTAATTGGCCTTCTTTCACTAACTGTCAACTATCTGTATCCTAGCTGTAAGTTTTCTTATCAAATAAAATGAAATAAAGCCGTGGAATCAGGCGTTACTTTAAAGAAATCTATGATTAACAAAGTTGCAATACCCGCTGTTACTGACACCCCACTAAAAACTACGACAAACTTTGCTATATCCAAGGCACTAGATCCCAGCAAAGCCTTCACATGATGTATGCTCTTCTGAGCTCATCTTGCTGCTTATATGAGCTTTATTTCAACAGTGTTATGACATACTATATTGGTTTATTAAAAAGAAAATCGAATGCATATTTTATTGTTCGATACACGATCCCTCACCTACATTCGTAATGACTTCTATTACTAATGATGAAGCCTAATCCTAAGGGGTTTTAAATATGTTATCCTAACGAATATTATGTATAAAATAAAATAAAATAAACCATTATTATAAACGCGAAAGTGAGTTTGTTTGACGGATTTGGATACAATTTGGCACATAAGTAGACTATAACCTGGGTAGACAAGACAAGACATACGATACTTTTTATCCCGATATTCCCACGAGATTATGCGGACTTATGCGGGACTTATCGTTTGCCAACATAGGTTGATTGGAACTTACACTATCAATAACATTAAGTATTCTTTAATAATATTGAAACATTTATTGGCATTGGCACAATAGAATTTCATTGATATACTGTTCTCAATTTATCGGAAGGAATAAGCTGACACATTTTGAAATCAGAAACCACAAACAAGTATATAATTATAACGAGGAAAAATGAAGGCTACTTGGGAAATAACTAAAATTAAATGTCAGTCAATTACTGAACTGACATCGGACAATCTGACGGGGAAAATGTTTTTTTAAATAACATTTATTTTTGTCATGACAAACTTTTTAATTGACTCGTGAATTTGACGTGTGGATTTAACGTCCAACGTGGACGCCCAACTTAACTTCTGTTGGCTTTTCCTGTATATGTCGCAGCCTTATCGTATAAAACGCCGTATTACAAATAGGCGAGCCCAATTGAAAAACGTCGCTGTTTTGAAATGTAGCCGCATTTCAAAACAGCGACGTTTTTTACCTTTTGACCTTTTGTTTAGCCGGATTTCAATTCGGGTGAAATAAAGTACGCCGCATTGTATGAGCAATTCGCGTTCGTCAAAGCGGCTTAGTAACGTGGCCCCACATACTAACAACTGACACACTGTTACGTAACTATTAACATTTAGGTAATAAAAAGTCTGGGTATTTTGTATGGTGTTTTGAATGTGATTCATTCAATGCTCCATATGATACCCAACAAACATCTTTCCTAATTCTCTTGTTTGTTTTATGGGGAATAAATGCAGCTATATGATCTTGAAGATTCTTTCCAACTGGCATATCACAGACACAATAAATGTTTAGTTTTTCTAGACATTTCCTTGGACCTAAGCCTGATAGCATCAGAAGTTGTGGTGATTTTATAGCACCAGCAGATATGATAATCTCTTGTCTTGCATGTATAACAATCTTTTTGTCCTCATCTGTTATAACTTCAACACCTACAGCATTACTGTGTTCATCGAATATGATTTTGGTAGCTAATGTGCCTTTTGCTACAGCTAAGTATGAACTTTCAGTAACATGTTGAATACTGAGATGCAGCATCTCGCCTCTTTTCATCAAATACCGTCACTAGACCTCGAGAATATCCAATTCTATTGCTATCTATATCATCGATCATATCTTTACCTACTTGCTCAAAGCCTTTTAAATATTGAGCAGTAAAAGGTTTCCTATCTCTGGTAACTCCTATGTACCCTTTACTTCCAAAGACTTTTTTAAGGGAAGAATTCATGATGGCAGTGTCGTAAATAGCTTCTGATTTAATGAAGTATGGTAGAACGTTCTTCCATTTCCAGTTGGGGTCTTTGGTGATCCAGTTCCACTCTTCAAAGTTCATAGGGTTTCCTCTGGAGTAGATCATGTAGTTCAACGCGCCAGATCCTCCAAGCATCTGACCTTGGCTGAGGTCCACGTTATGGCGTGGCATTGGTAACTATACTTGTCATTTTCTGATGTATAATTCCAATCCACCTTAGAACGCTTGAGATAAGTCAGCAAACCTGGATACTGAAATAAATTGATAGCCATTTTAACACTTTTAACTATTTGTTTTATATTACAAAAATAACGATTGGATTCATAATTGTATATATTTACATTGTTTGAAACTGTTATAAAAAGGGAAATTAGAAAATATTAAAGATATTATACTTAAGGCTATCATTATAAAATATAATAATTTAAACAAACTAACAAAATATAATATATTGTTATTCTTATTCGTTCCCTCAGAAGAGGTATATTAAATATCTTAACAATGCCTACCATAACTTCGTTATGTCAATAATGAACACTGTCGCGTGGACAAAGGCACGCCAGCCAAAGTGTAGGTACATCGAGTGGGAGAAATAAAAAATAAAAAAACAGCTTTTCACTATATTATTAGTGCAAAAGGAAATGATATAAGTAGGTATAGGTACTTACTACACTTTCAAAGGGAGCATCCTGACCAGCTTCGATGACAAGTACGTTATACTTCTGCTGAGCCAACCTGGTGGCTATCACGCTGCCAGCAGTGTGTAGCGTTGTGTTGCGCCCGCGTCGCCATTACAAGGCTAGGTTGCGCGGTACCCGTCGCAACAAAGATAGGCACTCGTTTCCCGCCGCCGACGACGCTCGCTCGCGGGGGCAGTCGACTCCCCGCCACGCACCCAGATAGATGGTCCGCGCACGCTGCGATCGTGCGACGGCAGCCATTAATATTGTGTATCGTGTGATCCGTTTAATTAACAATATATTCTACTAAGTCCGTGCGTTCATTTTTTCCTGAAGAATACCCCTTATAAATGGCGCCTGTTCCACCCCCGATTATGATGTAGTCGAAACTGTTACCAGCTGGAAAGGCAAATAACTTGATAGTTGGTTGTACAGTAAACAAAGACAATATGCCCTCAAGAAATAGAGCTCTTCTCAGTCTTATTTTTGCATTTATGATATATTTGGTTTCAGTAATGTTAGCCACGTATTTATAAACAATACAAACTGTTTTCTTAGGAGGGTCGTCCCTGGAACGTTTGATATATGCTTACTATATTCAAACTTCTATAAAATACCTAAGCTTTGCAAATAATATTTTTGGAAGACTTACGCTTCAGCAAGGCTGGTGGTGGATATAAGTAGCCAGTCAGCTCCAACAGTATGATTATGAAAAGTGCCGCTTGGTTCTTCTTCAGCTTCGGTATCACTGCTGCAGCATTCATAGTGGAAGATTCTGCAGACTATAAAGTAATATTGTAAGTCAATACTCACTGATTGTTTGTACCCTTGTAAGTCTTACATAGCCTTATAAAATCGTTTTCTTAGGGACTAGTTATAACAAACGCCCGAAGCGCGCGCTGAGTACCTACGCTACGCTCAGTGCTGAGCGCGCGTTGGACGCTCGTAACACGTTTCTTTAAGATGAATAAAAATATGTCTTTGAAAACCGCTCATCACGTTGTTATTACCAAATATTCTTAAGAAATCCTTTTGAATAAATAATAAAGAAGGTATCCGCTCATCAATCACCCTAACCTGTCAATATCAACGTAAAACGAGACATTGAAAACTCAGCTAATAATAATATTTATAATAGAACTGGTAATAGATCATTATGACAGCTCAGCTCGATAGCACTAGACACTCTACACTCACAAATTATTGTGTCCTGGATAAACATATACCAGTAGACCCAAATCAAATATTTGACTGATTTGAACGGTACTAAGACCATGATCCCAATGATACCACTGGTCCAACTAGGTCTACACGTCGCGTGGCGAGCGCGTGTGTCACATGTCTTCGAATTTTCTAGAACATGCATGTTACTTCACATGCCTGTTTCCCATCATCTTTCTAAAGTAGTATTATTTATACTTAGACGCTCGGGGTACTTGAGGATCTAAACAGGACAATATTCCATCTAGTTTCTAGATTGTCTTGGCCACCTCTAATCCAGCTGCTAAAAAATTAACATACTTGTCACTTACTTGTTACCACTGTCTATGCAATCTTCTTTTGGAATACATTAGTTGTCGATCTGGCCTTCAAAGTAACGGATACCGGTACATAGGTCGAGTAATGTTTTATCATAGTTTTGTTCATACGCGATTGGCTGCAAACAAATGTGTAATTTACATAATGATGATACATTAGCTTCAGGGTCATATTGATACAGGATGTGTTAAGTTCTCCTTTTTCACAATGTTATCTTCGACCCACCGCGTCGCATCACATCGCCCTCTTGCGCTATTAATTCGTTTTTTGTCTTTTTCATTTTGCTCGGCTCCTATGGGTTGTAGCGTGGTTTTCCATAGTCGATAACGTTCCTCAAGGATTGGGCTATCCAATAAAAAAATTAAAAAAACAAATCCGACTGGTAGTTTCTGAGATTACCCCTACATACAAACAAACATACCTCTTTATCCATACTAATATTATAGAGGTAAAATTTGTTTGTATGTACGGGGTAATCTCCAGAACTACCAGTCGGATTTGAAAAAGTATTTTTGCATTGGATAGCCCAATTCTTGAGGAAGGTTATAGGCTATGTAACATCACGCTACGATTCTTAGGACCCGAGCAAAAAGAAAAAAAGTCAGAAAGAACGCTAAGCGAAACGAAGCAATAGCGCGGGAGGGCGATGGGAAGCGACGCGGTGGGTTGGGGGTCAAAATTTCACGCGGAGGAAGTCGCGGGCAGAAGCTAGTAATATTATATTATTTTTACGTCTCTTGACATTCCTCGAGACCCTGGGGTCCCGAACCTTTGGAAGGCATACGAGGGGCCGAAGCCAACTCGCAAAGGCCCGTTAGACGTTTTTATTGAAATGAGGCACCAACCGACGATTATCCCTGTTTGCACTATGCAAGTGCAACCAAGGACAACCCCCGGTTGGTGTAGGAGTATTGCAGGATGTGAAAACAAAGATATAGATTTATGGGTTTGGGTGGCTACGTGAACTGGGTTTCTTGTACTATGGAAAGACTATGACCCCTGCCTGACCAATGTTTTATATAAATACACAGATAAAATGGCAGGGGGTGACTTGCACAATCAATAATGGCCCCCGAAAACGGTCGCTAGCACAAAGTGTCGTAGCGACAAGGGGGCAACATGTCCTGAGGTACTTATGAGGAGTGCAGAGGTATTCCACGGCTATCAGGACAATCCCGGAATATTATTATTAGTATAATTATTAGTATAGATTATAAAGACTTCAAAATCCCTGGTAATAGCGTTATAAGGTAGAGATCCCGATGGGCAAAAATTTAACAAAGGATTGGACTTTCATGGGGTATTCTCTAGATACCTACTCTTGTAACGGAAATCCACAAAAATCAACCTGTATGCAAAATACCCGAAATAAAATTCTCATCCTACATTTCTTTCCGATCCTATAATGTCTCGCAAAACCGGAATATTTACGAATGGTTGATCATACTATTATCTCCATGTTACTTTGGCATGAGTGAAAGACCTAGGAGTTACCGATTTTCTAGAACTAAACTAATATTTCCTACAATGTCTCTATTTAGTTCTGCGTTTTTGGGTTTATGCGAAGATGCAAGAAGGCTACCAGTATACAAGGTGTTTTTTTTAATATCCCATAATTTTAAGAATGAGAACAAAACAAAAAATCTAATGGCATAATTATTATGAATTACTTTTCACGACTATTAATATAAAACACCCTTACGTGAAATATGATAACGTAACATTTTCTTAGCTTCAAATATGAGTGAATGATTGGTTTGAATGAAAATGATTTACTCGTACGTACCAATGAAACTTAGATAGGTACACACATCGAGAGTATAGTGTTATGTTATCTTCGAAACTATGCATTTTTAGACCACATAATATAGGACTTTTTGATTGATTTTTACAAGAATATAAGAGAGATAAGGGATGTAAATAAAAACACATTTTTTTCCCGAGCTTATTTCTTCTCATAAACAGTTATTGTATTATCAAATGGTATCGTATTGCCCAATAAATGGGTTGAGGAGATCAGTTGGTAGTCCTATCATGTAAAATACTGGTATTTAATTGCATCCGCTTAAGCAGCCAACTCCAACATAGTTGGGAAAAGGCTAGGTAATTTTTGTTCGTAATTATTAAGTCACTACTAATCTTATTCAAATATTCCAATCAAATAAATATAGGTAACTAGCTGCGTCCCGCGGTTTCACCCTCATGAGTCTCGATACCGTGGGAATATCTGGATAAAAAATATCCTGTGTCCTATTCTAAACCAGGTGGCGGCATCTACATCGCCACATGCTAACTACGCATCAAAGACCTGACGTCACAAATCCTTGGGCAATTGCCAGGCAGTCACAACACCCGGCTGGTCGGAGGATCCTCCCTTTTCTATAGAGGATGAGTGAACTTTACCTGTTCCTCATACCTACCCCTAAAGATCTACCCATGTGCTACATTTTTTTCATTCAAAACGGTTCAGCTGTTTCAGCGTGAAAGCGTAACAAATAAACAAACAATTTCACATTTATAATATTAATTTGGATACAAACATTTTCCGCCATCTTAGTTTCGCCTCATTTTCCTTATATCTAATTAGAATTCTCTGTGAGGTCAGCTAGCAATTACCGATCGATCTCATTTATAACATGTGTTACGAAGAAAAAAGAAAAATAATATTCCTTATACTACACTAGTGATGAGGAAAAAGTTTTACGTATTACAAGATGGCGGATACTGATTGACGTCATCGTAGAAATTAATTCTGTGTTATTTTTTAATACTGGTTTTGTATTTTCAAGTAATGTAGGGTGAGAAAAAAGTAATAATTCTGTAATCACGTTGGCAAAATATGAAAAAACAAATCCCGACCCTGGATTAAGTGAACAATTGCTTTTGGCAATGCCAATATTTTTGTATCCACCAACTTTTCTTATTGCTCTAACATCGAGAAGTGAAGTAATTTTACTACAGCAGAGTTCGCTTATCTGAATTTTGGTCGAAACATTTATTTGAACTTTTTCCCATCGATCTACGCTAAGAAGAAGAATAATCATCAATCAAGATCTTTCTACTTCTACCCATGGGAACAAGGTTTGAGTATATTTTGCAATGCCTTGTATTTCATCGAAATTCATTCTCATTTTGCTTTCCTAAAAATATTATTGAACACTCTAATAAAATGAATGCGCTTCTTTTTGTGAACTTGTAATAATTCCTATTGTCTTGGTTCGTAAAAAAAATAGCCAAGTAACTGCAATCCACTTGGATGTAGCGCTCGCCGGCCGCTGACGCGGCAATGCTCGCTCTGCTCGCGTGCGGTTGGTCACAGTTCTAAACTAACCTAACCCATTTTATCGTGGTGGCCTAGCTTAGTTACTGCGACCAACTGAGAGAAAAGGCCAGAAATTTAAGAAGAGGCTCCATTCTTAGAAAAAGCGTGCATGCACAAAAAGATTTCAGAGGTTCATTAAGATTCAAAAGTACACCATTAGAAGGGCAATAAGTTTTTATACCTTTCCCATTTGCAATTTGCATGTTTCAATTTACTATTGTTTGTTTAATTATTAAGATGTATGTATATCCCACACATTAAACCGAAACAAACAACTGTTTTAAACTGAATTTCCATAACCACTACTAGCGGAATCGCAACTATATCGTAAGTTGGCACAGAGTAATCTAATTAAAAGTTTCCACTCCTGCATATTTCAGCCATTTCAGGCTGTATTGCCTGTAACAAACATGTCATCTTGGAAACAAGCTGGAACTATAATTTAATTAGCGTACAGAATTGTGGAACAAACTAAAGGTGCAACCACACTGCGGTCGATCGTAGGTAGTAGGTAAGGTAACGGCTTGCGCGTCAATATCCCTTACACCATGTATTATTCAAAATACCATATTCATAATTATGATATGGACAATCGTCACTAAGTAGTGAATTGATCGACGTCGAATAAAAACAGCAAATAAAGAAATTGATCTTTATCGAGGATAGGCCTAAATGTTCGATTTTATCGATCCAACGTCGATTCACCACAGTCTAGTTGCACCTTAAGGAAGTATTATAATATTATATTCAGTGACTAACGGAACAGTTCTGAAATCACAGTTTGAACAGAAGTAGTTGGTTGGGCCTTGAAATTAAATGAGCTGAATGATTTTATTATGGTGATACACGGTCTTGGAATATAGTGATCAATATTTTAGCCGACACTCCAACTGTTAAATCATAGTTATTTATGAAGAAATTCATTATACTCAGATATGTGCTAGTAAAACACAAATGTAGTAAAAGGAGAGCCTTTTACTACATTAAAGCCTAGCATTAAAATGTTACTTTCGCGTCTGTACGTAAATTAATACAATAAAGTTAATAAACATTGTAAACTTGTTAAATTAAATTAATCACATTTCATAATTTTATTTTATTTTATTTTATTTTATTTGTTTGGGACAAAAAACAGTTATACGTTACAGCATTGATTTACAAAAAGTAGTTTCATTACACTCGAAAAAACGTATAACCCACACTATTGTCCACGAAGTGACATCGAAGTATGAAACCGAACGCGTGTTAAATGAAAAGGAAGAAGTACATGTCTAGAAGAAAAACATTATGTACCGACGAATGAAAGGAAGCGGATGACAAGAGCATCCGGCTTATATGCGACTTGCAAGAAATTGTGAAACCATTCTTTTAAATTTAGATTGCGATAGCGCGAAAATATCAAAATTAATAAATTGTGAGTTATAGGTTTCAAAAAGTTGACGGAGAGGGGCTCGCACCCCAGCCTTCGTTCTGCATCGCGCAGTGTAGAATAGTTGAGGTGCGCGCACCCCCCGCTGAATGACAGTTCTAGGTACTACGTAACACAATCCATTCGAGAGCTCAGTACAATTAAATTTGTTATTGCATATACCGTACAGCATCACAACCATTATCAGTGAACGTCTGGAATCCAAGCTCAATATCTTATAATGCTTTAGCAGATCTGCATAGGGAATCCTTGTATGGAAGCACATATAGTGCGTGGCACGGAGAAATTTTTTTTGAACCATTTCTATTGCTTGCTTATATTTATCATAATATGGGCACCAGATGGGTACCGCGTATTCCAACTGAGAACGGACCAGTGTTTTATATAAAAAGAGAAAAGTAGAAGGCTTTTTGAAGTCTTTACAAGACCGCATGACGAAACCATACATCCGAAATGCTTTGTTAATTATGTTGTCTATATGGATGTCTAAATGTAATTTGCAATCAAGTAGTACGCCAAGATCACGTGTGCACTCAGTTTTATTCAATTGTATGTCGTTCAAGGTATATGGGAAGTTAATAGTATTTATGTTTTTAGTAAAAGAAATGGAGTGGCATTTTGGAAGACTAAGGTGAAGTTTATTTACCAGACAGTATTGTGAAAGCCTGCATAAGTCCTCTTGTAGTAGCAAACAATCCTGAGAGCTCGCACAAGCCTTAAAGATTTTGATGTCATCGGCGTACAGTAGGAATTTAGAGTTGACTATGCAGGATTTTATGTCGTTTATGAACAAGATAAAAAGCAGTGGGCCCAAGACAGATCCTTGAGGCACACCTGATTCGACGACCACATAATCAGACTCGAATCCATTGATAACAACCTTTTGAGTCCTATGAAATATATATGAAGCAAACCATCTGAGTAAATTGCCCCGAATGCCATTAAAAGCGATTTTATCGAGAAGCAATTTGTGGTCCACCTTGTCAAAAGCCTTCTGAAAATCAGTGTATACGGCATCAACCTGTGTGCGCATATCCATGTTTTCAAACAAAAATTGGGTAAAAATGATTAAATTTGTGGTAGTGGATTTGGATTTAACGAAGCCATGTTGTTCGGGTATAATAAGGTGATTTAACTGTGGGAATAAGTGGCCGTGCACTAGACCCTCAAAAAGTTTAGACAAGGTGGACAAGATAGATATGGGTCGATAATTTTCAACGTTTCCTTTGTCACCACTTTTGTGAATGGGCGTGATGAAAGCCCTCTTCCAAACACCAGGGAAAATCCCTTCCCGGAGACATTTATTAAATATTATGTGTAACGGGACACAGATGGTTTGCGCAGTGTTCTTAAAGAAAGAAGGAGGCAGGCCATCCGGACCAGCTCCTTTAGCTAAGTCTAATGAGGAAAGTGCCTTAAGTATCACGCTCTCTTCGAGGTAAATGTCTGGAATGCATACAGAGCTCACGTCAAGGGTTTCTGGGGGTGTCCAGGTGTTGGGGTCAAAAGTTGAGGGCTCATACACCGAGTTGAAGAAGGCAGAAAACAATGAACATATCTCAGCGGGGCAGTTAGATGATATATTTTTGAACTGCATGTTAGTTGGGATTCCAGAACCTTTCTTTCGGTTAGAGATATACTTCCAGAAGTGCTTGACATTAATAGGTATGCTTTCTTCAACCGTTTGCATGTATTTAGTGTAACACTGTTCACAAAGCAGCTTGAAACGTTTACGCTGAATTGAGAACTTTTCATAATCAGATAAGTTGCGCATTTTTTTCCATCTTATCCACGAGCGTTCTTTATTTTTAAAAGTTTTAATTAGGGAAGCGCTAAACCAAACGGGAAAGGCAGTTGATTTGTGACGTGACAGTGGAACATGTAGTCTAACTATTCCATATATATAGTCATAGAAAGTATCTACGGCCTGTTCACTTGAGAGATTAAGAAACAGTTCTTCCCAGTTCGACTTCTTTAGTTCTACATTAATTTCTTGGTAATCAGCTTTAAAGAAATTGTATTTTATTGTGGAGTGACGCTTCATGGGTGTGAATGGTGTCTCGAGGGAGGTTAAAACAGAAAACGGAGGGTGGTGAGTGTCAGGCTGAAGCAGTATAATGTCGGACTGTATCTGACATTCAGTATTGCTAATGAATAAGTCCAAAACACGACCCAAATTATTTTTGATTGTGTTGTATTGAGAAGCATTCGTAATAGCCATTAAATCCAGTAAAGATCGACTCACACTACTATGTGACTGTGCACTCACATGACCAGCACTGTGAGACCACTCAATTTCAGGCAGATTGTAATCACCGGCCACATAAAATGATTCAATACGGGGGGCCGTAAGAATATTTTCTAATGTGGACAGATGTGACAAGTAAATATCGTCCTGTGTGCGTGGTGGTATATAGGCAGCGCTTATGACGTGGTGAGTGTTGGAACACGACGCGGGCACTTGGATCACAACATGCTCGATGCCAGTGAGAGAGGGACACGTTAATATCCTCACAGGCCGAAGCCCGCGCAGCACGGCTATCAGAACACCCCCGCCCTCGCGCTTGTTTGCAGCAATGCGGTCACGATCATCTCTAAAAACTAAGTAGCGGTCGTCAATGAACTCTTTGTTCATTATATTAGGTGTTAGCCATGTCTCAGATAGTATGATCACGTCAAACGACAAGGAAAGAATGTTGGTGTAAAGTGTGTGCAGTTTAGTGCGGATCCCTCTGCAGTTCTGATAAAAGAATGATAAATCATTGTTACTAAGCATTGCGTGTAATTAAGTAAAAAAGGAATAAAGAACAAAAAAAAATGAAACTAATATTTTCTAACTCGGGTATATTTAAAAACTTGGATTCAGTTCGTAGTGGGTAGCGGTATAAAGTTAAGTTACATACGAGTACATGGTTACGAGTAATAACAACAGCTGATGGTCGAGTTTTAAATAACAGGTTCTGTAGACAAAATACTGATATGTGCGGCATATAATCTAGGGTGGTATTTTTTACATTCGTATAAGAACAATAAAGACGAGAAACATTACAAAACAATGATATAAAACAAATTTGTCTAATCACAACTAATAGGACACACTGAAGGCATGCGAAATGAGTTTTAAACATGTTGTTATAGTTAATCTGTGCAAGCGTTTTTTTTAAATCTATAACTGAGTAAAAATAACAAAAAACTAAGCTATTAATTCTGATGAATACACTGCGCAATCTTGTTGACATCATTTGTACAGCGTACAGCAAATGTTTTGGAGCTATCGGTAGCTTTAACAAGTACAGTAGCGTTTCTAATCCAGACATATTTAACGTTATGTTTCCTAGCCATATCACGACATGTACGAAATAAGTTTTTATTATAAAGAGTGAGATGCTCGTTAACATACATTTTACAGGGGGTACCTGACATACCGATTAGGTCGGACGTAACATTTTTAGACAACCGATAGGCACTTAAGACATTATCGCGAAGAGTGCGTGAGGCTAGTTTAACGATTATGTTCTTGGGTTTGTTACTTTCCTGTGTACGTGCGTGGGGGACACGGTGAACGGCTAGAACATCTTGACGGGGAATTGTGCACCTGATGGTGGCACCGATCTTTTCGACGAGCCCAAGAAGGTCTTCATCACGTCTCTCAGGCAGGTTACAGATCTCAATGTTATTGAGACGGGCTTGCTGTTCCAGCGACTCAATTTTTAGTTCCAGTCCGGATAGTTTGACATTCTTGTCGTTATCCGATGAACGAGACGACAGCTGTAGATCTTCGACTTTTCTCTCGAGATTGGTTATGCAATTTTTGTAGGCCTGGTTTTCCTTCTTCAAATTATCCATCTGCTGTCTCATCTCCTCAAACTTGCTGTTCATGAAGTCCACCGAATCCCGAATCTCTTGGTTAATTGTCTGTATTGAAGAATTTTGCGTTTTCAGAACCTTAATCTCAACAACGAGTGTTTCCAGCGCCGATGCTTGTTGCTCCACCAGTTTCTGCATGTGCTCCTCTTGTTCCTGCTTCCAGGTTTTTAGCATGGTTTTTAGCTCCAGATTGTGTTCCACTAGCACCTCGTTGGGTGAGAAGTCACAATAAGGTCGTTGACGACGAGACTGGGTGTTTACGTTGTCGTCACTGCATACAGATCTTGGAATGTCCGAACCTGACATTGGTAAATCACTCGTCAGACTATTGTTCATGGCTCCCGTTGCTGGAGGTGTACGATGCATAGCGATACTGATGAGTACTTATATTAGAGATGATATGTGGTATTGACAGGAGCACACCGAAGTTTGCACACTTGCACACTCGCGGTTGTATCGGTGAGTTCATGAAAGTATATAGCTACCTATATATACATGATATTCTATACATATTAAGTATTCGTTCATTTAAATTTTCATATCGTCATTTTCGACCTAAACTGCTGCAATGCTGGTAGAAATATAAGCACGTGTGTTCATCATGATTGATTTGCGATTGAGAGTAAAGAATCGCCAAATTACTAATTCATTGGCATTCCATTGACCAGTCCCGTAAAGCAAGCTGGATAATCCATCTTATTCGTGATATTACATTTTATATTAGGCTTGATATTTTATTAATGACCATATTATACCGTTCATTAATGAACAGCTGGATGAGATTTACTGCAGTAGCTCCCCTAACTTGGTATAACTGGTAGTCGATTTGAGGTCTTTGATATTATTATTTCGACAAAATGGTACTGAGAGTTAGGGTCAGATAGCCAGTCGCTCCATGATAACACTGTATTCAGCTGCATCTTGGTTAGACTGGAAGCCGACCCGAACATAGTTGCGAAAAGGCTAGGCAGATTGATTGATTGTAACCAAAACTGGTTACTACAAAACTAAATACAGTGGTTCAAAATATGTTTTCCCATTTATTAATAACATCGGCATAATAAGGCATCAGTGTATATCATAAAATAACAATAAGACGAAAACATATATTATAAGTTTATTTCTGTGTAATTGCAGAATCATAACATGTTTATAATTAGCTAAATTAGCTACGTTCTAAAATCATTTCCACAGTTTTTTCTGCAAGTGCCACTACCAAGGCATAAATCGAACTTCCAATGGTATTGGGTAGAACACTTGCATCTATAACTCGAAGCTGGTGCACTCCCAACACCTTCAACTTGTTATCCACCACGGACCCCATAGAACAAGTACCAGAACGCCTTCCTGTGGGCACCATCATGCACAAAGCATAGCATCTCCAATAAGCCCTTGATCCAAACGCAAACTTATTACATTTCTCCAGTGCCCTCAAAAACTCTAGACCCAAACATTGGAAATGTGGAGCACCTTCGATTTTAATATAGTCTATGATAGATTCAACTATAGCTTCTAAATCGTCATCATTAGAATAATAACCGTTGATAATCTTTGGCTGCTCGAAAGGATCTATACTGTTAAGTACGATCTCGCCTCGAGATTTTGGGTTTATATTAAGTATTAAAGTTACCAACATCTGACTTTTTTCAGCTAACATATGCAGTCTATCACAGATCGAGTTCTTGATTCCTAAAATAAATCCACAGTATGATAGAAAGAATTCAGCATCATCCATAACGTAATTATAGGTCTCATAATCTGGATAGTGACTGCATTTGTCGAGAGCTGAGTAGCCTACTATTAATGGTGCAGGGAATTTATGTGCGTTAAATGGCTCAGGATTAGCTGGTCTGTTAGTTCTAAAACTTAATAATGTTCCTACCACATTTTGCAGATTCTTTCCTACAGGGAGATCTGAGATCACATTTATATTCATCTTTTCTAGTTCTTTTTTAGGACCTATACCTGAGAGCAACAGGAGCTGCGGTGACTTGGTAGGTCCAGCACTAACAATCACTTCTTTTCTTGCTTTCACAGTGACTGTCTTGCCATTCTTTACAAATTCTACGCCAACAGCGTTTTTGTTTTCGTCGAAAATTATTTTTGTCGCCAAACTATTTCTGGTTATTTGCAAGTTTGGATTATCCTTCAGATGAGGTAAATAGGTACTGGCACCCTCAGTGCGAACTCCGTCAAGTATATTGTAAAGACCTGTAGAATATCCTAATGTTCCAGCACCAACATTGTCTACAACTACGGCTTCCCCAGCCTGTTCAAAGCCTATCAAATAATCATCACAGATAGAACGATTTTCTTTCATCAACCCAATTGTACCTTTATTGCTGTGGTATTTTCCATACGGCGATTTAAAGACATTAACAGCTTGTAAATTTTCAGTTTTTTTGAAGTATTTGAGCATGTTTTCCCAATTCCAAGAAGAATCGTTGGTTGCTTTGCAGAACTTATTGTAGTCTCGATGGTTTCCTCGACCATATATCATGAAGTTGGTAGCTCCTGATCCTCCTAGCACTCTGCTGAGTAATGATCCGGCCGCCTTGATGCATTTGCCTGTGCAACCGTCATTCTCTGAAGTATAGTTCCAGTCCAAACGGGAGTTTTTCATGTAAGTCACCAAGCCGGGAAACTGAAAAGAATTTAGTATGAATTTTTATTTTCATTCTAAGTAGGTATTTATATTATTTATTTAATATTGGATTAATCCAAGTTCTTACTTGACTCTCCATACCAGGATTTCCACCAGCTTCTATAATAAGTGTGCTAAAATTTGCTTCAGCTAGCCGGGCAGCGACCACCACGCCAGCACTGCCACCTCCGACCACTGTGTAATCATACGTGTCACCATCTGAAAAAGGAAAAGGGCAAGTATGATTAAATGATGTCATAAAGACACATTGTAAAGCTTGGCAATTTGTTTTAAAAAAGAACCTTTAAAAGTTTAGGCTTGTCTATTCTGTATAATTTTATATCCCATGAACTAACTTCGTGAACTCTAAAGAAATAGAAAGAAGAGTACACCCACATGAAAATATGGTGAAAATCCCTGACAGAACATTTTTCATACATTGTATTTGCACCCGACCCCGACCGCTAACATTAACAAGCGAAAAACATACTTCTTGAATAAATTTATCACTTCGTATAAGACAAAATAGGAACTTATGAATATTATAAATAATTCAAGTAATACTAACCACAGACATTGGCTTCTTTAGGATACAAATTGCCATTCATGTTGAGTAACGCCAGGACGGCAAAAGTGCCCTGAAGCCTCTTTATCTGAGCTATTTGAGCGGCTGTATGCATGGCGCGAAGCTGCTAAAAGATGTACCGCAATATAATTATATATTAGTTTAACCTACTACAATCACATCTACCAACATTCAACCACTATAATGTCACAAAAGAATATTTTAAGCACGTGGTCCACCTCACAGCCAGAATGATGTCGTTCTCTTCATTAATTCACTATGCGTACAAATAAATAATTTATTTTCACTTATGTGTCTGGGTTTTGTTTGTCTTGACTTCACTAAACACCGTAACTAAAAGATAAAGACTACTCTAGAGATGCTAGTTTTATACTGCTAGGTTAATATATAAATGCTCTTTATAGTATAAATACAACCGGTTTAGACCTGTACGTAGATTAAATTATTTACAAATTGCAAATTAATGCTTTACTTTATTCTTAAAATGGAACGCTGGGACTTTTGGCACTTGATACAATTTAGATACAATTATGATGATTCTGATGACTATTATCATCAAGCAAGCTGCTAAACTCCGTTACATGTTTTACTAAGAGCATTTATTTTTCCAAATTATATTGAATGTTTAGTAGTAATAACACTATTTTTATATTTTTATTAAAAAAAATTAAAACTATATAATATGTTTAAAGATTTAATAAACGAAATAATAATAATTCCTTTATTGTCAGGCAACTAAGGCCCATAGATAAAAAATATACAAATGATTCGTACAAAATAACTAAAACATAATTATTAATAAAAAACATTAAGTAGTACGTTGGGTCTGCGACGTATTGCGCTGAGTAGAGGTGAGTGAGTGCGTGCAGCTTATGTCGATGTAAATTGTAGGTACGATAATGTGTGGACGAATGTGAATGTGTGCGATAAAACTGCTACCTAAATGAACTAGTCTATCGCCTAATTACCTTCATTATCCCTAAAGCAATGATGTTTTAGTAAACAGATATGTTATGAGCGCGCAAAACGTGAAGACTAGAAAAGTACCCAATTGGGAAATATTGCTTTTAGTCTGAGCCACACACGCTTACGAGTGTGCCGCTCGGCGGGGAACACTTTTTTCTGTTGTTTTGTACGTGTATAACATATCTGTTTATTAGAATATCATTGCCCTAAAGTATGTGTTTATGTGATAATTTTAACCAATTTGTTTTCTTTATTTTTTTTGGTACACCTTTCATTACTTTCGCATTATTCATCATTATAGGTTCGAGACCATGAATTGCAAATGTGTTTTAATGGAGAAGATCCTGGAAACAACTCTATAGTTTTTGAAGCAAAAAATGTTGTCTCGTATTTTTTTTACTTTGGTGAACGCCATTTTTTAAATGAATTACCTACTATCACAAAAAGTTGCACTACAAGAAAAAAAAACAAAAACAAACTCGTAATCATTTTATTTTACCATTAACCAGTATTGTATCAAAAGAAATGATATTTAATACCTATACATTCTTTACTGTTTGCCACATGCAATAATCATTTCAGCTGCCTTCTCCGCGAGGGCTACTTCAGGAGCAAAGATCGCACCACCCACGCTGTTGGGCATAACACTAGCACCAACCACCCGAAGCCTCTTCACTCCTATAACACGTAACTGGCTATCCACTACAGAACCCATGGCACAAGTACTAGTAGTTCGGCCTGTCATTGCAACCATGCACATCGCATAACATCTCCAGTATTCTCTTGACCCAAAGTCAAATTGAGCACAATTTGCAGTTGCTTCCAGAAATTCTAATCCAAGGCTTTGGAAATAAGGAGTATCTTTCATCCTCATATAGTGTTGAATATATTCCACTGTTGCATTCAAATCAGCTTCATTACTGTAATATCCATACACTATCTTTGGTTGGTCGTTTGGATCACTGCTATGTAACGACACACTCCCACGAGATTTCGGATTTATATTCAGTAATATTGTCACCATCATCTGTTTATTATCAGCTGCTGAAAGAAGTCTATCGCAGATTGAGTTCTTTAGTTTTAAAGTAAAGGCGCATAATGATAGGAAATAGGCAGAATCATCAATGTAAAAGTTTTGTGCCTCATAATCTGGGTTTAAACTGCTTTTGTTTAGAGCTGAGTAGCCTAATACTATTGGTGCGGGAAGTATATGTTCATCAAATGAAGGAGGATCAGCTTTTCTATTCGTTTTGAAATCTAAAAATGCTCCTATAACAGATTGTAGATTCCTGCCTACCGGAATATTTGATAACACATTTATTTTATGACTTTCTAATTCCTGTCTAGGGCCAATGCCTGATAGCATAAGAAGCTGAGGTGACTTGACAGGTCCAGCAGTTATAATAACTTCTTTCCTTGCTTTGACAGTAATAGTTTTGCCTTCCTTTACAAACTCTACGCCAACGGCATGTTTGTTATTGTCGAAAATTATTTTAGTTGCCAAACTATTTCTAGTTACTTGCAATTTTGGGTTATCTTTAAGAGGAGGCAAGTAAGTATTTGCAGCATCATTACGTTTTCCTTTATGAATGGTGTATAGGCACTTAGAATATCCTAGTCCTACTCCGGACCCAACATTGTCTACAACTACTTGTTCTCCAGCCTCTTTATAGCCTTGCAGATAAATATCAGTGATTTTACGATCTTCTTTTGTTACGCCAATTTTACCACCAGTGCCGTGAAATTTTCCATACTCCGAATTTTGGATTTCTTCGTTTTGCAGTTTTTCACTTTTCTTGAAGTATTTGAGCATATTCTCCCATTTCCATGATGGGTCCCCAGTAGCTTCGTAGAATTTTTCGAAATCTCGGGGATTCCCTCGTGCATATATCATTAAGTTGAGGGCTCCTGTTCCCCCTAGTCCTCTGCCGTAGAATGATCCACCGTCAGCCTTGAGGCATCTGTCTGTTTGGCAGTTTGCCTCTGATGTGTAGTTCCAGTCGATGCGGGAGTTCTTTACGATTGGCACAAAAGCGGGATACTGAAAAATGCGAGTGTTTTCATTTGTAAAAAAATACTTTAATATTACAGGTATCGGTTAGGAGGTATGTAAACTTTTTATCCTGCAATCTATGGAATCTATGTCAAAAATTTGAATAATTCGGCTTGAAAAAAAAATTAATATTCTATGGCTATAAATAGAATAATAAATAAAGGTCACTTACAAGACTTTCAGCTCCAGGAATGTCACCTGCTTCTATAATCAATACGCTGAAGTTTGCTTCCACTAGCCTGGCAGCTACCACCACTCCAGCAGTTCCACCGCCAACCACCACGTAATCATACGTATAATTATCTGTAAACATTAAGAGTAGGTATACCTAATATAGTTGCATGGTATATCTCTTGTGAGGGTATATAACGTGAAATACTTGGGACATTCATTGACCTCAGAGATGATGATGATATTAAAAAAGAAAGGAGGAGGGTTGGACATTGTTCTAGAGTAGTTAAAGAACCATATTTCGTGCATAGTGCACCAAATTTTACACGTGCAGCCTGTGGGTAGATAATATGCGAAAATCAATCGATCACTCGAATCGAAGTGATAAAATTGCAAATAGAGTGAAATACAGCCTGATTGAGAATATTTGGCGTTAGCTGGTTACACATTGGGCATGATTTACAAACCCAAAGTTGCTACTGAATATTTATTTATTTATTTATTTATTTAAACTTTTCACACACAAAAAAGGTACAAAGGCGGACTTAATGCCTTAGGCATTCTCTACCAGTCAACCAAGGGTGGTGAAGAGATTAGATCTAGACTATCCCCACAATCTAAGTTCGACGTGTTATCGCTTGCCGCGTTTGCTGAGTCATCCACACGTTTCCTCGCTGATCAGAATATATATTATTTAGTATGGGTATGGGTAGCTGTTGCCTGCGGCCTCGCCCGCGGTGACCTTCATTCTTTCTAAGTAAAAGTATAGTCTAAGTTACTCCATAAAACATCAGCTATCTGCCAATAAAAGTCCCGGCAAATTCGGTCCAGCTGTTTCGGAGATTAGCTGGATTAGAAACAAGCCGACAGAACGCCACACAGAAAATAAACTAAAAATTGATTTTTTGATATAAGTACCGTATATACTTTCATATAATAATATTATATTTAGTCAAAAACTGTTATTTTGACATTACACACAGACACTCGATTCATTTACATATAGAAGCTGTATAGATTGATATCATCTGCAAGCGCAAGCCTTCTGCTGATAATGGCATCTCCTTAAAATACTTGATTCTGCGCTTTCATATCAACATAGTGTCCGATTAAAATGTCATAAGAAAAAATAATGTTCCACTTACTACAAACGGTCGCATCTTTGGGGTAAAGATCATTTGTTATGTTAAGAAGAGCAATGAAGGTGAAGGCGCCCTGCACCTGTCTGATCGTAGATATTTGAGTGCTGGCCAGCATGGTTTAATTCTGTAAATAATAACTTGATATTATATAATAATAGTTAATAATAATGCTGAACACTACGTTGTTTTTTCACGCGAACGAAGTCGCGGTGGAAGTGCTAGTAATATTATAACTGACTCGTGGACATGCGAGACCCTTTTTTATGTGTGTCTTGATTCCAGTCTACCTGTTTGTAGCTAATCATCATTAAGTTTATTTTAGTTTGGTATGGCATCTCGTAGTTGACCTATGAGGACATGATTACCGGGCTATCCTGTGGCTGCCTTAAGCTACTAACTTAAAGCCTCCAGCCAGGGCTTAATACTATTAGTAAAAGCTAGGCGAACGCTCGTTACGGGCACCCCTTGTGGGGTACGAACCTCGGCTTAGGGCATCCCTGAGGGGAGGACAGCAAGTTGAGACAGACTGGATAACATTCGGGGACGTCCGTCACCCCCCACACATCAGGACCCGAGGTGGTGGCGCGTAGTGTTCCACGCGCGCCCTTCTTAGACGTCGCGGGGGGAGTCAAACACCTCACTCCCCCCCCTGACCCGAGGAAGAGGCTCGCGTTCGCGGTCCCCGCACCAATCGTGTGTTGCGGAAGATTTTTACGTTCCCGCGACCCCCAGCGTAGGTGTGAAATGGAACACTGAGGTGGTTTTTAGTCAGTAAGAGTCTGACAGACCCCTTCGCCCACCCCAGGGCGGAGGACATAGAAAATTCTCATTAAAAAAAAAAGACTGGATGACATGTGGGTAATTATTATTAATTGCGAATTTAAACCTACTGGCTCAGCTTCGGCGCGGGCTGGCACTTCCACGAGTAAGGGTCGGGGGATTTCAATTTGTAGAGAAATCAGCCGAATATGTACCTATGTTGGGTAACCTCCTGGCTGATGAGATGACTGGTGTTTGGCCGAAAGACTGAGACCCTCGATTTCTTTGACGAGGAAAGTAAATAAGAAAAAGAAAAAGAACACTTACTTCAGTCTATCACGTCGTTGTATCACGTCCCGTCAACTCTGGTAATTGAACTATTTATACTCCTTCATCACTTTAAATATTAACTAAATACTGCTTTAAATTATGCTATGAATTAATTGAGTTTAGATAAGCACTGCTTGAACAATGTAATCGTTTAGGCTTTGCGTCATTGACAAGATAGGTCTAGTTTAAAATTCAAGTGATAAACACAATTGCCTTTGATAAACACAATTGCACTTAAAGCCTATTTTCTTTCTAAATAATTGTGACCGTTTTCACTTACAAAATGCAAACACACTGTTGAATTTTGAACGCTCGGCTTTGCGCCGAGACTTGAATATCCAACGTGCAATAATAAATTAGGCATTACTTATAGGTGTCGATTAGAGATAGCGTAAACGGGCATTATTTAGAATTATAATAGGCTTAGAAAGTTATATGAGAATAATAATTATCCAACCTACTTACGAGTATACAAGCTGTTGTCCATATCAATTAATTAATTCGCATAAAATGTTTTCCACCTAGGGGTAAGGTTTTGAAAAATCATAATAATTTGTACACCTCAGAAATACAGATTTCACAAAATCTGGATTTAAAACTGAGCATCTTTTTAGAAATAACACAAATTTCTAAATGACTTGTTATTTTTAAAAAAACTGTTTCCAACGCAATTATTTAGCTTATCAGATAAAGAAAGATAAAGTATATTTTTAACATAGTGGATGTTAAAAATATACTTTTCAGAAAATACCACGAGTTAGTGAGGAAAAGTAAAAAAAAAAAACGATGTAAGTATTCTATAAAGTATATATTTTTAAAATAGTGGTGTGTCCACGTTTCTCTTTCATACAAAAATTCCTAGTATAGAGGATGCAATATTTATGTTCTATGCGACTGCGTGGGAGTACTTACAGTATAAACAAGTTAGACAAAACATCGTTTTGGAAAATCCACTTGAAACAATGCATGAATTTTATGTACCTGTGTATTACAAAGAGAGCTTAAAATGTTATGTATTTATTATAAACACAGTTGACCCGACAGATGTTGTCCTGTCCCAAATAAAATAAAATGTATTAATTATATTTTATGTGAGCGGTTAGATCTTCTAAACAAAACAATAGATTGATGCAGTTTTCACTCTCATTTAGAACATTATAGGTACATTATATGTGTACTATTTTGCACACCTCATTGGGTTATAATACACTGTACCTTTTATAAAACTTTTAACATGTATTATGCAAATAAATGATTTGATTTGATTTGAAGGTTTATGTGTAATTCTTTTATAATTTAAGTTAGATTTAGCACAGCAATCTTAGTGGTTTTGACATATCACCATTGCACCCGTGCAAAGCAGTTCAACAGTTTTAGTTTATGAAGAAAATCTAACTTGTTGTTGGACTCAGTCTTCTCTTAATAAAATTAATGTGTACTATTAAACCTGGAGGCTTATACATCGTAAATACTGAAGAGGAACTCGTGACCAAGTAATAACAGCCGCAAGGGTCGATTTGGCAAAGTCGGTCCGTGGATGGGTGATCATTCGAAGGTAGATATTTGACAGTTATTACAGGCCAGAAGTCAGAAACTCTGACAACCAGTCTTACCGTGGGGTGTCGTGTTAAGTACAGTAACCGGGTTGTGCAGGTCAGATAGGTAATCGCTCCATGTAAAATACTGGTATTCAGCTGCATCGAGTCACACTGGAAGTTACCGAACCTTCTTCACAACCCTTTAATGTGGTATTTTTATATCAGCGTTAATGTGAACTTGAGGAATATGAGGCGAGAATAAAATAGTGTTAGCGACTGTATTTTATGAAGTTAAATGTGTTTGTTCATGTTTTTATTTGTTGTTCCTGATGTTTAAGTTGATTAAGTACATAGCATTGTGCAGTCAGCACTATACGGGATGAAAACGTTATATGGCGTTGATGTAATGGACATTGGTCTAGTGGTTGAGAGCGGTACTGCTGAGCATGAGGTTCTGGATTCGATTCCCGGGTCGGGCAAAGTGTTATTCGGGTATTCCATCTGGAATTTCTCAGTAGCAGCCCAGAGTCTGGTTTTTGCGAAATGTTGGGGTACCTACTATTGATGTATAATATGTACACCTCTGCCTAACTAAAGCAAAATTCGGGTGTACAAGTTACTTCTGCACCTCTTCGGGAATACACATTGATGTTGTGTTATCTGTACCTACAACATAAAGGAATATTGTTTTCTAAGAAACTATATTTTATGGTTATCCAGCATAATGTTTCCTAGTTCAATCGTCAAAACTTTACAGACTACTAAGTACAAACTGAAACTAAAGTTCAATCTAACATGACAACTTAGAGCGTCAGTGGAGTTTCATGCCCGTTCTTCTCCATAGGAACCTACTACGCTTTGGAATGGGCAACTAGCTTCATTTTTCTGACTGACCGACCCCTTGACAATTCAAAAGTGCCTGTAATTGGTTCTAAATTAAATCTTTTAGACATACATGAGCAGTGATAGCCCAATGGTATCCGCCACGACTTAGAAGTTAAAGGTCGTGAGTTCGACTTTACTTTGTGTATTTAATTTCATCACCACTGCTCTCAAAATGGTGAAGGAAAACGTCGTGAGGAAACCGACATGTCCTAGAACCAAAAAATTGGAAGACATGTGACATTTGCCAACCCGCACTAGGCCCGCGCGGTGGATTATGGCCCACGTCACTTATGAAACCTACCTAAACGTAGCGATATGTAAAATATATTATCTTATATGTGGCAACTGTGATTTTTTTATTTATTTATTTAAATGCCTTAAAACTATTACATTTCCATTACAGGTCTTAGGCTAATCACACACCAAATTAAAATTGAAACACCAAATACCTACATTTTAAGATCATAACGATTATTGTTTATAACATAGTGTAAGCAATAGTACTACTTAAATGCTATTAAACCAAACTACTACTTTAATACTATTAAAAATCCACCATCACCAGGTCTTCAGAATTGCCAAACTTAGGTAAGTGGTACTCCTTTTTGCTTCGCCGAAGTCGGGTGAAAATGAATAGCGTCGCGATTGAACGTATGTTATGTAATTAGGCCGCTGGATCGTCTTTTGTAAAGTCTCCCGCGGACAGGCGCGACGGGACTCCGGTCGAACAATTTCTATGAAAACTTGACGGAAATTGTTTGACCGGTATCGTGACCGACGCGCGACGCGCCGTCTTGCCGCGCCTGTCTGCGGGAGCCTTAAGTCAGCAGATCTTTTGTAAAACAAATGGGGCTCATTCATGTGTATTTACTAAGATACTTTTTGTTTAAGTTTAGGCTTTTCTTGATTGAAAATGTAAGTTTGTAAAACTAATTCATATTTTAAGTTTTTGGAGTTTAGTATAATTTGAGTGCCTTTCCTCCGTCTGTTTACTTTGTTTTTGTTGCTGGTTATCCTAACTAATATTATAAATGTGAAAATGAGTTTGTTTGTTAGGCTCTTTGTACACGGTACGGTTTCTTTACGATACGGCGTATAAGCCGCGCCGTAGAAAAAATGTGCCTGTCAACAAGCTTGCATAGATCCATACAGCACTGATAACAGTGCCTCCATACGGCGCGGCGTATAAACCATATTTTTTCACGGCAAGAAAAATGTGTGTGAACAAAGGGCCTCACGCGTTCACGCTATCACAAACGGATTCGGATGAAATTTGGCACATGATGGGTAGTCTATAACCTGTATTCCCGTTATGCCCATAGGCCATGTTTCCATTAAAGGGGACACAGGGAAAAATTTTCCATACAAACTTTGACACCCCCCAACCCCCCTTTAGGGGGTAATTTAGAAAAACAACAAATTACAAACTTTTTAATTTATTTTGATAATTATTCGTGCGGAGTTTCATGTTTATTACCTCAGGGAATAAGATTTTTCATACAAACTTTCATCCCCTATTTGACCCCCTTAGGGGTTGAATTTCAAAAAATGCTTCCTTATTCTTTGCCTACATTATAAAGGGAACCTCTGTGCAAAATTTCAGCCTTCTAGGTCCAAGGGTTTGGGCTGGGCGTTGATGAGTCAGTCAGTCAGGACTTGTCTTTTTATTAATAGGTATAGATATCGATAGTAGGATAGGATACTTTTCCGGGATAAAAAGTACCCAGTGTGGTGCCCAGGATATTAAAGAGTAATTAAACCAAGTTTCGTCGTAATCGAACCGGTAGTTTTTGCGTGATGCCTGAACAAACAGACAGACAGACAAAAAAATTTTTTATCAAATTTTTGGGTTCGGTGTCGGCATAGTAACACCCCCTGCCATTTATTTTTTTGATATTTTCAATGTACAGAATTTTCACTTCTACAGATTTATTATAAGTATAGATACTAGCCTTAACCAGCGAAATTTCGCGTTTTTTTTTTAGTTCATATTTTTTATGGCATGAGTTAGCAAAAAATATTTGGCCTAGGTCGGGGGAGGCGTGAAAATTGATTCGCTGTTACATTGTATAATAGATAATATTTTTTTTAAATTATGCCCGTAGTCCAAACCTGGGTAAGGACATAGGCTACTTTTCTTCCTGGACGTAGTCAAAGTCGCGGAGAACAACTAGTTCTTTATACTTTGAGATGAATTTTGATTATCAGCAAGCGGTATTTTATGAGATAGGAAAAGTTAGTTTGGAAAGTTGGTATTTAAGGATTAAAATTAAGTTTTAGTTTATCAGAATCAGAATGAGAATCAGAATTTTTTTATTTGTGATACATAGGTTGGTACAGCAATAGATAGAAATAAATTATAAAACATGTGCGCTATGATCAGCCAATTGAAGGCATACAAAAATATAAGAACAATAACAGTTAAAGTAATTATAAGGCAGACATTAAAAAAACAAAATAAAAATTAATTAACTAAATAATACGATCAAAGTCATGCAAAAGTCAATTCATTATAACGATATTAGTCAATACAATAATACAATACAAAAAATTAAATTTATAAGGCAGACATTAAAAAACAAAATAAAATTTAATTAACTAAATAATAATTTAACTTAATAATACAATACAGTCAAGATATTAAGATGTCGAATATTAAAATAAAAGTTAGTTTAAAAGTCAATTCATTATAACAGTAATAATCAATACAATAAATACAATTAATGAGTGAACATGTCAAAATTTTTCTGCCAAAAAGTCTGAGATGCTATAATAGCATTTCTGACACAACATATTATTTAGCTTTTTTTTAAATAATTTATCTGTGAATAAATCGCTGGGCAAAGATCTGAGGCTGGCAAAAGAGTTCTAAGGAGGGATTTTTTAAATTCATCTCCTAAAGGGGTTAAATAGGAAATGAAAGTTTGTATGGAACTTTGTAATATTTGCCGATGTCAAATACCATACCAATACACGGCTTCTACCGAATAAAAATCTTGAATTCATTGATTCCTAGTACAGGCATCATACTTTGTAATACCTATATTATTTTTATGATTTATATTGAATTTATGAAAAAACAAAAAAAATATTCACTGACAGACAACGCCCAGCCTAAAACGCAATTTCCTAAATAGCGAAAGTGAATAGTATGGTAGAATTTAAGTTCTGAGTTGAGCTGCACGATTACTGACAAATGCGTGCACTGACTGGATACTGTCAGGTCATTCATTCAATCTATGTGGTTCTTTCCTCAAAAGACCATTTCAGACACCAATCTACATGGTCTTCACATGATCTGACCAAGATTATGTCTGGACTTTAAAAGACCTCAGAGTTTGGGTTGGCCTTTCTTCTCAGAGATGTACCATAGGAAACGTCTATCTAGTTTTGAAAAAAATATGATTGACGTTTTCACACATCAATCATATTTTTTTGTACATTAGTGTTTGTACAAACCTACTTACAGAAATAAAATCATTTATCATTTCATAAAAGGAAAGTTTGTTTCGAAGTCAAATCCATTCCACGTTTTGTATTATTATAAATGAAACATACCGATAATTTATGCATTGTGTGTTCATGTATTTCCATAACACATTATGCTGAACTTCAGGTTAAGAGGGTGACCTAATTACCTACCTTATTATCATAATAATAAAGACTTCGATAATTATAAAAAAATAAGATGCAATATGACTATCGCAGTCTATTTATCTGGAGCAAACTTGTCACTGCTATTGAAGGGCGGGCGCTTCTTTCAAAGTCTTGAATATGTTGCTTTATCAAGATAATAATATGAATCGGAAACAAATGGCGGAGATACAGATACTTCTTTTGTACACTAATATAATTATAAAAAGAAAAGACTTGTACTTTTTTTTGTAATGAACAAAATTCAAAAGCTTCTGGACCGATTTTAAAAATTCTTTCACCAGTTGTATGCTATATTATCACTGAGTAAGATAGGTTTTATTTTATAAATATATTACGCGGACGAAGTCGCTGGCGGAAGCTAGTCTAATATAAATAGAAAGTAGAACCTAGATAAATGACAATCACAATATAAAAACCGAAAATATAGGGTATAAAAAGACGAAGAAGATAAACAAAACTGAGCAAATATAATTGCTGGGAAACAACTTTTATAATTGGTGTGAAAAATCCTTGTTTCTGTAAGCGTACAGTGTCATGCACGCAAAACATTGTACGTAAGTGTGCATGCAACGGTACAGGGTTTGTGAGGTTATTTAAAGTTAATTAATAACATTTAAAACTGATTTTTATAAAATAAATGGAACTTCAACATCTCCGTAACGAGAACGATGTATGAATGGTACAAAATAAAAACAAAATAACGCGGTATTTAAAGTGACTCCGTTTTCGTTATCTTTTTAGACCGGTTTAGTTGTACAGAAGTTATTTTTAATCAAGCAAGCAATTTATTTAATTTATTTATTTGAGAGCAGTGGTGGCCCAATGGTAACGGCTCCGTCATACGAGTTGTAAATCGTGGTTCGAACCCAGGTATGCGCTTTACTTTGTGTAAATTATTTCATCACCACTGCTCTCAAAACGGTGAAGGAAAACATCGTGAAATCCGGCATGTCCTAGAGACAAAAATTCATGTGACATCTACCAGCCCGCACTGGGCCCGCGTGGTACATTACAGCCCATACACTCCCTCTGGAAGAGAGGACGCTGTGTCAGCAGAGCCACATTACCTATAGGCTGATTATGCTAAGCAATTTACAATCATGTGGCAATACAAAATTCTGATAACCAAAATATAAATTAATCTAAAGTTAGCACGACTCAACAATGCCCTACGCAAATGATGTTATGAGAGTAACACGCAACTCGACGAAAACATAATTAATTTGGGCAAAAAATATTTGACTTATTCAATTAAACCTCTAACAATTTGTGAGTAGAGCTAAAATTAAGGTAACATTGTTCGCAAACAAGCGAGCTATTTAGCAAAGAGAGGTTTTAGAGTTAACGAGACGGATACGATACGACTGCTTTTACTTGCAAGCAAGCTATTTGGTATACAGGCAGCTAAAGTCAAACTCAAAGATAACTAACTTTCAAACTACATTTAAAAATGTTGTGAGTATGCTGGGTAATCAATTATTTTACATCACTTTAAGTAGGTACCTATGCCATAAGCTTAAAAGTTATGACGCACACGAAAAAAAAGAATGTTGGCATGTGTAGTGGAAGGATGAATAAGTTTGCCTAATACTCAATAGCTTGTTTGACATGCAAGGGGTGCTATACACTATTTAGGGTCGTCAATATTCGGCACAGCCGGGCGGATTGGCCGCATCGTACCGAATAATGAGTGTGTATTTCAAAACAAGTGCGCATCTGCGAGAGCACAGTACAGCGTTTCGCCGGTATGTTATGATTTTGTTATAGGGGGGCGAGACGCAGAAAAAGACAGATTCTCTAAACTGCATAGAATTTTATTATAAGGTTGCTAAATTGAAGAGTACAACTGTGACGTCCCATGACAACTGAAGTGACAGGTTTTTACGTTTAGACGGTTAACCAGACGCCTTTGACAGCTCTGTCGTCATGTGTTTTTTGCGCTTAAATTTGTGCTGTGACATTATAACTACTCATTGGTTATTTGTGTTTGTAGCACGTTACTTATGAGTAGAGTCCTCCGGGCCTAATCCCCTTGAAGTTTGAAACTTCAAAAATTCACTAAAACACAAATAGATACCTATTCTATGTTAAATATTGGAACAACAAAACAATGTCAGATTTAATATAACTGGAATCGCCATTAACCTTTAACCGCCACAGGCTCAATAAGATCGCAGGTACCAGAAAGTTCGTTAAAGTGTGTTTGGCTACATTAATCAAAGGTTTAATCAATTTGTGTGACTAGCACCTTAAATACACACTTGTCATAAATTGCGATAGTCATTTCACTGAAATGAAATGGTTTGTTTGAATTTATACAGATTATAAATAGTAAATACTGGCATAGTTCTTGTTTGTACATTACGTAAATTTAAGTTACAGAAGTGTGGAAAGACCTAATACAAGAATTTACTTGCTTAAAATCACTAGCTAGCTATGTAGTACAAAACTTGTTAAAGTAAATAAATTATTTGTGGGAAGCGTTTAAAAATCATATAGAAATAATATAAAAGCTATTTAAAAAAAAAACAATATAAATGCTATAATTCCTATAAGTTGCGTGTACCTACCTACATATATATCCTACTGGAATAGGTACACCATCTTTGATAATTTAATTGCATAAAGTCAGCATAAGTTCGAAAAAAAATCTGCTCAACAACATAAATAATGAATGTTGTTGAACTGTCAAAATGAACCGTCTTCGTTTACGAAAATGAGTTTCGCAATTATAAAGCAGTTCACAAGTTTTCGACAGCTTATAATCTCGATCATCGAAGAGTTTAGTCAACTATATACTTTAGCTTTTGGTTAGCCTTATTTGATTTTTGTGCAATGCATTTCATTGCATCTAAGATTGTGTATTCAAGTAGGATATTATTATTATTTGCTATGCAAGGCTGCGAAGTTGTTATTAGTGCGAATACTTGTATTACTACATGACACAACTTTTCACCTCACTACAGCGAGGAAAATGCTAGAGGTGCAACAAAAACATTTATCATTCAGTCGTCTTACTGGCCAGTGCGATTATTCTAAAAATGAGGTTAGCGCGTTGACATGAAATAAGTATTTATGCATTTTCAGTGGACCCGGCGGTATAGCAAATTATTGAACCTTTCTGGTTCGAATTTTAAAAACTCTTTCCACGCTAGCGGATAAAATGCACTTTTGCACTCAGGTTTCGAATGACAAACAGAATCTTTCCGAGCTTGTGAGGTGAAAAATAACTTTTTGGAATTAACTTTCTTTTTTAATATATTAATTGATTTTACACTGTAATTGTGGCAATCATCAGATAGAATTCTGATGATTGCCACAATTACAAATACGATTATTTTAAAACAAACGACAAGATACAATGTTCAACAAAAGAAAGAAATAAGAAAAGGGATAAGTTTTAATGATAAACAAAAACTATAAAACCTTACATAAAAAAGTTTACCGTAGGTAATAAAACTTTCCCCTTTTTAGGGTTCCGTAGTCAACAAGGAACCGCTATAGTTTCGTCATGTCCGTCTATCTGTCTGTCTGTCCCCGGCTTAGCGCAGAGACTGTTAGTACTAGAAAGCTGTAATTTGGCATGAGTATACATATTAATTACGCCGACAACGTGGTAAATAAAATCTTTTTTTTTACGGTACTTCCCCTACACGTAAAGTGGGTTTTTTTTGGAAAGGTGGTCCAAAAATATTGTGAGTTTGTTAAAACCATTCTTGGATTGCAGATTTTATTAGAAGATTGCATTAAGAAATATTAAGCTTTAAAGAGCAAATTTTTGTTAGTCAAGTGTCCCCCTCCCCCTGTCAGCTAAATGGTAAGTTCTGGATATGTGGAAAAATTCACAGCAGTAGTATATAAATCGAAATTAAAAGTAAAACTATCACAACTTAGTAGGCTCTACAAAATAACGAGTAATTATCGACCAACTTGCATTTGCAGTTGCAAAAACATGTTCTCCCATACAAAATCATACATTTTGTATGGGAGAACATGTTTTTGCAACTACAATGTTGTGTTCTTGGGATAAATTCATCCCAGCTACGGAACCCTTCATTGTTCGTGGTCCAACACGCACTAGGCCGGTTTTTGAATTGTACCTTTATTACAAATACTAGGCAGCGAGCAAATCCAGGGATTACTCGGTAGACATCTTGATACCCTTGCCATCTTGGATACAAATCCTTACGCTAGAAAAACTGGTTTAAACCACTAGAAGATGATATTTTGTTTTATTAGAACTGACGCTTTTTTTCTACAAAGAGCAACGAATCTAGGGAACAGATTTTCTAAATTGTTATAGCTACCCTTTACGAATGTTATGTACTAATATTTGCCGTGTTTGGAAAAACTTGAACACTAGTGCTATTATCTAAATGTGTCACTTCGAAGCTTTATTTAAAGACTGTGTCATGACCTCGGTCATCGGTAAAATGGAAAGATTATAATATAATCAATCTGCCTAGCTTTTTTCCAACTATATTGGGATTGGCTTCCAGTCTAACCAGATGCAGGATACATTGACGTGCGACTACCGCTCTGACCTCACAACCTAGGTAACACGATACTCCTTAGTAAAACTGGTTGTCAGACTTTGACAGCCAGGACGAAGGGCATAACGTGCTTTCTGAGGCACGGAGGGGTCTCGTTATGTATTGGATGGTCACCTATCCACAAACCGACCGCGGCAAACGTAACTTAACCTTCGACGACCGGTGAGGCTGTTATTATTTAAAATATACTATTAGGTACTGAAAAATTATATTTGTGCTTGAATTTTCTACCGTGCACAGCAGTCAGCAGCTTGAACGACCTTTAATAATAATCGAAGAAAATACGAAACCATTTACAAGTGGACCAATTTACTCTAAAACAGTGTATTTATCGTCGAACGTAAAGTGCTCTTATAAAAATCTACAAAGGCCCGTAACGAGGGAACGATAAATATGTACATATATCAAAATATCCGAGGCCTCACCTTCGCGTCAATAATGTCTGGTATGCCTTTCTTATGAAAATTTTATTTGTTACGTCTGCGTTCTGCCTCATCTTACTACAATAACAATTCTGTTTATTCTTCCAATTTCAGGAGTATTATAAACCTTTCAAGAGGATGAAAATGCCTTTCTGAGGGGAGACAGCTCTTTATACCAAGTTAACAACAATTTGGGTCTAACAATTACTGTTCTCGAAGCTTAAACAAATGTTCCCAATTTGCCACGGTCAATGTAGGGAAAAACAAATTCTTTACACATCGTGATGTAAAAGTAGTCTTTGTTGTCACACCTCAGATAATTATTTATCAACTGTTTTATTACGGGCAGCTGGAAGTCAAAAAGTCGAATAACCTGAAGAAACTTTGGGTATTTCTAAGTTATAGGGTTGTGCAGGTCAGTTGGCAATCGTCCCATTACCACAAAATATTATACAAAAACATCTGCGAATAAAAATGAATATCGCGTAGGTTCTGATATGTCGTGCTTAAGTTATAAGCGCACTTATATACAGATAGAGTACCTAAGTTAAAACATGTTCCCACAATAACAACTTAATGATCTCCTGAAACAGGGCTTCCACTCTCCTACCCTGTTTTGCAGTGCCCTACAGGGTCCATAATGATCTAAATTACAATAATTTAGTTATCATGTACACATTATGGTAAAGTAATAAAGATATTGAGTATTGTGTATGGAGAGTTGTGTCTCTAAATGTAAAAAACTAGTCTTATCTAACGACCCTGTTTTGTCGCACTGCAGAGCATAAGCCTCCCTCTCCCTTTTGCAGACAGTTCTGTAATCTGCTGCCTTTCAGTAAAACTAGTCAAACCTAATTACACTGGCTTCTTACCCCATATTGCAGTTAACAACTGGACATAGGCCTCTCCTAAGTTGCGATACAACACCCGGTTCTCCGCTTTCCACTTCCAGTCTGACCCACGCTCCGTTCTGCTAGGGGTCATCCTACGCTAAGCTTACCAATTCGCGGTGGATTTATCCGCTAATGAAGCAACTTAGTGCTACAATTTCCTCACTAATAGTAGAATTAATTGCTAGAAAGTCAACGGTGCTAGTAGGAAGGTAGCGAACTAATTACTTCTAAACTTTAATTGTTTCAAATCCTGGGTTGGCTGCATTTAGATTGTATGTACTTATAAAGTTTTGGGACGAATACAGTTTATACTAGTGCCTGGACATTTCAGGCACTTAAGTTGGCTCCAGTTAAACTTGTCTGTGTTCTACATGGAATTTCAACAACTTTGTAACTGTCTTCCTGAACAATTTTAACCGCCTCTGTGGTCTAGTGGTTAGACCACCTGTCTCAGACCCAGAGGTCCCGGGTTCGATTCCCAGTGAGGGCAAAATTTTCTGCTCGGTTTGGTTGGTGGTAGGGCTTGTTTTAAGTCCGCCTGGCTAGCTTCCACCATCTTATCTAAGTCTGTCGCCATAACAACAATGTTAACAGCATTGTTGTGTTCCGGCAGTTAGAGGTAAGATAGCCAGTTCCTCTGTGGTTGAGGATTCCTGGTGAAGCTCGCTTCCACCTTCGGCCTGATTATCACTTATCATCAGGTGAGATTCTGGCCAAAAAAAAAAAATAAAAAAAACAATAAAGAATAATAGTGTGAATTTACAGAGCACGGTCACTTAGTATTTTTAGTGTTATTTCCAGATCATTATTAAAGCCTCTAAGAGTGACAGTAATATGTCGTGATACTAATACTTACCTAGTAAGCCACTACGACAACTCGACCCCGGGAAAATGAAATCCCAGGACAACTCGACCCCAACAACTCGACTCCGAGAACTCGACACCGTCAACTCGACCTTGACAACTCGACCTCGACAACCAACTTGACCCCGATAACTTGACCCTGACAACTCGACCTCGACAACTCGTCCCCGACAACTTGACCCTGCCAACTCTACCCCGACAAGTACACCCCGACAACTCGATCCCGACCAATAGGCTCCGACATGGGAATGGAAACGATAGTTATTTAAACACCTATTAATTTTAACATACCGCCATCAGTTTCCGTAGAGGACTGCCAGTGACACCATGTGTAGGAACGGTTCGCTTAGCATTATAAGGGTTCCATACTAGAACCTTTACATACTTAAATATTTCTAAGACTTTGCTATTTAAGTCAATCGTTTTTGAGATATTTTCGGTTACAACCGCAGAATTAACTTGGTTTTTCATTGTTTTATCGATTTTTTTTGGGAAATAGGTACAAATCTATTTTTGCGGTCGATATAATAGTTTTGTCCTATCAATTCTGAATAGTAACAAGTAACTGCGACCAACTTGGATGTGGCGTTCGCCACTGCTGTGGCACCGCTCGCTGCCCTCGCTCGACTCGCGCGCGATAGGTCACAGTACTAACCTAACCTGGTGCCCTAGCTTACTTACTACGACCAACTTGTTGTGGTCTAGGATATAGTTGAGTAGTCGGGGTAAAGTTGTCAGAGTCGAGTAGTTATCGGGGTCGAATTGTCGGGGTCGAGATGTCCGGATTGAGTTGTCGGGGTCGAGTTGTTGGGGTCAATTTGTCGAGGCTGAGTTGTATGGGTCGAGTTGTTTGGATCGGGATGTCCTAGAGTCAAATTAACCGGGTCGAGTTGTCTCGACGTCATGTTGATGTCATCACTTAGTCAACTTTTACACTAAACTACTTAGTTCAAATAACAGACAAAAAGAGGATCAAATTGAGACTGCTCTCACCCACATCCAAACAGCTTCATGAATTTCCAGAAAACAGACCAAAACGGTTCCGTTCTATCTAAACTACGTTGTTAACTTTCAGTGCCGGATACCACACTCTGAAGCAATATTAGTTCTGAACTATAATTGCTCTAATGATCTGAAACTGCATCCGAAGTATATGTGTGGTGTGTGTGTAGGTATAATGTGAGTGTGTAAG
The DNA here is from genome assembly GCA_914767815.1 of Eupsilia transversa. NCBI lineage: Eukaryota > Metazoa > Arthropoda > Insecta > Lepidoptera > Noctuidae > Eupsilia > Eupsilia transversa. The sequence continues at coordinate 814,702 of OU611880.1, forward strand.
AGAGACAGTCGGGTTTTCTAATGTACATGGTGGATGAAAACGGTCAGTGGAATAAAGGTCAAACTTTATTGAAAGCAGTAAAGGATATTCATATTTCGTATAAATTACGACCTGCTGCGGCTGTTGTATTCTTCGAGATGATTTAAACATTTTTTTTTTGTTTATTCTTATACGTTATCTATATTCTAAGACTAGCTTCTACCCGCGACTTCATCCGCGTAAAATTTCTTGTTTTACACAGACCATAATATAATATGACACTTAATACTGTAGTTTTCCATTAGCATTAGCATTTTGCAGCCATTATTAGAAATAGATGTGCATCCCTGATGACTCGTGTTCACGGCAGCACCAACAGTATTCTCAGCGTATTCGCAGATCGGTGGGACTCCCCGATGTTGCGGAGGTGGATGCGGCTCCATGCTGAATTTTAATTGTATATTTTCATGTCTGTAACCTACTAACACTAGAACTTAAGTAAAATTGTTACTAACCCTATGGACTCCGGTCTGAAATAAAAACTTTCTATTCTATCCTATTAGTAAATGAATCTTGGGAATCGGATCAGCAGGTCCGATTATTACACTTTTCCTCCACTGACTAACTTATATACACCCTGTGTATACGAACCAGCGCTAAGCAATGACGACATTTCCTATCAAGTGAGCATATTTGAGTGTGTGTGTGTGTGTGTGTTTAGAAGTTTTGACGGCAGCTTTGGATAAAGTTCCTTATGCGTATAAATATATTATAGTCATACTGTTATTATTATGCTGAAATTTAAGTACATTCCTACCTAATTAAAGAGCTTCTGGTTTCAAGGGACTAAGGGTGGAAAAGTTGTAAAATAAAGCCTCGTGCAGACTGGCTACTTGTATGTATGTAAGTACGGAAATAAATACGTTACTTTATTTAATTCTTGAATAACACTTATGAATTTCTGTGACCCAAACAGGGACGTGTAACGTTAATAAATGAATTTTGATTATGGGGGTCAGCCGGGTCAGTTTTCGGGGGAAAATTGGAATTAAAAAAAAAAAAATGGTATGTTTATTGTACAGTGTGACTTAACAACTGAGTATAAAATTTTGATAAAAATGCTGAGAATGGTTTTTTACTTATATTAAAAATAACAGGAAAAGTTATAAGAAGTCTATGGTCTTAAAAAACATGGTAAATCTCTCTCAATATTGTGCGTACAAACTTACATTTGCTGTTGGAATTTATGAATGAACATGTTTTTCAACTACAATGTTAAGTTCATCACGACTTGGCGGGTTTTTTCTTTAATACCCGTCACAGCAAGATAGCTCCTGTCCTATTTCTCGCTAAATCCACAAGGCTAAATAAAAAGTAACAAATGTACAGTAATAAAACTATTTACTAACTACACAACTTAATCTAGTTCCACGAAACTATTTTCTTTCGTTAGTTTTGTCCTTCAATTTCCTGCGTGAGCCCTAGGTAACCATTTATTTGTAATGGCCGGATACTTATCATGGTCGGCTGGCCACAATGGGTCAGTGTCAATAAAGGGACAGGACCAAAAGTTACACAATACAGTCTTTGAACGGAGATGGAATTACAAACTATTTTTGTGGTTTTGGCTCAAAAGTTACCAAGTTTCGAGACTGTTACTAAGTAGAGGTCACTTTCAGTTCGTATATTTGGTAGTTGGCTGTAATTTAATGCACCAAATTTGGTCAAATTGAGTTTCAATCAATCAACTCAGCGTGTCGCAGTCCACTGTTGGACATGGGCCTCCCAGGCTGCGCCACAATACCCTGTCCTCTGTCTTCCGCATCCAGTGGGTGTCAGGCACCTTCTTAAGGTCGTCGGTCCATCTAGCTCAGAGAAGCACAGACCGCGGCCCCCCGGCAACATGCCAGTGGCCCACCAGAAAAAATATTCACTCGTACATTTTAAGGAAAAATATTGCTGAGGTTTACAAATAATATGAATATCGGGTGTTACTAAGTGCGCTCGCTGTGCGGTGCATGATGCGTACTCGCAAGATTGTAAGCACAATGCAGTGCCACTCTTCAAACTAGTCTATTATTTTTTTAATTACATTTTTGGCTATTTGTGCTGATAGCCCGCCATTCGTTTATCATTTGTCCAAGTGGCCCATGGTCTCTTAGTCTGTGCATCACTGATCTAGCTAAATTGGGTTTACCTAAATATTAATATGATTTATTATCAAAGTACATAGTTACTGCTATTCTTGTATACCATCTAATTAGCCTTTTATACTAAATAATTCCTAACCTTTTCAGGATTCCTAGAAAATAATCAGGGCTAAACAAAGATCAAAAACAATTTAAATTAAATTATTTGATTCTCAAAGGCGACGACATTGTTTTAATGGAACATGAGGAATTTAAGCGCAAATTACCTTTGATATAATCCTAACATAATTATAAACCTGATACCCCATTTAGAAAGTTTATTATTGGTAACTTTATCGAGAAGTTTCGACATTAACCGAAAGGCGAAATCTGGAGTGGAACAGAAGTAGGGCTAGGGCTAACAAAGATTATTACTTAACAACGTCTTTGTGATTTTGACAGATCGCTCCGAAGACTTGCTACGGCTTTGTGTCTCTTGTTATTCCAGTTTTCGCTGTTGATGAAGTTTTAAAACCTTTGATAGGACAGTTTTAAGTAGAAATTTAGGGTCTAAAGTGGTTGACAACACAGCATGTTTTCGTTTTTCTTCCTTCCTAGAAACTACACCTTCCGCATCTAGTAAGGTACTGATGTGTGCGACCTCTGAGTTTATGTCGACCTTTCTTCTCAGAGAAGTCAGATAGAAAACGCCGACCTCAAATAAACCTACTTTTCTTTTTTTTCTTCTATCTAAGAGAATTCAACACTTTGTTTGTTTATACCTAGGCTTAATACTTACGACCATTACAATAACCTTGTGGGAACCTATAATCGTATTACAAAAGACATCCTACCTGGCCCTACGTATCTCGGATCGCACGCTAAGTATTTAATTACGTCTTTACTAGAAGACGACTCATAACCGACATCTCCATTCGCCGAATTATATCTGTACCTAAAGTGTACGCTGCTATTCAGAACTACGGTCCAAATGCCGGTGGTCTGTTAGAAGAAATGGAACGAGTCTAATTCGAAAATGCCAAAAATTCTCTCGTTTATTGCCGGATGGCGACCGTTTCAGTCGGCTAGCTTTCAGTTCTGGTTTACTGGTTCAATAGAGATGGAAATTTTAGATATATTTGTGTATCGGACTTAATATAAAGAAGAAATATTTTTTAATAAAATATTTATAACTAGCTCCTGAAACGGCCCCCGGCCCACCGCATCGCATCCTATCGCCCGCCCGCGCTATTACTTCGTTTTCGCTTAGCGTTCTTTCTGACTTCATTTTGCTCTTCTAAGGGACTATTTAAAAAATATTTTTTCAAATTCGACTGGAAGTTCCGGAGATTACTCCCTACATAAAAACAAATTTTACCTCTTTATAATATTAGTTCATAAGATAATATGACCAGATCTATGAACGTTAATGAAGGACAAGGAGTATGCAATGATGGTCGCAGGTCGATGGAAGAAGGCGTGGATTTATGTGTTTTAGTGTATATTTTGGTATCGGCTAATTTGATAAGTTTTCCAACAGATAATCCTAACTAATAATAAAATGCGAAAATGAGTTTGTTCGTTTGTTACGCTTTCACGCTAAAACGGCTGAACAGATTTGGATGACATTTGGCACATGGGTAGACCATGAGCTGGAAAAGGACTTAGGATGGACCTTCCCGATATTTCCACGGGATCGAGACTTATGCGGGTGAAACCATGGGGCGCAGCTAGTCTAAAATAATAATTAATGTTTCCAAATCAGTAGCGTTGTCCAAAAAGTTTCAAGGTGACTTCTTTAGTAACCATTAACAATTAAGTAATTTCGACCATTCTCTAAAGAGCTGTCATTACGGCTGCCTTTTAATACGCCCATGTTGAAGTCACACAAAGCCCTTTCAAAATAACATTTAAATTCATTAGCAACCATATTATAAAGCGTCATCTATTATTACCTCAAAGACTATTCAAAGACACTTCAGCTCTTTTCCAAGCTTTAATAATCGAGAAAGGATGAATCTCTAAGTATATTCATTAGGTATAACATTATTTATCATAGGAGCTGTGAGCGGTCGCCATTTTGATTCATGATCTCTGAATAGATGCAATTAAAACCCTGTTTGAACACTCCATCGTTCGTTTTCATATCTAAAGGAAAGGGATGCAACTATTAATTATTGGAAGATAATTGTGTGGAGGGGGAGAGAAGGAAGTATAGTCATTAATTCATAAGGGATGAATACGTTAGATCCCTAGTGCAGTAACGATTGTTTACAAAAATGGAACCTAATAGCCACTCTCGGGGTTGCTTGATGGTTGGTATTTCAAATCAAAATCAAATTTATTTATTTTCGCACAACTGGATCCAAAAACCGAACTGATCCGAACTATTGTTAGTAGGTACTTAGAGACAAAAATAAAAATAAAATAAAATAAAAAATGAAAATGAACAACTACCTCTGCTTTAAAAAAATTTTTTTTTTTTTTTTTTGTAACTTAATAATATAACATAACATTACGCCTGTATTCCCCGAAGGGTATTCTCAGAGATGTGCCTATAGTACACCCATATTTCGCCAGATATGTTTAAGTCCCATGTAAAAGGGGGCGATCCTGTTGCCATCGGCACCGCTCGAGTACCGCGCCGCAATGACGTCAAAATCGAAGTTCGAAGCGAGCGCTCGCCGCGTCTTGTTTATCACCGTATTGCAACCAAGCTCGCTTCGAATGATATACAAACAAACCACAATTATCTCCCACAATAGTATAGGTAACTAAATAAATAAATAAACAATGGTAAATACATAATAGTAAAAAATCAGTGTATAACATAATATTCTGATTGGGGTGTCAGCCTAGAATTCGGGTACGAGCACCTTCAGTAACCTTCCATAAACCAATATGACGTGGGGTGAAGGAAAATGTTGCAACGTTCGATAAAATAATATGAACGTCCTCAACATCATGTCCTTGAACGAAAATTCTCAGACATGTGACATCTACCCCCCCTCTAACAGAGAGGAGGGCTATGTGGCCAGCATTTGGAATATTATAGGCTGATTATACTTATGCTCAGGCATCAGTATAGCCACAGACAAATACAAATGGAAACAGATGGAGGAGGCTATTACCCACAAGGGATCACACAAAAAATGAAAGAAGAGCTTAGATTCCAAATATCACTTTACATGTAGTTGTGTGAGAAATAAAGCTGTAATAATACTTATGCTTGTTATGCTTTGCCCTCAACGGAAGGGATTTGTTGGTGATAATTGACGGCGGGGCGGCGGGTTAAACGCTTACCAACAGTTCAAATTAACCAAATTAATTACCTCTTGATATTTGTGTCAGTTGTGATGAGTAATGAGAAACCTGCCTCAATTTTCATAGGTGCTAACACCTCCAGCAATTGTAATTAATATTGGGGCGTTTCGTTTTGACACGTTCAATTTAACGTCCCTTTACCTCCCATACTGTTTTAGTTACCAACATGTTGATAAAATATCATCGTGCCTTAATTCTCCGAAGGGTTGGGTTGGGCAGAGCACTAAGGTGTAAATTAAAACCACATTTGATACAGGTAGTCGGTCTTTTTAAATGTATGGGAAGTGGACATTGTAGGAGCTCGTGGCTAAGTAATAACAGCCGAACGGGTCGACCCATCAGGTTAAGCTGCGCTTGCCGGGGTTGGTCCGTGGATGGGTGACCATCTTTACATACCGAGACTCCTCCGTGCTTCGGAAAGCACGTTAAGCCGTTGGTCCCGGCTGTCATTCGTGGATCTTTGACAGTTGTTACGAGTCGTCAGAAGCCCGAAAGTCTGACAACCAGTCTTACCAAGGGGTATCGTATTACCCAGTTACTGGGTTGTGGAGGTCAGATAGGCAGTCGCTCCATGTAAAATACTGGTATTCAGCTGCATCCGGTTAGAATGGAAGCCGACCCCAACATGATTGGGAAAAGGCTAGGCAGAATGAATGAATGGGAAGTGGACAAATTTTCTTTAAGAAGATGCATCCGACAGCATGACATTTTTTATAGTACCTACCTACCTATCAAGTGGGATTGGAGACAGAAATAGGTCATCGCTTTTTTTTTTTCTTCACTTTTTACGCAGTCGGTTTTTTTTTTAACTTTTCATTCATCTTTATCGCTGATAGAACCTCACCTTGTCTGGGATTTTTTGTTACCGAATTAGCGTGAACCACTGCAGAACAGAAATACATGACCTGAATACGTTTCAACTCTTTAATCAATAAGTCTAAACAACTATTTTATTAGTTCGAGTTTTCCTAAGAAGGTAATAGCTCCTGCGTAAGTTTATTACTCAACTTCGAACTCGATGGAACTCTGATATTAAAAAACTTTGCGTTGTAACTACCCTCATAGACTTATTGGATTATTTTTATTGTTTCGTTCTGAAACTGGATATGTTTCGCTGTTTCAGCTTCACCTGGCTTTATTGGATAGTGTGAAGGATTTATACTTTGATTTATTGTGTGGTTTTGCGGCACGCAGTAGTAGATGTGCTCTCAATTTTCTATTTTTAGGGATCCGTACCTAAAGGGTGCCAAACAGAACCCTATTACTAAAACTCCGAAACCTATGCGATGGATAGACTCAGACACAGTGATCAAATCAAATCAAATCATTTATTTCTTCTTCAAACATGGGTATAGTACATAGGTGTTTATAAAATAAAGTTCTCCATATTTTACCGTCATGTGTATAATGTTTATTAATGTAAACCTTTGCATGCCGCAAAGGTTTACATTAATAATGTCAGTAATGGTTACAGCAATAAAAATATTTAATAAAATAAAAGAAAAAAGTGACTAAACCCGTTGGTCCATGACGCTACTCAAAATTAACGCGTAAAGGCTCCCACAGACGGGCGCGACGCGACACCTGTAAAACAAATTCCGTGAAGTTTTCTTAGATTTTTTTCTACCAGAGTCGTGTCGCGCTGGCGCATCGCATGTCTGAGCCTTTACACATAAAATCACCAATGAGTATTACACTTTACGTATTACATTTAGTCGGAATGAAATGGTACACACTAGTATTTCAATTACGGTCCATATACGACGCAATCAATCACTAACTAGTTAATAACGCGGTATGCTGCAAAAAGATTATTACATCGTTTTGCCATGAAAGATAAGTTATGATAACATAATCATTTATTTGCTCAAACATGAATACATACAACATAAATTGTCAGCATGCAAGAGATGTTAAGAGTAGAAATAAAAATAAAATAATAGCTTTTCATAAAAATAAAAATAAAGGTTTTATCATGCATTGTCACGAGGACCAAACACGTATGCCTTTCAGCCCGATAGCTTCAGTGGAAGTGGGTGAAATATTGATTGCAATATTCCAGGGCATACATACAAGTGAAGTTAAATAAAACCTTTTAAAAAGAGATCATTATGGTGATAATTATGTAACTACATAAGGAAATGATGAAGAAGATAGTATAATGGGTCCCATCTCAAGTAAATTTATCTTAGAAGCTATACTTTGCGTAGGTATTAATGTAAGACAATCAAACACTCTGACTAGTTTTGGAATCCGGAATTGCACTACATTTTTACAATTGGCAGACAGTCAAAAATTCCAGTCGGTAATACATTGATCATCATGGAAAATTAGGAATTGTATGATTGATATGATTACATCATGATCGGAATAGCAAAGAAATACTAGTTGCGTCCGCACATTTTTAATAATTCTAGGGCACGAAATGTTCTTGATGTCCAAAACCATCTGCCAAACCCATCACATATTTTTTTATGCAATAGGCTTGCCGCGGTGGGTTCGTGGATGGGTAACCATCAATTACATATTGAAACCCCAGCTGTGAATGGGAAAGCGCGTTATGCCGTTAGTCCCGGTTATCATTCGTGGATCTTTGGCAGTCGTTACGTGTAGAAGTCCAAAAGTCTGGCAACCAGTCTTACCAAGGGGTATCGCGTTACCTAGTAACTGGGTTGTGGAGGTCAGATAGGCAGTCGCTATAGGTAAAATACTGGTATTGGAAGCCGACCCAACATAGTTGGCAAAAGCCTTGGCAGATTGATTGGGATAATGTAGTTAATTGATTCAGGCGTGACTCGGCATATAAAAGCTATTATAAAAGACAATAGACGTAGATATATTGAGTAACCTATTCCGCTTAACTACTCCTAAAGAGTCTTAAAAACTCTGTAAGAAAAAGAGCTAGCCTCGGGATGACGATTGACTTGTCGCGACCACGAACACGACGTGTTGCCACGCCGAGTGCCGGACGCAGTGACCGGATAGTGGAGTCACTCCCGTCAAAACTTTCCAACCAAATATTACCTCATTAGAATGATAATAAAAGATAGCAATATAGATAGGTAGGTATTCCACAATGATAATGATAATTTTTATGGTCTACCTATTAAAGAGTATTCTATTCTATTCTATTCTAATGACGTGATATTTTCCATGGTGACAAAAAATGTCAGTAGCACTTGGCTTCTAATATTGATTTATCTCTCGAACGTAATAAAGAAGTAATTAATCATTTAACTGATGAAAACATTATCATTTTGTTGAAAATCAGCTGAAGAGTATTTTCTATCTAGGTAAGTACTTTAGGTACCCAGTGAAGCGACACAAACGAACTTATCTGTACACTTTCTTCTGAGATAGATTCGTAATTTTATTTAGAAAAAACTTCTTGAAAAAATAATAAAGAAAGTAGTAATAAATAAATAGTTATGAGCCAGAGTTATAAAGTAGTTTTGAGCCACTTAAAGTCTAGTATTTTATCTTAGATTGACAAAATATTTCTTAGTAATCATTTGAAAATGCTATGTTTGGAGTTTCTCGGAAAGATCGGTTCCGGGCGAGATTCAAAGTTGTCGACATAGATTACAGAATAAGCAAGCTTAGGTGGCAATAGTGACCATAATAAACAGGGCCAATTGAAATCATAGGCGAGGTACTATAAATAATGACATGGCGACTAATATTATTTGTTGGCCGCCCCAGTCGGATTAAAAATATGTCGAAGGGATCGGTACAAAATGCAATATTACTAGTACCTACTAGGATAATTTAGGATGCAAGAGCGAGCGAAGCGAGCTCGAGACTAATTTGTCGCCGCGTTTAATACATGCCTAAAATAATTACTCCCGTACCATACAAACCGACGTCTTAAATGTATCCCCGTCATGACTAAGTACAAAAATTAAGAAGTTAATTTTCTCACAAAATTATTTTACCTACTTTATAAAGCAATTTTATTTTTCTGGACGACTGAAGCGAAACTAATTGATTTTAAGACTCATGTTACAAAGTACAATTAATCATCCTGACATGTTGCCCGCTCGATGCTCAGGCGTCTTCTCACCTTTCAATTAATTGAATTTTCACGTCTATTAATCGTCTGGCGGCGCTGAATAAAAAACCGTAGAATGACGTCGTAATAGAATGTTATGCCACTTAGCTTGCTCCTCGTCAACTCTCCCCCATGTCTGGCCATTGGACATTTTATGTATCACAACCACAGATATAGATTGTTGTTCAGTGCTGTTAGGCGTAGTGTGGTGCGTACGTCTGTGTGAGCATACGGCGCACTAAAATAAAAGGTGATGTGCCCACCTTTTCTCAAAATACAACTATGTGTTTCCTTACCTCTGTAATAATTTTAAATAAACTAAGATCTGTATCCACGAGAACACTGCCGATAAACTGTCCTGCAGTTAAGCAGAAGATTTGTGAAATACCCACTTGTGTAACTCTTTTTGAAATAAATAAAATAAAATAAAAAATATATCTAGATAACGCAAGTATCACGATCTGTATGAAAACCAAGTGTGCCATTTTTTGACTACCTACTGTAACTTCACAAGCACTAATTAGTGATGGGTAAGGGAAACCCAAATCGATTCAAAGTGCCCAGCGGCACTACTTAAGGTTATAGACTTACAAATAATAATAATTAATACAATTACAATATAATTAACATCGTTTGTATCCCTATTTTCTACGGTTAAAATTCGGATCATGTCGAAAAATCGAGAAACGATAAGCTTATTTACAAAAATTATGCGAGTGGAAAACGGAAGACTTATAGTATCAGTGTTCCGTTTTTCATTCGGACATACGGAACCCTAAAAATGATACCTATTTCAGCACAGCGATTCACTTGAGACGAAATATTAACAGCAAACGCTTTGTTACAAAGTATCTAGACATTTTCAGCACCTGTACTGCTGATAGCCGTTGACAGCCTCTTCATCATTGGGTAATGACAAAGAGAGTAGATTTTTGTAAGCCGTTCCACACATCTTTAACATATATCCCTGTCTCATATATTACAGGCACTATGCAGGTGTTTTAGGTCTATAATAATATTTGAAGAATTCAATGTAAGTACTTCGAACATGAGATTTAATTCCTAGGCATACTCCATTTAATAAAACATTAGACAAATAACGGTTAACATCCTTTTGTTATTTCGATATAAACGTATTATAAACTCTGTTATTTCATGATAAGTACAAAGCAATGTATATTTACCATTTACATTAAAAATATAATTCTAAAGTGGAGTCATTTCAATATTTGTATTGCACAATTACTGTCGTTATTTGTCTAAAGGCCGATTTATCAATCGTCAGATAACTTGTATCTGAGGAATAAATATGGCGGTTTGGCATATTTTCTATACAAAAGCTGTCAAAACGTCAAACATATTCCTCAGATAAAAGTTATCCGACGGTTGAAAAATCTGCCCTAATGCTAAAATAAATGGAGTTTATGTACCTATAGTTTTAAAGCGCCGCTCTACAGCTAGACCGCGATAAAACTACGTACATGTACTTAGCTTCGCTTCGTATGAAAGGTAGGAGGGATCGTCCACTGCGACCCACGGCCACGCTACGCACGGATCGGTGGCTGCCAAACAAGTGAACCGCGCAGCTAACGTTGCTAACCTCTCCGTGCACATTCCGTCCGTGCAGCAGTGGACGGTTGACTTTAAGACGCTGCTGCACTGCGGTGCACGCTGTACACGGGAACACGGCTCGTTTTAGCTGCGTGGGTTCGTTTGTTTGACAACGTGGGGCTACGTTTCCACTGCAGCACACACTAGGTATATAATTACACGAATATTACCCACGACTATGCGTACAACTGTAGCGCAGCGCAGTATTTCAAACGTCCCGCCTTCTGAAACTACGCATGGTTCCGTGTACCGCGTGTATAGCTGACAGCGATGAGCTGCGTGGGCGCCATATTCGAGTAAGCCACGCGTGCAGCAATGACGTCATTAATCTCATATTCGTGCGTAGCGTGTTCTTGGGTTGCAGTGGACGTTATCACATACATTTTCTTACAAAGGGAAGCTAGAAACACGTGCATAGCCTCTCCGTGCGCAGCAGTGGAACACCGCCTTTATAATTTAAACGAAAGGTTTTTATATACAAGTTGCAATTATTAAAACAATTGCATGAACAACGTGTCGACCACAAAATAAATTGCACACAAGAAAAAAAAGGCAGAATAAATTACATAATAGCATGTAATATCGAGTACTTATTACTATACAACGTTACTTCATTTCCTAACTTATCGGGTTATATCAGGCACGCGATTGCTTAGAACTTCACTATTTTTATACACCTGTGTAATACTAAGCCTTATCTTGAATAATTTGTCTCTGGGCACAAATTACGGTTTTATTACGACTTGACTATGGGGATAGCTTTTGTTTTATTTTATTGACGACCAGAGGTCATTTAACGGGTTGAATGCCGTAATTACAGAAACAATTAAAAAGCCACATTGTGTATCGCATGGGTCCTCGTTACGAAGGGCTAATGGTAAAATTCGCTACTTGGCTAGACGTGGTGATAGCCGATGGAGCAGAGCCCTAACGCAATGGTTGCCGAGAGACGGTAGAAAGAGCGTTGGCAGACCAATAGCCAGGTGGGTGGAAGACCAGAAAATCGCAGGGAAGACCTGGATGAGACTCGTACTAACCAGGGAAGCATGGCACAAAAGGGAAGGAGGCCTAAATACTCGGCAGTGAGTTGAATAATGCTGCCAATGATGATAATAATAATCTACATCGCCACATGCGAACTACGCAACAAAGACCTGACGTCACACAAATCCTGCATCGCGCTAATAGAGTTTACGGTGCGATCAACATAAATATAAGACTATCCGACATCAATCGTTGGGCAGTTCCCCGTCAGACACGACACCCGTCTGGTCGGAGGATCCTCCTGAGATACCTGAGATACAGGTTTATTCCTAATTCAGGTAGAATACAATTAATAAATAGCTACCTACCCTATTTTGTAAATCAATTATTTCAACAAACAATTTCAATTTGAATGTAAGCCTACAATTGTTAGCTCTTTGTGAGATATTCATTATCCTCGTGCCCATATCCCAATTAATTTGGGGAAGGTTCTTGGTTTAGATATTGAGGTATGTAGAAACATTACACACAGACATAATATAACATACAATCACAAACTTTTATATTCAACGGTCTACTCTGTCAGACCATTTTGTGCAATATTTTAAAGACAGAAAGAAATCAGGTTACCAGAGACAGGTCAACTCTATACGACAATAAAATAAAGTGAGGTGAATTCGCTTTTTAATGTAATGCACTGTTTAACATTTTAATTATTTTATGTAAGGTCATTAAAATGGATTGTCTACCAAATCGAATAGCAACTAAAATTACCCGCAATAAAAAAATCACAACTCTCATTCTTTGGCAGTTTTATGGCAGTTAAATGGCAGTAACACGGTAAATTGACGTAGAGTATCAATTTGATAAAAAAACAAAAAGGTCGGGCGGTGTCATGGGACCGGCTGGCTGGTTGGAACGAACGGAAGTTCTTTTCGCTGAAATTATGTATTAATACCAGAATACCCGCGAAATTTCGTGTTTTTTTACGATTTTTTATTCATATTCTTTATGGCATAGAAGAGAAAGAGGAGCTCGTAGCTAAGTAATAACAGCCGCACGGGTCGATTCATCAGGTTAAGTTATGCTTGCCGGGCTTGGTCCGTGGATAGGTGATATCTTTACATATCGAGACTCCTCCGTGCCTCGGTAAGCACGTGTCGATTTCTTACAGGGTTTTTTAAGAATAGTTAAGCGGATTCGAATAGGTTACTAAATATACTGGATGACTTTTTTTACCGGCTCGAAAAAAAATGGGTATAATAGGTGAACGGAGTAGAAGCAAATGGCATACTTAGTTTTTTTTTTTTTTCGAGTTTTTTTTTTTTTCTAAAAATCTCGAAATAAAAAGCATAAGTACGCGACTTGCGTATGCTTTGAAATTCAATATTTTTTATCAATAAATTGTTTTTTTTCAAAATTTCTAAATTGTAGCGTTTTTTGATGATAGATATTTTTTTTTCCAAGATGTGGAAAAAAAATAAAAATAACTAGGTATGCCATAAGCTTCTACTCCGTTCACCTAATATACCATTTTTTTTTCGAGACGGTAAAAAAAGTTATCCGGTATCTACGTCTATTGTATTTTTTCAATTAACTAACTTGAAACTGACTCGTCGGGCATAACGCTTTTTCGTTACGTGATGATTACAAAGGCACGACGCGCGACGTTCCAAAAAAAACAAACCCTGACTGTGCATCGCGTGTGCACAGAACTACACAGTAACTACTTTTTCTGTGATTTCCCGGTGACGATAAAACAAAAGAAAAGCGTTGTAATATTAAATTGACGTGCCGATTATGATCACTTAATAACATAATTAGCGCACGATTATTTCACTTTACTTTAATTGTTACGAGTGGTTTCGTGATGACTAATGTAAATCCATTAGGTACGTAGGTACCTACGGCGATTTTTATGATAATCATAGATTTTGGGCGCCATGTTAGATGGTATATTATTTCTGACTTTTAAGCCCCATTGGAAACACCAAGGTTCTTGCCTGTGGCAAACAATAAAATTGAGACTACAAAATATTTCTTGCATCGTAAAAACCACAGTTTCTTGGTATTAGAAAAGGTTGCGGCCGGTTGGGAATTCTTTTATGGTCGGGATATTAGAAAAGGTAAAGACTATGGGGCGTATGTTAAAAAGTTAAGAACCCCTGGTTTAGACTAATTAAATAGTTTTGCAATTGTTGCTTCAACTTATGGTATGCCACGGGCAATGAAATTATACCGTATACATCAATTTAATGTAAAAATAACTATGTTGTCATTTTCAGAACACGCAGAGCAGCTTCGAAATATTCGATGGAACCTTCTTTGATAGCACCTCAGCATGTTTTGGGGAGCACTGTAGCTTACCCTGACTTACTTAGCTGCTCATCTGCTGTTTTATGTGATAAGGTTACACCATTTTCTTAAAGTGAAGGCTGCAAAAACCTAACAATAATTCTTCTTAAATTAGGGTTCCTAGATGTTACCAATGATAAGAGACCTCACTGTTGGGTTACATCCTAATAGTATATTTGGCAATTAGTGATTATAGGCCGGATTTAAAGCGAGGGCCATAGATGAATCACGAGCGTAAAGAGTGATTCAAGTGTTATAATCCTGAGCGACGCGAGTGATTCATGGCCCTCGATAAAAATCCGTTTTATTCAAGAGATGCATACTATATACTTTATAACATGACGACGAGAAAAAGAAAGATTTAAGCGAAAATAGACATTTAATGAAGAAGAAAAGTTTTTCGCAAGGAGGTTGTATAGCATTGAGATGGAGGTCGAATATATTGGTGTGTTCTAAATTCAAAAATGGTTTTGATGATTGATTGATGAATGATTAAAAGCTTGCTTTTTGTTCACTGTTTTTAGTGAATAAAATAAGCTTTTTAGAGGGGGAATGGTATAAACAATACAGATTTAAATTACCTACTTAATAGGTAAATAATGTTTCGCAGTAAAAAATATTGGTATTCTGCAAAGTTTTATAGGTACGAAGACTCATGATGACAAACTACTTTTATAACACCAAACATTGGGGCAATGAAAGTTCTAGTAGCTGACCTTTTCTCAAATTTCAAATTAATTACCAAAACACAATCAGTTCATTGAAATCCAGCAACAAACGCTACATACATTGTCGTTATTTTTTATCGTTTAGCTTTTGGGGGATTTCCAAAAGTCATGCGGGAAACGCCATTTTTTACAGTACTTTAATTAAATTTATGTCGAGCGTACAATTTTATCGGGTTCAGCAGTTCGACAGTTTTGCAGTTTGTATCGTTAGGTCATGGGTTCAAAATTGAGTTCTATTTTTAAGGTTGATATTGGTTTGGTTTAAGGTTTGAATAACTGAATTGGAGAAGAGACAGAACCGGTGAATAGGTAAAACTGTTCTTTAATCATAATACCTACTCAATATCTTTATTAATTTGGAGAAAGTGATTTAACTTTAAACGTTGGAAGTAGTATTTTTATCCCAGCTAAAGATAGACAGTTTAATCATTTTTAGGACAATTATAAAGTAAATTGAAACATCACTAAGGTCGAAACTATCTCACTGTCACTAAGGGTGGATTCGACCAAACAAGAACAAATATCCGCGGAATAAGATTTACTCTGAGAGTTTTCGTATGGAGAAACTGTCAAAAATTCAAAATTTATTCGGAAGAGAAGGCTTATTCCGCGGATAAAATTTATTCCTGTTTGGTCTAATCCGCCCTTAGACAAATAGACCGTACCTAACGTAATAAGTCGTCAAAGTGACATTTAAACATAGGGTAGATATACTTACTTCTTCCTTGACTGCCTCGAGGTCTGGTGGTCGCAAACGCTACTGCGGGTTCGACTCCCGGTTCGGGCAAAGTGTTATTGGATTTTTCCATCTGGAATTTATTATTATCAACCCGGAGTCTGAATTTGTACTCGTTTGATGACAATAGGCTCGCTCCCTATTACATAGAAATTAACCATAACTGGCGAAATCTGGGTGTACTAAACCTACACCTCTGTCTAACCCACCGGCGAATACAGGCGTCATGCCGTTATGTCTCCGCCTTGCTTTGAACAAAACTGAAGAACATACCTTATCAAGGTAAAAGTAATAAAACCTCCAAACTATACCTATATAGGTATTTAACTACATAAAGCCGTGAAAATTAAGTATTTCCGGTCGAGTCATTAATGGCAATAAATTATCCGGTAGTAAAATAAGGTCGTATATTACCGGTCTCTAATTTATTACTAGTATAAATCTTTATTGGACAAAGCTTACACTGTAGTGCGTACATTATGTTATGTTTCTGGACACGCTTCCGCGATGGGTCAGCTGAAACTTGAGGCTGAAATCTTGCGCTATCTTAAATAGTACATGGGTACTAATTACATGATTGCTTTATACATAAATAATTACAGTTTTTCAATTTCACATTTGGTTTAGGTTAGGTTAGTTAGAACTGTAGCAGACCGCGCGCGAGACGAGCGGGCGAAGCGAGCGGTGCGGCGGCACCGGCCGGCGAGCGATACTTTCATGTTGGTCGCTGTTATTTGGCTATTTAGTATGATTGACTTTCTTAAAACTCTGGTAACTTTATATTAAAATTGTCCTTAAAATCACTGTTTTCACTTGAGTTAGGGTAATTTTCGCTCACATTACACGTTTTATTTATTTATGTTCCGGACGTACCTTTTTATTGTTATGATATTATTATAGTTATATGAGTTCATAATCACCACATTCACCACGGCTAAATCTGTGGTTCATTCACCCTAATCTTTATTAATTACCATGAAAATAGATTTTTATTGAATTAAAACGGTTTATACCTTCAGGATTATTCCTGTATCACATTTAACCACACCTACGCTTGTTGTTCGCCGAAGATAATGAATACTTTGTATAATTCGTAAGCATAGATATCTCATTCTTGAATCTTAATTTAACTTTCAAGTAACCAATTTCCTGTCTTTGATGTTCATTTTAGACTATACCGTAGACGTTGATAATAATCGGTTTATACATAAAATCAAACAAGATGTTAAATAGATCTCAAGATAATTACCGGGAACAAAATTAACTCCAATTTTATCAAAACATTTAATTAATAATAACTTACTTTAAAGCGTTTTACATAAATTCACTTATAATTAATACAACATAACATTTATGTAATTTTGACATAAATATTTATATACATTTTGTAATCCTAAACTAAGTTTTTTACTATTCATTTTATTAGTTACAAAGTTTAATGTTATATAATAATTTTATAATTTGATGTAATATACAGTCAAAGATTACAACTTCAATGTAACTCGTTAAATACAAAAAGTTTTAAAATTTTATTTACATTTAAATCTATCGTATAATTCGATGTTTTAACTATAAATTTTAATATCTAATTCGTACATTTTAGTTTGACTAAAATTTTTTTTTATGACAAACTTTTAGACATCATAAAATAGTAGTAGGTAAACATAATTTTAATATTTACATTATTTTTCGATTTATCATACTCACTTCCATATTGGGGCTCGGAATATAGAAGTGTGTCAGAGACATCAAAAAAATAGAAAATGAACAATTACTATAAAAAATATGATATTACAATTCTATACAATAAGAAGTAGTACATTTTTCTACATAACAATTTTAGGTATACATCTATTAGATCTAACAAAAATATTTACACCGGAGATATTCTATTCACAGTTCATTTCTCGGGATATAAGGGAACGTTCACACTACTGTCGCTTGGTCCTTCGTGTGGTAACGTGACCTGTTCTTCACTGAGTTTCAGACGATGTCGTGGCAGGAGTTCCCGTTCCCTGTCCGGGTAGTTTTGGTGGGCTGGGGGCGACCCGACATCCCGTCATTGTAGGGGGGCGGGCAGTACATCACCTGCGAACAAATGAGGATTTATTGAATAACGTCGGAAGTTTAGGGGGGTGAAAGTGAAATATCGAAGTCGTTTTTCATTTTGCTGTTGGGAGTCCAAAGTTAACGAAGTCAGAGATTTACTTTAAGGAACTGCATTTGTCATCATTTAGATTTAAACGAAACACAATTATTTTCTCGTTTCGTTAGATGAAAATGCTTAGGCCCTAAACGCCAAGCATTTTAATTGTCCGTTGAATGCAATTTTAAGCAATCATTAACGAGTAATAAATCAGGGCATGGCTGAATTGTTCAGATGACAGAGCTTTAATTGCTTCGTGTAAATGGAAATTAAGACAAAGAATAATGTGTTAAAGGACGAGACAAAACGAGAGGACAAAGAAATAAATTAAAACATAGTATCAAGGGTTTTTTTATACGTAACGTATACGTCGGCGATACGTCACTGATTTGACTAATTTGGGCACCAGCGCTGCCTAGCGGCGCTCGACAGACCCTACAACATTACGCTCGACCGGGGATAAGCAGAGTTGGTCGGCGGCGCTCAACCAATGAGTACGTTTAGAAACTGTCGCGCGTTCCGTATAGTTGTGTCGTGTGTGTCAATTGCTAGTGTGATTAATTTGATCGTAAATTATAATTTGATTTGAACTGCATATTACGGTTTTTCTATTGCGCAATAACCAACACTACCCATAGTACGCCCACAGTAGTATGGCTGATGATAACGAAGGAACACCTACCCTTCTCCGTAAAGTACAATACCTAGTGTTAACATAGGACGGGCTGAGGAATAATGTGATTTAACGTGCGGTTTAAAAAAGATTTTGTGACAAAAAAGAGTAAGCTTAGAGTTTGGTCATGTTGAGAAGATGAATGAAAGGCGACTAACAAAAGGTAATAACGAGGGGGCGGCCTAGAAAAACATATTACGGCTCGTACACACTGGCGCGATATCGCGGGCGCGACAGGCAGCGCTACACTTTTTGTGCCATTGTATACGAGCCTTTATAGTGAGCTTATTGGTGATTGGTGAAAAAGGCCAGGTGCGTTCTTCGTTCTCATTACCATTTTCAACCAAATCAAGTTTGACTCACCAAGTGATACAAAAATAATGGTCTAGGGCAACCTCAGTGTGGCCTGAGCTTAAGATAGCTATGAAATATCAGTTCCATTCAACTGGATCCTTTCAACAAGCGTCGCTTCTCGTCCAATGAACTCAGTTCAACCATTTGCGATGTTCAATTTTTTATAGCAACGATTGTTTACGCTTCTTCGTATAAAAATACATTCTAGATTAGCTACCGTCTTTTGTTTTTTGAAATACGAACTTTTCTTATTTCTTTTTTTAGAAAATTGTTGTTGCGAAGGGTTGGGCTTTTTTAAGTCGTAACCGGGGTGCATTGAAAGCGGTGAAGAAGAACATCATGCATCAGGCATGACCTGGAACCGAATATTCGAAAACATGTGACATCCACCAACTCACACTGGGCCCACGTGGTGGATTACGACCCACTCCCTCTCACACAGAGGAGGGTCCCAGCGATGGGGACGATATAGCAACTATTCATGTGATTGTGAAAATATCATATATCGTTTCCATTTAACACACAAAAAAATATTCTCTATGAACTTAAATACAGATGTTTATATGATATGGATATTTATAGAATAACATATACTCAATTTACTACAATTAAATATGAATAACTTTAATACCCAACTCCCCGTGCCCACGCCGTAACATAAACCCGAAAACCTACGCAAAATACTGAAAATACAAACACAATGTACCTGGTACAAACATTATATTCGATTGGAATTGTAAAATAGCAATTCCGAAGTTCTAATTTACATCCCACGCGATGATATACTTATATATATTATATTATTTATAACCTTTTATTCTCCAAATTCAATCGAACTGTATCCTAACAGTAGATTCGTATCAACAATGGCGGTTTTTATATCTAAAAACGAACCATTACTTTACGAAATCCCGTAAAATTTTGTAACGATTAACAGCACCCTAATTGCGTTATCACAATCTCAATGATTTTGAAGGTTATTAATACAGCATTGCTTCGAACGTTTGATTTTTTTTACCTTTAATATTAATGTAGATATTATACGCATAAACCTTCCAGAATAAATTCTCTAAATGATGGTGAAAATCGCATGAAAATCCGTTCCGTAGTTTAGAAGAACAACGCGGTCATACACACAGACACGAAAAGCGACTTTAATTTATATTATTTAAATATGTTTTTATAAGATATCATGTAGACTTAAGAGTGAGTAAACAAGACATCCCAGATCTATTTTTATTTTATTTTTTATTATTAACCAGGTTTATAAAATCTTAACTTAAAAACTAGGCCCCGCAAAACCGTTTTCACGGTTTGACTGTGGGAATGAAACAAGCAGTATTACATACAAAATAAGGTTAATTAGTGCGGACACTTAATTACCACATAATGTACTTATACAGTAACAAACCATAATATCTTATATTACAAACGTGGAACGAACATCGCTTACAAACTTCTGAAGTACTTTGGCAAATGACACAGTACATTATATTATACGGTAACCTCACCACTTGCTCGTCGGTCATTTTCACTAAAATCGTCCGGTACACGTGATTGCATTACGGCCGGAACCCTACGAGTAGTAGAGCCCTTTGTAAAGGAACTCATCGAGGAAAGTGTACCACGTACGTACGACGACATATCAAGCTAGTAGCTTTTGCCCGCGACCTCGCACGCGTGGAGGTCGGAAATTATCCCTCGGGATCATAATACGGTCATTTATTTGTACACACACATTTTTCTTGCCATGAAAAACTTAACTTTATTCGCCGTGTGGCACGGTCGTCAGTGTTGTATGGATCAATATGGAAGCTTGTTGACGGACACGTTTTTTCTACGGCGCGGTTTATACGCCGTACCCTAAAGAAACCGTGGCGTCAACAAAGGGCCTACGGGGATAAAAAACATACTATGTCCTACCCCAGGTCTTAGTCTATCCGTGTACCAGGCAGGCCGCACCGAGCCGGAGCGCAACGCACTGACGTATTGCTCGTCGTCTAGCACTGTGGCGCCTGGTTAATACAAAATGCACGAAAGTGATCCATTGCGTTGCGGCGCCGTCCGCCCAAATGTGGGCGACCATAAAACTGGTGTGGAGACAGTGCAAATTCAAATTCTAAATTTGAATCTGCCTGAAACAATTACTGCGTTGTGGCTTCTAATGTGCTTTGGGGTTTTTTGCAATGCGGCGCAATGTGCACTTAGCTTATATAGCATGCAAGTCACTTGCATATCTTCGTGCAAGTTACAGGCACATGTATTTCTAGCTTATTAGAACCGGAACACAGCAATGTAATTTGACGGCTGGAAGAAACATGAAAGGTTTTTTCATTTCTATAAAAAGCCCAAAGTATGTATACTGAGAAGCAAAACATACATCAAGTATATAATGATTATATACTTAGGTACTATGTATATCGGGTACAAAATGTCTGTCCCACCACTTTTCTCATTTCGTTTGATTGAGTGATATTTCTTTTGTTTAGAATTTCTCGGAGTTTTCTTACGCTGTTATAATATTTGGAGGAACGTTCAAACAAGGCCTCTTAATATACTAAGAATACAGGCTGTTTCTATATTAAGAAAGGCTATGGATTTTGTACAGTCAACAGAAGAAGTTAATGAATATTTGGCAATTTTGAAATATTTATTTGTGTTAATTATTTTCCTGAATTTAGTTTCTATTATTCTAAACGTTCTTATTATTTCGTGTATTGTTGTTACTGCCTCAGTGGCAATAGGCTATCCTATTCTATATGATTTCCACCAAACGGCTCGCATCGCATCGGATCGGAACGGAACGGATTTTACAATCTTTAAACGATATTAAATCGTATACACAGTATTTAAAGTCTATATTACCAAGCCGCGCACAGCAGCTTGACCGCGGGCGTCTTCCACGACACGCGATCTTAGCCGAAATTACCTATGCTGCGATGCACGATGGGCTCCGTTCGCTTATCGTCGTATCTGATCGAATCCTTTCGTCTGCAATACGGTAGGAATGAAACTATTTGACTAAGTGCAGAAACGGATACGTTCGCAAGCGACGGTATTCCTCGACATCCTGCCGGACGCGATCTGCTGTCGCCGCATTCGTTCCTATCCTTTCCGATCCGATGCGATGCGGCCGTTAGACGAAAATAATCCTTTACTCTTTAGGGAATACTGGCGTGATGTTATGTTATGCGTTTAAGCAAACAAAAAAAAATTAAGCCAGTCTATCGATTAACCATTTTTTTATTGCTTTGCACTGAAAAGTACGCATTTCAGATATTCAACTCATACATTTATTTAAAATTTTCCGACTAAAAACAAGATATCGATTCGATATCGATTTTATTCGGTTCCGTATAGCCGGAATCACACGTCATGTAATTATGGCATAAATCGTACACATGACGTGAAAAGTCTATATCGAAGGGATGTATTGTTCGTGTGTGTTTTTGTCGTATTAGTGTTTAAGTACCTTCCCTTTTAGGGCAGGCGCGCACTAGGCAGCCTGGCTGCGTCAGCCAGGGTAGCGGCAGCCAATCCAACATACATAATGTTGGAGACCGCGTCCTAGGCAGCCAGGAATTTTATTCAATATTCCGGCTGACACAGACTAGCTGTTGCTATTTGGCTGCCTAGTGCGCAGGAGCACTTATATCTAATACAAGAAATAAGTTACCACTCCATAAGTAGGTACTGCATCAATCAAAACATCACCAAGACTTCATAATAAAACTCAAAACTACCCGCAATTGGCACTTAACATAAACGGTGGCAATTTAACTGGCATTCAACAACTAGCGTTATGAACTAACACTGGCGACTGGCAATCTGCCAGAATGCCAGTTTGAATTAAACCCAGTTATTCCCTTTAATCTTCGGGAGATGAGTGATCAGCATCCGATAAAGAATCTTGTTATTGTTTGTGTTGTTAAAATAAACTACTGTTAGTATGAAACTGGATGTGAAGTTATTTGTTTCTGAGAAGCATGACGGTATAATTTATGTACCTATGGTAAAAATAAGATGCTTCAATAATACGCTTGGAATCATAATTTTTAACCCCCGACGGAAAAAAAGCGGGGTGTTATAAGTTCAACGTGTGTATCTGTGTGTCTGTGTATCTTTGTATCTGTCTGTTCCCTCGTAGCTCCCAAACAGCTGAACAGATTTTGATTATTATTTTTTGTTTGGAAGGTGTCTTGATCGAGAGTGTTCTTAGCTACAATTCAAGAAAATCGGTTCAGCCGTTTGATGATTATCAGCTCTTTTCTAGTTGAGGATTGGATGAGTGCATCTTCCACAGGTCTGTTCTATTCGAAATTTAGTATTCTGTTACTTCAATGATATTAGAAGAACATAGTAACCTTGAACCGATTCTGCAGCGTCACCTGGAATTGTGTCGGGGGTTTTTTTTTTTTTAATTTTAACTTTTTAAGAGTTAGATTACAATGGAGCACACCTAAAAACGAATGTGCGATCATTTTATTATTATTTCGGCCTGTTACAGTCCTGTTACTGTCCAGAAAGAGCTGCTTGTGATTGGTGGAGCAAAGTGAGTTTGTTTATTTATCTGATTGTTTGTTTAACGCTAAAATGGCTGAACGAATTTGGATGAAATTTCGCACATAGGTAGACCATGACCTGGAGAACGTCATAGGCTACTTTTCATCTTGGATCGCACACGAATTTGTGGGCAATAGCTTGCTGGAAATAATCTTGAACTCGCAGTTTAAAATGCAGAGTCGTGCATTGCCCGCAGGACATTTTTAAGCTGGTACTAAAATACTTCCCTCCGATCGAACGCCAATGGTCACCGAACTATCGTAAAGGTCAATGATTCGTCGCATTCACAAAAGTTTCAATAAACAAAATACTAACCCTTACGGCTGTCTAGTCAAATACCACTCAATCAAAGTATTAAGTATCAAATGCGATCGGTCACCCATCTGTCAGCTAGCCGTGATAACCTTTACTTAACCTCTATTGATCGAACGATTTCAAAGCGATAACTTGAGGTTTATTAAAAAGTTTTTTATTGCATATATTTTATTTAATGTACGTACTCTGTAAAGGTATTTACTCTGTTCAAAATAGTTATTTTTGAAGTGATTGACAACAGTTGACGTCGCCTGGCAGGTTTACTGTCCCACACGCAGACACAAAAGTTATTACAATGGAACAGATATATAATAATGGTTCAATGGACTTTGAACCGGTTTAGTATGAACTCGACCTAATCGAATAGCACTTAGTACTGTCGACACATAATGTGTTTGTCGATACATTACCTACCGAAATGATAAAGTTGAAATGCCTAAAGGCCTCAGCACACTTAGAACACCGGACGCCACAACACGTCATTGTAACGTGCTCATTGGCCACATTTCATCTCGTGGAGAACAACTTAGTCATTTGGCCAACGAACACGCGTTGTGTGGCGTCGGGTGTTCTAAGTGTGCTGAGGCCTGTATTGTGTCAACCTTCTCAATTTTGAAACCGAAACATATAAAATTTTGAGCACAGAAATAAGGGATAACTTACCCAAGAGCGCCACTGCACTCTAAAACGAGCTTTTATCTGTAAATATAATTACTTCTTCTTCTTCTATTATTAAAAATAATTCTACTAAACTGACCACATCTGTTAGTAGTGGTCAGTTTCACCCTGATAAACCCCAATTATTTATGTCTCTGTCCCATAACTGTTAGACGCAACAGGTGACAAGTCAATTTCGACTACTGTCTTTATATGTCTTTAGTAACAAGGTCATAAACAGACTTGTTGACCATTTTCTATTTTTTTAAGTACCTGGTACTTCTTGACAGGCCTTCACTGTCCTCCCATACCAATGAACTATGTAATTTGAAAACATTGTATAAGCCCATTATTTTTAAAAGAGTAACCGTGGAGTGTTTGCCGGCTCTTCTCCGTAGGAAACGACCAATTGGACACTAGCTTCTGACGTTTCATAAGTAGGTTTATGTGGAATTAAATATTTTGATTTTGATCAAATGGATGGTGATCGGTTTCCACCAGACGAAATAAAAGTCATGAAAGAGAGTAAATAAAATGAAAGGTCATTAAGTAATTAAAGTGCTGTTTCAGGTATATCCTCTCCCAGTCGGTAGTCCTGCGAATGTATTAGTATCTCTCGGGCCCCCGACTCATTGTAGTAATGGGGTTTTAGTCAGTAAGAGTTCGCTATAACCATACCATATAGGACTATACATGGGGAGTTCCTCACGGAAAAAAAAAGGTTCCTATATCCTCTTGATATCACCTTCCCTTGACGATACTTTATGTAGTCTGGAAAAAAAGATGACCTTATTTTTAAAGGTAAAAAAAAAAAATCGGTATAAAAATGGCTTTGGAACTTAGGTACATGTATATGAAGAAAAGTGACACGAAGCTACTATCGAGAATTGCCAAATACGTAAAGAGACACTGTTACACGTATACATACAAAACTGCAGGCCTACTTTATTGTTCTAGTTGTGACCGGGTGTTCAAAACTAAATTCGTTCTAGCGAGGGACACGCAAGGAAGTGATTTCTAAGGGTCTTCGTTATCGAAATCGATAAAGAGGACTATACAGGGTTATTGGTTATTATGTCGGAAATCCGTTACGGGGTTGTCGGTGAAGTCATTTGCAGCCAAATGACCCCTCATGACCTATGTATATACACAGAAAGTAAAAGTTGATTGAGGCCTGTAACGTGAGTTTTCTCACTGTAATTCCTTACACCATTCGGGCGTAATAAACACAAGTAATTGCCTCTAACAAGGAAAACGGACATACAAGAAAAACCGTGATTAGTTTCTTAGTAACACGTTCTACTAGGTACATATTACTACTATTTTTGTTTCGCACCAACTAAACTACGCCAAAAATAAAGCTATCCTATTCTAAAAGGCAATACAAGAAAGACACGGAAAATTAGAGCTGTTAAACTACTTTACCAACGCGTTAATCTTCAGCATGTTATGAGCCCCTGGTTTTAGAACGCCAATTTGAAATTTTAAATCTCATGGTAACTTATGATTGGTTGCCGCTATTCCGGTCAACCAATCACAACGGGGATCATAAGATTTGGCAGCAGTTTTACTGATCTGTATTTTGAAAACCAGGGGTAAGTAGCATTTTTGGGTTCTTGTCTAATACCTTATGGGAAGTTTTAGTTCAAAATAATTCGACAGCTCTAATTTTCTTCCTTCTCTTTCTTGATTTATCTGTAAACAAAAATTTTAACATATTTTAATTGGTTGAATTTAAAAAAAGACATTTTTAATACAAAATAACTAGCATTTTTCTAGAACTCCTATTTTTTCACGAATGCGTAAAAGTTCATGCGCGCAAAAGTCCATTCGCGGAAATATCTGTTGGCGGAAATGTCTATTCGCGTAAGTATACCTACCAGATCCAGTGACTATAGCAATATTCTCTCTTATGCCGTCAGTCGACGTTTAGAAGACCATAAATTACACCAATTAGCTTCGGAACACGAAATAGATATCCATAGAGCAAAACGACAGTCACTATTATATATATTAAACTCCATTTCCATTATACAATTCACGACACTGTGACCGACAATTGGACAACAATCTGTCGCCATGACAAATTGTCGTCCGACTCGTCAAGTCGTAAAACCATTACGAAGATAAAATCCACTGACCAACCGCATTGCATCGCAAAACCCGGTAAAAACCGCAAAACCGGCGACATTACCCGAAGAGTTTCTTAAGGAAATGGCTGGAGTTTTAGAGTGATAGCGTCGCACCACTTTTATAATGTGCGTGCACTTTATGGCTTGCACTAGTCAGGATGTCAGTACATACAAGAGGAATTGGGTCACAACATGCATGCTAGCTTACATAATTCACGAAGCGTGGAAACAAGTTGTGACGAAAAGCTGTTGAATTAATTCATGCTCACATTCATGCTTTTATCATAGCGGAGGCATATTTAGGAGTTGATGAGCGCTTATACACTTTTGCTTATACTTCACCCACATGCAGTTTATCACTGTGATGATAATTATTCTTTTTATTTTTAAACGTGTGTTGCGATAGCTATAACCCTGGGGTATCAAAAGCGAGCCTATCAAAAATATTAAAAAAACGATGCAAGTAAGACACAGTACAATTTTCAACCCGTCATGCGAAGGCCGACGGCGAAGTAGGTACTCACAATTTTCATTATGAAAAACACTGCAAAGTGAAAAATTACTAGAAGTCAGTGTCTTTGGTTGAATTTAAAATAAAATGTTTTTTGCCACCGACTTCTAAAATTAAAGTTATTTTTTAGTTGTGTTACCTACCTCACACAGATTCGAATACCATCACGACCATGTAAATAACAGTGACAGGAACTTATCATAACATCATCAACATAGGCTAAGTGTTATATTGAAGCTAACTCAAAAATTACCCAAGCAAAGTTAATAAAAAAATTATGGGACCACCGCGCAAGCTTTGTCTAACAATTTTTTTTTCATGTCGTGCGCAATTGACGAAAATATCGATGGTCCTACATTCATTCTGTCTAGCCTTTTCCCAACCATGTTGGGGTCGGCTTCCAGTCTAACCGGATGCAGTTGAATACCAGTATTTTACATGGAGCGACTGCCTACCTGATCTCCACAACCCAGTAACTGGATAATACGATACCCCTTGTTAAGACTGGTTGTCAGACTTTCGGGCTTCTGACGACTCGTAATGACTGTCAAAGATCCACAAATGACAGCCGGGACCAACGGCTTAACGTGCTTTCCGAAGCAGAGTGTCGGTATGTAACGATGGTCCTACATTAAAAAGAAAAAAAAACATAAATACCTTCACCATAGAACCTCCACCTTTTTAAAGTCGGTTAATATGAAAAGTAAACGATTCATTTCTTCTAGTAAAAAGTGTGGGTAGTGTTAATCTCGAACTTACAATAAACCTTGTAATAACAAAAAACAAAGTACCTAAGTACAATTTACTTGAACATTTCTCAATGTTTATTGAACATTATTAAAACCTTACCCTTCGCACAAAGCGAAGAAACACACTTCACCATTACTTTGGGCTATTTACAAATTTCCAATAAACATTTATTTTGTTGTTCTGTAATCGGCTTTATTTTCTGGAAATAATATTATTTATGAAACTGTTTTCAGGAGAATAAAATCACTGGAACCTTGAAAGTTACAGGAGCATGCTCTGCTTATTAAAGAAGGGTCTTAAGGGACATAGTTGTTGTCGTCATTTTTGTTTTTGTACAATACTGCTCGATATGCTCCCACAACCCAAGCGATCAATCTGCTGAACGCCCTGATAGCTCAGGAGCCGGAGGTCGACATATTTATGTATAGCAGTAAATGTGTGTTTAATGTTTACATGAAGTTTTTGTTGTTGGCATGCTGCGCGTTTTGGTTTTTACTTAGCAAGCACCAATTGTTATATAAATAAATAAATAAGCTCCTCTTTTATTCGGAGTCGGTTAAAAATTATTTCAATATGATGAAATGAAATGATTTTATTTTCTACAAACACTTTTACATGTCAATAATATTTTAAGAACTAGATGAGGTCGGCGTTTCCTATCTGACTACTCTGAGAAGGAAGGCCGAAACAAACTCAGTCTCTTTTAAAGTGCAAGATATTTAGAAAATAGATTCAAGTAATGGATATTTCCATAGCACACACATAAGTTGTTAATATAGCAAAGTTCACCTCATCAGATATTTCCCTTAATACCATAAAAAAACCACAATGATAATAAATAAAATGGCTTCAGGAAGAGGGCAATAGTCACCATAAACACCAATCTAAAAACCATAGCATTCAGCCACAAATGGCTATAATTTCGTTAAACCTGTTAAAATAATAAGAAAATAAGGGCAGTTTCGAGCCATTGCAAGAAACTGGTGCTATTGAAGACGTGGAGGGAATATTGCGATACCCAGAGGGTTTTATGGGTAACGACCAATCAAATTAAGGTTAGGGAGGAAGGGTAGGGATGAAAGAAGGCCTACTTCAAACAGTGAATGAAAAGGATTTGACCCTTATATCAAATGGAACAAACCTACATAGAATACTTACAGCAGGTCCATGTTAGAATATCTCTATGCTTTACAAAGTAAAATAACTGAACCACCTCTATAGGGGAAATTTTACACATTATTACGGACAACTTCATCATGAACTGCCTCGTTGATACTACTGCTGAACATGAGATCCTGGGTTCGATTCCCAGGTCGGGCAATGTGTTATTGGGTTTTCTATCTGGAATTTCTCCATAGCAGCCCGGAGTCTGGGCGAGCCTTTTGGGTAATCACATGGGACTAAAACATTACTCGTGAAATGTGAGTTTACTATAGGTACACCTCTGCCCAATCCTTAGGGGAATTCAGGCGTGATGTTATGTTATGTGTAAAAATCGATAATACATATTATACGAATGAAGGACTTCACCGTCAGTAGTTGCTCTATCGTTTTCATTTTGTTTTGTCAGTATTCTTACGGTGAAATGAAATGAAATGAAATGATTTATTCTGTAAATATGATATCGGAATCACTTTTACACGTCATAATAAAAAAATATTAATGCTGAGCTAGATGAGGTCGGCGTTTCTTATCTGACTACTCTCATAAGAAAGGCCGAAACAAACTCAGAGGTCAAAGTCTCTTTTAAAGTCCAGACATAATCTTGGTCAGGCCATATGAGGACCATGTAGATTAGCGTCTGAAATGGTCTTTTGAGGAAAGAACCACACAGATTTGAGTGGACCTGTTCACTCAGTGCAAGTATTTGTCAGTTATTGTGGAGCTCGACTCAAAACTTAAGGATCTCAGCGACTCAACGAACAATACCAAAGAAAGGACATTTGAGTAGGCCGCATAAAATACTCAAAACTGCCAGACCATCACTAACACTAACTGAGAAATAAAAGAAAACAAAAAGGTTAAACAAAATGATCCACATAGTCCTCACATTCACAATAATTAAAATAATATATTACTTAGGGCCGATTTTCAACCATCAGATAACTTTTATCTGGGGAATATGTTTGACGTTTTGACAGGTTTTGTATAGAAAATATGTCAAACCGCCATATTTATTCCTGAGATTGAAAAATCGACCCTTAACAAAGTAATAATGTCATTTTGTTGTAATAATCAACAATGTCAATCTGTAGAATGAAGGATAAAAAAAATAAAAAGAATAAAAATGAAATAAAAATGATAGAAATGATGATAGAAATGTAGTGTTTAAATGGAACTTCTGCATGTTTTTCTCTTGTGGCTGTATCGGATAAAGGATGGAAGGCTATATAAGGTATCGGATATTTGTTCTCATGCTGCGAGGAAATGATCTGAGAATGTAGCAATAAAAGTAAAGGATTCCTAATGGGGCTGCGGTATCGGTGGAGCAGCGTGTTTTTGTTGAGGGTAATTCTCGAATGGCTTGGGATGGGTGTTAGTAAGTATTGGTATAATGTTTAAAGACAAAACGAAAGTTTATAATTAGTTAGGTTCTCAGCTTGCGAGTCTTCATGGTCAAACATTATAAAAGTACCAAAAAGATAAAATGAATGGTGTTTACAAGGCAGATGCGAGTGGAAACGCCGGCAATTTGACTTACTGTATTTTTTTGTAAAACAACCGTTTTAGCTAAATAAATAAATAATGCTTAAATGAGGCGTACAGTCATAGCGTACCGCCAGCAGCCAAACAGTAACTTGCTTAATTGCAACGAGAACAACATTCATTTTGACAGTGATGAAAAATCAGAGCTAAAATAACTGTAAGGGCCTGAAAGCGAATAAAAAAAAAATGTTATCACCCTCTACATAATAATAATTATTATAAAACTAAGCCCCACCGTGGCGGCTGTCTGTTTGAACGCGATAAACTCATAATCTACCGAATGGATTTTCATACGGTTTTCAACAATGGACGGAGTCATTCATGAGAAAAGTTATAGGATATTTAATATCACGCTACGAACCTTGGGAGCCGAGCAAAGAGAAAATAAGTCAGCGCAGACGGGCGATGTGACGCGCAGGCTCGCGGGCCGAGTGAGTTTTGTAAAAATATGGTTATTTAGTACATTGTGTTTCTTACGACCTCCACGCAAACGAAGTCGTACGCAGAACCTAGTAGATAATAAAAGTCATATCAGTTTTATTGACCTCCTCCGAATTGAATCAATTCTTTGATATACCATAATAACTTAGCATTGTGACCCCAGAACTTGATCAATACCTAGATTTACGGTTCCAATAAACGTTCAAAAGACAGGTGTTCGTCATCCCGCTTCAGATAAAAGTCTTGCCAGGCGACCTTGTTAGGGGTGCTACATACTTGTTCCGGTCGGCATGGTTCGGCACAACTGGGCGGTAAAAGCGAATATAAGTGGATATATTTTCGATAAAAAGCCGCTCGGATTAGTTCGAATTGTGACGAGCCGACACGGAAATGTATCGACGAGGGTAGATGCCGAACGGAGTAAGCCGATCGGTATGAGTCGAATGATAGCCAAATATGAATAGTAATTGCTTTCGGTCGGCTTTGTTGTTCAACAAACACTGCGAAATCGAATTTGACGAGTCGAACAAGTGTGTAGTACCCCTAAGAGACTAGTAAAATTTTATTTCACCTAGACATTTGGGTAATAATCCTGGCGCCTGGAGATAAAAGCTTAGCGAGGAAGATTTTTTAATTAAATCGTGGAATTAATGAATTCCAGGTTTCTTCGGTTTTTTGGCGAAAGTTTAAGCCTGTGGGCTGTCTGGGGCGTTAATAATTAGGTAGTCACTTTTTATAGTTTAGATTTATGACAATCTTAAAACCTTCACCAGGCTATGAAACACTTTAGCAATGCTGATAATGATGTCTAAGACTTCCTGCACAACCTTTTTTACTAGCTCTACTGCAGTCTATTACCATAAAGGCTCCCAAAAATAGGCGCGACGTGACACCGGTAGAACATTTCTCGTGAAGTGTTTATAGAGATTGTTCCACCGGAGTCATTCCGCGCTGTCACGACGCGCCTCTCTGCGGGAGCCTTAATAATAAGTAACTTTAGAATAGGTCGATTTATTTTGGACCATACATTTATTTACCTATTCCTCTTTTAACATCCCTGATCTAATGGGCTACAGACACGACCAGTTTGCGAGTTAGTCCAGTTGACAGTTCTATCACGGGCCTTTCCTGACTATTCCTGAGGCCTAAATCTACTAATTTATAAACGTTACATTGGTCTCTCAATGGTGATTTTTTGACAGATTTGCCATACAAAAACTGTCAAAAAATCACCATTGAGAAACCATGGTAACGTTTATAAATTAGTAAATTTAGGCCCCTGTTCAGTGAGTAACGTCCTATGCAACGAACGTCGTTCGTTCGTGTTCGTCGACTGCGCGTTACATAAGCCAGTTTTCTGACTTGAAAAAGCAGTGCCGCCATGTCCATAGTTCCTAAATTCGTGAGGAGTCTTCGTGACTTAAAGAACTGACTCGCTAACTGGCCTCGTATCCGGAACTCATAATGCGACGTCTCTGGAAATAAAACCAGTATAAGGTGGCCTCTTGGTCTATTGAAACTCCGTATTACGCTAGACCAACTCAAGGCCAAAATGTTCCCACAGACGTGCGACCGACTTTACGATAGTACACGCTTATCCAAACGTAACCTCCTCACTCTAGTCTTGACTTAAGACTCCCAGATGATATCTATCGTAACTTTTTTCTCAGCCTTGATATAAAGCTGTCGCCCCACATTATGAATCGTAATGTTTCACAAATAACCGCTTGTTTCCCCCCCATCAATATTTATACGCCAATAACAAACTCGCGTCAGCCGGTGACCTTGCTTCACCTCGCTGAACTTTGCTCTTGTTCCTCAAATTACATTATTTATTTTGTTACATATCTACCATTTTTTCGGCTGGAAGTGTTCATGGATATTTTTCGGCTGGGTTGGAAAAGTTCACATGGAAAATAGAAGTGAACTCTGGTGACCTCGGTGGGTAATTTGAACCTGTATACAAGGTCAAAAGTGGGATTGATTGTGGCACTAATTTGTACTACTTAAACGATTGTTAGCAGTTGATGCATGCAGGAGGCAATCTCCTGTCAGTGTTTTTTCTCTACTCAGATGTGCTACGCCTACAGCATGTTGTAGGGGTAAGTCCTATATCTCTACGTGTACATAACCGTTGCGCTTCGGTAATCTTCGTGTCTCAAATTAGCACGAACGTCACGCCACACGGCCACAGACACTACCACTCTTTATGTGAAGTTTTCTTTCTGTCGGGTTACCTACTCTAGTCAGACTTTGTTATTTATCACTCAAAAGTTCTGAAAAGTATTTTGGTGATGCATTGAGTTGTTAATCTCTAATTTTGTAAGCATGCTAATACAAAATAGCAAGTACTTCCATTGTTGTTTTCGGTTCTTTATTAGACCTAGTCATCGCGCATTCGTAGTTCCGAAGATAATTACTGTAGCGAATACTTTTTCTGGGCGATCTGTACCTCCCCACATGGCTATAGATATTATATATAAATATCCCACTATGGCTTCACCCATAATCCTTTTTGATTTAACAGGTAGCAGCTATACGGTAGAACACATTCCGCCCACTAATGAATAAGGGAGATTAACGACATATTATAATATATTTTAATTGAATAATTCACTGTATTCAGTCCACGCACGCCATTAATATTCAGAAAGTGTCTGTGCTTAATGGCTTGTGAAGTTGATCGCTCGATAAAAACAGAAAGTATATTACTAGCTATAGATAAGTTATTATCTCATTCTGATCGTTTTTCCTGGTTTTTTTTCGCAAGATTTCGACAAGATGGTGGAAACTGGTCGTGCGTTAAAAAAGGAATGCATGATAAGTTTTCTTGACAAGAATAAAGACGGCGACAGGTGGATACATAATTATTCCCTTTCAAATAAAGACGTATCGCATGTCAATGCAAAACTATGAACATGACTTTTATTACTATTTCTTCTGACAAGTATGACCTTTTTTTTAACTATTTATTGCGGAATGGGTTCTCTCTAGGAGGAGCTTGTGGCTAAATAATAACAGCCGCACGGGTCAATCCATCAGGTTAAGCTACGCTTGCCGCGGTTTTCGCGTGGATGGGTGACCATCTTTACATAACGAGACTCCATCGTGCCTCGGAAAGCACGTTAAGCCGTTGGTCCCGGCTGTCATTCGTGGATCGTTGACAGTCGTTACGAGTCGTCACACACCCGAAACTCTAACACTCTAGGTAGGTACCTACTTTGCAAAAGTTTCAATTATAAAAAATAAGCTTGACTGATAGCGCACTGTAAACTAATACCTAACGCAATCAGCCAGCATCTATTCTTCAATACTGCAGACCATTCTAAGGTATGATCTGTGGTATTGAAGACGGCTAAGTTAATACCACTATTATATATGCAGACGTTCTTGTGGGAGGCTATAATACGAATATAACCTCATATATAATCAAAGACTGTTAGGATTCTGATAGACATTTACAATATTGATGAGAATACTTAGGCTTCCTTCCCACGACCCTAAAGTTCTCAGAGAGGTTCATAATATTAATGAAGAAATTAGATTCTCACCTTCCTAAACGCGACCCTGAAGTTCTCAGAGAGGAAGGCGTACAGCACGGGGTTGACGCAGCTGTTCATGTACGCCAGCACATGCGACACTATCTGTGCGGTGACGGTGAAGTACGTAATGTTGTACGCGTCCAGCGCCTTCACTAGCAGGATTATCTGGAACAGAAGATGAGAATGTTAACAGTCTAAAAATACAGGATTATATATCATGTCCAATTATAAGAGATGCACGCTGGGAAGTAAAATGTAAGGATATACATAATGTGCACGTTGTAACGTTATCGTGGACGGTTTAAAAGTGTCTTCGTATATTATCCACGCGTTTTATTTCATTGAAAAAGGCTTCATGACTTATTACATTAATATTATACTAATCTGTGTTATTTCCCACATTTACATACAATTTACGTCCCTGTGTTGTCATGATACCGTGGACGTCCACGATAATGTCGTCAGTTTAGAAATCATAAAATCACACAATGTCAAATAAAGCGTCTTTCAATCAAAATTAATCAATTTAGTTGAACCACAAAAGATCACATCCAATTATCAACATATTAAGAGATCAAGTACTGCACACGGTCGTAAATAAGGAACAATGAGTTTAAGAAAAAAACAACTTTGTTGTCATCTCTGTCAATAAGTACCAGAAACGACACCAAAGTCGATCTGTGTGAAACTCTCTATGTCTAAAGTCCGTAGTCTCATATTAACACCCCCATATTCGATGTAATTCCCGTAGGATTAGGCTGAGATGTTCCCATAGTACACCCACATTTCGCTAGTTATGTTTAAGTCCCATGGAATAGGGGTGAGCCTGTTGCCATCAACTGGTTACGAATCAAAACACCCGGTTGATACTGAAAAAAATCACGTTGGTAAAACCCAATAACACTTTGCCCGACCTGGGAATCAAACCCAAGACCTAATGCTCGGCAGT
Organism: Eupsilia transversa; assembly: GCA_914767815.1. Lineage (NCBI taxonomy): Eukaryota > Metazoa > Arthropoda > Insecta > Lepidoptera > Noctuidae > Eupsilia > Eupsilia transversa. The sequence goes on from OU611880.1 coordinate 850,338, forward strand.
AGTGCTAGCGCTACTAGACCAACGAGGTAAACCCCATTCACAATAAGATTAGACATTAAAACCAACCTTTTTTACTGTCTGTTCAACCGATTTTGACTTCTATTGCGTTGGTGGCATGACAAATGGCAGCTGCAGTAAACAGTTGCTATTATAATCACGTTTTTGCTTTCAATGCCATCCTTAAGCCTACGGAATAGAAGTCAAAATCGGTTGAACGGACTGTAAAACGTTTTGTTTAAATGTCTAATCTTATTGTGAATAGGGTATAGACACAAAAGTAACGTCCTGACCTTTGAGTCAGGTTTATGTCAGCTGCTAGCTCCCGCCAGCGGCTTTGCCCGTGTCGTATCTTTTTATAAATTATAGCCTATGTTAATAAAGCAGTTAATATGCAGTGATAATATAGCATTCTACTGGTGAAAGATTTTTTTAAATCCGTCCAGTAATTTTTGAGTTTATTCACTACAAACAATATTAGTGTAGATATTAAAAACTGCGGCATCAAGTTTTAAGGACACGCTACATTCACTGCGCCTTTAATAAATAAATTAATTTCAGAATAAAACTTAATTATTCTGAAATTTATTTATTAAATAGATGATTAAAGCTTTAATTTTGGATGAATTCGTGTATTACAATTTCAAGAGCCACGAGCTACGGATTACGGCGGTTTATAATTATTCCCATAACGTTTATTAGCTATTTACGCGAACACATTTCACAAATCTGATGTTATTTTGTGGCCAGGGATTAAATCCATTAAAAAGGATCAAGCTAACTAGATAGTGGTAGATATATATTATTTATACAACGTGTAACGTTAAATGCGCAAAACCTCAGACACCCCAACAGATATTTAATTCAATTGACCTATTTCAAAGAGAAAAAAAATCATTAGAAAAATTGTTAGGGTTTTATGTGCTGTTTTAGTTTTACTGGCATTTAAGTAAAAGCTATTATTATCCCGCGTACGATAAAATTTAAATGGGTCGACAACAATAATTTGTGTTTGTTTACCTATGTTGGCGGGTTTGCGCATGTGATGGCTTGACCTAATAAATAGACACGGCAACGTTTTTACTCAACATTTTTTGAAAAATGTGACCTATAAAGTGGTTCAATTGATTCTGCTCGTTATTCAGATCAAACTATTTTCAGGTTTTGCGCATTTAAAGTTACACGTTGTATATTCAAAAAGTGTTATAACCATGAATATCCTTCTCTCCCTAACCAACATACGTGAAATATGCAAATAAGCTTTCTGTCATTTTTGCTATAGAGCAAGACATATATAAACTCACGCTTTCTTCCCATAAGGGTAGGCAGAAACTACAGAACGCCACCTGCTACGATTCTCACATTCTTCTTTTGCCTCGTTTACGATCATACATCTAGTCATACACGGCACGCCGGTTGCAAGTACTACGCACCTGACCTTTCTGGAGTACATCACCAATAAGGTCGCTATATATCCTTCTAGAGGGTCCCCCTTCTGGGTTTCCACCCTTTTGTTATTCGCCTTTCATTCGTCCTCTCAAAATGACCAAACCATCTAAGGGCTTATTGGTGACTCGCACGAAGTTACTTGCCTGCCAGGCGAATCGACAATTTTTTTAATTTTTTTTTCTTCTTGAGGCGATTCGCACGTTGTAAATTTATTTGTAAGCGATTCGACAACTTCAGAAACACGTATTTAAGCAATTGGCACATTTTGAATTTTAGGCAATAAAGTTAAGAAAAAAATACACTAACTTTACTGCAAAAAAAAATACATTTTAAACCGCGTCGTTCCTCAAGTATAACAGTAGAATAACACACTCAAAACCTATGTCCGAAAGATCTTTAGCATGTTATTTACATTTTGGATCTTTACATTTTGGTACATACTGTGTATCTATCTATGTACAAAATGTATTTAGCACGTTATTTGTGTTGGCAAAAGCGCCTAAAACACAGAACGTTTCAATCCCGAGCGCTGAGAATGGTTAAATTAAATGCTTTGACGTCGAACAAACCACACATATTGCAGTGACCGGCCGGATTACATAGACACAAATGTATAGTGGAACAGTGATTGGTAGATAGATTAGTGTGAATTATGTAAAATATATGTAAATTCTGCTATAAGGAAAAAGACAAAAGTAATCGACGCTGTCTCCTTCGCTGAAAGCCTAAAGTGGAAGTGGGCTGGTCATATTTCCAGATATTTGTAATTCTTTTGAGAAATACATACCTAATTATCTTTGACCGTAATTTAGTTGAACCGTAGGAATATTATTACCAATTGCAAAACAACATGGCTGGCCAAAGAAGGTGGCTGAAAAAGATGATAAAATAATATCCCAAAAAGAAAATCTGATAAGTAATTAATACCTAAAGACGAAGTAATCGCTATTGGTTACTCTAATTCGATAGCATTAAGGAGCTTAGTAGAAGTATCAATGTCATAAGACGTTCCCCAATATAATACGAAATATTATAATGAGATTACTCTTGTTTCTCATTAAATTTTGTTGTAATTATTTTATTTTAGATTATAGATTTTGTTTTAAATGGCTCATGGCTAAATAATAACCGAGGACGGTTCCTGGATGGGTGACCATCCATTACATATCGAGACTCCTCCTTGCCTCGGAAAGGTCCCGGCTGTTATTCGTAAATCTTTGACAGTCGTTACTGGTATTAGTAGTAGAAGCCGAAAAGCCTGGCAACCAGTCTTACAAACTGTATCGTATACCCAGTAACTGAGTTGCGGAGTTCAGATAGGCAGACGCTCCATGTAAAATACTGGTATTCAGCTGTATCCGGTTAGACTGGAAGCCAAACTTAAGATAGTTGGGAAAAGACTCGGCAGGCAGACAGACAGTTTTTTTTAATTCCTATGTTTGTCTCTTTTGTACTCATGGAATATCTTATAGTACGCCCCACCACACCACAGTGAGAACTGCGGTTTTAGGTGCTGCACCCTGGTAAACTCGATGATGGGCCCTATACTGTTCATGGCGCATGGAACGTGTTAAGTTTATTTTAATTTCATGGAACTGTTTCTGTCCTCAGATACCTAAAACTAGACCTAATTCGACTTCAAAGGAATACAAATTACGACAAATTTGTTAGAATAGGCCCTTCTTAACCTAAACATCTGTTGTGTAAAGCTTTTGACCGTATTGTTCCTTATAATTAAGTTAGTTCCAACATTATAGGGCCGGTATCATTTAGCGACAACATGAAGGGTAATCCAACATTTACCCTTTTTAATTGCTTGGTTATCTTTATGGGTTGTTTTGGCGTGGATTTGTCGACCTTTAAGTCAAGTTTAATGTTGCCAAAGAAATATGACCCTTCGTTACTTGAGGAAAGAGGTGGTTTTAAATACTTACAGAAACCTTTGTAAGTCTAAATTAGATTTGTGGTTACGGTCCTATTATAATTTTGGTAAGTCTTGCTTTACTTTTGACCTTTCAAGTTGTATTTAACCAAAAAGAGGAAACAGCTCTCTAAAATGTGATAATTTTTTTTTTGCAAAACCCCGTTTTATTTCAACCTTTATTGTCCTATTGTGGGGCAAATTCTCCCCGGAAAAAAAATTAAGACGAGGTGAAATGAAGGATAAATTATTATCTCATGTATCTTTTAAATCTCAAGAAAACCTGACGACTGATGACTGCCTTTTTGGTCTAGTGGTCGCAAGTGCTACTGCTGAGCATGAGTTCCTGGGTTTGATACCCGCGTCGGGTTTTCCGTCAGGAATTTCGCAGTAGCCGCCCGGAGACTGGATTTGTGTGCGGTTGATGGCAAAAGGCTCAACTTCTATTACATGTAACTTAAACATAACTGGCGAAATGGCTGGCTGGCTGGCTTTTATTTTGTTTTTTAACCGACTTCCAAAAAGGAGGAGGTTCTATGTTCGTACCATATGTATGTTTTTTTTAAATGTATGTTCACCGATTTCTCCGTCAATTGTGAACCGATTTTGAAAATTATTTTTTTGTTTGAAAGGTGGTCTCTCGAGGTGGTCCCATATAAATTTTATTAACTTTTCTTGGGTACTTTTTGAGTTAGCTTCAATAATACGTATTTTTCCCACTTAGTCTATGTGGATGATGTTTTAACATATTCCTATCACTGTTATTTATATTAAGAACACCTCTGCCTAACCTAAGGGGAACACTGGCGTGATGTTACGCTATATTATGAAACCCAAAGAAAGCTAATTGAACTATAAATAACAGCGCAAATCAAATGACGCTAACATAATTATAGCTTATTTACCAGTAGATGTAGACGGCAATAATATTCATGAAACTTGAGTAACTTTAAAAAGAGAATTCTTGATATTAAACCTAGTAATTACTGACATCATTAAGTTCCTCTTTATTATTATTAAGTGCCCATCAAAGACTCTATTAATTCCCTAGTCATATTTTAATTGAATATCTGCCATCTTAAATGATTTTATTACAGTCAATATTTATAATTTAGTGGAACAGGTTACGTTGGTAATTGTTAATTGAGAGTTAATAATTGGAGAAAATTAAGTGACTTTTCAAATTATTAGTTTACCAAGCGGATCGTGTTTCTAATTGATTTTGGATGTAAGGAATCTACAATATTCCCTGATAAATATTGGAGCAACAACACGGATAAGATTGTCAGGGTACTGATATTAACGTATTTGGCATTCGCGAAATACAACAAGTATTATGTTTACAAGAAGACTAAAAATCTTATGTTATTATCTTTTTAGGGTTCCGTAGTCCACAATGAACCCTTATAGTTTCGCCATGTCCGTCTGTCTGTCTGCCTGTTTGTCTTTCCCCGGCTTAGCGCAGAGACTGTTAGTACTAGAATGCTGTAATTTGGCATGAGTATACATATTAATGACGCCTAAAAAGTTTTTTTAGGGTACCTCCCCTACACGTAAAGTGTAGATGTTGTAGATGACAATGTTAAGTTTGTTCTTGGGATAATTTTCATCCCAACTACGGAACTTAGCCGGTCTTTTACATTGTAACAGCGAATAAATTTTCTCCTTAAGACCTAGGCCAAATATTTTTTTATATTCGGATAGCTGACCTAAAGAGGATGTAAATCTGTGAAATTTCGCTGGCATTCTGGTAAACAATAACAGAAAATTCAAATAAGCATGATAAAGCTTTTGTATTAATTCTATCCTCACTTAAAAAAAACCTCGTCGGTGTAATGGGCGCAAATGCAAATGCTGAGTATCCTGGGTTCGATTTCCAGGTCGAGCAATGTGTCAATGGGTTTTTCCATCTGGAATTTCTCAGTAGCAGCCCGGAGTCTGGATTTGGGCCCGGTAAATAGCAAAAGGCTCACCCACTATTACATGGGTCTTAAATATAACTGGCGAAATGTGGATACACCTCTGCCTAACCCATCGGGGAATAGAGGCAGTGATATCACTTAACAAAAAAAAAAAAAAACATTCACCCAAAATTTCTACGTAACCAGATAATGAAGAAGATAATATATAGGCGTTAATAAGACCGACTACAAGACCATTAGTTACACTAAAGGCTACCCTGAAATCCGACCTGTATTTATTCCCGTCTACGACTAGTTCCTAATTTAATTTTAGACATTCCTTCTTCGGTTCGGATTTTATTACTTGGAGTACAAAGCACTTGACTCTGGTATTTTTTACTAAGATATTCCAGGTTTTGTTTTTCGGGGTAAACATGTTGGTGAATTACATAATTATATAAAAATCTGACGTCCAATTAGTTGGACGTTTCACCAATGAAACTGAATTCGGTTAGCACATCTAAAACGCGTTCAAGAGCTGTCAGTGTCATCATTGCTGTGGAATATTGACATTGACAGCTCTTGAACTCAGTTTAGATGTGCTAGTCTCGTTCAGTTTCATTGGTAAAATTGACTCATATGAATTGGCTCCTCAAACCATACTACCATATTTCAATGGATACAAACCAGAGCCTTTGGGTACTTTGAATGATATAATATAGTCAGTCAATCAATGAAGAGTATTTCCAACAAGCTGATTAAAAGGAACTCATCCGTAATAGTCTATTTCTGTAAGAGGAGTCCAGAAAACGATTCCTTTCTATCTAAGATAATTATCATTTTGCAGAACCCGTTTAATTGGCAATTAAGTTAAATTATGGAGAGAAGAGAATAATGTTTCAGTACATCAAACGATTTTTCTTGATAAAGAAAAAGGAACTAATAAAGTGGAGATACAAAATGCTCGTTTCTCAGTCCTAATTGCAGAAAATACTTATTATTATAGATTTTGTTTTAGAAGAGACAACTGAGAAGGGAATATAAACAGTATCGGATACTAATTATTTTCGTTACAGAGTTACATAGCAATTATTTTCCTACACTCTTCAATATTCCGTAATTTAAGACCTTTACCTTTATAACAAACTCACACAATAATTAAGACGATTACAAATAATAACAAAAGTTAAAGCCACCGAAAAAAATATAATTAGAATATAATATAATAGCTCACCTGTATTGGGCACCAGCAGACAGCAAACACTACAACGACGACCACAACCATCCTCGTGACCTTCTTCCTCCCCCTCCGACTCTCCGCAGACACCCTCCCCCCGGGAGCACTCTTCCACAACCTCGTCAGCATACACATATACAACACACTAATCAAAGCTAACGGAATCACATATGAAGACAAAAAGAAGGACATCTGGAAACCCAGCTTGCTATATCCCTGCTCTTCAAGGAACACACAGGATGAATGGTTCCTATGAAAGTAGGAGTACTCCCTCTCTCCGTGGCAGATACCGACGGGAATAGCCGTGGTTAATATCACCACCCATATACAAGCTATGGCTAGTAAAGCATTCTTTTCTGTTCTAATAGACATGGAAGCTATGGGATGTACTACAGCCATGAACCTGTCCAAAGACATGAGAACGAGGGTGTAGACTGAGGCATGAGCTGTGACAACTATGAAGTACTGGACCACCTTGCACCACCAGTCCCCGAAGGGCCATCGTGGCATGACGTAATCAGTGGCCGTGAAAGGTACGCAGAAGATGACGAAGAGCAGATCAGCGACAGCCAAGTTGATGATAAGGAGGTTTGTGGTGGATCTCATGCCAGGGTTGGCAGCGACGACAAGAACGACCAAAGCATTGCCAACTAATCCAACAATTCCGATAAAGCCGAAGAAAATGGGGACAACCCTCGAGACGACTTTCTCGAGTAGTTCTCCATTTTCATATTCACTGCTGTAGTTGCATCCTCCGAGTAACGCTTCCTCATTCGTCAGATTGAGGCATATGCTCATGAAATCGTCTTCTGTCGCATCTGTCCCCATCTTGGAAGTTTATCGATTTAGTTCTTCATATCTTGGAAGTTTTCTGGAACAACGAGAAATAAAATTGTATTACTTATTCAGTAGAATTACTTTCATAATATTTGAATAGGTTAGGTTGCCACATAATAACTCGATATCCACTTTTACTGTCATAATCTTGTGCCAATATAATATTATGAAGAAAGCTATTGCCCTGAATGTGTCTTTTCAACTTTTTGTCTAGATTGTTCGGTCGGAATGATCCCTATAGGTACAATATATTCTTTGTGTCTAGTGCCTTTATGTACGTGTGAGAGAACATATTGAATTAAATAATATTGCCCAAAGGGTAACAAAAGTAACTTTTTTTGGAATCCATAAAGTTTTGTGTTTTTCGAGAAGAACAATTCATTGTAGCAACATAACAAAAAAAAACATGGTCTAACATTTATGAGTTGGGATAATTAAGCCTTATTAATGTTCTTGCTCGTCTTTTCATGTGGGATTGTATAAAAACATGAAAAATTATCACTTTTTCGGACTTTCTCCTTTATCAAAATGTTTTTCTCCCCCACATTCTGTTAACAACCCAATTCAGTCTCGTTGTTTCTTTACTTCTCGTGTAATTTACAATTTATGAATCATTCCGTTTGATTGTTACTCTATTTTGCCGTGTTATGAAACCCGTGCTTCCGACATCACATGTGATCTTAATGTTTGATCTTCTTGACAAATTTTTCTTTGTATTCATAATATATGATAAAGCTGAGGAATATTTTCAGATGCCTGAAGCAGTTTGATTGAGGAGCTTATTTAGTGTAGCAGAAAAATGTTGATATTGCTGTATAATATGTAACAAAATGTCTGGCATTTGGCTCCCAGACTCCTTGGACGTCTTACGTCAATTTCGTTTCATTTCATTTTCAGACTAAAATTGGCAAATGGACGTACGTATTTCCTTTATAAACATATTTTGTGACCTCAGAGTCTTAGGCTGAATTTCGTAAAGTTTTTGGGACTTCTTGTAACTCTTAAACATTTCTACTAAGTTCTAATTGTTATGCCTTTAGTTCAGCCAAAACAATAGATATAATCTTGCTGAGGCAGGTAACAACTTTAAATCTCACTTAAACTTTTTAAGATATTTTGGGACTCAGCCAAAACCAAATCTTGCTAAAGTCATTTTATCGAGCGGTTGTTATCGATAAAGCGGCATGGCTAATGATAGCCAGCAGGACTTGTAAGTACTTTCGGAAGAACGCAATTTTTTTCGGTCACAGTATATAGCACAAATTTCTAATTTGCCGAAAAATGTAGAAAAATATTGTCTCTTTCACCTTTTTACAAGAATCGGTTTCTTTTTCTCCAACTGACCTTCTCAGCACGCGATGGCGTATGAGTATTCACGGGGGCAGCGCGTTCGCTCCTACACGACTTATTTCGACGCCCGGGTACCGAAAACGCATGGCGAAGCGTAATCAATTTTGTGTTAGTTTCCTGTTTTTCAGTTTTTCGTGAGTACATCGTGACTCGCTCTTTTTTTATTAATTGTTAACTATATAGGCACAATTTTGAAGTCCTTAAAATAACCAAAGTGATAATTCATAGTTATTTAAATAGGTTATTTCCTATAAATAATATAAGATAAATGCGCTCCACTAAAAATAATTGGCTATTTATTAAGTACGAATATATCTATTATTATTATTAAAAATATTAAAGTACTTAAACAAATGAGTTTTATTTTAATACACACTAGCCAATATTTAAAACTTCTGACGAGCGCAAGTACAAAATCGAGGTCACCGTACTGCTGGAAGGACCAGACAAAACATACAAACTGCGTACTGCTAGCAGGAGTCACGGAAGTCTTCCAGCAGGACGCAAACCCGCCCTGAACAAAGGCAATCTATCATTAAGGTATCCAACAAAATGATTGATATGACTTTGATATTGTTTTGATATACCAGAAATAAGTTTACCAGAAAGAAAACACTTGGAAGTTTACCATATTTTCGTATTTTTTTGCTTTTATTACGTTTGATTTTATAGTAGGTAGCGCTTATGTTAACAACTTGTTTGTAGGTCAAGTCAATGTTTTAAAACTGCATTTATTTCAAATAAACAAATTACAGGCACTTTTGAAATTGTCAAAGGGTCGGTCAGTCAGAAAGATGAAGCTGAAGAAGTTGCCCATTCCAAAGCGTAGTAGGTACCTATGGAAAAGAACGGGCAAGAAACTTCACAAACAATCTTTTAAATCAAAATATGGTTACAAAATATTCATTATATCATTCATGTTAAATGATGTGAACAATGTAGAACGTAAAACGCGACAATAATAAAAAGATAAAAAAAGCAATCCAAAAAATGTACTATATTAAAATAAGCCGAGGTAGCTACTAGGTATATTAAATAACCTTAAGTGATAACGACTTGTAACGGGCTCATCGTATCATGTCAAGTTACCCGAAAAATAAGTAATCTTATTCTTAAATCATAATTAATCAATCTACCATATTTTTTCCTTTACAAAGACGTTAGCAAAAAAGTTAGCAGACTCATTTGTTTTATTTCACAGAAATCCCCGGAATCTTAAGTACGAGCCCAAGGTTTGTGTCGGCACAAGATGGCGACAGTAATAACACAAGATATGACATAGGTGTGTTATGCTTGTACGCTACACCAATAGGAAATGCTAAATTTGTTTTTGGAGCAATCTGCCGTCTTTGTAGAGAGATCTGGATGGTTATATATGTTCAAGACGTGAAAGATTTGTACTGACATTACTGTGGGGTACATGACAGTAACACTGTGTTTGCGTACCTATGTAGGTACATGGAGGAAATGGTACAAATACGCAAAGCAGTCTGCCCTCTCACCTCTGACACACGGGGTTGTGGGATAAAATCCAGGCATGTACCAATATGACTTTTCAATTTATATAATATACTTTCTGAGTTTATCTTGGACATTACTGACATGGGTGAAGGAAGAACGTCGTGAGAAAACAGGAACTTATAGTTAATATAATTATTATCTTGTTCTAAACTAATAATATAAAGAGAAGCGTCTTGAGCAAGCGTAGTGATCAATGCTCGTGCCTTCTCTGTATGAGAAGAGGGCTTTGACCTGCACTGGGACAATATGAGGCTGGTATTAAACGCAGTACAAGTCGTTACTTCTGGGTTTAAGAAGATAATTTTGCCCTGCAGCGGTACATAATACGAACAATATTATTTAGATAAATGTACAGCTTCAGATCGTTTTATTAGTTACTAAACTAAATATTATTGCGAAGATTATTCATAAACTGGGCGTTTATGAGTATCTAACGTAATTTATGAAGCAATTTAATGTTAAAATTAATAGACTCTGAAAGTGTGTCAAATGAGTGTTCGAATCTATTCTTAATATAATGGATGGCTTGGAAGTAACCAATGAATAATTTCAGTTTAGTTAATTGCATCACGACTCATAATCTATCACTAAAACATGAACCCATTTTTTTTAAGATATTCTCTGAATACCAAGTACGAACCCAAGGTTAGCTCCAAGACAATTACAGTCATAACGAGAAATATGAAACTTTTATGACAGTAATTACAAAACCCTAGAATGATTAACAACACCGTTAAGTAACTACTTTAAGAACCTAGCTGACTAGACAGTTAGACTGCCTCGTTGGTCTAGTGGTCGCAACTCCTGATCATGAGGTCCTGGGTTCGATTACCATGTCGAGAAAATTTTTATGGGTTTCTTCCATCAGGAATTTCTCAGTAGCAGCCTGGATTCTAGATTGGTGCCCGGTTAATGGCTATAGGCTCGCCCCCTATTACATTCTAAATAAACATAACTTTCGAAATGTGGGTGTACTATAGATACACCTCTGCTCAACCCTTCAGAGATTACAGGAGTGATGTGATGTTATGTTATGTATTTGAACTTTATAAATATTCTAGACAATAATCCCAGATGTTCTTGATATGTTGAAAGATTAACTCAGAATACTGTGTAAGACAAATGAGTCGGCGAGGAAGATCAAAGCTGTTTGGTACAATAAACAAATTGTGATGTGTTTCAGTGGCCGCTAGTCGAACGTTTGGATGTGTAAGATAAGGGGTTCCACAAGGAGTTATACAATTATTAATAGTTATAATAACGAAGTTGTGATATATTGATGTTTTTTGTTAAAATGTCATAAGGCTCGATACGTTCATAATAGTCGTCTTTCCATATAGTTAAACAACATTGACAGACAGCGTTTCAGTCCTATATAATTATATTTTTGGCAATGCAGTTATAAATATCGATGACTGTGATAACATGGTATTTACGTCCTTGTTCAAGATAAAGATATTTTATTTTGCAAATATGGGTACAGTACATGGCGATATAAGGAATAGGTTCAGCCATATTTTACCAGTGGGCATGCAAAAGTTACAAAATATCCACTAAACTAATCTACTAAACTTTAACAAACAGAACAAAAAACAACACAAAACCAAAGATAATTCTTATTTAAAAATTATAAACAGTCTTTCTGTTGCGCTATAGTATGATTGTTAGAAAGCTTTGAAGCCGTTTTAAAACAGCGATAGCAGAAATTCTTTCCAGCTTTTAAGAATTTTATCACACAGGGTGTCCCGTTAAACGAGATCCAAAGCAAAATTTTAGAAGCCTCTCTCCAAGGGCTTCTGGAAACATGATTTGAGATGGTTTTATGCGATATTTAAAAAAAAAACAGTATAAAGCTTTAAATTAATTCGGCAACAGATAATCAAAGGGTGTAAATCACCACTATACAAGCAAGTATTAATTCACAGCCGCATATGGGCTATATAACGGGTGGTTGAAAATGAATATTTCCACAATCTCGTTTCAGCAAACAGATTTTCGATCCTCTTGACAAAATTAATCAATGATAGCAAACACAAAAATGATCGAAACTTACAGCTCTGAGTAAAATGAAAAATTTGCATTTATAAGCAATAAAATTAAAAGTAAATTCTTGAAGCTTCAAATGGACAAGAAGCCACGGCATAATGGCGGTCGTTATAACTGATATTCATAAAGATTTGCATGCACCACAGCTATGTGGAGTAAAGGAATTTATATTGAGTGTTCGCGTTGCGTTGCATTATGTTTATAGCATGTTTAATGTCCCGGATCATTTGTAAATGACTTCACTGCTCTTACTGGTCTACTTGAATTTAGCACGGTAACATTTAATGGGCCAGAATTCTATTTCGAAACTACTGAAATTTTCAATTTTCCCTGAAAAAGTTCTCGTAGTTTGAACGGAACTAGAAAAGCATATGATTTAACTAGTCAACGATTGAACGGTTTAAAACTGACCCCGTTAAAAATCATTGCACAGTCAGTGTGCGGTTTAATTTTTTTCTCATTGGTTTCTGAATTGGGGCTCGTTTTTTTTTTACTTATTTATTTATTGTGCCATTCGTAGGGACATGGAAGTGGTTATTAAAAATGGATCATTTAAAATGTTAAACTGTGCATAAAAAATTCGGAATAGTTTTATCTTTACTTGTGTTACAGTACACATACATACATGTATACTGTTATTATGAGAAGCCTTTGGATAATGCTCTAATATTAAATAATGTACTAAAATATTACTACGATAATGTAGGCAGGAAAGAGTCTCACAACCACTTATCATCATTCTGAATACGTATTACATAAAAGGGATATATTTCCACTACTTAGGGTTTTATAGCGGTTTATGTACCTCCCTCATAAATGGCGTCATAACCCTTTTCTTTCTCGTCTTTTACAACTTGAGTAAGATGGAAATCTTATATTCTATGTTCTTTTACTTGTACCAGTACATTATCACCATGGTCATCAACATCATTAATATAGATATATCTTTCATATTTTTGTTTATCATGGTTTTTTTATTCATTTACTATCTGATAAAATAAATTACCAAAAAAGTTGCATCAATATCGTTATTTTCACTTTTATATCCTTTAGCGACTATCAAATCCCTTAACAGTCCCGAAGCTCCCAAGATAAATATTATCTTTCCGATCTTGCAACCGAAGGCAATCTTTCTACTTCAGACCTCCTCCCAAATCGATTGTAGCAATCAGATTACAAGATTACAAGAATCGTTGGTAAAAAATTCAACTGTATTTTCTGAGTAAATTTATTGAAGTATCTATCAGATTTATTCAATTAAATGTCTATAAGAAATACAATCTGGAGTCTTTGACCGGTCGTTGGACAATTTATACTTTTTGGATTAGTATCGTAACTGGGTCTTCTTTCTTTGAGTTTATTTCAGTATAGGCGGCTCTTTAGAGTGTTTGGTATTAACTCTTTTAATCTTTAATGTAATCTGTTACGTTAACGGTTAAATTATTCATTTAAAATAAAATAATGGCTGTACTTGTTTTAATATCTCTTTCTTTATCTTCATGTTTAACAAAAAAGTAATAAGAATTTATGTAATTTTGATAAAATACAATAGACGTAGATATATTTAGTAACCTATTCCGCTTAACTATTCTATTATTTTTAAGACTCTTTAATAGTTAAGCGGAATAGGTTAGGTACTAAATATATCTACGTCTATTGTATTTTATAAAGGATTTCCGCCAAGTCACGCCTGAATCAATTAACATATTTTGATAATTTAGAGACTGACGAGTCCTAAGTATTATATGCAAGAAATACCAGCAATATTTATCTACGTTCTACCTTGATAGCGAAAAAGCATTTCATTTGAATCAGGCACTCCGTTTTTATTTCTTCATATAAATATTTATCTTCGTACCTACTTGCATTTTATATCCTAAATAATTTAGTCAGTAAATTCACTCGAGTCATTTACCGTGACGTCGGTAGCCGTAAAACTTATTTATGAATCTATTATTTTGACAGGCTCATTATTTGTATTTATGAATCTTAGCTCATCTTTGTATATTGCGGGCCGGCAGATTTTATAACGAAAATTGTTTATAAGTATTTGTGGTTAAATTTAATTGAATAGAGAGAAATTAAGACTGTGTTTTTAGCAGTTGATAGTTTGCTAACTACGTGAAGTCCTTTTATAAAGGTCCCTAGTTATAAAATAATAAGTTTCCATTTTGTTTTTGTCACTTTCACGGCATAAGTCACAATGAATCGTCGAAACGTTCACACATGGACGATGTTTAGTGATACGAATTGATTTTATCCTAGTAACTCAAAGAATCCGTTCAAAGAAAAGAAGAAAAATAACTAATTGCGAAGGCCAAATTTGAAACAAATTGTTAGTAAGTTCATTGCTACCCTACCAGTATTCAATAAAAGAGAACAGAGTTCGGAAATTTCGAGCTTTGTGTGCTTAATAAAGTTATAATCCCAAGGAAAACATATGTATGAGCATAATCAAGATGCCTATATATTAAAAACATTGGGCTTACATAGTGATACCGTATTACTGTTACGATGTGTATAAATGTTGTGTTGCAGAATAAAGTTAATTGTTATTATGTAAAATATAGGGATTGAAGTTGAAACTAAAATACGTGATTCTCGTTTACTTTTTACTGATTGTAATTCTAATCGCCATGAATCTCAGTCAAAGATTTTTGAGACAAGTTTCGCAGGATACCCATGATAGTCTTCAATATTTATGAATGTCAATTCAGTGATGATGTTGTCTACTTGTCTTTAATTGGTTTTCATTATTTGGTCAACAGAACAACAGCTCTTATAAAATGAATGACTTCATTGACCGGGGGTTCTTCTTCAACGTCACCATCCCCTTTTCCTACATCTGAATTGGCTTCTATTTGCCAACGAATAAAGCTAATAATACAGTCTTCATATTATAAGTTACATGCCTACCATATATTCCAATACACCATATATCCCATCTAAGAGGATTATAAACTGTTGATGTTAACAAAATGGTTATTCCGAATTGTTGGATATCTATTGGCGAATTCTATTTGTTTATCGTACCCACTCATGAGGCTATTCAGAGAATGGCTTGTCCTTGTTTATGTGCTACAATTAACGGGTTTGTTGATCGTTTCTCTTAATGTGGAATAAAATTTATAATTGTTTTTGTTTTTGAGTATTTTTATATCTGGTTCATTGCACATTTGTACTAGAAATAGATTTGTGAATATTATTATTCGCGTGTTTTTTCGTTGAGTGGTTTCGGAAGTGTTTTCAAAGATAGATTGTAAGTGTTAGGAATTATTTGATCACATTAATTCATCATGTAGTGAAATATACTTATTGATGCCGGTGGTTTCATGATACGACATTGAATGATGTGTGAATTTTTTAAATAAAAATGTGGTTGTTTATAAAGACATCAAAATAAAATACCATCTTTATAAACTAATTTTAAAATCTGCCATTTCACTTGAAGAGCAAAGGACGCGAAATATGAAAAGGAACAAAGAACACGTTCAACCCATTTCCTACACCGCAATAGATAAAATCGTATGAAATTCCAAAGTGCTGACGTAGCTTGCACTTTACGGGAATTGCATTTTTTCGCCATCGATGCTCCGCGACGCGCCGCGCCATCCTATCAAATGATCGCTTTTTTACGGTAGAACGGTGATCAAAAAGGTGCTGATTCTGTTAAAAGTGACTCGATCTCGCTTTTTAGTTTTTGGTGGTAAAAGTTTCAGTAAAATTATTTGATTGACTAATTTTGCTATAGGCAATTTTTTTTTCAACGTTCTATTTCAACCATCTACAATCATTTAAATTCAAGAATGTATAATGTAAGCATTTCTAGGTCTTTAAACTCATTCATTAGTGAGCACTTATAAACTTTTTTATTCTCAGGTCGATACCCTCAATTTAACTCATTTGTTCTGTAATGATCGGCTAAAAATAAAGTTCATGAGAGAATCCAAGATCACATAGCCGTTATTTATAATTCATATTTTTATTTTTACTAAGAAGATGAAAGACATATATTTCCTTCGTATAAATAGCAAAAAATTCTTTACACGTGTCGCAGGTGTCTCAATGGACATTCGAGACGTAACCCCGGGACGCACACAAGACACACACAAGACACTGGAGGTAATTTAGCGAGAAGGTACCAAACGTGACGCTTTCACTCGTTTCACCTGGGATAACTTCCGGTTAGTTTATTTTGTAGATATTTTCAATCAGATCCTATTAATATTTTTTTGTGTTTCTAATAAAGAGTCTCTGGACACTGAAACAGAGTTTTTTTTTAAATCTATGTGTAAATAGGTAACATTTTCTTATCGTACTTAGATGATATACATCATCATACAATCTATTCAATGTCTGTTTAGTTTATAATAATTTTGGTAAATAAAAACCTCGGTATATCGGTACTTCATCTGTACGTAATATTTCTCTACTTACTTATTCTATTTAACTACATGTTCTAAAACGTATGGTATTAATAAAATTTATAACCGAACCAGCTACAAATCAATAAGATCTATAGTAGCATCATAAATAAGACACACACATGCAGAATATAATAATTCTTCGTAGCCACCAAGAAAGACATTTCCAAGATTATCCTCATAATGTCTGAACACCAGTATATTTCCGCATCTCCTAAGCTAATAGACTGTTAACATGCATTATGACTTGGCGCGGGGGTTTTTACAAATCGTGTCGAAAGACCAAGATCGATATTAAGTGTTTTTGATTTGTTATTTATTATTTTTCGTGTAGCAGGAAAGTTTAAAAATAATATTAGTGAGGTAACAGTGTCACAAAATTGTGTAAAACATTCTACAGATCTGTCTTTTAATATTGACGATTGATTTATTTCGATGATATTTTTAAATACGTCTCTAAATACATAGGACAAATTGAACAGATGTTCAATTTGTCTGTCCACCTAAGTTGTCTGTGTGAATGTCTCGCCTCATGAATACCAATTAAAAAATCAATCGAGTGACATAGTTGTGAATCGCTTGCAGGCTGATACAAAAAAATAATTAAATGTCTTGGAGGTCGAAATAAACAAAAAGAAGTTTCGGCGTCAATGACAGCATTAACCAATATAATCAACTAAAGGAAACCCCTTTACGGATGTCAAAATTTATTGTAAGCTACTTCTTACACCATCCACACACCCATTGGGACGCCATAGCCTATATATTTTTAACATCGAATGACTCGCTACGTAAAATCCGACCTAGATAAACACGTTGACTTTTAGTTAGTATCTGTAACTTACATATTTATTACGTGAAAAAGATTTATTTATGAGCCTACATATCAAAGTCAGTAACTGAAATAGTTCAGTGATGAAACAAGTAGTTTTCTCAGTAAAAATGTTGTTTGTTATTGCTGGTTGAAATTGATGGGAAGTTGAGTGTATGTTCTGAGATGCTTTTAATTTTCCTGTTGGGATTTGAGTGGTTTAAATGTACTTTAGTTAGTAGAACAAAATTAAAACGTATTGTAATGAACAGGGTCCACTGCCGAGAAAATATCTGCGATTCTCAGTCCCGTGCATTCTTTCATATTCACAGTTTGTAATATCGCACGAAACAATTTCAAATATTTAAATAATTTTAACTCTGGAACCTGAGAGGGGTACAATAATTATAAATCTGTCTTTCTCAAATATCAATTCGCAGGAAACAGAGAATATCTGGAGACTTTGTATATAAATATTTGCCTTGATACAAATACTAATTCACCTCTTCGATGTATTCGAGAAAAATAACTTCAGCGTACAAATTGCATGAGTAGCCAGGTGTTACATAATATTTTTCCAAATCCCCGACTGTTTATAAAACATAATTTAAACGTAATGGATAGATTTAATACAATTTACCGTACCTATTGTAATTTTAAATTATTTCTCCTTGTATCTCGGAATTAAAGAAAAACACCGTAGGTATGTATTGGTTTATCTTCCCACGCAAGTTTATACTGAATATTGTGCGTAATTTGTTATTTTAAGTTTTTCTGGCTCGGGTCTTACCGAAAACGAATCAAAAGGTATATGTATCTACACCTGTAATCGGTACCTACTAGTCTGTATTTCTATACCTACAAAGTACGTTTTAGGTACCAGTCTGTTTCTACTTGATTATAATCTGTTTCTGTGCCAACGAAATATAGTGAAGGAAATTAATTGTTTATGAAATTGACACACTCAGTCAATTTTCCGCGCTATATGATAATTATGTGTTTTTTAATAAACAGACAATTTAAGTTGCTAGTCAGTTTGTTCATTTCCCAAACTTTACATTAGGTACGACACTAAGGGCGTTTGTGCACGCACTACACGGAATTTAACCTTCCAGATGTAAAATCTCATACCTATATTTCCGGATCACTTGATATGTACTTGCAAAGCGGACTGCATGCGACCTTAAAATTCCTTGTAGTGCACAAACGCCCATACTCTTGTTTTTTTCTTTTGGATTAACCAATTACTGTTGGTAAATCGTTAGTCAGCCATAATCCACAACTTTGCAGGAAATGATTAATCTTTTTCTCTTAACCCAACGGCGTCCTCCGACGCAGTTAAGAAAAAGGAAGAAAATTTTACTAAAAAAATAAAAACATTAAACCTTTTAATTTTGAAAGGAAAAAACGACGGAAACACAAGAAGCTTTTCAGGATAGTAATTTTTGTCTGTCATGTCCCTGTCAATCACTGGCTGGATCCACCTCGTTAAATCATCAGAGGCCAAGTTAATTACGTTGTAAATCTTCTTTGAGCCGTAGTCAAACAAAATGTCGGCTGCCTGATTAAACTAGGCACTGTTACTGACAATAATATTTTTCACTGAGCAGACTCCTAAAACTATGACATTTTGAGACTTTATTACTGAGAATGTATAAACTAATTTGTATGGAGCAATTGCCTGGTGAACGCAAATAATTTGTCCAATAATAAAATTCTAACATGTAAATATTTTCTGTACATTTATTGTTTATTTATATTATGTAGCAGGTAAAGTAGACAAATTGCTTCGTGTTCGCTTGCTTTCATAAAGTGTTTATTAAACGGTTTGTTAACATCATTAACTCCAATCTTCCTCTTTACTTGCACCAAAACAAACTATAAACATAATATGGTTTCCTAAGTCTGCGGTGAACACAATATAGCGTCCGCAATTTATCGTCGAATGACGTCAGTGAAGCGTTATTTTTATGAAAGTAATTCGGCAATTAAACAGTCAAACCCCGATACCCTCATTTTCATGGCAGCCGTCACTGCGGCCGTTATGTAGCGGCCACCGCACCAAAGCTTAATCGAGAGTTCCTTTTTGTAATATAAACTAAAAGCCAGACTGCAAGATGGAAGCTAGCCTGGCCATTCAGGGTGCATTGGAAGTACATGTAACTAATTCCACTAGTTTAATTTACTTTAATGATCACAAACACACTATGATTAATGCGCATGAAATGAAAGATTTGTCTGGGTTGCCATGGTACAGCGTGTATCAGAAACGTGTCGTTATATTTTGTTCGTGTGGTACAGAACACCACACAGAGCAACTTTCTTCATCGGACCAACATTGTAATCGCGAATAAATTATCAGCTGTCAGCTGTGCCTTCTTGTCACAGTCATGAGGTGCAGCTGCCGACGTCTGTGTTATGCTCGTGATTACTTAATGTGGATCTTATTGTTTTGTTTATTTATTCTAATTATCCATATTTTTTGTATGCATCTGTTTCTGTGGCAAATACACCTATTTTTCTTTGCTTTCTTTCTTTTACTTTCCCGTCCTTAGCTTTTTGAGTAATTGCTAACGGTATTCACAGAATTTGGAAAAATGTTACAGTCAGTAACCTCACGTTTTCTTTTTATAAAGCTAATCGATGCAGTATCGTATAAGGACACTATCCAGGACCAACTGAGGTCAGAGTACTAGAAAAGCCACAAATCACAAAAAGCCTTTACCTATTGTTAAAGCCAATTCCGAACAATCCCATTTCCATTATCAGCTTCAACTCTTTCAACTATCTATTACCATAAAGTTGGAAAAGATAATCGTACTCAGCGTCCAGAGCTCGGCGTGTTAACACGTCGCGTACGGATTCGCGATAAGTCAATCGTCATACCGAGGATGCCTCGTTGAGAGGTGAAACACGTGTCGATTTCTTACAGGGTTTTTTAAGACTCTTTATGAATAGTTAAGCGAAATAGTTTACTAAATATATCTACGTCTTTTGTATTTTATAATGGATTTCCGCCAAGTCACGCCTGAATCAATTAACTATAATCGTATTATACCATAGATATTGGTACCAAAACACCTGAGTCAATCACTTAGTCGTCTCTGACGACACTCATGGGAAATGATGTGATTTTGTTTCGAGGAACAACAACATACATTTTTTCTAATCCAGTGGGATTAGAAAAAATGTGTGTTGTTGAAGAAGATATTATAGAACTTTTGGAGGTACTTACTTGTTAATATGAGTAATAAAAAAAATTACACCTTGGAGAAGTTTTACTATCGTTGTAGCTACAGGAAAATGGTCTTAGAAGACTGTCCTTAACTTTTTGAGTAACTGTACATTTTTTTTTCAAAATCTGTGAATGTTGATCAAAATTTCACAAAAAGCTAAGGACAGTCTTCTAAGACCATTTTCCTGTAGCTACAATGGTTAAGGTAGCTGCCCTTGCTGCCCCATCTCAACAATCCACCCTGTATAAATAGTTGTAGTTGTTTCAAGAAATTCATTATTGTCGTTTCTACCTCCAATTTTTTTTAGCTTCACGAAATATTTTGTATTCCTTAAGTGGTTTCATCGAAATTATATTTAAAGTGTGTCTTTTACTACTTTTTAATTCATTTGAACTGGTCTAGCTTTCTATTTTTTTTATTCCAAAGTTTCATTACTAATAACCTTCATGTCATGTTTCTCTGGCTAAGAAATAACAGCCGCACAGGTCGATCCATCTTGCCGGGGTTGGTCCGTGGATGGGTTAACATCTTTACATACCGAGACTCCTCCGTGCTTCGGAATGCACGTTAAGCCGTTGGTCCCGGCTGTCATTCGTGGATCTTTGACAGTCGTTACGAGAGAAGACCGAAAGTCTGACAACCAGTTTTATCAAAGGGTAGGTATCGTATTACCCAGTTACTGGATTGTGGAGGTCAGATAGGCAGTCGCTCCATGTAAAATACTGGTATTCAGCTGCATCCGGTTAGACTGGAAGCCGACCCCAACATGATTGGGAAAAGGCTAGGCAGAATGAAAAAAAATGTAGTATCTTAATGTTATTGCATTGAAGAATAAACAAGAATATTTGATATTTCAGAAGTTTTTGTTCAAAACAAATTACATTGAATAAAAACTATTTCAAAGTTCACGCATCTGAAAACATAAATCAAATTAATGCTGTTTTCAGTTACCAACAGCCTAATTGACATGGAACCAGCATTACAAATTCACTGTTCTCAAAAGCAACCTAATTTCTCATAATATTACGGTTCAAATTACAATAGCAAATTATAAATTAGTCACAGCTGAATTAGATTTTATCGACAAAGCAGTAAGTTTGAAATTAGTTTGATGCCCCCAAACTTAGGTCGACACTAGTGCAAGATTAGACTGTATTATTTGCTGGTAAGGTTTATAATAGTATGTGTTGATTGAAAAGGTCTTTCAAAGGTATGTTGATGTTGCTAATTGGGTTCGGATCTGTTTGTTTGTGTAAGAAAGGGTTTTTGATGTTTTACAGGAATTAGAGGTTATAGAGAGATATTATTAATTCAGCAAATAACTTTTATTTTTAGCCTTATTATTTCAATATCTTTATTTCTGGCCACTAAGTAAATAATGGACGAAAATAGAGCTTTACCATAAAGTACGCTTGGGATTAGATACAATAGACGTAAATATATTTAGTAACCTATTCCGCTTAACTATTCCTAAAGAGAAATAAAAAAAAAGAGAAATCGACACGTGTTTCACCTCTCAACGAGGCATCCTCGGGATGACGATTGATTTGTCGGGAACCTGAATACGACGTGTTGCCACGCCGAGCGCCGGACGCAGAGTGAGCCACACCGCCCGACAACCTCACTTAGTATTTCACAATCTTTATTGATTTGATATGACTGGCTATGATCATCATCATCATCATTTCAGCAGAAAGACGTCCACTGCTGGACATAGGCCTCCCCCAAGCACCCCCACTTGGACCGGTTCTGTGCTTCTTACATCCAGCGGGTTTTCCTACGACCTTCGCAAGGTTCATCGGTCCACCTTATGGGAAGCCTTCCCACGCTACGTCTTCCGGTACGCGGTCCTCGACAGAACTATATTTTATTCAATCTATAAAATTGAGCTTTAAGCTTCCCTATAGCTTTATATCAGGTTTAAGATCGTTCTGTATAATTTATCAGTCCGGCATTACAGCTTAAAGTCTATCTATCAGAAATCGAAACCGGTATGATCAATACGTTATATGTTTTCGGTTACAAAATTTATAGGTTACCTTAAATTGAATACAATTAGTATTAATACCGGTTACCGAAATAAAAATTACCTCTACCTTATACGTGCCGCCGGCATTAGTCAAAGGGCGCATGGCTGTGTGGGCGTGTGTAACCAGTATTAAAACGGTAACATCAAAGAAGTAACTTGTTTCTTCTTCTTGGGTTACCCAGATAGCGGTAACTTTAGTCGCAGAAGTAACCAAAAAACCGTAAAAAATCTAACATTGCAAACTCCAACATTGTTTTTTTTCAGCACAAACCCGAGATTATTCTTTCAAGAAGGAAAATTAAGATAAGAAAGAACAATTTTAACAATTCCTTTAGAAAATAACATCTGGCTTTTCCAAGACAGTCATTTATCACAGCTATTTCCCGCTATTTCCCTACGGTTCTCGGATTTCGGCCAAACATTTAGAAGGGAACTTTGTTGATGATGTATTTCCTTACATACGAGGGAAGTCCGCTCCAATCAGGAATTGTATACGTATACACAATATCATGCATGATGTGTGCGAGGTAATCGAAGATGCTAAGAGGCTCGGCAATGTTTGGAAGCTGTTACTGACGTAGCCAACTACGTCATAGGGGGGGAATCGAGCTTATTTCGAAATAATTGCGATCGTTTGATCCCTTGCTGCATCGTAATTACTCAACCTTTAGTTAAGCAATTAATATACAGGGTGACTCAAACGTAGTGGTCCAAAGGCAAATGAGGTAAAGCGGAGGGGTATACCTATCATTAAAAAAAAAACTGCGATATTCTGAACTGGTCAGAAAATTTCGCTATTATTATTTGGTTAAACTAGATCTGTAGAACTTTTGTTACACAGATACAAATCTAACGTATACATGTAATGAATTGAAGTTGTTTATTCTGTAAATAGGATGGTGGCTAGATGGTGTTGACACTTCATAACTGACTACCCCTGAGAAGAAATAGTGAAACAAACTCGGGGTCTTTTTTAAAGTCCAGACATAATCTTGGTCAGATCATTTGAGGACCGTGTAGCTTAGTATCTGAAATAGTCTTTTGAGGAACGAACCATACAGATTTGAGTGGACCTGTGCAGTCAGTGCAAGCATTTGTCAATACCTAATCGTGTAGCTCAACTCAGCATGCTCATGGGTACTGGACCCATGAGCATGTAATGTGCTCTAATGGGTTTTATAGAAAACGATATTAATGGTTATAAAAGAAGATATTCTAAATACAAATCAGGTACCTATTAAAGATTCCAAAAATGTAATTAGCGACCTTGGGCTCTGAACAGGAAAAAAAAATGGGATCAATAAGTTATCCTAGTAAGTTAAAAAGGTTAGTAATTGGTACAGGGTACAGCCTAATTGTTCTAGTGTTCGCAACCGCTACTGCTGGACATGAGGTCCTGGGTCCGGCAAAGTGTTATTGGGTTTAGGAATGGAAAAAGTTTTTTGCTATTTCTGACTTTTCTAGTACTCAATGCCTAGTAGACTTCTTGCTTATAAAAACAGGATCGATTAGCATCAAAAAAAGTTATTGCGAAAACTGCCCATTTTCTTGCTGACTGTATATTTTTTATTTTTAATCTGTGAATATAAATCAAAATGTCTCAAAAAGTGAAGGAGAGTTTCTTAAGACCGTTTTCCTGTAGAGGTACCAGCCGTTACTGCCCGTCTCAAAAATCCACCCTGTATAGTGCCTCTGCCTAACCTTTTGGGTAATCCAGGCTTGGATTATGCTGGGTGGTAGTTTTTAGTGAAAATCTGTGTACTAATGAGATGAGGACAAAAAAGTCTTACGCTTGTGTAAACTTTTACAGCTCAAATAATCTCACTAACGTTGCTAACCCAGTTTTGCTACAGACAAAAACTGAAATTGGACTGAAATCTGCAAATTCTCAAATTTTGCTGTAGCTGAAAATAGACTGTTCGCAATTTCCTGAAGCGAAAATTGCAATTGCCAAAAAACTGTGTCCTATTCAACGGTTGGTTTGTTGCAAAAATTGCTTACCTACCTACTGTGTGCTGTTGAGAAAAACAAAAAAACCGATGCAACTAGAGGTAAAGTTACGGTTTACTAGAGAGCGGTGGCTGCCATATATAGCACCTGGAATTTGCCGGTGAATAACGTCACTAAAACGTTATTTATGAAAGTAAGTTAGTGTGTTTTATGACAGAGGGCGTTTTTTGACACCGACACGTCAAACCGCGCTGCCATTATTTGTATAACAACCATCGCTCTTCTAGGAAACCGTAGCTAAACTGCATGTGTATCGGTTTGTAAATGTCTCATTGTTGGTAGTTATAGAGAGATAGAGAAAGAAAAAAGATGGATTGTGTGAGGCATACCTACAAACATAACGATAATCTTTATTTTGCCATTTTAATAACAACCGTACTACAAATACACTAGTACTTTTTTTCTATGAATCTAAAAGATAAGATACCCAATTAGTAACTCAGTGCACTGTAATAAACCGAAACCGATTGGCCGTAACCCCGTAACTCTTTATAAACAGAACTGTAATACCGACGACCAAACCTCGTGGTCATATACCTATCACTTTTTGTTCAGAGGCCTTAGTGTAAGTTTGCAAGTGAGTAAACGTTACTATCGCGTTTGCGTTAAAATTTGACTGATAGATCATAATGCTAAGAATATAAGGCTGAGAATAAAAATCTTAACGCAAACGTGATAGTTACGTTTACTCACTTGCAAACTTACACTAAGGCCGCAGAGGTAGAGTGTAGGATTGAATGGTAGGATTGAATGATTTGAGAGAATAATTAAATTAAAAAAATTAATAACCCCCGACACAAACAAAGAAAATTCCAGGTGATGCTGCAGTACCGGTTCGAGGTTACTATGTTATTTGAAGTTCATTATTTCATAAGTTCATTTATTCATAAGTTCATTATAGTTCATTGAAGTAACAGAATACTTTTCAAATAGATCAGACCTGTGGAAGATGCGCACATCAATTCATCGAATAGAAAAGAGCTGATAATCTTCAAACGGCTGAACCAATTTTCTTGAATTGTAGCTAAGAACCTCTCGATCAAGACACGTTTCAAACAAAAAAATAATAATCGAAATCGGTTCAGCCGTTTGGGAGCTAGGAGGGAACAGACAGATATACAGATACACACGTTAAACTTATAACACCCCTCTTTTTCCGTCGGGGGTTAAAAAAAGGAGTGAATGATAGTATGACACGGAAGAATAGGGGAAACAAATATGTGGCGTGACCCCAAGGAACATATTATGGGACCTATCCCATAATATGGCAAGAAATTGTTTGGTGATATATCAGTATCATCACCTCCAACCATGAAATCACTAATTTTGGCATAGAAACTATAGCTGGAATTTATATCATATTTAATACGAAATTGGACAATAAAGTAAAAATAATATTGAAGTAATTTACAATTTTGTATTGTCCTAATGAAAACCAAGGACAGACTACAATTAAGTAACAAATTAATAAAGGCATTATAATCCAGACAAGAATTTCATTAAATGAAAACAAACTATGGGACATAATAACATTTTGAAGATACCTACATCATCTGCCTAGTCTTTTCACAAACTAGATAGGGGTCGGCTTCCAGTCTTACTAGTAGCAGCTGAATAATACCGGTAGTTTACATGGAGCGACTGCCTGACCTCTGACCAACAACCCCAATGTACCCCAAGTAGGTCTAAACTTAAAACTTGATGGCAAAAAACTAGATGCAATTGCAGAAACTGTGTTTCTAGGAATTACTCTAGATTCTAAATTGCAATGGGGTGCCCACATTAGAGCTCTTTCAGGTAGATTAAGTTCAGCTGCATTTGCAGTAAGAAAAATAAGGCAGTTGACTGATGTAGCCACAGCTAGGTTAGTATACTTTGCTTATTTCCACAGTATTATGTCTTATGGCGTTCTGCTGTGGGGATCGGCAGCTGATGTAGACTCAATTTTTATATTACAAAAGAGAGCAATCCGCGCGATCTATAGAATGGGTCCTCGTGAGTCCCTTAGAAACAAATTCAAAGAAGTTGATGTACTAACTCTGCCTTCTCTTTATATCTTAGAAAGTATTTTGTATGTTCGCAAAAACTTAGGACTTTTCAAAATTAGAAGTGATTTCCATAATATAAATACACGTAGTAAACATGAAATTGTGATACCTAAATTTAGATTAACTAAAACTAGCAAGTCATTCCTTATAAACAGTATTCGCTTTTATAACAAGTTGCCAAAGTCGGTTACAGAACTTAACGATGGAAAGTTCAAAACCCACATAAAACGTGTCCTTATCAAAAAATCATATTACAAGATTAAAGACTACGTTGATGACAAGGAAGTTTGGCAATAATTCCTTCTGCACATGTGGCCTCCCTGGTACCTCATTAACGGCATAATTATGTAAATGTCTATTAACTGCTCCCAAATTACGATATGTATTTTATTTTACTTTTTTATTTAGGTACTACTTGACATGTAGTTTCATTATTTGACATTATATGCCTACAATTCAAATTTCATTTTAAAGTAGGGTTCTCATTCGGATTGGTTAAAGTTGTAGTGACAACCATTTGGGTTAAAGGCTCGTTCACACCGGCGCGACTTGTCGCGCGACGCGACTTTAACAATACAATTTCTAATAAAACTTCATGATTGAACAATTGCCGGTGTCGCGTCGCGCGACAAGTCGCGCCGGTGTGAACGAGCCTTAAATTGGTTTTTATTATTTTATTCGACCTTTATATAGATTCCTTTATATTTTGTGAATGTGAGAACGTTGTAGGCACAACAGACTGTCGATTTGCAGACTATTTTCTATTTTTTTAAGTATCTTGTTGACAGGCCTACGCTGTCCTCGCATACCTATTCAAACTGTACATTTTTTAAAGCATTGTAAAACCCATTTATTTTTAAAAGAGTAACCGTGGAGTTTCTTGCCGGCTCTTCTCCATAGGAAACGACCAATTGGAACCGTGCACCTAGATTCTGACGTTTCATAAGTGCCCATGTAGGTTTATGTGAAATAAAATATTTTGATTTTGATTTTGATTTTGAACCCAGTTCCTGGGAACGTGATACGACTTGATAAATTCTGAAAAGATACACATTAAAAAACGTGACGACATGATAAAACCTGAAAATGAGCCCTGAAAAAACGGCAAATATTTACTTCATTTACCCTTTAGCTAAATGAAGTTTGCCCTTTCATCAACTGTCAATATAAACCCTTTCGGCCGCTATGGCAACTGAGTTTCGCAACTAGTTGTCAACAAAGAACTAACTTTCGTTCAATGCAATCGGTTGCCAACGAAGAACTTAAACTCTTGTGTGGAAAGCAGTAGCCACTATCGCAGAAGATTCGCAACCAGTTACCAAAAAAGATCTAATTTTCCCGATTTAAAAAAATTTAATAAATATTTTCATAAACAGTGGTTAAAAAAAGATGAGTTCGCGGAATCGTGTTGTTGTGCAGATGAAACCATTAGAACGAACAATAATATTGAAGGTTGGCATTTTAAAATAAACAATTATATTGGAAGAAAGTATCCAACGTTAGCACAATTACTAGATGTTTTGGAATCAGAAGCTACGTGTTATGATTTAATAAAGATTACCCCGAAAAAAAGGAAGGAATACGAGGAGATTGATAATGAAATCAATTCAGCGATTAATGATTTGAAAAGAAATAAAATTGCTGTTGGACACTGCATTGAAATTATTACCCCTTTTGTTATCACTTTTTAGATAAGTTTTTAGTATTTATAATGTACATAATTATCAGAAGCTGTTTATGATCTTATGTTTTAGTTAATAAAATACCCTTACCTTAAACTTTATAGGATATTTTCTGTTCCGTGGGTTAATAAAAACCACGGAACAGAAAAAAGTTCCGTGTATTAACCGACTTAAAAAAAGGAGGAGATTTTTTTGGTTAAAAAATTCCACTCTTTATATAAATATACTGACTATAATTATATATACAGAGTGGAATTATTGAACCTCACCTGGAGGGAAAGTATTCTAAATACTGGAGATAGCAAATTTTACTCAAAGGAAACATTCCATTATTATTTAAAACAAACAAATCTGCATTCAAAGATTTCCGAAATTATTTGAATGCAAATGTGTTTCTTTAAAAAAATAAAGGAATGTAAAAGCTTTAATACAAAAAAACAACCGACTTCCAAAAACAACACAAAAGTGAAAAATTACTTTAATGTCAGAAGTTGGTAGCAAAAAACGAAAATACAGAACCAAAGAAACCGACTTCCGAAATTAAAGTAATTTTTCTCTATATTTTTATTTTGATTGTTGATTGAAAGTTGATTCAGAAGACAATACCTACTGTGTCGACCACTGTCACGGGTACATTTTCATCTTGTTTAGCTAGGCTCTTATAAGCATACAACAAGGCAATAACGTCCAAGTTGTGAACTACGAAAGAAAAATCCTATATCGCTACCACGCTTTTCGAGGAATTCTTAATTGGCAACTACTTGCCACACAAGAATTTAAGTTCTTCGTTGGCAACCGATTGCATTGAACGAAGGTTAGTTCTTTGTTGACAACTAGTTGCGAAACTCAGTTGCCATAGCGGCCGAAAGGATATAAACACTTGAACAGGTCAAATGATGTGTGTAAAAAGTTAATTGAAATATCGTCAAAAATGGCATGTCACATATTTGTGAATATTGAATTAATTAGAATGAAAGCAATTAAGGGTCAAGTGACGTGGTTTACGAATACACTTTACACGTGGGTTAGAGTAAAGCCTTAGAGATATTGTTAAGGCAACGCAAACTCTTGTAGTCGTTACGCAAGTTTTAGTGGAAGGAACACTTAGTAATAGTTTCCTCGAGGTTATTATTACAAGTCTTGTTAAGGCTTGTTTTGATGTGCTTCATGTTCATTTTAGGAAGCGAGAAGTTGGAATAATCTTTATAAAGGTTTATGCACTAATTCACATTTAAAATAACCTTAGACTAATTTATTAGTCTAATCATTTCTAGTGTAACAGACAAAAGACTAGTATCCCCGAAAAAAGAACAAAAGCATACTATCGAACTTTTTTTTTACATTAACTTTCCATCAGTTTATCTAACATTCTGATAGTCTAACAACAACGAAAAATTCTTAAACAGATAATTAGATACAAGTTTATAGCAAAAACTAATAACGGACATAACCCCTGGGCATTCCGTTTGAGAAAATATTGTTAGTACTTGGCAACTCCAAAAAAAATCCTAATTAGACTGACTGTATTTTAACAAAAATAACGATGTAAATGAAAAAAATCATGTCTGTGTTATCAGAGACATGATTTTTTTCATTGACATTTTTTTATTATTTTTACATGTTTTCGAAAATGGCTCATTTTGTTGTTAGCTACGAAGGGATTTTTAGCCCAAGGCATTATGCCAAAACATAATCAAAGACGAGGGTCAAAGGTGAATACATACTCATACTGAAACATTTCCCCTTGGAAACGTGGGTTTTTAAAATAGGCCAAGTAAAAGCTAAAAGGTTTTCACCATGTAAAAGCTACTTCAGGCAGATTGATTTTGACAATAAGATTATTCTAACTATCCAAATTCCAAACAATCACATCCAATAGATTTAATACAGTAGAGACGGTTACATGCACTATGAAATAAAAACTTTCAATGAAAAGTCGACTAAGAGCACTTTTCACAACCCGCTACATAAATGTTTACACTATACATATAAAGTATTTCATTCATAACCACGTGGGATCGTATTATAAATCTTAAAGCAGCACCTTTACAAATAAACAAATTAACACTAAAAGGTAATGAATCAAAACTTTCAAAATCTCGAAGTAGAATCCCGACATCAAAGAGTTTATATATGGACTGGTTTATACAGAACCATGTTAGTTAATTTTACCGCGATGAAAATAACCTTATTTTCAACCATGTGTACGTGGCCTAACCGGTAAGCTACAGGGAATGAGCGATTCACCTGTTGGACTTGTTAGCTAGTGCCGTTGTAGATAGAACGAAACAAAATCAAGTTCATTATCTACTTTATTGTTTCTAATTGGGAAAGATAGATTTTTGTGATGATATTGTTATTTCATTAATATCAGAGCAGATGATGGATAGTGGAGAGACAAACATCTGCTCTGATATTAATGAAGTAATGAATGTTCAGATATTAATGGTAACTTGTAGTGTATGGAACTTATTGACATTTTAAATTGCTTAGAAGTAATTGGTCACCTTGTCTGCTACAATATATCTGACGGCGACTGTACAGATGCTAAATCAAAGCTGTTAAATGAAAGCTCTTATTTAACTTGAGATATTTAGATATTTTATTTGCATAAAGCTCGACAATACCTTAAGAAAAAATCCGCCCAAGTGCGTGTTGGACCACACGCAATAACGGGATCCGTATTTGGCCCCACCAAATCAAAAAAAAAACTTAACATTGTAGTTGAAAAAAATGTTCTCCCATACTTTCGATATACGTCACGGTCGATTCTGCAAATGTAGCTTCGTAATCGTAATTTTTTTTTTTCAATTAACGATTTTTAGGTTTTTTCCTTTATTTATGATGTGAGACATTGCTTCTTGCTATTAATCAAATTTCATGATTCCAGGTCAACGGGAAGTAGGAACCCTATAAGTTTTGATTTATTTGTGAGTTTCAAAATATGTCGCATGAATGGACGTAAGTATTATTTATTGAGTTGACATAAACGCTTAATTTTGTTACAGTACCTACCTAGGGACCGTAGACCTCCGTATTTGGTATTAATTTCAACTTGATACCTCCACACATTCCTGAGAAAAAGGGTCTTGACAGTCTGACAGACAGACGGACAACGAAGTAATCCTTTATGGGTTCCGTTATTTCCATTTGATGTATGGAATCCTAAAAATGGCTGATCCTTTACTTGAGACCAAGCAGCTATCGGCTTATACTAAGGCAGAGAACATAATACAAAGTAGGTAGGTACCGATGTAAAAGCAGTAAACGATTTCCATAATCTTTAGGTTATAGGCTATAAACTTCAGAAACCCAAAACCGAGGGCTATGAAGGCTACAATATAAATCAATGAATTACCATCAGAATGTATTTTACTTTATTTCCCGACCCGCCATCACTACCAACTCGAGGCGAATCGCAATAAAGTTTCGATAATCCTTCATTGTTTGATCGATGATCGGGCTGGATTAGATTGGCAAAGCAGCGCTTACAGCGATGTATTCCCATCATGATTTATCCTCTTGTTATTACAGTTGAAGCGGCTTAGCGCTGTCGGTGTGGTGGGCACAAAAATATATGCAAACTGGGATTACGTTTGAAGGACAGGATGATCGCGTGTTCTGGATAAGTCAATAATGTAGGACTGATGGGAATGCGGAGTTGGATTACTACTATATTTTTGATTAGAATTTCCACGCAATTCATAATGAAGATAGCTTACAAGCGTTCGTTAATCTCTCGGAAAGTATCTCAGAGCTTTGAAGAAAGAAAGAAATGTTGGTCGGTATTTTCCCATTTCACCTTCAGATTGAATTCGCAAATGTGTATAGAAAATTGCATATTCATCAGGCGATATATTTCAATAGACAGTACGAACCGTACCAGCACCGACTGAAATTAGTAGACTTGTTTCATTATACAGATCGAATTAATGATAATCTTCGAATATAAAGTATCTGCTCGCTTCTTGTCGGGACGTAACGGTTCCTTAAAAGGCAATTTATAGACAAATTGTATTTCCTAAGGCTTTTATCTCATCTCATTAATTTTCCTTCGGTTTCAGACCGAATAGTAGATATTTCCCCTGAGACTTCATTTTCATTGCTTGAAACAACGTTCCATTTGTACGAATGTTCAACTACACGACTCTTCTCTAGATACAATTTTTAGAAGTCTACAAAATAGGGATGTTCTACGAGAAACTGAAAGAAATGAGTTTCTTCAAACTGTTCTATTTTTTTAATGTTTTTCGTCTTGAAATATAAAATATAATAAAGGTTGTACTTTAACTTGTTGAATGAAGCCCGAGGAGTCAGATGAGTACATGGCAGATGCCAGACATGCAATCTTGCATAATTTAGACTCTGCATGTTTTTTTTTCTGTGATGGAATATTTTCTTTGAATAAAGCTTGGGTTTCTGGTGATGCTGCCAGCAAAATGTGGGGTATATAAAATTAGCATTACCCAGTTCCTGCGAATATACAATAGATCCGTCATCGTTCGGTCAAGATTGTTTGTCGGAAATTGTATTTTCTCTTCTACCTTCCTGTTTCGAAGGGTATTTCTGTTATGAAATTTTTCATCGTATTTCCCTTTGTTAAGTTAGTAAAATTCTTGTTTAATCAAATACTAGCTTCTGTCCGCGACTTCGTTCGCGTGTAATTTCGGCCCTAGACACGCCGCGTCGCATTCCATCACCCGCCCGCGCTATTACCTACTTCGTCTTCGCTTAGCGTTCATTCTGACATTTTTCTTTTTGCTCGGCTCCTAAGGGTCGTAGCTTGATAGCCTATAACCTTCCTAACCTATAGGTATCCTTCCTCAAGACTGAGGACAAGACTAGCTTGAGCTATCCAATGCAAAAATATTCATTCATATTACCCCTATATATAAACTTTACCCCTTTAATTTAATTTTAACATTAGTATAGATGTTCTTGTTAAATTGAGTAAGGAAAAGAGTAACGCGATCGGAAAACCAATCATTTAATTTATGGAAATCGATAGTGATAGTCGGATAGTGAATTTTCAATTTAGATATAAAAGGGTTAAGTAAAAGCATTGCTTAATTTTGCTGAATCTACTTGAAGTCACTGCACTGAACTGAGTACTGTTGAAACGTTTTAGGTTAAAACATGGACTTGGATGTTGACTATAATAAATTGTGAATATCGTGACATGACAATATTCTATGTGCAAATGCTGACATTTTTCACTAATAAATCCGCCGCTAGTCCGCCTCTGTAGATTTCTGTGCTTGAAGTATTCAATAAATACCAACATTAACCATACCAATATTACCAACATCATGCAATCCATTAACATTCCCCATCACAGGAATAGGAAGTAATAACACAAATCTCAAACATCCGATGCTACATCAGCGTCATTAATCTTATAAACGCCATCAAAGTTGACGGCTACAGGACCTCAGTAATTAACAAACTTCGTTACCTCTCTCAAGGGTTGTTCATGGCCAAGAACGGTTCCATCATCTGTTTTAACGCCAGGAGTTTTGAATGCATCTGTAGCTGTTAATATTCTCAAACTCAAAGCTTAATAAACCAATTAATTTTGAATTATTAAACGGGAAATTTTAAAGTTAGAAGGTCTGTTGAGGTTGTTCTACCTGAATTCCAAAACTTTAGTTGTTTTTTTAGTTGTTGTTAAGTTAATGGTGTCACTAACACTTAAAAAAATATTGAAGGACGACTTAAAGTTAAATTTCGTTTGAGAATTCAGGAGTAAAACTATAGTTTCCTAGAAGGATGGTGGCCGCCACATAGCGTCCGCAATTGACCGGCGAATGACGTAACTGAAAACATATTAAAAAGCTTTTATTTCAAATAAACCAATTACAGACGCTTTTGAATTGCCAAGGGGTCGGTCAGTTAGAAAGATGAAGCTAGTTGCCCATTCCAAAGCGTAGTAGGTTCATATTCATGGGACTTACACCATATCCGACGATAGGTAGGTGCACTATGCCTGTACTTACCCCTTTTAGGATTACACTCGTGTTGCTTGGCATGAATTGACCGAATAGGGTTTCATATTATGTCCTATAGCAGGTATCACAAATTAGACTCAAATGGGGTTAGATCAAAAAAAAAAAAAATGTCACGATTTGTTTGGTAGATGAAAACTAGCAACCAAGATTTAAAATATCGAAAAGACACCTGAATATTTTTTAATTAAGTAATAATAAACAAATTATTACGCAGTGAAGAAAAATAACAAAGTAACTTATTAATATTAAAGTGAAAAATGTCATTTTTACTTTGAACTATCTGCCTTAACACAAAGCGCGCGCTAAATTAAATTAGGTACTTACTAAAATATTTTAATATTTTTAAATTAAGTTTTAGTTCTACTGTAGGTACTTATACGTCAGGTCGGTGATCTGGATCGAACCGCGGTCCGCCATTTGGTGATCATGTCATATAGAATAATGTCGACCACGTTTTGGTAAATGTGAGTTGGTGAACGTATGTGGGTGTATGACTGTGTGCATAATGAATTATGTATTTATATATATGTATTTGAATAAGGACGTGTGGGAGGCTAATGCAAGTGCGTGTTTCAATGTAGGCTATTGTCAGTTGCAGCCGGGCTTCATTGGTTTTATGTAACACCATTATTGGGAAAATGAGCATTGTTAATTTATTATTAGACACATTATAATGATGTACGATAATTATTAAACCGTTTCTATACGCGTTGCTTTTGCAAATTCATTTAGTTCAAAAATATTCGGTCGGTAAATTGGATTGTATTTTTATTAAATCTAGAGTTCTAAAATATGAACCTGTTAGCAAATGAGTAAGTATATTATTAGGATAAAATCTTTCAAGGCTTGTGGAATATTTTAAGATGATTAAATTTCTTTTAATACTGGTTTTACAGAAAAATAACAAAACTATAATCACTATTGCTACGTTCAATCAATCAATCTGCCTAGCCTTTTCCTAAATATGTTAGGGTCGGCGTCTAACCTGATGCAGCTGAATACCTGAAAGCGATGCATAGTGGGCTGTATGTATTATTGGTTGGTAGAAAGAAATAAAAGTAAATCTCAAAAAAAAAAAAAAGATGAAAAATATAACATAAATTGGAAGCACAAACCAAACCTTTTGACAGATACAAGAAAAAGCAAAAGAAAAGAATGTCATTCAAATAAAAATATTAAAATGTTCTAAAAACTATTTTGCATGGAGCGACTCTGACCTCGACAACCCAGTTACTGGGTAACGATACCCTTTGGTAGGACTGGTTCTCAGACTTTTGGGCTTCTGAACACCCGTAACGACTGTCAAAGATCTGCGAATGACAGCCGGGACCAACGATTTAGCGTACTTTCCAGCATGAAGGGGTCTCGGTATGTAATGGTCACCCATCCACGAACTCACCGCGGCAAGCGTAGCTTAACCTTTGATCGATCCGTGCGGCTGTTACCATTTAGCCACGTGCCACTACCACCTACAAGTTCTAATGATACGTTGTCACTCTTTATTTACCTACATATATATACTTCATTCTCACAATCGGTGAAAATCAGCTTTCAGTCAAAATAAACACTAATTATCGCCATTATGTTTGTATAATTACTCCCAAATGATGAAGGTTGATTTATTTAACCCGATTATTGCGTGCCATGTTGTTTTTAATTGCCTAGCCGGTTGCCCCGGGCTTATTTATAGCCATTTCCATCACTAGACGAGATGAAAACGTATCAATGGCGGAACAGATTGCAAATTATCCATCACAATGTAAAATTAATACATATTATTGTCCGTTCGTTTTCAGTTTATTACAAAGTGCTCTGATTCATACGAGATTTATCACAGTCAGCTGAAAAATCGGAACTATAGCAGAAAGAAGAATTACATAAATATTTTCCATAGATTGCAGTTCATATTTTTCATTAAATTTAGAGGGTCCAATTAAATAATTAACTTATTTTTTGGGGTCAAAAACAGTCTGTTAATTTAGAAGACCATGATTCTATACAAAACTTAGTATGCAAAGTAATTAACATTAAAAAACAAAGAAACATAACAATAAAACATTTAATAGAATAATAATTACTGTAAAATAAACAAAAGCCTCTCTGATACATCACGACAACTATCGCTCCTACGCTGTCCGCAATAAGAAGATATCACAGTGCTAGCACTAATTCAACAAGTTCCTTCAAAGTACACTTTAAGTTACCTAATCCCGTTCCTTTTTACAAGGACTTTAAACTACTAGATCTGTTAAAAATGGAGCTCCATACTTTACACTTTTGAAACTAAGCTCATCTAGTCTGACAACTTTCTCTCTCAGTATTAACTTCGTAAGTACGTACGTTACTTGGCTCAAGTTCTAGAGGGTACGTGGCCTCAGGTTATGCACATACATAAAGACTGGAAAAGTACAGTCAAGGATAAACGTATATGACTTATAATATATGATCAAACGAACTTACAAGTGAAGTTCGATCATTATTATGATGAGTTGCTTCATTTGAAGATATGATAATAACAATGTAGTTTCCCTACTTACTTGGTAACTTCGCACATATTTTAAAGATTTTTAAAACTATTAAGTGACGTATTTCCTGTCTGCCCACCTCTGTGTCACACTTTGACGTTAGCTCATTTTTTAGAGTCCAGTAACATAATATGATACAAAACCTTCTCTTTATTATGGGATCGCCAAGCGTCAGGGGGGGGGAGGGTGATCATATCTTCAAATGAAGCAACTCATCATAATAATGATCGAACTTCACTTGTAAGTTCGTTTGATCATATATTATAATTCCTTGCTTCATTTTTCAGATATGATAATAACAATGTAGATGTTCAGAGTTAGAAGGTTTTGGAATAAAATAATAGGCAATAAGGTTGTTAACATTATAGTTTTATTTATCAACAAATCAACTTTAAAGTAATTAATGATTATACCGTAATGGTATATCTACCTATTTCGAGTTAATCACAATTAACTTAACATAAAGACATTTTCTACAATATATTGTAAGTATAATAGGTAATTTAAATAGATAATCATAATTGAACGTCTTACGGTAAGCACACGGATCTGGCAAATTCACCTTCGTTTATAATGCACCTATTATAAAAACGAGCAAATGAGTTTGATGAACTAGTCCACCCTGCGGTTTTGCGAATCGTTTCTATATTAACCCCGGCCAAGCTCGCAGCCGAAGTGGACGCGTGTCGTGTACTATGTGCGCCGTATACGTTGATATCTACGCCGCTTTCTGACAGCATTTGTTTTATCCATCTGCTAATACTTTGTGTGGTAGCAGGTTTGTGTGGCCGTTTGTACGTTAACAACAGATTGTTCGTACTCTCAGGTCTTATGTTTTTAGTAATAGAAATATAATCTGAGAGAACTGTAGCTGGGCAAATACGCGTATTTTCCGTGAAATATGGCAGGAACAAGACCGGCTGGTCTCTGCCGGGAGCGGATGTTTTTATAATGTCAGTTATAACAATCTTTATGCCGCTATCCGAAAAATGTATGTTCTCGAGTTTGATCAATGAAAGCGTCTGTACCCTGTGAGCTGTACAAATTGCTAATAGAATCACAAGTTTTTTGGAGATTTTTTCGAGTGAGAGCTTTCTATTAGGGAACCATGTTGAAATGAAGTTTAATACTAATTGGGGATTCCAGGTGGTGGAATACTTGGGTCTTAAGGGTCTTAATTTGTACGCACCTTTAAGGAGGCGCTTTATAGATTCGTCTGAGCCAATATTATTTCCTATAAAGGCTGACAATGCGGAACGATGGGAATTTAGAGTGCCATATGCACAACCGCTATTAAATTGTGACGCTAAGAATGAGAGTAAGGACGATTTTGAAGGGTCAAATACATTAATCTGGTTAGTGATACAATATTGCCACCAAAGCTTTAGTGAAGTACTGTATTGCTGAATTGTGCTGTTAGAAAGGGATGATAGCATCAGTGTAGCCGAGTCTGAACAGGCGCCCCGTCGGCTGAAAGCCTGCCGGAGAGCCTCGCGACACCCAGGGTAAGGTTCTTGTGCAAAGGGTGGCACTCCCTGAAATGAGATTGTAAGAGTTTTTTATTGGGGTTTAAATAAACAATGTCGGAGACTATAAGGTTTTGCAATAGTGGGAACCATGGTTGTGATGGCCAGTTGGGATATATAAATATGCCGTAAGCGTTGTCATCGATAATTTTTCTTAGACATTTTAATATTAGGGAAAATGGTGGAAAAGCGTAGAAGTAATAGGTATGCCAGTCTGCCGTGAATGCATCTACGGAAACTGCGTCAGGATCTTGTTTCCATGAGATGAATTTGGTACACTTCGTATTATCGCGAGACGCAAATAAGTCTATTTCAGGTTGGCCGAAATGTTTTACAATTTCTTGGAATGTTTCTTCAGAAAGTGACCATTCAGTATCCGGATTAATTATTCTTGACGCGGCGTCTGCCCGGTTTTCTTTGGTATTCACGTATGATGCATATACCCAAAGATTACGTTGCTCACACCATTTCCAAAAAGATCTAGTTAAGTCATTTAAGTGGGGGTATTGGATACCCCCCATGCGATTCACATAGCTAATCGCAGTAGTGTTGTCCATGCGAAGTAATATTGCACAGTTGGTTACATCGCTAGCAAATGACTTCAGACCCAAAAATGCTGCCATCAGCTCTAAGTAGTTAATGTGACATGTTTTTTCTGATGACTTCCACTTGCCATGTACTTGGGCGTTCTTACAGACGGAGCCCCAACCTGACCTCGACGCATCGGTATAGATTTCGATGTCAAAGTTAGGCTGTCGCATAAAATTGCGTGTTGTATCAATATTTGATAACCACCAGTACAAATCCTCTAGTATAATATGAGGAAGCTTAATTTTAACTTCATAATCATAATTATGCTTAAGTAACGCTAGAAACTTCTGTCGCTCTAAGGTTTTAGTGTACACCCAGGCGTATTTAACGGCTGGGCAAGCGGCAACTAGCGTACCGATTAGACGAGCTAGTTCGCGGATAGAACATGGCTGTAATTTTGTAAATTTAATAACCAACTCGGCAATGTTACGTCGCTTATCAACTGGTAATTCTATGTTAAGGTTTCTAGTATCATAACAAAATCC
Organism: Eupsilia transversa; assembly: GCA_914767815.1. Taxonomy (NCBI): domain Eukaryota; kingdom Metazoa; phylum Arthropoda; class Insecta; order Lepidoptera; family Noctuidae; genus Eupsilia; species Eupsilia transversa. The sequence goes on from OU611880.1 coordinate 889,972, forward strand.
TAAATACTTGCAGGATTGTCGTGGTTTTAACATACTTTTATCGTAATTGATAACAAATCCCAGAGAGTCGAGTAGTTTCAATGTCTCATTGACGTTATTAAGACACGTCTCATATGTATTTCCAATACATAAAATATCGTCTAAATAACATACTGACTGAAAACCACGGTGTCTGAGGTAAGTCATGACTTCCTTCATAACCTTAGTGAATACTCGTGGAGCTACGGATAAACCAAACGGCATGCAATTAAAGCTATATGTAACAGTTTTTAGCGAATTATTAGGCTGAAATTGAAATTTTAAATATTTACGGTCAGAAGGTCTAATAGCTAAAAGGAAATACGCATCTTTCAAGTCGATGGTAGCAAGGTATCCATCACTTGGTATCAACTTGCATGCTGTTCGGTAATCCTCCATTTTAAAATGTTCATTCTTGATCAGTTTGTTTAAGGATTTTAAATTTAATATAAAACGTTTATCGCCATTGGGTTTCAAAGTGAGAAATATTTTGGATATAAATTGATCTCTGGTCACATTGCACTCTGAGATAGCCCCTAATAATTTTAGTTTGTTAATTGCTTCCAGCATAACTGATTTCTCACTATTTGATAGATTATTTTTAGGTATTGCTGATTGACATATAGGCTTACGAAAAGGTATCGGATAACCATTTTTTAACCAATCAAGAATAACATTGTTGTTGGTTATTTTTAACCATCGGTCATAAAAGTGGGTAAGCCTACCCGCATGTACCTGTATTAACGAAGGGTCTGAGTGGGAGCCCGAGGTTTGTCCTGCAACGCAGGGCGTTGTGACGGCTGTGCTGACGACGACGTGTACGAACGGCGATTTCCTGCCGTCGTCGGCCTTCTGTATGCACCCCGCCCCCCCCTGTTCGCCGGATACCGAGGAGGCGGGTTCCAGTTTCCCTGGTAGGACGGACGGGTGTTAGGCTGTTGAGGCGGTTTTGATACCTTTGCCGACTTTTTAATAGAAAGGCCTTGTTTTTCAATGGCCTTGGCAGCTTTAATTTTTTCTGATAGGGACGACCCAAAGAGCGACTCGTCTCTTTCGGACTCGTGTATGATATTTAAGAAGGCCTTGTCTAGACTAGGAGTGATTAATTTCACTCGAGCCTGTGTTGCCATGTAGTGCGAATCACACAGTAAGCGGCAACCATTGCTTAAATGTTTCATAGCTTGAACCTTATTATCGCTCTTTAGAAGCAGATCCATGCCTCTGTTGATAGCGGTGATACCAGTGCCTAGCTGTTGTTGAGACGCTGTAAGTGTTTTATCGCGATTACGAACCATGTCCGGTACCGCCGCCGAGATTTCTGCATTTAATTTGGGCGCTTGCAGGAGCTTACAATTGTCTGGTACAAGGTACTCTTTCAGTAGATTGTCTTTATTTCCTTTAGGCATTCCTTTCCTTAGTAAAGGGAGCCACAATTGAGACAGATTGCAGTGAATGCTGTCGCCATAGTCAGGCGAGTCGGACGTGGATTCACCGAGTGCTGACAATAGGTCAGGGTCTAACTCAGGTTCAACACTGCCGGTGGTTTCCTCTTGAGGGCAGGGTTCCGCTTGACCAACTTGTTGGTCAGGGTTATCACCGGATTCCGGTTCCGCGTCTTGCAATATATCGGGTGGCACGGATATTGGGTCCGTAAATGTGACATTATTGTTGCCTAGGGCCAGCTCAAGATCTTCGTTACCTAAAATAACGATTTGCAATTAAGGTTGTGAAGATAACCATTTTGAAGGTAGTGTAAAAATAATATTGAATAATTTTTCGCACGTTAACGATACATCTGTTTTAGATTGTATGTATTTTCTGTGCTAATTTGTCATCGTTGAAGACTCGCAGTCAACCCCGATGCAATATTAAAGTTTAACTTTTATAATTAAGTTTTGAAAAATGTCAAAGTTATAGACTCGCAGTCAATCCCAGAGCATTTACAAAACTGATAATTTCACTATTTGTATCACCAGATAAATACTGCATGTTTGCTTACCTTCATCTTCCAACGACGATAATTGTATTGGTTTTATTCTTCGTCTATGTCTTTCTTTTTCCTCGATCTTACGAATTTTCCTTGTATAGTGATCAATTTTTGATTGCGCACTTCTCTTTGACATGTTGCACGAAGGGCGCGTGCGATAGTTACCGCGCACGAAAAAGGAATGAGCTAACGTCAAAGTGTGACACAGAGGTGGGCAGACAGGAAATACGTCACTTAATAGTTTTAAAAATCTTTAAAATATGTGCGAAGTTACCAAGTAAGTAGGGAAACTACATTGTTATTATCATATCTGAAAAATGAAGCAAGGAATTATAATATATATAATATGTCGGAGAAGGGTAGGTGTGTGTTCGTTATTATCAGCCATATTTTAACTACTGTGGGCGTACTATGGGTAGTATTGGTTATTGCGCAATAGAAAAACTGTTTGCAGTTCAAATCAAATTATAATTTCAGATCAAATTAATCACACTAGCAATTCACACACTATAGGTACACAAAACAACTACGGAGCGCGAGGCAGTTTCTAGGCACTTGTTGTTCGCACGATGTCCGATGGTAAAGAGCGCTGCTCCACGCTGCTGTAGCCCTCTCCTCGACTCGCACTGATGTCAGGCTAGACTCTGTCGAACGCCGCTAGGCGGCGCTGGCGCCCCGAGTAGTCAAATCTCTGACGTATTTCCGAAATATATATAATATATATTATATATATTATAAGTTTTTATATATATGTCGGAGACGGTCATTAGTACGGTCGCTAAACGAATCGCAAGCGCGCCACTGGCGACATCACGTGATCTACCCACACCACAAGCGCGCTTACAACAGAGTCGTGATGTTTAAGTCCACGGCGAGCAGGCCATTCAGTGTCTGATCGCATCGGAGTTAAGACGTCGCGAAACTGTACTCGATTCGTTGTGCTCAGTTATTGTGATTAAATTGTAATTTGTGATAATGTTAGTTTGTTGTTAGTGATTTTAATAAACGTCCTGTATCGCACCGAGTGTGTTTTCATTGCACGAAACCCATATTCTGCCCACATGATGCCTGATTCTAATGGAATAAATCCTGATGTCGCCCCGACATATATTTAATATAGGTATATATAAACTAAAGCGTTTGTGCGCTTTATAATTTCTTACGTGATTATAATATTAGCCTGGACGTCCGTATAATATACTTATGGAAATACGAGCACGTTATAACGTTATTGTGGGCGGAAATTTAAAAGCGTCCTCATAATATATTTTCATACAGTTAACTTTCCTGTATTATCTCGATGCCGAACGTCCAGAATAATACGTCACGTTAGAAAAAAACAAAAGCGCACACTTTCTTGATATTTTTTAAATCTCCTATAGTGTTTGATGACTAGAAGAACCCGCCGCTAGGCAGTTTATGATGATCATTAGCAAAATTCAAAAGGATATTCTCGTAGTTTTTCTGAATTGTTGAAATGTGATCAATTCACAAAAATAAGAGTGTGAAGATGTTATATCACAATACAAATAAGCAGACAATATGATTGTTCACATACTTTTCCTCCGACTGTACCTACATGCGATGTGTCGACTCCAGACGAATACTAAATATGAGGCAGATGTCGCCACTTTACCAATATACTATACATGTATGTAGACATAGGTACATAAATGTATACGTAGTTTGGGAGGTATATGGAAAACCGATCGATTATGTAAAGCTGTTGCAAAGACTTTACGGTCTTTAAGTTTTAGTTAACCGCTCTTTGATTACCGGTTTGTTAGTGGACCGGACGTTTTAGATTTGAGGCTTTGAATGTCTTTGCCATTATCTAAGTGTAGTTTATGGGTAGGTAGATATAATATAGGTACGTATAATCCTTTAGCAGGGATTTGAGCTAAAATATAGCTTTGGATGGGATATATTACTCAAATGGAACGTCTTTTAGTGCGATTATAATAAAAGAGCGACCCGCCCATGCTTCACACGGTTTTTACGACTCGAGATTTCTTTATTACATGTAAGTTTAGTAGCAACGCAGTATTATGCATATAAACCCTCCGGAAAAAACTCTAAATGATGGCGCGATTTTAATTTATAATATTACAGATGAGAAAAAAAGATATACCTAGGTACGATTTACATGTAATTTTTTTTCCCACGGCGTAGTTCTCTGGGAGGATTTAAGTTTTTTTGTAATGTTTTATTATTCATTAATTCTATACACCTAATATAAGTTGATGCAATCAAAAAAAAAGTTGGAGTTTTACCGTCCACCAAAATCATGGATTAAATAATTTTACAGAATTAAAACAATTAAGAATGTAAAAATAAAGAATTTGCAACGAGAGAAACAAAGAATTTGCAATTGTATACGCGAGTTAGTTAGGTATATAACGGGCGAACATCGGATTCATATTATTATGATGATAATAATGTTTCAACTTTTTCCAAATTGATTAATATTTTTACTTTGTTAGTTTAGTTTTTAACACCTACTGAATACCTGATGTTGTCCTTTAGTTATGTGTCATGTATTGTGTACATCTTTTGTTGGAGATCCTAAATAAATAAATAAGGAGGAAAGAGGAAAATGTCGTGAGGAAAGTTTTGGTTATGAATGTGAATGGCTATAAGAGTAGGTGATGACCAAAGAAACGATGGGTGGACTGTGGTCTGTGTCAAAGAAGATATGGCTTGAAGGTGACTACTGAGTTGTCGACTAATAGAGAAGTATGGAAGATAAAGACATGTTGCGCCGACCTCAAATTAATTTGGATAACGGCAAGAGTAATAATATTTCATAGAGTTATTATACGTTTTTTTTATTATCCTTGGCAATCCTCACACGTTAATGTTACGAAGTTTCTTCAAGAGTATGGAACATGGACCATTTAATGGTAAATATACTCTAAGAGTTTCTGAGAAAAACTAATGGAGAACCTAAAATAGCTAATGGAGAAAACATGAATCTAGGAATCGGGAAACGAATCACTCTCCGAAAGATTTCTTTCAACTATGAGTTGCCAACGTAACATATTCTTGATTATATTTATTAAAATAAATATGAAAAACATGATATTTCAGCAATTTTCCTCCACTGATTCAAATTATGCATAATATATCAATATTTACCTAACTTTATGTACAAAAATTCCTGAAAATCATTACTCTACTACCAATATTAAAATAAAAAAATACTTACCATATTTTGTTGATAGATTATTTGGTAATAATCATTATATTCCTATTCTGGGAACATACCCAAATCACTATTTTGATATAATCGGTATCGAACGTGAATAATGTACAAAATAACAGAAATTAATGATTTCTGAATGTATGTCAACTAACCACAGACTGTGTGAGCTCTAATTAGTGTAACTAATTAATTTCGAGGGATAATGAGCAAATGTTTGAATTGTTATGATCATCAATTTTGTAACAGGAATATTACGCACATTGTTATAGTTTCCGGTAGTAATGGACTCCACTACCTCCACCTCGAAGGTTACAGGAAATAAACAATAACAAACCTTGTGACCGACGGAAAGATACAAAAGTGATCTTATAAAAGTTACATTTCACTTTTTAACGTACGGAACCCTAAATAGGAACCTTTTCACCTAATGTTTCATGTCACAAGAGCGTGGGAAAAGTGCCCAAAAGGCTGGCAGCGTTACCACGTTAGATGGCAATGCTAATTCTTTGACCTTAAAATTTGCCAGCCCTCTGGTCACGTGAACGAACAGTCGACCAACCGCTTGGCAATATCCCGAAATAAAAAAAATCAAATAAATTATGTTACTTATACCTACAAACCTAATAAGAGTCGAGTGTAATGACCAACACAGCACACTAGTATCATAATGTACCTACTTACTAAAAATATTATGTTACTTATACCTACAAAGCTAATAATGAAAAGATATAGCCATAATAATGACACAGTATATTTTGCCCGCGACTTCGTTCGCGTGAAGTTTTTTGTTTTAACATAAAATATATCATAAGGCACTCATAGGTAAATGTAGCTTTACATTCGTGAAAGTCGGAATCGGATCAGTAGCTTCGAAGATTACCACATACAAACTCACAAATGTTACCTGTTTTTATTAATATTATGTAGTATCCTTATTAATATCGTAAATACGAAACTGAGTTTGTTTGTTTGTTAAGCTTTCACGCTAAAACGGTTGAACGAATTTGGATGAAATTTGGCACACGGGTGGATCGTATGCTGGGTTATGTCATACTATACTTTTTATCCCAATATTCCCACAGTATTATATGTGGAAGCTAGTAGTATATAAATATAGATTAAAGTCTAAATTTATTCCGGGTTTATGTGCTGAATATATTAATATTAAACTTAAATGGTTAATATATTAAAGGAATCTCCATGAAAACCAAGTCGTAAAAACCGAAGCAGAGCCGGGTTGCTAGTTTCCAATAAGCAATTCTCAGAAGTAGCCCGGGGTTTCAATTATGTGCCCGTTTACTTTGGCAATAGACTCATCCGAAATTACATGAGACGTTACATGACATCTCTGTCGACCCCTACACGGAATACAGGTGTTCAAAATCAATCTACCTAGCTTTTTCCCGACTATGTTGGCTTCCAGTCTGACCGGATGCAGCTGAATACCAGTATTTTACATGTAGCGACTGCCTATCTGACCTCCACAACCCAGTAACTGGGTAATACGATGCCCCTTGGTAAGACTCGTCAGAATGTCGGGCTTCTGACGACCCGTAACGACTGACAAAGATCCACGAATGACAGCCGGGATCCAAAGGCTTAACGTGCTTTCCGTGGCACGGTGGAGTCTCGGTATGTAAAGATGGCATCTACAACGCCACATACGAACTAAGCATCAAAGACCTGACGTCACAAGTCCTACATCGCGGTATAAGAGTTTACCGAGCGATTAACATATATAAGACTATCCGACATCAATCCTTGGGCAATTGCCCGCCAGACACAACACCCGTCTGGTCGGAGGATCCTCCCTTTTCTATAGAGTATGAGTGAACTTTACACCCTGTTCCTCATACCCCTAAAATGGTCACCCATCCACGAATCAACCCCGGCAAGTGTAGCTTAACCTGATAGATCGACCCGTGTGGCTGTTATTCCTTAGCCACGAGCTCCTCGGAATTCAAGTGTTGATCAAATCACTTTAGAATCAAATGTGTTACCTTTAGATAACCTGACACCGAACCACACAATTTATTGGCTACAAGTTAGTTGCTAAATCTGAGTAATACGTGTCTGACCGCAGCTTAAAGCGAACCCTGGTGAACCAGACGTCTGAGTGTAAAGCCCTGTTGAGCTATGAGTCTGTGGCTAAACTAAGCTCGGCATTAGTAGGGGACAGCACGATTGTAGCACTATAATTCTTGGCGGTATCCAGGTAGAAACTGTCTGCTAATTTCCCGAAGTATAATCCTCTAAGATCGTCGGAGCTACTAATCTCAGTTTAATTACTTACGGGTGTATCCAAGATGATGTTAAAAAAAAATTAGTATTTAGCTAAAACCTAACTACGACAAAAAAATCAATTAAAAAGGTATAAACAAGACATCACAGACAGACAAGTAAAAAATCCGGAGTCACATATCCACGTAAACCGTAAAGAATATTATGATGTGAATGAATTTTTAAAGGAAACATTTTGAATTGACATGCTCTTTTATATATTCATTTAATGTGAAATGTTTGTAATGTAATAATGATTTTGTATTGAATATTTTTGACCTACGTTGACATTATTTTTATTTTATATGTTTTTTATTTTTGATATTGATATATTTGACTATTTTGGAAGTTACTTCCTAGCTGTATGAATTAATTATTGTACACAATCAATTTAATATAATTTATTCTTCTTGAATCTGAATATCCACGTCAGCAGCCTTGCAAACTACTAAAGAAAAAAAAAAAGAATATGAATAAGTTCTACAAGACCGTAAACGACAGCATCTATAATATCTGCCTAGCCCTAAAAAAGTCCTAAAAAAATAAAGATAAAAGTAGGTTTAACAGGCATACTCTAGTAATTTCACTAAACCACTGAGTAAAGGCATGTTTGACCCGCTTTCATAGTTTACATAGGTCAGTCTCGTCTCGCCACAGATTTGTTTGGTGAACTCGCGAGAAATTTTGTTATGCCAACAACATTATTCGTTTAGTCGCATAATATAAATAATGTTTGTATTCGTAGAATGGGTACAGTGAAATGAATAATGATTAGGTATAGTATTTTTTTCACGGTGTTTATTATTCAGAATAAAGATGGAAAAGTTTTCATAATTATAAAAAATAACTTTTAGCCGCCGCTTTGTCTGCTTGTGTTTTATCATTTTTTTTATACAAATATCCAGGATGAAAAGTATCCTATGAACTTTTAAGGGCAAATTTCACAAGTAAAACTGAACGCGATCAACACATAAAATACGTTTAAGAGCTGTCAGTGTCATTATTTTCTTGGGAATATAGACACTAACAGCTCTTGAACTCGGTTTAGATGTACTGAGGGTCCTATTTGTTCTTAACGGTGGGTTAAGTGATGTAAGCGTAAAAAAGCGACAGACAGACACAGCTACTTCTGCATTTATAATATTAGTATGGATGTAGAAATGTGCTGTTCAAGGTCAAAAATATTCACCCTGAAACATTTTTATGGACTAAAATGGCTACACATTAATATATATCAAATTTTCCAGAATAGTGTTCTCATATTTTGTATATTCATAGCTGCTTTGGCCATTTCCGGGCTCCTAAATGTCTTGTTTCTTAGCCAGATTTTATCGTGTGAGAATTTACTACGAACCATTTATTTAGTGTGCTTTATGCCAAGGCAACTGCATATTAGTGCTTATTTTGTATTAGTGGTAGGTAACTACTTATATTTTCTTACATACTTTCTTATTATAGACCAGAATACCCGCGAGACTTCGCGTTTTTTTTTAAAGATTTTTAATTGATATTCTTTATGGCACCTCTTTAGCTCATGAGCTATCGGAATATCAAAAAATATCTGGCCTAGGATTTCAAATAAAATAATGACACTGAAGTTTCTTAAACGTGGTTTATTTGCTAATCGGGTTCAGTTTTAATGGTGAAATTCGCCCTTAGTCTGTCACTGCTTTTTTACACAAACACAAAAAAGAACAAGTTAGGGGAAAATATGCGTCACATCCACGCAAAACGGCCATCGCTCAGCATAATGCTGCGACCCTATGCGAGATAGAGCCCCAGCGCTACCTTGATAATTATTAATGATTTTTTAATAAGGAATTTCTGGAATTTCTCACTAGCAGAAAGAGTCTAGATTTGTGCCCAGTTGATGACAATAGGCTCGCCCCCTAAATAGGACTACTATTACATAGGACTTGAAAATAACTGGCGAAATGTGGGTACACTATAGGTACATCTCTGCCTAACCCTTCGGGCAATACAGGCGTTATGTTATGTATTTCATAAAAAACAGCTGTATGTAACCTTACCAAAATCCTAATTCCATTCAATAAGTTAGGTTAGGTTAGTAACAATATGAAGAATAAAAATATAACGGAACATTATCGTGTCGTTGATTGCAATTTCAATAAGCAGTATCACGTAATTCAGATATTATCTACTAGTTTATCGGAGTGATATACCTACTTGATCGGACACAAGTTAGGTACTCTCTCGACCGATACTAATGAGTGATTCATAATGTAATGCAGTTACAATACTGCTCGTTTTTATTGTTACTAGAAATGATTATTTACAAAAATAGCAAAATGTAGGACATCATATCGACGGCAGTAAAATACAAAAAGTCAACTGCACTTTTTAATAGTAATCTTTTAAAAAGTGCAGTTGACTTTTTGTACTTTTGTACTTTTAACTGAACTTTTTGAACTTTGAAATATGTAAAAAAGCTAAATGCTTTTTTACATATATTTCATAATTCTTCGTTTATCATAGGATTTTTTTCTGTTTAATTCTCAATTTTTACTAATATTAAGTCACAGAGATATATATAAGACAATTACACCTATTTTTGACAAAGTGACGAATTAGACACGGATATAATATTATAAGTACCTTAGTCCAAGTATACTTCGAACAATCGGCGCGTCCACCTGTTGTGAACAAAGATATCAGTCACATAGCCGTTTTAATAAACAATAATAATAAGTAACGTCGGCGTTACTAATAATAGGTGTCGCGCCAGTCTGCACGAGGCTGAATACGATCCGTGAAAAAGCTATAAAAGTGTACTATGCAGTAAAATTCGTATAGTTTGCCATAACATCGTGGTACAGGAGGTATTCGTCTATAAAATGACAGTTACGACTTGATGACTTTCACCTGTAGCTGTACGGTAAAGATACTGAGATACAAAACCAGCGTCAGACAGCATCTGTCTTGCATTAATGCTGAAATCAATCTTCTCAAACATGCTTGGAAATTTCAGCATTGTTTTGACAACCTTCTTCGAGATAAATCGAAATTGCCGCAGTGGTCAAAAACAGGTGAATATGCGGCCGGCAATCCATCTCTGTCGTGTTTAGTGGCCAAATAAATGAAAACTCATAATATGGGTCGGTATCAGAATGACTGGATCGCAAATTGACCACGTCGCTCTTAGTCCAAATCTCAAAATGTCTAAATCTCAAAATACCTAAGTCGCAAAATGACTACATCGCCAAAAGTCCAAACAGTTTTGTAGGTACCTATACGTACAGGCTTGATATCAGAATGACTGGATATTGTTTTAAAAAGTAAGTGGTATGGGTTGGTATCAGAATATGTATTATACTATAGATAGACTATCCCCCAAAGAGGTGATTTTTTTATTTTGTCTATTTCTAGGTTTCTCTGTTTGTTCAAGCATCAAAATGGGCCGATTTGGTTCAAGTTTGGTGTAAAGGTAGAGTGAATCTTGGAGAAGCACATAGGCTAGGAAAAGTAAAACATTTACGGCATTATACATTTATTTTATTAACCGACTTCCAAAAAGGAGGAGGTTATATGTTCGTAGCGTATGTATGTTTTTTTTTTTTGTGTATGCCCATCGATATTTTCGTCAATTGTGGACGGATTTTTAAAATTCTTTTTTTGTTTGAAAGGGTATGCTTTCGAGGTGGTCCCATACCACTTACTTTTCAAACAATATCCAGTCATTCTGATAACAACCCTGTATGTATAGGTACTTACAAAACTGTTCGGACTTTTTGCGATGTAGTCATTTTGCGACTTAGGTATTTTGAGATTTAGACATTTTGAGATTAGGACTAAGAGCGACGTGGTCAATTTGCGATCCAGTCATTCTGATACCGACCCCATAATATTATCAGTCGTGTTATTTAAAAATGGAACGAACTTTTTACTTCAACATGACAACCAAGGAGGTAACTTATCAAACATTTTATTTAAATTTCGATTTCGCTTGCAAATAGAGCTGTTTAAAGTAAAGAAATGAACATAATTATTGGCGCGTGAAAAATTATCGTTGTCCGTCATTGATTCTGGAATTTATAATAATTTTTTTATTTCCGCTCATTATTTGAGACAAGTACTATACAAGCCTTGGCTGCAACCATACATTGATGGACTCACTATTTATTAATTTCACGAATCGAATAGTATGACTTTCATAAGGCAAGTTACAACCTCTATGTAGGTACCTATGACGGGTAAAATGATAAATGATTTTGTTTCTATAAATAGTAAATGTACTTTTACACGTCAATCATATCATATCATATCTATTATACAATGTAACAGCGAATCAATTTTCTTGGACCCTTAAGACCTAGGCCAAATATTTTTTGATATTCGGATAGCTCATGACCTAAAGAGGTGCCATTAAGAATATGAAAACATAATCTTAAAAAAAAGACGCGAAATTTCGCGGGTTACTTCTAGTTATAAACACTACGTTCTGTGTTTTATAACCGACTACTCTGCGAAGAAAAGGTGAAACAAACTCAGAGGTCTCTTTTTTAAAGTCCAGACATCTTGGTCAGATCATGTGAGGCCCATGTAGATTGGTGTCGGAAATGGTCTTTTAAGGTAAGTTGGTGTGGGTGACTTAATCACTATGCTGTATTATGTCAGTTAAGTTTGCTCTTTATATCCCGCAAAATTTAAGATGCCTTTAAAAGTTCCTTGAAGGTGAATAAAAAATAAAAAAGTCACTTACACTCACCCACGTTTTAATTTAAAATCTCTTAAGTATGGCTTAATACACTACAACTACTTATCAATTCACTGAAGGTGAGTAACGGTAATGGAAACTTGAAATTAAGTTTAAAATATGAATTTTAATTTTCACTTACGATCCTGAAATTAAAAATTAATAAATGAAGTGGTGACTAAATGCAGGCCAAAATTAAAAATTGATCTACTTGAATATAATTTTATTAAAATTCTTTGAAAAAATATGCAATGAAATGCTTAGAAATAATAATCTCTAATTTTATTAAATTTTTAAATAACATCACAAGATCTTTTGAACTTTCCAATTCTAAACATAAATTATAAATAAAAGTAGTTTTGCGTGTCTGTCTGTGTGATCACGTTGTTCTTCTAAACTACGCAAGGGATTTTGATGCGGTTGTCACCATAATTTAGACATTTTATTCAGAAAGGTGAAGGTTTCATTTCATTTCATTTCAGTAATAAATGGTTTAATTAAAAACTTACTTGTTTAATTATTATCACGCCAAGTTTCAAGCGGAATAAGCAGAACTGTTGGATCCCACATGTGACTCCAAGGGACTCCAATATCGTGGCTGATAGTTAGAAGTTTCCAACCTGCAAAAAGAAAATATTTGTATGTTTAAGTAGGTAGTATAATTAACATTTTTCTAGAGTAAATATGCTTTAATGACATCATCATTCTCCTGTCCTTATCTCAATATATTTGTGGTCGGCGCAACATGGCTATTTCTTCCATACTTCTGTATTAGTCGTCATCTCGAAAGCCAGCCCTTTCTAGCCATATCATCATTCACACACTCTGTTCATCCATCATGTCTTTAGTACTCATATACCTATCCACATTCTTACTCAAAGATAGCAAAATATTTATTTTCTTTGCCTAGATAACAATTAGGGCAAAATTAACAATTATCTAGGTGTAATGCTTATACGTCGGACTGGCGACCCAAGAGTAGTAAATTGTGACGTCTAAACACATCAGTTAGTTGCATTGTTGACGTGGACAAGCTTCTAGTCAAAACATTTTTTTATTTTTTTCGGAAGGTTTACAGAGTAATAACATTATAATGACAATAATATTTATCTAAGTTGTTAATTACAAGTCGCCACAGATAAACACAAAAGTATTACTGCCTCATAGTATAAGTTATATTTTATCTGTATAACTACATTAGAAGCAAATAAATGATGTTCAGCGTAACTAGATAGTTTCACAAATACTAGTATGCAACCCACAGGCCACAAGGCTAGTAATATTTTAAAAACGCGTGCACGTAAAACAACTTGAGATAAAAATATACAATATATTTTGAATTAAAAGAGAGTCAGTGAGTTTCTTGCTCGTTCTTTTGGAATGAGCTTCATCTTTCTGACTGACCGACTCCGTGACAATTAAAAAATGCCTGCAGTAATTGGTTTAATTGAAATAAATGCTTTGAGTCTGAATTGGTCTTTATGAAAAATATTTCTAAAACGGCAACGATCTTACTCTAATTCAAATTCAAAATATTTTATTTCACATAAACCTAAGTACATAAGAAAGAAAAAAAAAAAATCTTTCTTTACATGGGCACTTATGAAACTTGGTCGTTTCCTATGGAGAAGAGCCTGCAAGAAACTCCACGATTAGGTACTCTTTTAAAATGATGATTACAATGTAAAGCTTAATAAATAAATATTCCAGAAGTCATCTTTCATCATTTCAGTCGGGACTCGAGAGTATGTGGAATATGGAATGTGGAATTTATTCCTTTGAATTGATACAAAAAATTCCACAGCTACTTCGAATTCCATATCGACATACTTTCCAGTAACATCATTCCATACGCAGATGCTATCTAAATCTCTCTAACAACATTCTAACAAGATTTGCTTGCAGTTGTTCGTATGCATCGAGTTATAAGTTTGTTTCATTTCAGCCAATCGAAACAACAGGGGGCCTAGTCTACTAATTTATAAACGTCATAATGGTTAGTTTTTGACAGATTTGCCATACAAAAACTGTCAAAAACTAACCATTATGACACCATTGTGACGTTTATAAATTAGTAGACTTAGGCCCCTGGGCGCACTCGTACAATTGAGCGAGTGATTCAGACAGTATGTGAGTTTATAATCACATTGCTCTGCGTGGAGGTGGACATTATTGTGTTCCAAGTTTGTTTGTGTAAAAGTGTTTGTTGGCACATGTCGTGTCAACATAATTTGTAGACAAACATCATTATTTTTTCAATAGTAACATTCTGCAAATAGAAAGAAATAATGGAAGAAAAATATTTTAACGGGGACACGTACAGGAAATACAAAAAGTAATATTTTATTTTTATTTTTTTTAACTTTTATTATGCATTGTCACGAGAACCAAACACTTTTGCCAAATTTCAGCCAGATAGCTTCAGTGGAAGTGGGTGAAATATTGATTGCAACATTCCAGGACATACATACAAGTGAAGTTAAATAAAAGCTTTTAAAAAGGAGCATTTAAAACAAATGCAAATGTCTAGAAGAATGATGTTTGTAATAAGTGCAGATTTAGAAAAATAACACCGAAAGGTAGGTACCTACTATAAACTGTTTTTAAAATATAATAATCAGTGATACTGTCACTGATTACGTGATTATAATAACGTGTTAAACGTTCAGCTTTCTTTGAACTGCTCTCTTGAAAAATTACTAAAATTGCATAACATTTGTCTTCTAGACCATCAAACCTAATAGACAAAACAAAAGCAAGGGGGACGCCCAACGGTGGCGCCAATTTACTTGAAAATTCGGGGACTGGGATCCCGGCGCTCGGTTGACGTTGTGCGGTGGAGACGCGGCCATAGTAATTTTGCAGTACTTCGGCTCCGTAATCTCGTTCTCGTCGACATCCCGTTCTCAGTAGTAGCCCGCAGTCCCGATTTGTGCCCGGTTAATGGCAATACGCTCGCCCCCTATTATGGGTCTACACATTACTGGCGAAATGTAGGTATACTATAATAGGTACATCTCTACCTTACCCTTCGCGGATTCACAGGCTTGATGTTATGTAACTTTTTAGGTAAACACAAATGACCCATATTCCTATGGTCCAATAGGTACATTGATAACACTGCACAGATACAATCCCGTCGGCATACGTCTCCCGCACACTGATTTGATTGACACCTTTATTGGCATTCTCGTATACTGTGCTCGTTTGTAGCCATGCTGCGTTTAAATTCAGACTTGTTGCTATGTGGAATTACTGCATACAATTGTTGAAATAAAAAATAAAAATAAATATTTTATTCAGGACATGCATAGGAAATACGAACAAGGTCAAAAAGGCTCTTCTCCCACCATAATGCTCAGTATATAGTATTTATAAAATAATTACCACACGGAATACCAGCGCGTTATTCAAATAATTTAGTCTTTTACACCGTTCTGGTTCATTAAATAGCAGCAGAGAGTGTTTTCGGTGACGCCAGCTTTTGTAGAAAATGCTTTTCACCTACCTCAAATAAAAGCGTGAAATATGATGAATAATGATACACACAGCAACGAGCACGAGCGACTTTGTGAAACCATAAAATAAATGTACATAGAAATGTCTCCTAAATTGAGCAACTATGCATTTCCATCTAGCTTTATAAAAGGCCTTAAACATCAAAATATTGATAAGTCAGAGAAAAAGTTTTTATTTAGTTTTGAACTCGGACATAATAGCCATTATTTAGTTCCAAATTCGTCCTGAATTAAAAAAATCACAGGACAAAAAATGCAGTGTGGCTCAATTCAGGTTGAAGTGTATATTGGAAAACACGGAACACTGTCATGTCAGGCATGGCAAGGCAGGCAAGCGCCTAGCTAGCAGGTGGCTAGGCGCTTTAGAACATACACCACAGACTACCTGCAGTATTCTATCTTTTCCCATAATCCATCCAAAGATTGCCTTTAAAAGATCGCTTTGAGCGATAATACCGCCCTTAGTGTCACCCCATGGGCCTTGTAAAATTTCTGCATTTATTTCTGTAAAATGGTGTACATAATAACAAGTATTCTATTCCAGTTTCCAGTCAATCAATTATACAATGATCAAATCAGTTCATTATGACCACATATCACGGAGCTTGGAATTCAATTACACACAGTTCAATTTAGTACATTCCATTCGTTAGTGGAGGGTACTCTATAATTTACATACATTTGGTTTTAGGATATAATTGGGGATAGATAATTAGTTAATTATATCAAATCATAGAGTTAACTTATAGAGTTATCAACTGTAAGAAAAATTAGTAGGTAAGTCTTTTGAACAATTTGATCTTGTTATTAATTAATTCGAGCCCATAACAAGTTTGTGGGAGGGACTGTCGTATGTAATTTTGACGTTCGAAAAGTGCTGATTCTCAGCATAGTTTGAATAAATGACTTTTGTGTTGTTTTTCTATTTTCTGTCAAACATTGGTGCCAATTTCCTTGTTCACAAACTAAACTAAGTTCAGTGCATCTTTTTCTTTCTATTTAATTAAAAAAAGGACAGAAAATAAATTTTAGTTCAGTTCTGTCAAATTAATCAGAGCTCTCACTACTCCATACAAGTCGCTGATTCATTTGATAGGACTGAACTAAAATTTATCTTCTGGCCTTTTCTTAATGAAATAGAAAGAAAAAGATGCACTGAACTTAAATTTAGTTTAGTTTGTGAACAAGGGAATCCGCACCGTTGTATGGAACTTTGACAGAAAATAGATAAAACAGAGAGGTTTCCACATGTTTTTATGTGAATCTTTCGCCAGTGCAAACGCACCGTTAGGAGATTTTATCAATGTCAAATTGTTAGGTGCGGCAGACGGCATAAAGGCGAACTGACAGGATAGCTGAAATTTTTCTCCGAAAGAACGAGCATTGGTGTCACGATTCTACGAAGACTAAATTGATTTGACCCTACGCATAAAAACAATCTCTACACATAGAACAAATTTACCTTCACTCAATTAGTTTGTACCATCAATCAATTCATTGTCTATTACGCAGACGAGGGTAAAAACGGCCCTTCATTAAAGTTTGATCCTTATTATCTGGACAAAAGAACTTAATTTAGTTTGAAGTCTTCTTATTAGCTAGTTGACGTGGTAATCAATTGGATCGGATCTCGCTTTGTTGATATGTAATTGGTATTTGAAATGTTTTTAATAATTATATTAAGTAGAATTTATTGTTAGTGTCAGCTGTATACAAAGTGGACAAAATTGAGGTATTATACGACCTCGTGCCAATGACACTACCCCTTAGGGCCTGTGCACACCACGTTTTATAAACGCGCGTCGACGGCGCGCTTTTATCTTACAGAAAAGGTCTGACTTGCGTGCGTATCGCGTCTGTATCGCTACAAACGCGCGTCAACGGCGCGTCGTGTGCACAGGCCCGTGTCTTTGGCACGAGGTCGTATAATGAGGGATATTTCAAACTGCCTCGTTGGTTTAGTGGTTGAAAGGACGACTGCTGTGCGCGGGTTCATGTCCGAGTCCCAGATGGAGCGGTGTTATTGAGTTTTTCCATTAGGAATTTAAAAAAGCAGTCCGCAGTCTGGACTGGCTACAGTTACGCTCACATAGCATATAATCAGCCTATAATGTGCCTACTGCTGAGACACAGGCGTCCTCTCTGTGAGAGGGAGTGGGCTGAAATCCCCACGGGGTTCCAGTGCGGATTGGTGGATGTCACATATCTTCGATCTTTTTGCTTCTAAGACAAAGTGACAACACAACGTGCCTGTATGAGTTTGAACTCACCCACCCTCCCAATCACCCACCCAAGAAACCCATTCACTCGTTTCACAATCAATAAAATAATATTTTTTGGCAGTCTAGTTGTTATCCTTCTAATATCATAAATTTGTGTACCTAAGTTTGTATGTTTGTTACTCAATCACTCAAAAACAGCTCCACGCGGGTGAAGCCGCGGGCAAAAGCTAGTTCATAATCATTTTTATGTGGGTTTCAAATAAAAACCATCTCAAAGAATTGAACGTTTGGCCAATCTCTTTTTCCCTACCTTCCCGTGCATAGGAAAAATAACTGTTTCATAAAATTCCTCGTACAAAACATACTCAAACGTCCTGCATAACTGAGCAGGATATTAGCTAAGTGGTGTACCGGAAATCCGCTTCTCTAAAAAATGGTCGGAATAAAGAGCCTACCCGGACATACTTCCGGCGCTTGCCGAGTTCTGACGAATATTCAACTAGTACTGATTGATACATAGCATAGATGTATTGATTTTGTATATCATTTGAGTTCGCAACTGTTATTGTAAAAGGCATATTACTTTTAAAGTGAATTTAGTTTCGGGCTTTTTACTTAAGTTTACACGCCTCAAGCCCGTATTCACAATACTCCTGCAACTTTTGCCTCCTGTAACATCGCAGAATTTCGCTGTTTAAGTGTGAGGACGAAAAGCGTTCTTGCGACAGACCTCCTTTATTTTCTTTTTACTCTGTTGTAAGTTGTGGACAGGCGTTGTAGTCAGTCTGAGGCTTATAATCAGACTGTTACCAACTACAATCATTCGGAGTTTCTCCTCATTAATTCTATCAAGTCCCGGGGACTTGATAGAACTACTCAATCTGCTTAGCCTTTTCCCAACTACGTTGGGGTCGGCTTCCAGTCTAACCGGATGCAGCTGAATACCAGTATTTTACATGGAGCGACTGCCTATCTGACCTCCACAACCCAGTAATTCGGTAATACGATACCCTTTGGTAAGACTGGTTGTCAGACTTTCGGGCTTCTGACGACTCGTAATGACTGTCAAAGATCCACGAATGACAGCCGGGACCAACGGCTTAACTTGCTTTCCGAGGCACGGAGGAGTCTCGGTATGTAAAGATGGTCACCCATCCACGGACCAACCTCGGCAAGCGTAGCTTAACCTGATGGATCGACCCGTGCGGCTGTTATTACTTACTTGATAGAACTACTGATACTGTAGAACGCGCATTAGTTTTGGGTGACTCCGGTGTCACGTCCCGAGACAAACCAAGTTGTTTCCTCGAACTACCGCATGCTACCGTCGGCCCCAGGAAACATTTGTCACTTAATAGGTTTAATAGATTTTATTTATGTAAGTAGATTTGTACTTTTACACGTTCATCATATTTTAAAAACTAGTTAAAGGTGGGCATTTCCTATCTAACTACTCGGAGAGGAAAGGCCGTCTCTTTAAAAATGTACAGACATAATCTTGGTCAGATCATGTGAAGACCTTGTAGATTGGTGTCTGAAATAGTCTTGTAAGGAAAGAACCTGGATTTTGTTTGTTGTTTCTTTAGGTGTCTCTATTTTAACAACTACCTACAATGTTACAACAGATGTAGCTAATTTAAATGAGGGTTTCTCATTTAAATTACAATGTGTTGTTACATTTCAGGATAAATATTGTACACGTTATAACAATGACATAATTTTAAAGTGACATGAGTCGCGCTTGTGAAGCAGAAGGACTATAATCGTGTAATATCTTTAGATCTGACCTTTTTATACTAAGGGATCAATAAGGATCAACTCATCAGCGGTCTTAAAAAAATATCACATAATTTCCAGCATAATAGTTCAATATCGACGGGGAAGTGCTGACAACTCCTAACTTACAAATATCGAATTTTACAGGAGGCAAAAAAAACGTTTTTTTAATTTTCTCAGAATAAAAAAAAAGAAAGTGTAAATGGCAATTTTATACTTAAATGGTCCCGCATGTCAGGTAATAATCAAAATTTGCTTGGAATAAGTAATTAGCGAGATGATGTAAGATAGGAGGTATCACCAATCTGGTGTGGCTGAAAAGTTGAAGATAGGAATAATTTCCACACTTCAAAAAAGTAACAGAAATCATTGAAAATTAATGTTTCCCGCTAAAGTTTTCAATCATATTCGGCGATAAAATAACAAAGGAATCTAAAAATTACTAAAAATAGACGAAATTAATCAAAACAGGCGATTTTTTTGAAGATAGGAGTTATTGTCTTTCTATATCACAATATCGGTTAAGATAGAAGGTATTTTCAAAATGAAAAACTGTTAATAATTTTGAGAAATCAATGACGTTTAATCACAATTTTTATGATCTAACTTTAGGCAAGTACCCGTATGAAATGTATTCTACTCTGATAACTCTTAAGAAATGAGTCATTAAACTCTAATGATATAACTAATGACTGTTAGGACTCTCTATAAACGGAGGACACGGTGGAGCATACGGTGGAGGTCTGCCCGGCTTGGGCAGAGCGCGGTGCTCTGCCCAAGCCGGGCAGACCTCCACCGTATGCTCCTCCGTGTCCTCGTGGAGGCCATCGGTGGTGGAGATCTCTAGCGTCCGGCCCTGGTCCAGGCCATGGTACGGAGCGAGAGGGAATGGGGAGCCGTCACCTCCTTCTGCGAAGCAGTAATGCTCGCAAAGGAGGAGGCGGAGCGCGTGAGGGAGAGGCAAAGTTCGCGCCCTCACGCGCCTAGCCGCCGTAGGAGACGCCCTGGGCGTCGGGAATCCTTGGATGATTCCCGGCCACCGTAGGCGCGGGCTTGCGGGCGGTGAGCAATGGGTAGCTCGCCCCCGATAAGGACCAGGCCCGGGTCGACGGCGCGTTGTGTTCTACGCGCGCCTCAAAGAGATGTCAGCACCAATGGCGGGGCCCACCAGGGCCGATGCCTGCCGGGGTTGCGGGAAAGTCCGAAAGGGATACCGTGGCCCCTGGCAACACAGGCAACTGAAGGAACACGGGTGGGTTTTAGTCAGTAAGAGTCTGACACGCCCTCCCGCTCCGCCCAGAGCGGGAGAAGTTATTTGATGATTTCCCACCCAAAAAAAAGAAAAACAAAGGACTCTCTATAAAAATAAGTATGCATAATCTTTTTCAGTGTCTCCGTTTACAAACGTAAATTAACTTTTAAATGAAACAGATAACTCTTTAATGACTTTTACAATAACTAATGACTCTTAAGACTATAAAAATACGTCACCAATTAACTTTTAAATGAAACAGATAACTCTTTAATGACTTTTACAATAACTAATGACTCTTAAGACTATAAAAATACGTCACGTATTCTTTTCAGTCTCTTCGTTTACAAACGTAAATTAACTTTTAAATGTAACAGATAACCCTTTAATGACTCTTACAATAACTAATTACTCTTAAGACTCTATAAAAGTACACAAATAATCTTTTCAGTCTCTCCGTTTACAAACGTAAATTAACTTTTTAATGTAACAGATAACTCTTTAATGACTCTTACAATAACTAATAAATGACTCTTAAGACTCTTTATAAAGATATACAATAATCTTTTCAGTCTCTCCGATTACAAACGTAAATTAACTTTAAAAATGTAACAGTTAAAAAAATACTATTTTAGGTCATTAAACTTTCTGTTCAGAATAACAAAAACATGACTAAGTAACAAAAACTTTTTAATTTTAATATTAATTTTTATTAAATTAGTAACAGATTAAAAACACCGCACTGACGAAATGTCGCGCACGCCGGTGCACCGGATCCTATCCCTTTCACACTGCGAGAAACGCACCGTTTTTGTCTCGCTCGCATGAAGATAGAAGATATTAGCTCAAAGTTTTGTATGAAATGAAGTTACGAGATGTTTCCATTAGTAAGTTAGAATATATTTCCTGCCAAAATTAATCAGGTTGTCTGGACCTGAATATAGGAGATATTTCTTCGGTACCTAACTAATTCAATTTTCGGAATTTCAACTTTATTCATATACCAGTAGATGCGCAGTTAAATTCTCTATCGAACTGCATTCATAAGTCGTTTTCGGAAAAAATGTAAGTTAGGAGTTGTCAGCACTTCCCCGTCGATATCTTCTATTTTCTTTATAAAAGAGGATTTCATTTCTATATTTGTGTATCTTTTATACGCTGACCTTTTCATCGCCCACGTAAAAATTACTGAGTCGATGAGGGCCAAGTTATAATGACTTGTTAGGTATTTACGTCTATGTATGTCTATTGGGTTTAGGTCTAGTCTATTAAAAAAAATTATTAAATTTTTTTTTTTTTTTTTTCGTTAGCGTGCCATAGAAGTAGACAAACATACATACTCTCGAAAAACATTACCAGGGGCAGTTGGGTAAAAAAAACATGAGTTTCATTCTCTATTAGTCATTTTATAACCAGGTGCTCTAGCGTTACTGCCATTCACTATCACAAAGATCACTTTGATTTTGACAGACTGGTCAATTTGACCAGTCTGTCAAAATCAAAGTGATCTTTATTCAATTATCATTACAATAAGGTTGCTATTGGGTTGCTGCTCTCAGAGGTAAAAATGAAATAACTTTGAAACAACTGTAGGTACTAAATCTTACATTACACGTGCCAACTAGATTATCAATACAATAACGGCTCGTGCAGACCGGCCCGCCCGCGATATCGCGCCAATGTGTACGGGCCTTCAACCTTTCCGAAACTAAAAAAAAATATTATTACGATACCTACCTTTCCACCTAGGTTCCACAAGAATAAAGCTGCAATTGAATTGAAAATTCTGTTTTGCAAATCGGGCAAACTCGCGTTTAATTTCTCTCCTCAGAATCCTCCCTCCTTACTTTGCATCTGCTCCACGGCGTACCGATGCAAAGAGGTGCTTCACAGTTATCGAGTAACCAACCTCGATACAGATAGGGAGGTCTCTATACGTACCTCGGCTGGGACCGATGTCGGAGTCTCGAGGACGTATTCAGGGGCCTCAGTGCGACGACTCTTGAAGAGGTTTTGAGTCGTTCTTCGTTCGGTTTTATATTTTGAAACTAAAATTTTAAACGTGGAAGGCCCAGAAGAAAATTGGTTTGATTTAAATGGATTTGTGATAGATAAAAAAAATCCCGCTACATCAGCCGTGTGGAGGTGGGACATTATTCCGACGGGAATGTACTACCGGGATAAAAAGTGAGGATCCTAAGTCTTGACCCAAGCCATGGTCTACTTGTGTGCGAAATTGTATCGAACTCTGAAGGGAAACGCTAACAGACAGACAAAGTTAATTTCGTATTTAACTAGGTATGGGCTGGACCACAAAACCAAAAAGCTGGCATGGAAAGAATAGAAGAAAGCCGTTGCTTACCAGTGGCAAAGAAAGGGCTGATATAATAATAATTATTATAGCACCGTCTGGTACATAGTTACCAGGATTATAGATTCGTGTTAATATCTCCACCTAAGCAGAAATACGAGTATAATACTGTACCTCAAGGATGTAATAGTGAGTTTACAGAAACGAGCCAGGTTATTTCAATAAAGCCTTCTAAGAATTTCATTAAACCTTTATCTTTGCGCTGAAAATAGCCCTTGTTCTCTAAATGTGAACCGTGTGATTTGCATAATTGCAACCTTTGCGAAAGTGGCTGTGTACGGCAGCCGATATATAAAGTAAGTACGTATAGAATTCATAAAATAATTCAGCTTCTATATTGTATGGAATTACTTTTTATTATACAATGTGGAGACGAAAACACTGGCAATATTAATGCATACGAGTATTTAGGAACTATCAAATAAATCCTAACTTTACTTTATATTTTGGCTGACTTATGATACAGTCTGCAATACTTTCCATTCACCTTTGCTCACCACTGCTCTTAGAGAAATAAAACGTTTGTAAACTCTTTAAAAAGAACTTATCAGTATTCAATACCAGCACTATTGTAAGAATAGTCTTATACGTTTTTTATCGGAGCTTGAATGAGCGAACGCCTTCGCACACCGTAGAAGTGCCGAGCGCGAGAAAATTGTAAAAAAAAAATGGCGTTGTGTAACTCGACAAGGAAAATGTCAGCTATTTACAGCATTTTAAAGAAGCGCCGTTCAAAGGAAACTTCATTTTTTAATAAATAAATTGTCAAGGAATAATAATGGACACTTAAATATTATGAAAAATGCAAGCACATTTTCTCAGACTCAGGGTGAATTCCTGAATTTGAAACTGCTGGAGTGTGTCCAACAATTGAAAGTCATGCCAACTACTAATGAATGAAAATGTCCCGCAAAAAAAGAGTTATTGCATTTCACAAAATACTCATTTATACCGAGGCCGAATTGTTAGCCGACAGAAATAGAAAAACTGCTCAGATTAAAATTTAAGTTGGTACTAAGTAAAATATTAGTTACTTAAATAAGTCTATATTTTCAGGCCCTTCTGGACAATTTGCATAGGTATTGAAACCTATCTAAGCCGTCAGCCTTCAAAGCAAAAGTGAAGAGGCATCTGGACACGTTCATTCCATCGTAGATACCTTATTCATCGCTATCCACCAGGCGAGATCAAGGTCAAAAGCAGG
Source organism: Eupsilia transversa (assembly GCA_914767815.1). Taxonomy (NCBI): domain Eukaryota; kingdom Metazoa; phylum Arthropoda; class Insecta; order Lepidoptera; family Noctuidae; genus Eupsilia; species Eupsilia transversa. The sequence continues at coordinate 914,519 of OU611880.1, forward strand.
CCCAGTAGGCAATAAACTAAAAAAATAATATCTACAACATAATTATTAGGATTTTCTAAAGACACAATTTCCCGCATAATAAACCGAGGTAACTATATTTTTCTGGCACTAACTTATCTACAACACAAAACCTTGCCAAGTCTTTTTGTTAAACTTAAAACATCGTATCCAGCAAAACATTGTACATTGCGGCATCTGCAGCAGTACATTTCCGGTCCAAATTGTGTTAATTTATATGCTAATTTGGGACACAACGAGAAATAATGTGTCAGGTGCTTGACACCCTGTATAGGGTAACATTTGCACAATTTTCACGCATATTATTGTTAAATCAAAATAATTATTTACATAATCAAAGTCACCCACTGTCTTTGTTAAAGAATTTGAATGGGGTTACGTAATAAACTGGCTGATATACAAACTAGGTCTTTATTACCACTGTAATACAGCTTGTTTTAATTAATAGAACAGTTGAATGTAAACTGCGTTCATTTGTTTCCTGTTCGAGAAGGTTCCTGTCCTATCTACAGGGTGTAAGGGACAGCCCTCCGCAAATTTACAGGGTGCATTCAGCTCCTTATTTTGAATCATATTCCATTGAAAATTTTCTCAGGAAAATTGTATTTTTTTAAATCGTGATTTAGTTACTATTCCTTTATTTCAATGTAAAATCACATTCTCTGTACACAGTACTCCATTAATGTAAATGACACAGCTAAAATAAAAAAATCAGCAATGGATGTTGAAATTCTCTAACGAACGACGCCTGAAATCAGCGAGCGCGGCCGTCCACCCCGCCGCGACAAATCAGGTTCATTGGATTCTCATAACGTTCCTGAAATAATTTCATGTACCGGTTATCTTAGAACGATATACTGAATTCACCCCATCAGTCTGCGGAGGCCTGTCCCTTACACCCTGTATAGCTCTTGTTGTTTATAAAAGTAACGCAGTTTTTGATCAGTGTAATATAAAGATTCCCGTATATTATCGGGACGCATGTAACGGCTCGTGCAGACCGGCACGATATCGCGGGCGCGACAGGCATTGCGACCGTTGTCTCGCCCGCGATATCGCGCCACCGGTACCTAATGTACACCCACATTTCACCAGTTATGTTTAAGTCCCATGAAATAGGTGGCGACCCTATTGCCACCAACCGGGCACAAATCCAGACCAGCTACTGAGACATTTCCAGAAGACGAACTTTCCAATAAACAGTGGTTTAAAATCGAATATAGGTTGTGCTAATTGAGTAATCTATCTCAATAGTTTATTAATTAATATTGTTCATTGAAGATAGCTTACCATTAATTATTTAAACAGGGTAACCACGAAGTTTCGCTAAGGATTGTGCTTTCAAATGACTATTATTTTACTTGTAACAAATAACATCACGCCTGTATTCCCCGAAGGGTTAGGCAGAGGTACACCCACATTTCGCCATTTATATTATGTTTTAAGTCGCAATTTAATAGGAGGCGACCCTGTTGCCATCAACCTAGCACAAACCTGACTCTGGGCTGCTACTGAGAAATTCTTGATGGAAAAACCCAATGACACTTCTTAGCCCGACCCTGGAATCGAATCTCATGCTGCATGCAGCAGTAGCGCTTGGGACCATCAGACCAACGATAATGATTTTACTTGTATTATTAGCCAGTCTTATGCGCATTTAATGATTAGTTTTAAATAATCAGCCTTTAATGTTCATACTGTTGGAACACAGGCCTCCTCTCTGTGAGAGGCAGCGGGCTATAATTCACCATGCAGGCCCAGCAGGTTGGCGAATTTTTGGTTCTAGGGCGGTTTCCTCACGATGTTTTCCTTCACCATTTTGAGAGGACTGGTGCTGAAATAATTTACACAAATGGGTCTGCTCGAGGTTCGAAGCCACGACCTACAACTTGGAAGCCACCACTGTTCCTGTTTTAAATCCTATCTTCATATTATTTGTGAGTTTTGTGACCGATTTCAGATAAAGATAACAGAATCCGGCTCGAAGGACCAAAATCAATAAAAGTTTGAGCAACACAGCGGATTACGGATTAACGGTACAAAAGCTAGCCCATCTATTAAGGCGACCCAGGTTTATAGGGCCTACGAGATCTAATCTAGGAATAATAAAATCTGGAGACTTGTTTAGTTTCATGATAAGCCTGGTTTAGTTCGTGGACAATATGCCTACGTGTGTTTTATTATTTATAAAGTTAAAAAGGTTTTTCTTTTAAGGGCTTAAAGAAATAGGCTGTTTCTCCTTGCGAAATTAGAAATATACAATAGTGTGCTAGTCAAAGGGAATCGATCAGATTAGAAAACCCACCGTCGGCGATTAAGAGGAGAGCTAGCGACTAAAACAAATACACGAGGAGCGAGCAGCGGGTGTGTGATAGCGAGAAGCGAGCGTGCGATGACGACGAGCGAGTATGCGACGACGATGAGCGAGTGTGCGACGGCGACGAGCGAGTGTGCGACGGCGACGAGCGAACTTGCAACGGCGCCGAGTGATTACTTGCTGGTATGCGTATGTACGAAGCGTGAGTCTGTCAGCGAGGGCTTTACCCGCCAAACGAGCGTCGCCGTCGCAGAGCGCGAGTACTCTCTTAGATAGCTCTTGTCAGTGCGAAGAACGAGTGCCCGCTGGTGGTGTGAACAGTCAGCGACCAACTATTCATTATATTTTTTTTTACTATTAATAAATGTATATCTTTTACTTACACGAGACCTAACAATCTTTGGTACGTGTCTAGTGCGAGAAAATCGTGGATATCTAGTCGCGTCCTCGTCAGCGGTAGGTCAGGTATCAGAAGACGATACAGGTAAACCACGAGACATTAAGTGCGAATTTCCAAAGAAAATAATGACAACGACAGCTCTTAAAAGTGGTTTATGTGCTGATCGCGTTAAGTTTGTATTGGTGAAATTCGCCCTTAATCAGTCAACAACACACAATCTGAAGTGAAAACTAACAGTTTTACTGATAATGAGTCGTTTGGCAAAAGTTAAAGACAAATTATTTATTGCAAGATGCAAAATTTACGAGAAAATAGAATTGATTCTGGTTGCCCCTTACAAAAGGTAGTTGTGTATGGAGAAGAACGGGCAAGAAACTACATAGTAACTCTTTCAAAATGTTTTACAATATTTTTGTACAACATTTTTGTTTGTAGATATTATTTATAAATTATAAATGTGAAGATGATGTGACGATCATACAGCCAGACGTCTCAGTAATGAAATGTCGCAGTTGTAAGGTTTTATAAATACATCTGATAAAAACTCCTAATCAAATCGATCTACGGTTAATTTTTTTTGTATTGGGCATACTGACGGCGGAAATGTGTATTTACATAAAGTTGGGAGATTTAATTAATTGCACTGGCCACACTGGTGGTGACAGTTGCGGTGACTCGGCAGATATCGGGCACATTTTGACGGGAGTTGGCAGCGGGCGCTCGTGGTATTGTTGTACTGCAGTGGTGATTGATTTTAAGAAATAAGTTTTGCTAATAATAAGTTGTGAGAAGAATAAATACGTTTTGAAGGTTTCTGTGATTATTTCTGAAATATCCTTTAAAGTTCTCAAAAAAACACACGTTCATAACCTTCATATCCATCAGTGCTAACAAACCTGAAACATTTGTACCATTTCAATTTCAGTTTCTCGAAAAGTTCTTAAAAGTAAAGTCCCCCCCACAAGTTCAAAGAGTCTTGCTCAATAAACCCTAGATGTTTTATTTCTTTTACAACTGGCAACATCCCTGAGGGTCAAGAAATTCTTGCAATACTTAATATTTTAACGTTAACATTCTGTACACTTCTGAGAGAAAACTTATACTGTTTTCCGCTTGTTTTCATTTAATTGTAGAAGTTCCTAAAACGGTTTTGTGGTTTTAATTAAGTAATGTAGAAGTTGGTAGACATTTTTTGGTTTAACTTTTTCTGGCTTTGCTGATTTTGATTAAAAATTCTGTTCACGCTTAGTGAAGCGTGCTAATTGGGATGGTTTGATTTCAGAGGCTGAACGATTGATTCCAGTGATATGGGTAGGTTCCATCGCCGCACTTATTCAATATTTCGAAAGACCAAACAACGTGTTCCTTTTGATATCCCATAACTCTAGGGTATTCATGAGACCATGTCAAAGGATCTGAATTATTTTTCAATTTTTATTTAATTAATTATGTTTATTTAATTATAATTTTTTACAATTTACAAGAAATGTTGTTTGTTTTTTGCTCGATTTTAATACGGTACGGAACCCTTCGTGTGGCACTAGGCCAGTTTTTTTTACAATACTTGAGTATTTTTTTAACTGAAATTGTAAATTGTGTTCTTTTTATTACTGTTCATAGAGTCCATGGTTACTGGTACTGTCACACTGATTTACCAGGCGCCGAAAAATTGATATCCCGTTATTTATTTGAACTGATCATAATAACCTCCCTATTTTTTAGATAACAGTTGTAATAATAATTATCATCATTCTCCTGCCCTTATCCCAATTTATTTGGGGTTGGCGCAACATGTCGTAAGTTGTAATAATAATTATTCGTTTAAAAATTACTTCTTTTAGTCATGTCGTAGTATTTCTTTGTTTAAAAAGATTTCGTAAAGTCGTGAGTGTGTTTCGTGTCTCTAGGAAATCTATTACACTGTAAGATTTATTTTCTAGCCACTGTGAAATAACAGAAGTGGAACAATTGTGACAGTAACTCGACAAGCGAGATGACATGTGTCCTTATCAACTTGACCACGCGATACATCTTCCAAAAATCCTATGAAATTTTCTGCCATTCCTAAATCAAGTGACATAAACAAACACATCTTGTAATACAACAACTTGGTAAACGTTCCCTCTATAATTGAATCGAAGCCTGATAAGTTACGGAGGCTTCCTTCAAATGAAATCTCGCCAGAATTGCTGGCTACGTATTTATATTAAATAATATTATTATTCAGAGTTTGAGACCTTTGAAATACTTTGTTTTTTTTTTTTTTTTTTGTATGTTTTCATCAAATTGAAAAAGTCGAAGGTTTTGGTAGAAACGGCCAATGAAGACACTCATTGTTAAAGCAGTGTCCAGTCCTATTTCCTTAACATAGTACCTTAGTTTGATCGCAGTGTCTAACTTTGAGCGATAATTTCGTAAAAAGAAGTGAATGCGAATTTATTTGGTGCGGACGTCCCAACAAACACCGCCATTTTGAATCACTATTTATTCATTCGTTTGCGAATGAATGTTCCACTGGCAATTACGGGGTTTTCGAAAGGTCTCTATCAAAAGCTCACAGTGTGCACACAGTTTTAGATTAACAATCCGATCCAACATACCAAACTAAATAACCATACAACCGCAAATAATAAAACATCGTTACATGACACTATTACTAACTTTCCCTTTACACAACAAAACAGTCCCATCCCTAGTCCTTGTCGTTCCGTAAATCGACGACAAACTATACTCGATTTAATAACTGGGTCAGTCCCATCACTATCATGGTTGGCATGTAGGTACATACTCAATCAACGAGGACCTGGGACCCTTAGGGAAAAGTGCACCATTTCTCTAAGCGGCAGATATGAAGTGACCCTTTTCTATGATCCTTAACTGTTCATATACGGATAAGGGTCAGCGCACACCGAAGTGCAAAATGCTCGCTTATGGGCTTGACGTGTATTTAATTTTGCAATCTATGGAATTGTCATAAGATTCATTTTTCAGTAGTCTCAGAAAATGCTCTTCTCTGCTCTGCTCTTGGTGTGCGCTGACCCTAAGGGGAAACTTAAAAGTTGTCTTGGCCTAGTGGTATCTGCATTAATTCATTGTGAAATTATACTCTGATTATTACGGCTGTACTTATAAAAAAACTACTTTATTTTTCTGTTTTTGATTGTAGTACCTAGGTACCCCACACAAATTCGCATAGGTACCACTACTGGGTATGTCAACAATAATGACAGGAACTTATAATAACATCATCAACAAACACCAAGGAGTTTCTTTATAAACGTTGCTTAATTCAAGTTAAGTAATGATAATGTGGCGGCATCTACACCGCCACATACGAACTAAGCATCAAAGACCTGACGTCACAAGTCCTACATTGCGGTATAAGAGTTTACCGAGCGATTAACATATATAAGATTATCCGACATCAATCCTTGGGCAATTGCCCGCCAGACACAAAACCCGTCTGGTAGGAGGATCCTCCCTTTTCTAAGGGAGATGAGTGAACTTTACACCCTGTTCCTCATACCCCTAAAATAACCTGTTTAACCATACATTTTTGACGTTTGAACGTCACCTTTAAGCAAAGTTTATAAATAAATCCCTAAGTCAATTAAATACGTGTTAATAAACCAAATCATCAAAAACTACCCAAGTAAAGTTAATAAAAAATATGCGACCACCTCGCGAGCTTCCTCTACGAAATATGAAAAGAATCACGTAAATTGGCTCAGTAATCACAGAGAAATCGGTTTACCTCCTCCTTTCACTTCCGTAACTCAAAAGGAAAAAACAGAACCCATGTCGAATCACTTCACACAGTCTGTCAAGACCCTTTTAATCAGGTGCGCCTGGAGGTATTCAGTTGAAATGTCAAATACGTAGAACTGAGTTTTATTTTTTTAGAGCTACAAGGGACCAACTCAAACTCAAACGACACACACTTGACCGCTTTTTTTAAATTCAGTTAAAAACAGTGTAACTGGCATTTCCTGGAACCAAAAATCAAAGACATGACGTGACATCCATCAACATGCACTCCGTCAATCAAATTACTCCGAAATGCAAACTGGACGATTTGCTAGATTTTTATAAAACACCGTTTTTGTGTTAAAACATTTGTAAAGGCTCCCGCAAACCGACGCAACGTGACGGCGCGACGCGACACCGGTAGAACAATTTTCGTAAAGTTTTCATAGAAATTGTTCCACAAGAGTCGCATCGCGCCTTTCTGAGCCTTAACTCCACATAAGTACAGTCGACAAATTTGAATCATTACCCACTTTGACGATAAATCGTTTGAAACCGTCAAAGTAACAAAGATTTCCCTCCTTTACAGTGCATGTCACACTTAGGACGTTTTAAATATTAAATGGCAGATGACAAGGTCGTTACCAGGTAAACGGCGTTTACGCGAATGTCGACCTAATTGTATTTTAATGTCTGTAAGAAAATAAGCTTATGGTGGGTCATGATTCGAATTTGTCGACTGTACCTACCACAAAGTCATTAAGCTTTCGTCTAATTACCTAGCTATAAGTTTTGTTACGAACCATAAAATTCATCTATTAAATCAACAGCTTTTAACTGGCATTACATACTTATTATCTTCTCCGCTTAACGACATATCCGTTAAATGTCAATATCTCAAGCATAACCGTAAAAACAATATTAGCACTTATTAAGAAGCTTCATAAATATCTGAAAACCAAGCAGGGTTTATCGCAAGTTATTGCGAAGTCTGGATTATGTCTAGACAAGTTTAGACTATCTAGATTAGAAGCTATTTAAATTCCTAAGTCATGCAGACGTGCATTGATTGGAAATGCTAATGTAATCGATAAAATAATTAGGTAACATACCATAATTAAGTATAATCAACCTCTAATGTTCCCTCTGCTGGCACAGCTGCCTCCTCTCAGTGAGGGAGTGAGCCGTAATCCACCACGCGGGCCCAGTGCGGGTTGGTAGATGCCACATGTCCTCAGTTTTTCTTTCTAAGACATGCGATTTCCTCACGATGTTTTCCTTCACCGTTTTGAGAGCAGTGGTGATGAAATAATTGACACAAAGTCGCATGCCTGGGTTCGAACCCACGACCTACAATTCGTAAGTCGGTGCCGTAACCACAGCGCCACCAATGCTCGGTGGTAACATAAAGCAAAAATAGAAAATGATAAAAATATTTTGGAGTCAGTTTGTGAGAGGCTTCGAGTTAAAATTATAAGCACATTAATGCTCGATACCTCTCATAGAGAGGAGGCCGGTGTTCCAGCGGTAGGGTTATTCATCATTCTCCTGCCCTTACCCAATTTATTTGGGGTCGGCCGCAACGTGTCTTTTTCTTCCACACTTCTTTATTAGTCGTCATCTCGGTAGTCACTCCTAGCCATAAATAATCTTTCACACAGTACATCCATCGTTTCTTTGGTATTTCCCTATTCTTATAGCCATCGACATTCATACTCAAAACTTTCCTCACGACATTTTCCATTACAATGACAACAGATTTCCGCACAACTTTTTTCAGTTACCGGTGCCACTTTCAGACTTCCTCTTATACAGGGTGTCCGGTAAAGAATGAATAACAAAAATGGCCTTTTCTATGCAATTTCAATTGCTTAAATAAGACCTTATAACCATTGTAAAAAAAAAAACCCAAGTCGTACCTAAGACAATTTTTTTTTTATACTGTGCAAGTTCTAGTCACATTATTTACCTCATCTATGTCGGTATTTAATGTACAATATTAAAACAACAAATAACGGATGTGGTGAAGAAGAATGTAAAATAAGTTAAAAAAAGTTACGTAGTTAAATATTGAAGGTACTACTTGGGTTATATATTACATTTTTTAGAACGACCCTATCGTCTATTACATCAAATTTCAAGGATATCCATTCTTTTCTTTACCGGACACCCTGTATAGTCATTTCTTATTCTATCCATTCGTGTAACACCATTATATAGGCCGATAATGGAAATTTGACTTTCAGTTTCATATCGTATACTTTATTTTGGTCACTATTGAATTACGGTGAAAGAAAACTATATGTGGGTAGGAAAAAGACGCGATTAAACTTGAATATATCGAGCAATGAGGAACCCTGAACAACAATACTCGAATAAAAATGAAAAGAAGCTTATGCATGTTGAACAGGCTGTACTATTATTGATTGAATAGCTATAATAAAGGAACCACTCCAACAAATTAATTCCTCACTCAACAAAGAAAAATATTCATTTCTATCTTCCTAAGTATCGCAGCCTAAAGTTGTCGGCCTCTGGTACTGTTTGTGCGTTTCATGGCGGCTCCCAGGGCCGGCCTAACCACAGGACGGCGATGGGGCACGTACAACTAGTGTTTATTTTCCTTCATAGAACTGTATTGTCTATGATCGCTAGGGATTATTGTGGAACTTTAACAATATCAGCTTGTAATTGTCTTTGTGTCAGGAAGAGGCTAGTAGTTAGGCATATTCCTAGAAAATTGCGTTGGAGGTCTAAGGGTATTACGTGGCTTTGGCTGGTATTTTCATGATGTTGGGGTTGGAATGAAAAGCTTAAGGTTTGGTGTGGTTTTTGTATGACTAACTTCAGACGGGATTTGTTTCACACAATTATTTTTATTGTACACATAAATTATTAATGATACTTTTTTACAAGATTACAAGGACAACTCTTCGGTGTCGGCGAAAATTTTCGCCATTTTCAAAAAACAAAATTTGACGACGGCTAAATGACGACAGTTATTATGCAATATTATTGAAATGACTGCACTTTAGAATTATTTTTTTAATGACAATGGTAAATAGATTACATTGCTTAGTACTTATCGTGAAATAACGGAGTTTATAATACGTTTATATCGAAATAACGAAAGGATGCTAACCGTTATTTGTCTAATGTTATATTAAATAGAGTATAACTACTTTATCTATTTCGCTTCTACTACGATAACGCTGCGAATCCCGTACAAAAGACTGCTATTTTTTTTTTTGGACATTTTGTATAGAAGAACGTTTCTATTTGAGGCAATAGCTTTCTATTTGTAGGAGCATTTCCACAAACATCGAATCGAGAATAGTGTCGCGCCAACAACTCGTTCATTTTTAATTTGATCGGGAAGGAACCTCGGCTTGAAATAGATCACCCCTTCGAAATTGGATCGATCTATTGTAGGTTTCTTATCTATTTTGAGTTTGTTATTAGAAAACAAACATAGAAGGAGCTCGTGGCTAAATGCTAACAGCCTCACGGGTCCGAACTCCATTACATATCAATTGAGACCCCTCTGTGCCTAAGTAAGCACGTTAAGCCGTTGGTCCTGGCTGTCATTCGTAGACAGTCGTTACGGGTAGTCAGAAGCCCAAAAGTCTGACAACCAGTCTTACCAAGAAGTATCGTGTTACCCAGTAACTGGGCTATGGAAGTCAGATAGGCAGTTGCTCCATGTTAAATAGGTACTGGTATTGAGCTGCATCCGGTTAGAATGGAAGTCGACTTGTCTACCTTCTAATGATGCACACTTTTGTTTTTTTATAATTTGACCTCTTTTTAACTTTCTGGCATTTTTTTACAATTGATCGCAGTAATTAAGCTAGGGTATCACGATTTAACGGGTTAGATGATGTGTAAACGCATGTTTGACAAATAAATTATCTTTATATTTAGATTAGGTTTGAATTGTGAACAACCGCGCGGGTGCAGCCAGCGAAGCGAGCGGTGCCGCGCTAGCAGCCGGCGAGCGCTACATCCAAGTTGGTCGCAGTTACTTGACCATTTAATATTTTGAAAGACCACAAAATAGGAATGGCTTGTTGTTCACAAAAAGAGGCTCAATCATTATATTACACTGTTCAATTATATTTTTAGGAGCGCAAAATGGGAATTACTAGAGGTTCGATTAAACACATGCCTTTATTTTTACATTAGTATTAGCGTGTTCAACTAAATACAAGCTTTAACTACAAGTCTGCACAGTGTAATCACTAGTTGTGATTGTGTTAGGAACTGCAAAGCGAATTCGCTCCAACTTCATCTGTTTTATCAAGTTTGTATTGCGTAGAATCTCCTAAACGTTTTATTTGAGTTACAAATGCAATCTGTGAGAGCAAAGTTAATTGTATATCTGTTGTGTTTAAATTGCAGAACTCTAATGTTTTGTTTGACTTTGAATTTGGCCAGCATAGAAGAGTTAATTATCAGCTGTTAGATCTTTTTTTAATTTTAATTTTCCAAAGTGTTTCGTGTCGATTGATAGAAATATAGCTGAACATTCATCATTTCACATTCTAAAGGCTCCCGCAGACTGGCGCGAATTGTCGCGTCACGCGATTCTGCGATATGTATCTGTAGAAGATTTTTTATGAAAATGCGCGGGATAAGATTCTGGAGCGACCTGCCGCGTCGCAACACAAAAAAATATTCTCTAGAGAATGTTATCGTGGCGATATCGACGCGGCGCCATACGAAATGTTCCTTTTAGGTCACGCTGTCTGTCCCGCCCGCGATATCGCAGCGCGCTTGAGATGTTTCGTGGCGATAATATCGCAGAATCACCACGCGACACGTTACGCGACAAGTCGTGCCAGTCTGTATGACGCTTAAAACGGAATAACAGGGTATTCCCAAAAAAAAAGTTCGTCAACTCGTTTTTAGTTCCTAGCTCTACTCACTGCTCGTTAATCGGAGGGTTTTCTAAAATAACGTTCACTAGGTGGCAGCACTGAGAGGTCCGGGCCAAAAGTTTCACAGCGCCTTTGTCATGACTGAATGATGAACGAATGAATGAACTAACGTTCAATCATTAATCATATATTTTATAATCATTGTCGAAATGGAAGACCTCTTGTCAAAGTGCCGCCAACTGGTGGTGTAAAAATTAATTTTTATTATGAAAAGGTTTTAAGGCTCGTGCAGATTGGCGCCATATCGCAGACCGCGACAAGGGTCACGCTGCCTGCGCACCCGCGATATCGCGCCGGTCTTCACGAGCCGTTAAATATCGTTAAAGTTTCCATCAACTGACTGTACCTATTATAATGTTATTTCTACAAATCCAACTATTTTAATCTTGTTTTCCAACCAATAAGTAATAATAGAACCTTTCGCCTGTCTAACCCTTTTCTTTGTTGTCTCAAAACTGCCTATACGTCTGTCCTGCTGTCAAAACTTCTATATAAACTAAAAAAAATTGTGAATAATATAATAATGCTTTGCTTTTCCAAGTCTTGGTCATAGAGCACGGAATGTCGGCAGTCTCTAGATGCGACAGTACTAATAAAATTCTTGGCGCCAAAAGTGCATTGAGCGCACAACCTCTGTTACGGACTGCCTTCAAACTAAATTAAATTTAAGTTCAGTGCATCTTTTTCTTTCTATTTCATTAAGAAAAGGACAGAAGATACATTTTAGTTGAGTCCTGTCAAATTAATCAGCGCCTGAAGTAAATTGACGTAATTTTAGTAGGCAAGTTTTTAATCACGTCTAAACTTGAATGGAGTAGTGACAGATTTGACAGGACTAAACTAAAATGTATCTTCTGTCCTTTTCTTAATGACATAGAAAGAAAAAGATGCACCGAACTTAAATTTAGTTTAGTTTGTGCACAAGGGAATCGGCACCAATGCCGCCTCTAGCAGCTGCCGCCGAGGCGTCTCCGTGCTCTGTTGTCTTGGTAATCCAAATGCTCGAGGGTGGTAAAAAACAAAATGATGGACGATAAATCTCACATTTATCTCTATTTTTACAACAACATCATAATAATCTGACACAATAATTTGCGTTAACAAATCCATATCGGATGACACACCATCAATTTTTGCGTCTCATTTTAACGGAGGATATTAAGGATGAATAAAATTATCATTCTGTCCGACGTTTATAGACGTCGTAAAAACAATGGAGAATAAACGAGTGTTACGATTTCGTTAAATGCACGCTGTTCTTGTTTACGAGGGTGGGTAATGTACGTATTGGAGTCAATAGAAAAGTCGACACGCTGCGCAGTTGTAGTGTCTGAACGTTCATACACACTTGTTCGGTCTGCATGCTTCGGCACAGCCGGGCGGGAAAACATATATTTTAAAGTCGAATTTAAAAATAAGTGGTAAATTTTTTTAAAAAAAACGCACCTCCCAAGGTGTAGCACCCCTGATACAGCAGATTATGACGTACGGAGCTTCTATCGCTGTGTAGGTAAGTACGTCCAACTATTCTGGATATAAATCTAAAAGCGTGAAACCATATCTCTCTCTCTAGTGACACCTAGGTGCCAAGCGTTCTGATATATATCGAGCTGGTTCAGTTGATTGGTTAAATTACTAAATGCTGTTTGTATCTGCAACACCCAAAGGTTGACTGGTGGAAAAATCCTGGAGCCCACAAAACCTCAGGTTCTTATCTCGCTCGCACCATACTACTCGTGGACTGAGTGCGAGCGAGACGGAGGCGGCTCCAAATGGGCAATAGTTTAGGTAATTGCTTTTTACGGCGAAAATAATGGTAATTTAAAAAAAAAAACATAGTCGCTGCTTTATAGTTAGTTCAGTTAGTGTGTCATGATCTAATTTGAAGTATTTTTTTAATAGCTGCGGTTTATTGTTCGGTTTGGAGGTAACTTTGGTTTTTTTTTCTATCGAGAAAATATGTAATCGTGTTTTCGGCTAACATAGTCGCTAACATTAATCCTCAACTTTAACATATACCTATTTATTTCAAAATTAATGCTGCAGTAGTTTCGATATAACAGCGGACCTTGCTAAGAAATTTGACGACTTTATAGGCCCTTAAGTCTGCTTCTGTACGTTTGTGTGAAGTATTATACAAAATAATGTTCACTAGCAAAGACAGGTGTATAGTTGCTTATAGAGTTTAGTTTCATATTTGGGGCAAGGCACTGACTGTCCCATTTATTCGCCCTATCACACTTAAAAACATATTAGGCCATATACCTTACCTTTGCTACAATCTAGAACAAACCTAAATTATGTTTCATTTATTACATTTTTTTTTTACTAATGCCACGTAAATGTAACTAATGTAGTTTTGATGGCAAACCTCATATTCCTTTGAATAGCATAACTGAATGTTCAGGCAAATGACTGTATGTCTGACAGGTCTGTGCAAATTAAGACGTAATTTAGTTTCAGCTATACTACTATTAGCGAGTCGTTTGATAAAATGATTTAGAGGTATGAGGCTCACTAATGCTCACTTATTCTATATACAAAAGGGAGGATCCCAACCAGATGACGGTTGATGTCGGGAGGTCGTATATACTATAGTTGTCGCGCGGTAAACCCTGCTTGCGCGATGCAAAATTTCGCGTGACGTCAGTGTAGCGCGTAATTCGCATGTGGCGATGTAGATACCGCCACAACACTAATTTTAATATTTATGCCACACTGCTTTCGGAGCGTTGTAATAGGAATTGCCTGTTAAAGGTCAATTAGACGAAAAGGCTGGATTCCTTTGTAAAGACGGATGAGCGACATAATTATCATGTTTGATTGGAATTAATGAGCCTTATTAATTGTGATTTAGGTGGATAAAAGCCTTATTGGGTTGGCAATCTTGAAATTAAGGCCAAAATATGGACCCTACCAAACATTCATTCATTCTGCCTAGCCTTTTCCCACTCATGTTGGGGTCGGCTTCCAGTCTAACCGGATGCAGCTGAATACCAGTATTTTACATGGAGCGACTGCCTCCCTGACCTCCACAACCCAGTAACCGGGTAATACGATACCCCGGTAAGACTGGTTGTCAGACTTTCGGGCTTCTGACGACTCGTAACGACTGTCAAAGATCCACGAATGATAGCCGGGACCAACGGCTTAACGTGCTTTCCGAAGCGAGGAGGAGTCTCAGTATGTAAAGATGGTCACCCATCCATAGAACAACCCCGACAAGCGCAGCTTAACCTGATGGATCGACCCATGCGGCTGTTATTACTTAGCCACGAGCTCCTCCGCCTGGCTCCTAGCCATGGGCCCTACCAAACATTATATTTAAAATCCCTTAGCTTGTAACTTGTATGATATTATTAATCAAATGAAAAAATACATAGATGTGGAGCACGCTGACGCTCATATGCAGTACGGAAAAACAATTTTTTGTTATGATTTTCAGTTTAAATTGCTATAATCAGTCACAATGAATTAAAATATTCCTCAGCTTTGAAAATTGATGTTATATTAGGAGGATTTCAAATAGTAATTGTCACCATCTGTTGTCAGATGAAATTAATCTCGTCGGCAGTAAATGTAACAGATTTCGTGAAATTCATAACATTATGATTGATTGTGTTGCGAGATTCCATTCTTGAAAGAGAACGGAATCCCACAACACGATTACTTTACTTTGAGCTTCAACATATTTATTGCCAAGGGAATTAGTAAAAAAAACCATTTAATATTGATAGGACTCAGGTATAATAATTTAATTGTATAATTTATTATTTTTATGACATTGATTTTACATTCTATAATTACTTTAACTCCCACACTGACTTATAAAGTGTCTATTTTTACAATGTTTATAATTAATTTATCCGTCATTGCAATTTTTTTTAATCTAGTTTGATGAAGTAATTTTATTCAACGGGCATCGCCTTTACATCTATACTTATAATAAATCTGTAGAAGTGAAAATTCTGTACATTGAAAATATCTAAAAAATAAATGGCAGGGGGTGTTACTAGACCGACACCGAACCCAAAAGTGTGATTAAAAAATTTTTTGTCTGTCTGTCTGTCTGTCTGTCTGTCTGTCTGTCTGTCTGTCTGTCTGTCTGTCTGTCTGTCTGTTTGTTCAGGTATCACGCAAAAACTACCGGTTCGATTACGATGAAACTTGGTATAATTATTCTTTAATATCCTGGGCACCACACTGGGTACTTTTTATCCCGGAAAAGTATCCTATCCTACGGTTGGGGGGTGTCAAAGTTTGTATGGAAGAATTTTAACGCGCTGTCCGATTAACTCGAAACTCAATATTTATACTTAGACCCAAAAATTAAGAATAACGTGTATCAGGATTTTTCGAAATTCAACCCCTAAGGGGGTAAAATAAGGGATGAAAGTTTGTATGAAAAATCTTATTCCTTGAGGTAATGAACGTGAAACTTCGCACGAATAGTAATCTAAATAAATTATAAAGTTTTTAGTTTTTTGTTTTTCTAAATTACCCCCTAAAGGGGGATCGGGGGTGTCAGTGTTTGTATGGAAGAATTTTAACGCGCTGTCCGATTAACTCGAAACTCAATATTTATACTTAAAACCCATGGAGATGTATGGGGTAATTTCCGACACTCACGCGGGCGAAGCCGCGGGCAGCAGCTAGTGGTATAATAAATGTATAAAAAATATTATAAAACATTTTAAAAGTGTAAAAGTGGAGTCTTCTTGCCCA
Source organism: Eupsilia transversa (assembly GCA_914767815.1). Lineage (NCBI taxonomy): Eukaryota > Metazoa > Arthropoda > Insecta > Lepidoptera > Noctuidae > Eupsilia > Eupsilia transversa. Next base: position 930,666 of record OU611880.1, read on the forward strand.
TTCTTCTCCACATGTATGTTGTCTGTTGTCTTTTGGAAGGGGCGACTAAATTAATTCTATTTTCTTGTTAATTTTGACGTTCAAACGTAGGTACTTTTAATGTGCCTATTTGAAATAAACGATTTGACAAAAGTAAAAACACACTCAAAAATGCATTAAAAAATAATTGAAAATAAAACTCCGAGCTGCACTAGAACCAGCAATAAGAACATTTCTGCAGCAATTTCTCTAAAATGTTCACAAGAAAAGCTACCCCTCTCGTAGCAGTTAGCTGGCACTGCCATCTCCTAGTTCTAAAAGTAAATAAACCTGCGTATTGTCTTAGGAACACAATGCCAAACATCTTTCTGGGATATTTTTCTGTGTAATGAAATTTTCTACGAGCCTGGCAAGTACAGGTAACTTACTTCTCGTAAAGAATAATTTAAAAAATACTATAGACGTACATATTTTTAGTAACCTATTCCGCTTAACTATTCCTAAAGAGTCATAAGAAATCGACACGTGTTTCACCTCTCAATGAGGCATCCTCAGGATGACGATTGACTTGTCGCGAACCCGAACACAACGTGTTGCCACGCCGAGCGCTGGACGCAGAGACCAGCGTTCGGTGTGGTAACACGGCGTGTCCAGGTCAACATCTTTTACTGTGGAACGAAACCTGAAATCGTGAAAAAAATATCACATTTTCCCAATATTTTGTCGAGCTATGGGTACATATATATATGGAGTAGCCACGTGCGTTCTTTTTTTGCGAAATTGGGTTTGTTCCCAAAGTTAAAAATGTTCATTTAATCCTCTTTTCAGGTTGTCAGTTATTTTAGTTAGGTATGCCTTGCATATAATTTGATAAGCCATCGACTAGTACAAATCCAAAGACACCATGAACGTGGTGTCTCTAGACAGACATTTTTTGTAGACTTCACCCTAGTTCGGAAACACCATGAAAATAAGTTAGCACAGCTATCTAAATAGGTACAAACCAACTCAATATCAGCGTCACAGTCTGTTTGTCTTCGTTCCACATACGTTCAATAGCTTGGAACTGGAAGTTTTTATCATGTGCCTATTTATATTATGAATGTAAGTAGGTATATTATGAGTAAGGTTACAAATTAATATCCGGGTGTGTGGGCACCCAAATATATTAGGATAAAGGCTCGTACACACTGGTGCGCGATCATGGGCGCGATAAGGGTAGAGCCGCCTGTCGCGCCCGCGATATCGCGCCAGTGTGTACGAGCCGTAAAGCTGATATGAGAGATTATATTTATTTATTAAATGACTACTAATTTTATTATGGTTAAAAAATGAGTTATTGTATTTTATTTTTTTATTCCTTTTTTTTTTTTCATTATTAATTTAATTTTAAGTTATTTTATCATTTATACTTTCTACACAATGTGTTTTGTTAAGAAATAAATGACTATGACCATTACATTTATTTGTGCCATTACAAATTTACATTTGCAATTGGAATATTGATCGTAACCTAAATCAATGTATAGGAGAACATATTTTTAAATTACAATGTTAAGTTTGTTTTTGGGATAAATCCATCCCAACTACGAAACTCTTGATTGGGCGTGGTCAAACACGAGGCTGGTTTTTCTACTAATAAACTATTTCATTTTTCTTACATTTTGTTTGAAAATAGTAAGAAAAAGTCCTCGAAGACTTATGGTTTGATTTCTAAGATATAGAAAGTTAGATGTCAATAAAATTGTGAAAATAACCGTTAGAATAAAACGATTACCTACGTATGTAAGTGTCGCTAGGCGAAGGTCTGCCTGGCTAGCTACCACCATCTTATCTAAGTCTGTCGCCATAACAACAATGTTAGCAGCATTGTTGTGTTTCGGCAGTTAGAGATAAGATAGCCAGTTCCTCTGTGGTTGAGGATTTCGGGTGAAGCTCGCTTCCACCTTCGGCCTGATCATCACTTACCATCAGGTGAGATTCAGACCAAGAGCTCCGTTGTGGTTAAAAAAAAAAAAGTTTAAAAAGGCAGTTTTCTGTAAAGGATTATTTATTTTCAATATTCTGACTTCTATGCCTGTTCCATTCCTCTTAAATGTGAGGCAACTGACATATCGTATTTGTTTGTTTTGATTTTTCACTGGGTATTGTAAATAACATAACATGACGCGTGTATTCGCCGAAGGGATAGGCAGTGTTCCTATAGTATATTATTACGCCGAGTATGCTTAAGTCCCATGTAAAAAGGGGCCGAGCCGCTACTGAGAAATTCCTGACAGAAAAAACCAATAACACTTTGCCTGACCTGGGAATAAACCTAAAACTTTTTTTTTTAATTTTCTGTGTTTATTATTCTAGCATAAGGCACTCGTGGGTTTCAGCTGAAAATCAGCGTCAGGTGGTACACTATGTATTGTCACCTGACATTATGCTGAGCTGAGACCCTTTTGGCATTATAATCATTGTTGTCTATTTTTATAGTTTTAAGGTGTATTTTTCTGCTGTAATGCCAATATATGCATTTTTCTTTCTTTCAAACTTATATGGGTTGACAATGTTGACATGGCAACTGATACTGACGGACGCCGTACTTGATTGCTTCCATTTTACTATTCTAAGAAATACGGCGGTAAAAATACGTACGATATTGTGATGGATGAATTTAATTCAAGCACAGATTACATTGAAGACTTGTGATGATGGTCATTGGTATTATTAACCGACTTCCAAACAAGAGGAGGTTTTATGTTCGTAGTGTTTTTTTTTAATGTAAGTTCTTCCATATTTTCGTCAATAATTGACGAAAAATGAAAAAATTATAATATTTTTTCATTTGCTAGAAGAAGCTTGCGCGGTAATCCCATATAAAGTTATTAAGTTTTCTTATGTAGATTATGAGTTAGTTTCAATATTACGTATTTTTCCAGCTTAACCTATGATGATGATATAATAATAAGTTCCTGTCACTGTTATTTACATAGCAGGTGGTATTCGAATTTGTGTGGAGTAGGTACCACAACCAAAAAGTGGAGAAAACTTTAATTTCGGAAGTCGTTGGCAAAAAAAGTAAATTCAAAATAAAAGATAAACTTCCAAAATTAAAGTTATTTTTCACTTTGTAGTGTTTTTTAAAGTCGGTTGTTTTTTATTGTAAAAAGTTTTCCTTTTAGTTTTTCTCCTTAGACTCCTCAGGACGATAATTATTTAGGCAAGAACCTAACCTACTTTTTAAATATTCCAAATAGCATGATTATTTATTATTCCTTTGAAAATTCCATCAAAATGAAACCAATGCCAACAAAACGTTTAAAATAAAATAAAAAAATAATTTACTGAGAATTTTATTCTGCGGACCACACCACAAATAACCATAATTTTAAATTCATTCTTTTTTCCGGAAACAGTACTACCTTGACAATTCCACTGAATATTTTTTGCCAGCTTATTGCAGAAGTAATATTCATTGTCGGCAGATTGCCAACATCAGATAAGTTTTATCTTCAAATATGTAGGTACTGGTGTGTGTCGATTTGTTTTAATTTCGTGTCGCTAATCAGAACGTGGCGGCAAATTCCCTAAGGTTTTATCTGTGCGAAATTCTTGATTAAGTGGGCATGAAAATACATTGAATTTTGAAGTCGCCATCGGTCAATATTGAGTGAAATGTTCCCATTTTCTAACTACTTGAATGGAATTTGTCGAAAGGCAAACACATCAGCGCAGAAAGAGCAGTCAAATGCTTGAGCAGTTTTTAATTTCAATTAATGAACTAAAAATAAACTAAACTAGAGTTCAAAATAATCTTTGTAGCGTGCTCGATCATTTTGCTGTTCACTCTGCCCCTCCCAAAATACAACTCGTAAACACCCCCAAATGTGTAACAGAAATACCTATGCTATAAAACGTTTTACAACAGCCCACAAAACTCCCGATATGGCAAGACCGCGCACGCGAAAAAAATACAATAGGTAACCATTTTTTATGAAAACGCTTACACACAAGAACGTGCAGTGTTAACATTGACGTCGCTGTTAGATCACAACAAATTGATACTGCTGTCATAAAAATAACGGAATCAGGAGGAAATTGTTCCGAGCTATTGAATAAATTTGCATAACGAATCGTTATCTTTTATAGGAGCGTGCGCAGACGGAAAATAGAATAAGAACGATTTTTTGTGATCTAATCGGTGGATGTTCTTCAGAAAGGTCGGGTGCGTAGTACTCGCAACTGGCGTGCATGTATGACCAGATAGATTTATGAGTGTAAAACAAAAGGAGTAAGCGTAAGGATCATAGCAGGTGGCGTTCTGTAGTTTCTGCCTGCCCCCACGGGAAGAAAGTGTGAGTTTAAGTGTTATTGTCGACAATAATCAACCTGTCATATTGTGCGTCTGCATATTGTAATATTTCGAGACTGACGGGCAAGTTTTGGTCTCAAACAGAGTTTTGAATATGGCGATAAGATCAGGTGTTACCTGCATTTTCCTGGCTTACTTGACTTACCTTTCCTGACTTAGGCATAGCCGTTTAGTTTAACAGAAAAAAAAAAACAGATGTTTACGATTAACTCATAGGGAACAAAACCCTACAAAATCAACAAAAACACAGATATAGGTAAAAGAATTACGTTGAAAGTTGAAAGTAAGATAATACTCATCAATTGCGTAACTTACTTTCTTTCACAATCCATTGTATTTTAAAGGAAATTCCTAATCCATTGCTTCATATGTTTGAAAAATTCGTCTGCTCGACAACGTAAATAAAGCAATGAACACCGTTGAATTGTCAAAATGAAAGACATTGCAATTGTTAGTGTGTTACGCAATGACCTCGCTGGGCCCTACACAAGTCTTATGTGTATCTTCTTCCCTACAAAAACCTGAGCAGTAAGAAATCATTCATTATTCATACATTGAATTCCATTGATGGTTGGCCCCTGAGTTGGTCCCGACAAAGACCAACAAAGGATATTAGATATGCGATAACGTCGACTTTAGATTGAGTTTGTTTGGCTGCGAATAGGAAATGTTGGACAGACTCTAATAGTAGGGTTCCGTAACCAAAGGATAAAAACGGGACACTACACTACTCTGATACATTATTGTATTATTTTAGGTATTTATAACCATACCTAACCTCAAACCTCAAATTATTCCCAGTTTGCACTCAAATTGAACACTCACATGATTGAACACTCTAATATAATGAATGTGCCTCTTTTTGTGAACGTCAAATAATTCCAATTTTGTGATCCTAAAAATATTAAATAGCCAAGTAACTGCCACCAACGTGGTTGTAGCGATTGGTCACAGGTCTTTTTTTTTTTTTTTTTTTTTTTTGTTCCGGGGTGGAAAATCCTCATGGATGTCCCCCGCCCTGGGGCGGGCGGAGGGGTCTGTCAGACTCTTACTGACTAAAAACCACCCCGGTGTCCCATCTCACACCGACGCCGGGGGTCGCGGGAACGAAAAAATCTTCCGCAACCCCCGATTGGTGCCGGCCCGCGATAGCGGGCCTCTTCCTCGGGTCAGGGGGGAGTGAGGTGTTAAACTCCCCCCGCGCCGTCTAAGAGGGGCGCGCGTGGAACACTACGCGCCGCCACCTCGGGTCCTGATGTGTGGGGAGCGACAGACGTCCCCGAGTCCGTCGCCCCTGGACCCATTTAGGGGGGCTGGAAGAGGGCGTTATCTGCCCTCCTTCGACGCCCGGTGCGCCTGCTGCGGGCCGGGTGAGTGGACGTAATCTCCCTCTCCCTTTCCGCAGCCTCCTTCTGCGAAACGACTGTCTCGCAGTAGGAAACCACCGCGTCCCAGGACTCCTCGCCGCCGACCATCGCATTCACAACGGCCGGCAGCGACAAGTCACTGCCTACTTCTGAGATGAGGGCACGGCGCGGCTCCTCCCAAGCGGCACACTCTGCCAGCGTATGCCACGCCGTGTCCTCCCGGCAGTTGACGCAGTGGTGACACCGGGCGTCCGGCTCCCTGTTTATGCGACACAGGTACTTCCCGAAGCAACCATGCCCCGAGAGCACCTGCGTCACCCGAAACGACAGGGAGCCGTGCCTCCTCCCGAGCCAGAGGTCGAGCACCGGCCGGACCGCCTCGATGATGTCGAGGCCGGCGGTAGGGCGTGAAAGCCTGTCCCGCCACTCCGCCACCAGGGCCTCGCGGAGCTGAGACCGATGCAGCTCAATGTGACGCTGCATCGGTTGCTCGCCCCGCGCCCTTGTTTCCTCGCGCCACCGATACGATGACGCGAGTACTTTCGCCTCGAGGTCCCAGGGCGGGGATCCGGCCAGTGCACAAGCCGCCTCGTAGGAGATCGGTCTAACCTAACTTAGCCTATTTGGTTGGGGTGCCCATAGCTAGTTACTGCGGCCAATTGGGCTACCGCGTGGTTGGTCGCAGTTCCAACCCAACATTGCCCGTCTGGTTGGGATACCCTATACTATACAGGAAGTTTAAAAACCTCTCACTTATTAAAAAAAAATGTTAATCATTAGAAGGTCAATAAGTTTATAGAAGGTCAGTTAAATATTTCCGTTATTTTAACCGCAATAGGTATACGGATCCCTTAGAGCCCCAGTCCGACACGCGCTTAGCCAGTTTTTTTTACCTAATTATCCTGACGTCCTTCGATAACATTCAAACTAACTTTTGGAAATTAATTTTCTTAAAAAACTGTTATCTTCGTGTTTCGGACGTTACGTGATTTCAATAACAAAGTGAAGTTTGTTTTGTTATAAAAATGTCACCGCCTGTTGTTCCACTTACCGGATTTTCTTGCGAAGATCTGAAAAAGGAAGAAAAATATTTTGAGCAAAATATATATTACAACAGATTTTATTGTAACGTTCAAATTAAATAACAGATAAAAAACCACAGAAAAATCGTTTATTGTCCAGGTAATACAGTAAGCAGGTTTACAGGCTAGGTTACAAAATTATTTACCAGTGAACCCCAAACTAGACAGTTAGTCTGTATCTTGGGGCTCGGGGTACGACTTCCAGAGTGGAGACTAGAGTGGTGATTTCAGGTGTTGTATGGTACTAGCTTTAACCCGCGAAATTTCGCGTTTTTTTTCTTGAGATTTTTCATTCATATTCTTTATGGCACCTCTTTAGGTCATGAGCTATCCGAATATCAAAAAATATTTGGCCTAGGTCTTAAGGGGGAGGCATCAAAATTGATTCGCTGGTACATTGTATAATAGATTGTGTTTGTGTATGTGTGATGGTGATGGCCTAGACAAAGTGACATTCTATCAGTAAAAACGATAACGGAAGAGTAAAATATGTATTGTATTGATAAAAGTTACCGAAAGCTTATGTCAATCCTGTTCGAAGTTGTTGTAGAAATATCGAAACGCTTTGAAAGTGCCACTTGTCTCGAACCTCTGGAGTGACCGAAAATACAATTAATAACGTTATATCATTGAATTTCACTCATGTTCTTAATTCATATTAAAAATATTTCTTTTTTTTACTAAACTGCAACAAAAAAATCCGTAGGAGTTTAATGAATTATCTAATACGAGCTTTTGCCCGCTGGAAAATATCCCACGGGAACGTACTACCGGGATTTTCATAGAACTCTATAGGTTTACGCGCGCCAGTAAAGCTCCCAATCGACATGAGTTTTTCCAACATACTTGCCTATTCAACAATCATCGTCTTCATTCATATTTCAGCAAATTTACATAAAACCTTAACCTTCCTCATGAATCAGTCCGTCCATTGGTGAGAACTGAATCAGTTCGGTCTTTTTTGAGTTTATCGCGTTCAGACGACAGACGCAGTCAGACAGTCTTTGTTTTGTAATATGTAGTGAAGTGATTATAAATCAATGTTTGTTTTTTTTGTATTTTGTGCGCTGCCATACCTTTAAGCAAGTACAAACTGGCGCGATGCGACTCTTTTTTTTAGAATAGAATAGAATAGAATAGAATATATTTATTGTAAAACATGAGTATACATCAAATAATATGTGCAAGGTCTTAAAATAACAGGTAGATCTGCATGTTTTGCCATTTATGGCGTACTCTAACAATACAATTTCTAAGAAAACTTCACGGTCGTACAATTATTAACGACTTCACGGTGTCGCGTCGTGCCAGTCTGCACGAGGCTTTAATCCGATAAAACTTTGTCAATTTTTTGCTAACACTTGCGCGAAAGATAGATTTAGGAATAAAAAATAAAAATCTGACAAGGCTCGGGCAGTCTGTAGCTCGTATGTTATTAAATCTATTTCGCCCTAAACTAGGATGATCATAAACCAAAGTCAAACTCAGCTAAAAATAACCCTCTTTGTGAAGGTCACATAAATACTACAACTTAGCTAAATATTATACACAGAATACTTTTACATTTTATGCTATACTTTAGCATAAAATGTAAAAGTATTCTACGTCAAGGTAGCCCGCGAAATTCAAACTTTCTTACGTTTTTTTACAATTTGCAGTTTCAGTGTCCGATTGTATGTTGATTAAAATATATTTCACGAACGTAACAAATATGGCTTTACAGAATTATAATCATCAAGGCTCGTTCACACCGGCGCGACTTGTCGCGCGACGCGACACCGGCAATTGTTCAATCGTGAAGTTTTATTAGAAATTGTATTGTTAAAGTCGCGTCGCGCGACAAGTCGCGCCGGTGTGAACGAGCCTTTAGAATCAGCAATACAATTCCTTTGTTAGAATTCGCCTCAATTGTCATGAAATAGAGTAATATGAACTTAGACTTTGTATTGATGAGTTTTATGATTATAATTCTATAAATAAATATTTGATACGGCCGCTAATCATAATAAATCAACATACAAACTGATAATGACCTGCATATTGAAAAAAACGTGAGAAAATTTGAATTTCGCGGGTCACCCTTACGTTTTCACCTTAATACATAAAGCCGTGGAGCAAAACCACTAAATTCACAAACTTAACTCTAGACAAACGATCATTATTAGCAGAAAATGTCAGCTAAAGCGTAATTTAACACTAAAACACGATGTGGGACATTTTCATGTTCATTACTTTGGATACATGTACTTACTAGTTATGTGAAACATCTCACTAGTCTAAAGTTTTTACCACTAAACAGAAACGTAGGTTGTTACAGAAGTTCCACGCTAAACGAAGTAAAGCGGTGACTAATTTCCATGAAGTTGTTTGTACCAATTACATAATATAAACTAACGCTTCTCATGGGGGTAGGAAGAAACTACAGAACGCAACTCCTTTTTCAACTGAACAACTCCTTTTGCTACAATTAACATTCATACATCTGGGGCCTAAGTCTACTAATTTATAAACGTCACAATGGTGTCATAATGGTTAGTTTTTGACAGTTTTTGTATGGCAAATCTGTTATACATGCTCGCCGGTTGCGAGTACCTCTTACGCTCCCGACCAAAAATCACCGTGCGTAAAGCAACCATTTTTGGTTGTAGGTACAAGCTGTCATAACCGTGTAACCCCGCGTCCTATTTAAGGCTCCCGCAAACAGGCGCGACGCGACAGCGGGAGGTGACTTTAACAATACAATTTCTAAGAAAATTTCACGGTAGAATAATTACCGACAAGTATGTACGGAGCCTTTAAAAGCAATCGTCGCATGAATACACAATCGTTCGAACTTTTTGTCCGATGAACCTGAATGCCGGCAGAGGGCGCTTTCCGGTTTTTCAAATCAAAAGTGACATATATACACGCGACCGATCGCGTATACGCGCGACGCAGCTGAAGAAGTAATGTGGACCTTTTTACACTAAGCTATTTAGTGGCCACATCTACATACATGTTACTTAAGTTACGCTAAGTGTTCTTCAATTTACATTGTAGGAGAGCAGTAATTATAATGGATACTAGTTAAGTTTACTAATTCCGTGCGTGTTCTGTTAAACTGGTATTAATGATATCTTTATCTATAATATATCTATATGGTTACGTATTTTGCAGAGAGATTAATGCCGGTTAGAGGTATAGACTGTAGGTATATAATAATAATGATTTGATTATAAATATTGTGTGATTTAAGATTATGATTTTAAAGTTATTTTATTAAAAACTAAATGCAGGATAGGATCAGAATAATACGTTGTTTGTAGAAAGTCTTAAACATTTGACAACAGTAGCTAAAGTGAACTTGTGAGGAGCTGGAGTTTTTCGACGAACCTCATTAGTTATATCTACAGGATTTCCATATTGAAAAAAAATAAACCAGGACGTGACATAGTATTAGAATTCAGAAAAGGTTTACATACTTACTCTCTTCGATATTCTGCTTTCTAGCGCTATTTTAAGATCAGTATATAACATAACATCACGCCTTGTTTCCCCGAACAGTCGGGCAGAGGTGTACCTATAGTACAGCCACGTTTCGCCAGCTATGTTTAAGTCCCATGTAATAGGGGGCGAGCGTATTGTAATCAACCGGGCACAAATCCAGACTCCGGGCTGCTAATGAGATATTCCGGATAGAAAACCCAATCAGATCAGAATAACAGAGAGAGAGAGAGAGAGAGAGATCAGTATATACAATGTGTAACGGAAACGGTATATCTATCCAAAAGGGGTGAAGATAACATTAGGTATAGAATCTCTATGCAAAGTTTCAGCTCAAAATAAATTACTCATTAACAAATTTTAGGTTTCGTAAGTTTATTGAATTGTGAATAAAAAATTGATTGTCAAATCATAACAAACGTGTCACCGCATTACGAGGATCAGACGGGATCGAACAAGCCGAAAATAAGGAGAAGCGCGAGCGGCACAGAATACATAATAGTACCGAGCGTAACATGTAGAAATAAGATTTTAAAACCCTTGCCATATAGTTTGTTATCATCCAAAGAAGCCGTGCATTTGATATGTATATACCCTTTTCGTTACACGTTGTATAACTCGCTTCAAAGATTCACCACTTATTTTGCAACAACCCTGTAAAACACAAACACAACTGAACTAACAGACGAGACAATGCAATTAAACCATTAGAAACTGCGATACACTTAGACACAAACTAGACAAGGGAAAATAAAGTGCAACAGCTGTTTGTCATCTCACGACCGCTCCAGTTGCAAGACTATTGAGGCATAAAGATAAACTGTAGTTAATAGACAGGCGGAGCACGGAGTGGAAACTAATGTTTTATGTCTGGCGTCAGCCTCAGTTACAAATTGTTCATCATAGCATAATCTGGTTATAACGTTCCCACAGCTGGGACACCTCCTCTCTGTAAGAGGGAGAGGACCTAAATCCATCATAGTGAGGGTTAGTAGAAGTCAGATCTGTCTGAATTTTCTAGGACATATTATCGGTTTCCTTTCGATGTTTTCGTTCACCGTTTTGAGAGTAGTGGTGATGATAAATTTGTGCCAGCCTGGGTTCGACTCTTCAATACGTCAGTCGGAGTCATTACCACTGGACCACAACAGCTCTCTTTCGATTGTTCATCGTATTAATCAAAATCTCTAAATCAACTTTGCCAAAAAAGTAATTATTGTTATCAATTTTACCTGTACTTATCTACTACGAATCTGTACTAATCTGTAAAGCTCAATTCAAATCTCCACACAGTTTATAAGAGAACACTTTTGTGTTTAAGTAAATCTTTACGAATTCTCACCTCAACACCGTTTGAATTTCGAAGTGATTTAGAAAATAAGCAATTATACTTATGAAATCACCAAAATATTGCTTCACAATATTCAAGAATATCGATAGAAAACTGACAATAAACGACAATTACTTACACAAAATTATAAGTAGATACTTCTTTTCTTATACGCTTATACTATCAAGTTTATAGAAGTAGATTATTGGCCCATAAATCACAGATAGTTTACTACTATAACTTTGATTTACTGCTCAATAACAACCAAGAAATCTTTGTAAGATGATGTTGATACAGCCATAAATTATATATTTGTATGACAGGCGATATTTTTGTTTAAGAGTACGGTTCCGTCATTGAGTCCTTCAGCACCAGCTCTTAAAGCAACAAGGTCGGGATATGAAAATAAGGGTACTGGTCTAGTATAAAAATATTTGGATAAGTACTGAAGTTTAGTGTCTTGGAGCTTTTCTAGTTGGTCGAACTAAGAAAAATAACATCACATAACATCACGCCTATAATCGCCGAGGCGTTAGGCAGAGGTCTGGCTGTTTGTGTATGTCAGTTTAAATGTTTGTAAACGCACCCACGGTATAGGAGGAATTCCTAGGGTTTAAAAAAAAAAAAAGAGTTTTGAGACTGGATGTCAGACTTTTGGGTTTCTGAGTACCCGTAAAAACTGTCAAAGATGGCCAGGACCAATGTCTTAAGGCGCGGTGTTACCTCAATATTCACAAAAAACTGGTTTCTTTGACAGTCGATTAAGACGTAACGCAATGAAGATATTCCACGTAAAACATACAGTGGACAGAGAAGGGTTTAAAGAAAAATTGTAACGGAATAGAACAGTAAAAAATAGTTTGATATTTCCAATAAAAAATTTGGTAGTTGCGTCACAAAAATAAACTTTGGCGTCGAATATATCCGTATTTTCAGCGATAACACCACTGTTTTTTTTTAAAGTTCTATGGAAAAAGCACTATTTTAAAGCTAGACCAGACAATTATTTAATTGAATGTGTATATTCCGAGTAATCTAAATAAAACCCGTAAAATAAATGCCCATTCGCAGCTTAGTCACATCGTCAATCCAAATATTTATTAAATTTTCAACCTTATTTAATGCTCTGTTATTGTGTTTACTTTCAATGATGTGTGCTCATTGAAGTCGTGTTTGTGTGTGTGTGTGTTACCGTATAGCGTGTAGACGCGGTTGTGTGAGTGCAGTTGTTGCGTTTAAAATCGTAGTCAGTCCGCGCCTTAACGTACATTTTCGAGGCACTGAGTCTCGATATTTATTTATTTATTTTCCAACTTACATCTATCCTTACAGGGTAACCTATTGTGATAGTGTGCTTGTGTAATTCTTACCCTAACATCCTCCTATCGTTATATTTAATAGATGGTCACCCATCCACGAACTGACCTGATCTGATCACCCGTGCAGCTGTTATCGTTTAACCACGAGCCTCTCGAGTCATTTACCTGTAATTGCAGCGGCTGGTTATAAACCAGCGACCATTTGTGTCATTAAAAAAACCGTATTATTTCACGTATCCTATAAAATAGCGTTACTATCTCGGGTCTCGGGCACTAACGGGCTGTAAAGTGACAAGTAATAAACGGGACCGGCCACATTCACACCGCAGTATGGTAAATATATCTCCTATGTAGTAGACAAAAGGGTTGGAGCTGCCCTAAATGTGAATAATTCTTGTAGTTTTTGGGATAAGCGCGGTTTTATTGAGCAAGGCGAGTTTTTGGGCTGTTTCCAAATAATAGTACATTATAATTCAAGTGTGCTGTGTTGGTCATTACACTCGAGGCGTTACTATTCGCGCGAGCCGCAGGTGACCGCTATAAGGGAGCCGAGTATGTAATGATCAATGCACACGAATTTCATGCGACGTTTTTTAACACACTTGTTCGTAAATTGGATTTTATTTAACTGCTTTTAGGATCATAATGCAGTGCACCAAGCACGCGTGCTTTTTACTTTATAGTATCGGACTAGTGCGGCGATGAATTCTAGAGTCCTAGAATGTCAGGATGAAAGTAAAAACCAATAAAAATAACTCTTAAGTTAAACCCTTAAGCAAGCAGAGCCATGAGCATAACTAGATGCAGTTTGTAGGGACAGAATGAAATAGGAGATTTGTTTATCAGCGAATAGTGTGAACCTTGGTTGAAAGGAAATGGCTCCCATAATGTTTGAAAACAACGGATAAATATAGCGATTTACGAGAATTGCAATGTTTAGTGACGAGGATTTAAGGAGGTTGAACTATAGATAGGTAGGGACATTCAGCCATCTCATGTTTCTAGCACCGCGGGCTGTGCTGGCGCCGCCGCTGCAGCTGCTGAGACCCTCAAGCGGCGCAAACACTGTTACCATAAGGCTAAGTACAGTAAGTTTTGATCTGTTTTGCTTGGGTCATGGGCCGCTCGGGGGGCCCGTCTACTTTTTAAGGAAATTCCTCATCGACTGGTCGACACTACACGTGACCAGAGGGCTAGCTCGTTCTTTGGCCAAAGAATTAGCATTGCCACTCAACGTGGCAATGCTGCCACTCTTCTGTGCAAATTTGCAGATTTGTGGTATTAATTGTATAGTTTGTTAGTCATTTAATTGTACATAGATGGGGACGTAGTTTCAGATTTAAATCTTATTTTAAATGGAAGGGTTTGATGATAATTATAAACATATCTTTCAGGTTTTAGACTTGGTTACAGTACTTTTTTTTTAACCTAACCTATATTTCCGAAAATTTACGTGTCCTTTACATAGTTAACGTGACCTTTTTTTGTGAGTTTGGCATCTCGCAGGTGACCCTAGGAGGTTGTCAACTGCTAAAACGGGCTATCATGTGGATGCCTTAAAAACGAAGACCTTCCGCTAAGGCATACAACTTATAAACTTAAACTTATAAAGTAAATACCTACATTCTGATCAAATAAATGAATATTCTATTTTATTCTATTCTATACGCTACCTGTGGGGGGACCCCGGCTTAGATTATCGCTGGGGGAGGGCAGCAAGGTACAGGCTTGATCAGATTGTGGTTATTTAGGGACAAATTTAAAGCTACAGGCTCAGTGGGGCGGGCTGGCTCGAGCAAGGGTCGGGGATTTAACTTGACATAGGGGAGTGGTCGGCAAACACATTAGTCAATAGAGCCAAATAAATATCAATACAATAACAACTAACAACTTTCTGTGTGTCCAAACTGTCTCAATACACTTTTCTATATTTTTTTATTTATTTAGTTCACCAACAATTGTTTACGTTTACAATAACATCATGACAAAAAAAAATTGACATGTCTTTGAAAACTTTGAACAGTGTAACAAATTATTTAAAGATAAATACCATATGAACTAAATTAAATTATGTTAATTGTAAGCCAAGCTACATGTACATTTTACAGCCTACTTAAATCAAAGGACGCAAAAAAAAAGAATTAATAATAATATTATATATATGAAGGCCATGTGTAACGACAGATATTCTAATTAATAAGATTAATATATTTATACTTCTATGTATACTTTAACAATATAATAATAATGATGACAATAATTATTTTGCATAAGATTATTTAAATCCCAACTACATTATTATATAACGTAGTTAGGTTGAATAATTCCTAATGAACATGAAATCCGACTCCAAACCAACAAATAAACTACCTGAACTCCATCTTACATTACCATTTTATAAAAATGTTAAACTAGAAAAGAAATCGCATACAAAATTAAATATTTATTTGCTAAGAAAACGTATAGAGTCGTAGAAACCTTATTAAACAGTATTTCTCGTTAAAACTAACTCCGGTAAGTCAATTATTGACTCTAACTTCGGTCGAGATACTAAAGCCGTTGGGCTTAGAGTCTAAGACCAAACAAAAACAGACTTGGCTTAGTACTTAAGTTTGCGCTGTCGGAGCATGATAGTTTTAATTGAATAATAAAGATTTTGAGAGAGGTTACTGCTGTGCAGTTTTTGAGTAGTATCTAGTGTTGATATTGCTAATTTTAAGCGTCCAGCGCTAAGCGTGTTAACACGTCGTGTACGGGTTCGTAACAAGTCAATCGGCATCCTGAGGATGCCTCGTTGAGAGGTGAAACACGTGTCGATTTCTTACAGGGTTTTTTAAGACTCTTTAAGAATAGTAAAGCGGAATAGTTTACTAAATATATCTACGTCTATTGTATTTTATAATGGATTTTTCCTTTTCATCTCGGTAGGTACCTATTCACTCCCTTTCTAGCCATATAACCTTTCACACAGTCCATCCATCGTTTCTTTGGTCTACTACTCGTATAGCCTTCCACATTCACACTCAGAACTTTCCTGACGACAACCATGATAACCTATTTCCACACATAAAACTTTAGTTGAAGTGGAGGTAAAGATGTAGGTAATTTTTTTCACACATTTGCATCATACTTTGACATAGACAAGATCGGGGATTTGTTAGACGTTTGAAAAGCTAAAAACATACGTGTTCAAGAAGACAAAAACAGAGTCCCATTTGTAAAAGGTGCTGCAGAAAGATTTGTGTCTTTTTTAGAAGTGTTTAAGGTATTCAGGTAATCCTGGGGAAAGCCATAGCGCTAAATATTAATGTAATTACATTAAAAACAAAATTTTATAAGAGTAATCTAGAAATACATTACAATTTGGAAGTAGAAATATGTGGATGCCTGATCTCACCGATCAATGAAGCTTAACTAAATACTTCCTCCATTTAATCATGTGGGACTATTATTAGTGACAAGAGAGGAATTAACTTTTTTCTACATGTATTTGCTGCCTTCGGGTCCAGCAAAATGACACCGCCTTGATATAGTAGGTACATAGAGTCTTAACATTAAGCCACTAAACCAAAAATCCCTTTCGTAACCTTCCACACCTTTCCCTCATTAAATGTTTTCTACTCCTCCCTAATTAGTCACCGACGGCCTGCGTTACCCTCTACTCACAAGAAACACTTTCCTAATTAAAGAGATAACATTACCTTTTCCCTCACATTTCAGGCTTAAACAACATTTTTTCATGAGATATCCCCCTAAAACTACTTCTCATATTTTATCGAAATAATAAATTATTCGAAGCGTGTTTTCGAGGAAAATCTTCAGAGACTTTCGAACACTTTTCGGACAATCGCAGACCCACTCTTTCGACATGCCAAAGTGAAAAGGGACAAAAGCGCGAAGTATTTTTGAGAACTCAAACACACTTTTTAACAATGGTGTATAAAGACAAGAACAAAATAAGTAAAAATATTTAATTATTTTCTCGAGTCTTTTCAAGTCCGCCAAAGGCCAGAGAAGCGGAGTGTCTTTATTTACTGAGGACTGGAGAGGCATGTTCTCGGAGTGGGGTCGTTCCCAGTTTTGACAGGAAGGAAAAGTTGTTTTTTTAGGGCGACGTCAGATTGTCACAACGCGAAACTAATTCAGTTGTGACTTTTTTGGCGGTTACAAATTAATTGCTTCCTGATTTTTGTACGCTTTTCTTTTAGAAGACTTCTAACGTAATTAAACAAATGACTAGACAACTTACAAGCAGTAATATTTCCAAAGTTAAATAAGATTCTTATTAAAATTTCTTATTAAAATCATTTAAAATTGTACTTATTAAAATCTGTGGTCTAGTTCCACTGCAAAAATGATTATAGTTAGCGTGTCTTTTTAACCCATCTGTTCTACGAGTGCTGTGAGTCGCATAACTGTGTACGATTTTTTCATGACCTTGATAATAATTTACCGTACAAATCTATCACGCATTAAATGCGGGAAATTAAAAAGCGACCTTCGTTCATATTCGGAGTACCACCACGTTTCCAATCATTCCATTAATTTCCTGAGCACTCAAATTCTGACACGACTCGCGATAAGCTCGTCAGCCGCGCGATAATCGCGTCAATCTGCCCGAGCCCTTACCGGTGTTTCGTAGAATCGACGTCAAAATAAAATAACATTGCTTTATTCGACGTATTGGCAGTTTATCCCAACAACAGAGAAGCGATTTTGTGACGTTTGTTTTCTGTTTGTCCAAGGCCTTTGAGCGACATTTTCAGACGATTTTTTTTTGCTTGTTATTTCAATATATTTTTAAGAGGATCTTTGCTGTTCATTTTGGCGTGTCTTTTGTTATTTTTTCCGGGTTGGTTGAGCTTAAATATTAGAAGGTTGGGAGATTTTTTTGAAGACAGTCTTACTTCTTATATTTCAGTTTTATCCGTGGACTTACTTAAAATAATTGGACGAGCTTTTGTTTTATTAAAAGCAAAAGAAATGAATAAGTATCATTGGTAGGTATATTTACAGATTCTTAAGTCGTATTTTGTTGCTAAAAGCTTTTCGGTTAATAATCAGCAGATAGTTTCTATAAAATGTCTGTAATGAAACAAATAATGGCAGTTTCATTTACGAAAAAACCTTTAGTGACACCTGCAGAGTCTGAAATCACGAATAAATGAAATCCAGTCCCTAATAACCCAAAAACAAACGGGCACACACAGGTCCACAAATCGTTGCAACGAATATCATGCTCAGCACGTCTCACATTCAACACTAGCTTACCTACTTAATAAATCATATAAGATGTCACATGACATCTTCATGTAACATTAAGGCGACACCCACTATATTATGCATTACGTGACGACATCACTGCCACACTGCTCTATAGTGGTCGCAAGCGCTACTGCTGAGCATAAGGTCCTGGGTTCGACTCCCGAGCCGGGCAAACTGTTATCAGGTTTTCCCATCTGGAATTTCTCAGTAGCAGCTGTAGTCAGGATTTGTGGCCGGTTGATGGCAATAGGCTCGCCCCATATTACATGGGACATAAACCTAACTGGAGAAATGTGGGAGTACTGTACACCTCTGCTTAGCCCAGGCAGTAATTTACGGTAGTTTTATTGGTGGTTAATCGAAATTGGCGTCAGGTCATACGAATTCCAAGTTATGGCTAGAGAAAAAGTTTTTTTTTTATTGGATTCAGTTCGTTATAGGAAAGTTTTGATTCCAGCTGGAAAGTTTTCTCATTATTAACTCTATTTGTCTCAGACTTTTACAACACAATTTCATGTATGTTAGTGTTGACAAATCCACTATATTTAAATTAAATACTCCACAATCTTACCGAAAAATTTCCAATCTCCGTAAACCAGCTCGAAATATCAATTACCAAAATAATTTTTCCTAGCCTTTCTCCAACTGTGTTAGACTCGGCTTCCAGTCTAATCAGATGCAGCTGAATACCAGTTTTTACATGGTGCCACTGCCTATCTGACCTCCACAACACATTTGCTGGGTAACATGACACCCCTTTTGGGCTTCTAACTACCCGTAACGACTGTCAAAGAGCTACGAATGACAAGGGAGACCAACGACTTGTTTTCGACGTGTTTTCCGAAGCACGGAGGGGGCTCGACATGTACCGCGGTAAGCGTAGCTTTACCTTCGATCCACCGGGCACCCGTGCGGCTGTTATCATTTAGCCACGACCCCAACCAACCGACTTTTAAACCCTGGTTGCTTGACGTGACCTCTCAGTCAAATTGCTAGTAACCTAGTAAGCCACGAGCCACTCAATTTCAATGATCAGCACATTAAGATGTATGGAAGACATTTACCGTATCCTATATCTCGAAATGTACGCCTTAACGCAAGATAATGTTATTCTAATACAATTAAGGGGAAGTCGAAACGTGTCAACACCTCGAGTGGCTTTTCCAAGATGGCAACATTATTTTTCATGATCGCTGGGACACGTGATCGTAGAACGTACTTACACCTACGCAGTACGCGGCATCAAAGCGACGTAGGAGGTCCTCGCGCGAGCGCTTGACGTAAACGGTTCGAACATTTGAACGATTTGTAAATCGAAAATACAACTATCCTAAAGTCTCCCACAGACAGGCGCGATGCGACCGCGCGACGAGATTTTACTAGAACAATTTCAATGGAAACTTTCTGGAAATTTTCTACCAAAATCGCGTCACATCGTCGCGTTGCGCCTATCTGTGGAAGCCTTAAAGCATTTTGATTTCACTTTTTACGTCATGCACAATCGGAATTCCCCATTGTATGCATAAAGTCTTAGAACTATACTACATAACTGTCACGGCCAGCAACTCAAGCATTGATGGACGATCGTGAAAACCGAGGCACACATACGTGAGCCCATCAATGCCTGGTTGCGGCTGGCATCGATGGGCATTGATGGTTGCGCGGAAATTCAAACTAAGTAAATTAATTATAAATTCCAGATTCAAAATTCCAAAAACAAAGAAGAAAAAGTATTGTCTTATTTACATTGTAGTTATCAAATTATTGCAGAGATTTTCTTCAGAGATAATAATTAGGAGACCGAGATAAGGAATTACCTAAGTGAAAATAAAAGACGGGACGAATTTCGGTAACATCACGCCTGTATTCCCCAAAGGGTTAGGCAGAGGTGTACCTATTGTACACCCACATTTCGCCAGTTATTCGAAAATAAATTGCTTAAAAATAAATACTTTCATTTAAAGCATGGAATTGTACATTACCATCGCGGCCTTGATGGACGATCGTGAAAATGAGTAAATTAATTATAAATACCAAAATCAATGTCAGACAACGATAATTTTTCACGCGCCAAAATATTCATTTGTTTCTTCTTTAAGGCTCGTTCATACCGGCGCGACTTGTCGCGCGACGCGACACCGGCAATTGTTCAATCGTGAAGTTTTATTAGAAATTGTATTGTTAAAGTCGCGTCGCGCGACAAGTCGCGCCGGTGTGAACGAGCCTTTACTTTAAACAGCTATATTTACAATTGAAATCGAAATAAACTCTTTTATAAGTTACCTCCTTGGTTGTCATGTGTTGAAGTAAAAGGTTCATTCCATTTTTAAATAATACGACAGATATGAGTTTTCACAGTAATTTATTTGTCCGCTTAACACGACAGAGAGGTTTTCATAGTAACATTGCTGGCCGCATATTCACTTGTTTTTGGCCAGTACAGCAATTTCGATTTATCTCGAAGAAGGTTGTCAAAACAATGCCCCAATTACCAAGCATGTTTGAGACAAACAAATTAACAATGGAAAGCACGAACTGCTTTAGAATAACCGTACATTCTCCTAATGAAAGCCACCATTAGTTACCACAAAACATGCTTTACAGCTCCCTTTAAACAGAATGAACTCTAATAATAAATGGACCCATCTCAAGATAGCTACTAAAACTGTTCTCAATAATGATTATATACTACCAAATATCCTTGAGTGGGCTTACTTCAGGAAACTGCCCTATGAAAACATTTCCATATATCTCTTAACGACGTTTTATTGCTGAACTAATTTATCCCCTGGCGATGTAAGTAGGACTATGGGTTTTATTTTACGATCTTGAGTTAGGAGATGGAAAGGTCAAAGTCAATTATTTTTATACGTTACTGGCTGTCCGCCCCAGCTTCGCACGTGTAGCACTACACCTACCAACCCTGCCTACCTACCTACCTACCTACCTTACCTACTACTACCTCTATACCTACCTACCTACCTACATACCTACTTACATACCTACCTACCTACATAGAATAGAATAGGTACTCTTTATTATGTACACCATAAAAATTACAGATATAAACATACCACATACCTACCTACGTACATACCTACCTACCTACATACCTACCTACATACCTACCTACATATCTACCTACCTACATACTTACCTACCTACCCTACCTACAACAATTTTTCCCTATTTTCTCACGATTCAAACCTCTGGACTTCCACAAATATTACAAAACCAAAATTTGTCAAATCGGTCCAGCCATTCTCGAGTTTTAGCGAGACTGACAAACAGCGACATTCATTTTTGTTTAAGGAAGATAGATTGCGTGAAAAACGAGCCGGCGACCCACCTTGTGGTAAGGGTCACCGCTTAAAATCATCTGTAATACCATAAGCATAGCGTTCCAAAAACAAAGCTGAAATGTGTCTAATTCCTGTATTATAAATATTTAGCTTCTGCCCGCGACTTTCGCGTTAAAGTTCTTGATCCTCCGACCAATCGCGTCGCATGGCGTCCCCAGCCCGCGGTATTACTTCGTTTTCACGTAACGTTCTTTCTGAGTTATTATCTTTTTACTCGGCTTCTACAGGTCGTAGCGAGAGGCTAAATAGCCTGCTAGTATAAACTTCCTCATGAAGTGGGCTATCAAATGCAAAAAGAATCCATCCGACGGGCATTTCCAGAGATTGTGCGAGTTTAAACAAACTCTTTAGCTCTATTATATTAGTATAGATTCGTATAATTTTGTATGTAATTCGATGAAGAATTTTTCAGCAAATAAAATAAGTCTCTGCGCTAAGCCGGGGACAGACAGACAGACAGACGAACATGGTGAAACTATAAGGGTTCTTTGTTAAATGATTTGATTTGATGATCCTAAATGATTGGATGATTTGATTTGATTTGATGATTTGTTGACTACGGAACCCTAAAAACTGGTTTATTTTATGGGGACCCATACAAAATACCTGTTTTTATACTAAAGTATTTTAAAAAAACAAGTAGTGTATGATCCTCGCTTCCACCTTCGGCCTGATCATCACTTACCATCAGGTGAGATTCAGGCCAAGAGATTCCCGTCGTGGTAAAAAAAAAAAGTATTACTACCGTTTCGTACCACTATACACTACTTGTTTTGTTACAGTCGTCCGTTCGTGTACTAGTTCTAATCAAGATGCATCTAGACACACCTCAATTGCAAAAAAAAACAATTACCACCAAGAACACACCATCACAATGAAGATATTAATAGTGTCAGGACTTATCGCACACAATCGACACCTCTGAAGCACACTGAAGGCTCTCCATTAACTTTATGGCACCATTAAACTTCGTGGAGTGAATGGGATATCTTGAGTCATTGACACCAGTGTTGTTTGTCATATTGTGTTTACTATCTCTATGTTTATTTGCTCGTATACAGGGGGTATCAGAAAGGTGTGGTTAAAATTATGTAATGTATTGACGGCTGATTATTTTTTTCTCGATTACGCTGTCGGTCCCATGGATAAAGTTGTTCAGCTGATGGTCTGCACCACATCCTTAAATTTGACCACACCTTTCTGATACATCCTGTATAAGCCTAAAGCTCTGGCCACACAGGTGAATTACGCGCGGGAAGGGGTCGTCACGCGACTATTCGTGAACTGCTGGGATATGTTGCGCCACTTTTTCCCAGCTAAAGCACTAGGAAGAGGTGAAGGGCGAGCGTGTCGGGGGGCTGTCTTATATAATTTTGACGTTCAAAAAGTGGGTACTACTAAATCATTTTTATCTGCGGCAGCACTGGCTGATAAGAAATCAGATTCTGATTTAGAATGTTCCTTAGCGATTAATTGACATTTAATTAACATTTCGTCAAATGTTTCGAGTTCAGTAATCGACATTTTTGCAGTAGGTTTTATTTGCACTTCTATTTCGTACAATTCAAATAATTATGGTGGATTCAAACTTCGAGCGGACACTTTCCATTTCCGATAATAATAACGTAAACAATTGCAATTTTTCTGGTTCAGTTCCCAACTTTTTAGAATGATCATTAAGCTTTTTAATCTTAGTGAATAAATATTTACGTTTGGTTTCAAACGTAAAATTTTAATCTTCCGCCATTTTGGACGCGTGATTTTAAAACAATGAAAAAAGAATCCGGCGCGAATGACCAGAATGGGAGATAAAATCGGCCGAATTTTAATAAATGACTTTTGATTTTTAACCGACTTTCCAAAAAGGAGGAGGTTATCAACTCGGTAGTATTTTTTTTTTTGATTATGAACTTAGGAGTTTTGTCCCGCATTCCGCGCGAGATTCGCTTCAGTGTGGCCAGAGCTATAACGCTCATGAAGCTTAACTTATAAAGATGTACAAAAATAAAACACTAGGTAAAGTTCAATATCGAGTTTCATTACACCGAATTGCTTAAATCCTTAGTGTGGCAAGAGATTTAGGAGTAAAGCTGAGCTTTGTAAGATGAGCTAATCAGCAAGGTTGCAGGTAACAAAGCGTTCTACGTAAATACGAGAAGCCGATCAGCTTTTCATGTAGGTAATTACTGTCGCTTACAAAGGCATTAAGACCATTATTAAATTTTTACGCAAATTCATGATTTTCGCTGTAATCTTCAGCAGCAGTATATTTTAATTATTTGATTATGAATAACGATAGTGCCATTCCCTTACTTGTAAGTTGGTTTCTTTAAAATTCCAACTTTCTTAGATATTTTTACAAAAACAAGTTTTAAATGTTATAACTTAACTTTAAATACTTCGAGGAGCTCGTGGCTAAGTAATAACAGCCGCACGAGTCGATCCATCAGGTTAAGCTGCGCTTGCCGGGGTTGGTCCGTGGATGGGTGACCATCTTTACATACCGAGACTCCTCCGTGCATCGGAAAGCACGTTAAGACGTTGGTCCCGGCTGTCATTCGTGGATCTTTGACAGTCGTTACGAGTCGTCAAAAGTCCGAAAGTCTTACCAAGGGGTATCGTATTACCCAGTTACTGGGTTGTGGAGTCAGATAGGCAGTCGCTCCATGTAAAATACTGGTATTCAGTTGCATCCGGTTAGACTGGAAGCCGACCCCAACATAATGGGGAAAAGGCTAGGCAGAATGAACTTAACTTTAAATACTCCCACGACCCTTGTTCCGTTGACACACCCATAAGCACAATGTTTTGCGTGAGTTACGTTGCGCATTACCGTAAACAGCGAATGTGAACACCAAAAATAAAAGTCGTTTCCCTGAAATTATTTTTGCACAAAGTTACTTAGTTTGATGTACAGAATGCGTCTATACACATGTCGGCTTCGTTTAGGTTCTTGTTACACCCTGTAGGCACTGCGTTGTGATTGGCTTATTGAGATCAGAAGCCGAAACCGGTATGCCCAATACGGGTATTTTTCGGTTACAAAATTTATATTTTTTACCGGTATTTTTACTATACAACTATTAATACCGGTTATAGAAATAAAAATAAGTTACACGTGCCGTCGGCATTAGTCTAAGGGCGCACATCGCCTCTGTGTGTGTAACCGGTATTTAAACGGAAACCTAAAAAGAGGTAACATATTTCTTCTACTTAGGTTACCCAGATAGCGGTAACCATAATCGTAGAAGTAATAAAAAATCTTCCGTACCGTAATTTATAAAGATTTTCGGTCCCTGGGCAGAAGACAGTCGTTTCAAAGTTAGCGTCATGTAAAGTTTTCATATTCCAGCGTATGTGGAAGATGACTACTTCTGTACTCTCCTATGAGATAATATTAATACCAACAGGTAGTAGAAGTACCTACTCTGAGCAATAAAATCTGTTTGACAAGCGAGCAATATAAAAGCAATATTCAGTGTAGTGGTGTATCGTGTGAGCTATAATATCTAGCCTTTTACGCTTGTGAACGAGGCTCAAAAGATATTACAGTTTCTTTATAGAAATAGCTTTTTTTTTCAACTAAGAACATGTAATAGCATAACATCACGCCTGTATTCCCCGAAGGGTAAGGCATAGGTGTACCTATAGTACACCCACATTTCACTAGTTATGTTTAAGCCCTTTGTAATAGGGGGCGACCCTATTGACATTTCTCTCCACATTATTTTTTCTTCAAACTATTTTCATCATATTGACAAATATCCCTTGTCTTTAATTCAACAGAATGATAAGCTTCATCTAATAGAAACAATATGTCTTGTGGTGGACAAGTAACTAACATATGGTATAGCTAAATTACCCGCAATCGGTCAACGCACCACCCACGGTAATAAATTCGTTCCCATCACTGGGAAGAAATATTGAGTTATTCCCATCCACTACGCTTCAAATAAAATGTGATGTTAATGTGAGTGCCCTCCGTTTTCTCATGATCAAGATGATCACATTAATATATTGAGTGCCACCTTTTGAGTGCCATTTTGCCTTTAAAAGGCTATAAAGGCTTAAATTACCTTTTTAATATATATTTTTTCTGAATAATGTATCTCTCAGTAGAAACACGTACTTGAGTCGTAGTCTACTTCGAAATTCATATTATTACTTAACGTACGCTTCCTTTTACTTTATTACCATAGAATTCAACGATGAAACGCCGCGGCTGGGAATCTGATATTATTTATTCCTATTGAATACGACATGTCGGGAAATGTAATGAAATATATTACTTTGTAAATTGATATTAATATGTTACAACCATCGTGTTTTTATGTAACAGTTGGTTATAAATAAGGCTTAAATCAGTTTTGCGTTTTCTTCCCAATAAAATAATATTAAGGTTTCCATTTTGAATTGTCTCACTAACAATAAGGCCGAAAATTAGCGGTTGATTTAGAACAATATCCGAAAATTTTGTATTCAAAAGGTTTAAAGAGATTCTATTAATTTATTTCTCTCACCCTCTTCTTCTCTCTCTCTCTTATTGCAGACACCTTAAATCCGAGTTGTTCGCGGTTACAATTAGCCGTATCCTATTAAGAATAATCGGACAAGATATTCGCCCTATTAAAATATATTGATATTCATCAAGGTTATAAATGCTCAGGGATATCTTTTAATTTTGGTGGTTTATATCAAACGTGACAATTTATTTGGAGATAATTCTAAGGATCACGTGCGTGTGAAGCTTACTGCATTGTTTATGACGGTTGTTTACGGTCTAAGTTTGGGATGTTGCGAACAATATCTGTCCTTATTCTAAAGATGTAGTTATGTTTTAAATGTCAACAGAATTTTAATGTACTGTTTTGACACTTTGTTATTTTCATCGTTTGTTTATTTAGTTAAGCCAAGATTAATAAAATAATAAATAAATAAATAAATATCTTTATTTCCTAAAAATACAGATAATTGTACATAATTAGACTTTAGTTTACAATTTTTTAAAGTTATGGTACATTACATAAAACATTGGATGCTGCATAAATCTGTACACAATAGATTAAACTCTGTCTCTTATACTAGGGTATCCTGTATCATAAGAGACAGTGTTTCGCAAAGAGGTTCCAATTTACATTATGTATGAGTGGACCGAGTGCGATTTCACTTCAGAAGGGTTTTTTATTATTTATTAATTTTTTGTTTATAATTATTGTTTACTTTAGTTTTAAATTATGTATGAGTATGTGAGAATGCGAGGGTGAGGGTGAATGATTGTGATTGTAGATGTGTACGTGTTACTGAGTGAGTGTGGATGAGTAGGTGATGTGATAGTCGGTGTGTAAGTGAGTGGGGGAGTTCTGTGTACGAGTGTGGATGGATACGAGGGCAGGAGTATTCGTGCCAGCATGGAGATGACTGTGGGGTTATTAGGCGATGTAGGTAAGTAAAGTCTCCGTTGCGGCATAGTCCTGTTTAAGTAGCCATTCTGTTACTCTTTTTTTTAGGTCGTGTTTGTTGAGGTCTAAGATATTCAGTTTTTTATGAATATTTTTGTATATGTAAGCGCTAATTACATAATACTGATGCTTTGCAAACGTGGTCCTGTGTTGGGTGCCAGAGGGGAGGTTTTTGCGCTTTTCTGGGTTAGACGGGGGAAGTGTGCTGTGTTTCCTAAGGACAGATTGAAGGACAAAGAGCTGACGGACTGTAAGAACCTTGCAGTCTGCGTACAGTTGTGTTGTTGGGTATCTATGGGGCTTCCTGGTCATTACTTTTAGTACAGCTCTTTGTGCTCTCTCAGCCCTCAGGATATAACCTTTCGTTGCAGCACCCCATACGGAGATACAATATCCTATGACCGATTGGCATAGTGCATAATACACCATTACCAATATATCGGCACTGGCAGACTTTCTGAGGGATTTAAATATATGTATGAGGCGCAAAGTTCTAGTCGTAACAGCGTCAAGTTGTTTTTTCCATGTTAGTCCATCATCTATATGTACTCCTAAGTACTTTACGTCGTCACTTCGAGTTAGTGCTGGACAACGGCATGGTGGTAATCGGTTAGAGCATGAATGGGCAATAATAGAAAAATTGTGAGACGGTGCGGTCTTACGCCTCATTGCAAATGGGATGTAGCATGTTTTGTTAGTGTTTAAGGTCAGGAGATTGAGATGGAGCCATTTCATTATTTCCGCTACTGCGGACTCTGCTACAGATTTGATAGTATCCCAAGTAGGCCCGTGAACCACGATTGCGGTATCATCAGCGTATGTGTAAAGCTTAGTATTTGGGAGCTTCATTTTACAAAGGTCGTTAACATAAATTTGAAATAATGTAGGGCCCAGTATGCTGCCTTGTGGGACGCCGAAAGTAACAAATTCTTCTTCACTGAGGTGGGTATCAATTTTAACTCTCTGGGTGCGATTCTTGAGATAATCTTTGAATATTTCAAGTGACATACCACGTACACCTAAGTGTTCTAATTTTGAGGTAAGGATGGGGACAGAAACTGTGTCAAATGCCTTAGAGAGGTCTAGGAATATAGCTAAACATTTTGTCTTCTTGTCTAGATTTCTAGCTACCTCTTGTGTTAATCCTAACACAGCATCTTCTGTTGAAACCCCAGCTCGGAAGCCATATTGGTTGTCTGCGATAATTTTATATTTTTCTAAAAAGGTTCTGAGACGATTATTTAAGATCCTCTCGAGGATCTTAGAAAGTGTCGGCAAAACTGATATAGGCCTATAATTATTGACACAGTTTCTGCTCCCTCCCTTATGTATAGGATGGATGATCGCCTTTTTAAGAGCATCCGGGAATACGCCCAGTTGTAAACACCGGTTGTATATGAAGGTAAGTGGCGGTATCAGTACGTGGCGAGAATTTTTCAATAACTGAGGCGATATGCCGTCCCACCCAATGGCACAGTCATTGCGTAATTGCAAGATAAGTGACTCTGTTTCAGCTTCATCCACTTCCAAGAACGCAAAAGAGTTTACAAGGGAGGGGTTTACACCATTCAGATGAGACTGATCGTTACTTTGAGGTGATGGGGTGTGGTATTGCGATATGATGTTATCAGCCAGCTTTTTCCCCACATTACTGAAAAAACCACAGACCTCATTTACGGAAGACTTAGGATCATTGCGTATTTGTAATAGCTCAACGGGGCTTTCACGTGTTTTCGTGGTATTGGTTATGTCCTTTATTGTTTTCCATAAAGACTTTGGTTTATTACTTGCTTTTTCAAGCTCACTCCTTTCGTAAGATGTTTTTAGTTTTCGGAGTAGATCATTACAAAAGTTTCGGTAGCGATTATAGGTAGTT
This sequence comes from Eupsilia transversa, assembly GCA_914767815.1. Classification (NCBI taxonomy): domain Eukaryota; kingdom Metazoa; phylum Arthropoda; class Insecta; order Lepidoptera; family Noctuidae; genus Eupsilia; species Eupsilia transversa. The sequence continues at coordinate 959,548 of OU611880.1, forward strand.
TTAAGTATGAGGTTGTCTGGCGCTTTCTTAGAGTGTATGTGTAACTTATCTCGGTGTCTAATGCATTTTAGAAGACCAGGAGTTATCCAGGGTTTTAGAGTTCTTTTTTTTCTAGGGATTTTAGCAAGAGTTGTGTGTTTGGATATGACCAATTTTACGATGTCTATAAATTTGTTCATAGAAATATTAGCATCCTCCTCAGCGTATATACTTGAAAAATCAGTATTTTCCAGTTCTATCCTAATTGCTTCATGGTTAAGGCGGGTGGAAAGATAACATGTTCTGCGCGCAGGGTTTGCATCCCTGATATCGAGGAGAATCGGTTTGTGGTCAGTAATATGGGACTCTAAGACCAGTGTGGTTGACAACAGTTTGGTCTTTAGAAGTACGTGATCTAGGCTTTTTTCTAGGCGAGTGGGAAATTCGTGCGCGGGCAATAACCCTTGAGAAGCATTTAAGATGAGGTAGTCAAGACATTTGTTGTCATCGTTACGTTTGATTATATCGATGTTTAAATCACCCACTAGTACTATATTTGGGCAGGCGGATATGGTATCATAGACATTAGTCAAGCTAGTCTTGAAATTATCAAAATCGTCATTGGACTTGTATGACGGAGAACGATAGATTGCCACCACTGCTAACTTGTTTTCTATTTGACACATGAGGCAAGTCCCGCCCCTAAAGATGGGTTCCCATACATTAGTTTGCAGTCCCAGTTTAGTATAGATAATAACTCCATCATTCTGATTGAGATTAATTACAGTTGAGTGAGCCTGAAAACCTTCCAGTGTTGGTAAATTATTAGCTTTACTTAGCCAACATTCGGTCAGAACTATGATGTCAAAGTTAATTTTAGTTAACCGCAATAGTACTAAAAGTTGATCGAAGTTTTTATTAATACTACGAATGTTTAAGTGCAGTAATTTAATATCGCTACCAGTAACGTTTACATACTTTAGACAGTCTTCTGGGTTACATATAAAGGAGTTGCCTACGGTAAAATTGTCAAGGTCATTATTAATATTAATCAAATTGGTCATTTTTAATTAAGAAATAAATATCAGAGTGTGTGCTAGTTGTATGAGCAAGTAATATTTTGAAAATGAAGTTTGAATGGCAAGTGCATCGCACGTGTGTGTATTTTATAATAGTATTAAGGAGAATAATGATAGTTATGTATGTCTTGAATATTTTTGTGAGTAGGTTTTCTGTTCTATGTTGTGTTGGTGAGAGTCTGGTTGTGTAAATTAATGAGTGGTTGTGTTGATAATATATGAAGATGACAATTTGAATAAAAAATGATCCAACTAATCTAAACAAATTAAGATAAAAACGATTTACGGTGAGTATTAGGCATAGTCACATATTTTTGTTTCCAAGATCCTGTAGGTTTTTTTCGGTGCTGATTATAATCTGTTTGTCGCCTTCTTGCTTCCTTAGGAAAATATTACCATTGGATATCCAGCAGTATGTGTAATTGTACTTTTTGGCAAACTCACGGGATTGATAAAATAACTTCTTGGCACTGGCAGGTAGTTGTTCGGCGACATACACCGGTTGGTGTTTCCCTGGCAATCCAATCAGGCTGGTGTTAAGTTTTCCGTCTTTTCCCTTATCCTTGTTAAAGGACCGCACTGCGGATAGGAGTGTCTGTTTTGTCTGCACTCTGGTAAATTCTGCAATTATTGGACGTGGGGTGTCAGAAGTGGTAGACTTCCCCGGTAGTCGATAGATGTCGCGCAGCTCCGATTCGGGAATTTGCACTCCAACAGCTACGCCTATACTGCATACTGTTTTTAGGAGACTAGTGTGGGTTTCCGAATTTTGTTGTGGGATATTTCTCAGTTCAACACCGGACGAGCGGGACTTGTGCTGCAGATCTGTTATCTTTTGTTCCAGGGTTTCTATATACTTTTGCTGTACTTGCCTTTCTTTCCTTAAGTCCTCAACTTCCTTTATCAGATCTTCGAACTTTAGATTCATAAAAACCATCGATTTCTCGATCTCTTCATTTGACTTACGAATTTCTGTGTTGGTAGCCTGTATCTGGGTATTTTGTGTTTTGATTTGAGCTACCTCAGATAACAGTTTAGACATTAGGGTCGTCTGTTCCGCCAGCGTTTTTGTTATGTTGTTGTCTTGTAGGTCTGCAGGAGTTAAAACTGACCCGCCTTGTGGCGAATTATCTTGTCGAGGCCTTTTATTACGATTTATATTTACGTAGTCGCTCATCATTATTGCCGAGTTTATGTCGGGTTCAGATTGGGTCTGATTCTGACTCATATTGCTTATTTGAGGTTTAGGTGTTTTAGGTGGGGTGCGCTGAACACCTGCCATATTACAACACAGTTAACAAGATTATCGTAGACGAGTCCAAGTACAGTTCGATGTAGCAGGTACGATGGCGTCAGTTGCTCGTTGCTCGTTGCGGTCGTAGCGCTCCCACCTACCGCGCCGCTGTTCACAAGGTAACGCAGTGCGCGCAGGAGAGGATGTCGCTGCTCGTAGCTCGTCGTGGGTAGCAAATTCGCCTGCTGCGGTTACGTTCATGTACCCGAGCGGCGTGCGCAGGAGCCACTAGTTCAGATCGGTACAAAGTAGTCAGAAAATAGTTCCTTGATATGGCCGGGGTGGCGCCACCAGTCGTGTGCCCTCGCTATGCGACGCAGGCGCACCTCGTTCGTCGCTGGAACACAGCGCCGAAAACTTTGTCGTTAGGTTGGTAGAACCGAGACCGCTGCGCACTCACCGGATTTACGCCTTTATGCAGTTCGCACAACCACGAAGATTCCGTGCACTCTTGGGTTTGGCACTATGATACGGCACTTTTAGAAAAATTTGCTAATCCGATTATTGACCGATTTACACTTTCTGCAAGAATTTAAACAATTATTGCGAGATTGAGCCACTCCAGGTTTGCGTTTTGTTGAAGAGTATTGACAACCGATAAGTAATTTTATTATAACGATTAACAAGATCACAAGTGAATGGTCCACGGGCGCGTTCCAGCGAAAAGATAGCAATAGTGATATAGTAATAATGAGTTTATTGAAATGTAATTATGATAATAGTTATTTTTAAAGTACCTATTTTATGATCTTTCAGGCTTAATCTTTCTTGAGCTATTTTTAATCGACTATTAAGTAAACAGATGCTTATTTTCACATCCATGTGAAATGAATATTTATAAGCATTTTACTATTTATAAGCATTTTTCATGATTATTTAGCATTTTCCCAATATCCTCAAAAACAGATAAGTCAGGTTTTCCACAGTTTCAAAAACCCTGTAGATTCGAGAAAAATCCTGGAACTGAAGTGTTTTCTTACCTTCCCGCTGCGAAAATCATTGCATGCTGTTTACACTCCTCTGTGAGCGGAATATCAGGTATATTTTATCTTGGAAAAACAAACTTCCCGTGGGAAGCTGGAAACCAAATTCACACGAGAGAAAACCGGTGTAGTTTCTATTTCATGTAGCTTGCGTACCATGTGAGAGATTTATTCAGCTGGGTAGATACGAAGAGCTCTAAGGAAATGATGGCTGATGGATAATCAGATTTTTCGATTTAATGGGGATTTAAGTTTAAATATGGGTTTTGAAAAGTAACATAATTTAATTGGTTTAGAAAAGTATTTCAATAAAGTTTTAAGATTACTATCCTATTTTTAAAAACTAATGCGCAGAAGATTGATAGTTTACTTTATTATGATTTAAACGATCAGGTAATTTTGATAATTACGGCTGATATCAATCAAACTCAAAACACAAGCACTATTTGATTTTTATTGTAATCACAACGAAAAACATACAGAAATATAATAGAAACCTTCAATCAGTCTTTGTTCAATCAAGTATTCAAGACCTAACGGGGTGTTAGGATAGACGCGTTTCCAAGCGACTGCTTTTCAATTGCCACTAAGAAAACCCAGCATCCTTCAGCAAAAAACTTTACATTGTAAAATGAAACGACCCAACTAATAATAACTTCCAGTTTCTTATCAATACAGGAACAAACAAATAATAAAGCAAAGTTTGCCAATATTTTCATTGTTTTGTTTAAGTGGGGATATTTTCAAACTCTAGTTATTTTGTGTCCAGGGATATACAAAAGTTTTGTTGTATTCAGGTCTTAATAACTTCTCTCTGAGGAAGACGAGAATAGTTTCAGAAAGTCTTCAAGGTAGATAACGGGATCAAGGATATGCCAGAACTACTAATACACCTACTGTGTATTTTCCTTTACTATTTGTCGTTTGAAGCAGGCTAGGGCAAAAATATATCTAAATAGTAACATTCCACAACGATTTTTATCTTCCTCTACTTATTATCAACCGTTCAACCGTTCTTATAACATTACAGTCAGCCCCTCAGTGCTGACACTCGTAAAACTGAACCGATACTCTGCGAAAAACTTGCTTTTATCCTTGACTCAATCAACCTGCCTAGCCTTTTTCTAACTATGTTGGAGTCGGCTACCAGTCTTACTGGACGCCGCTGAATACCAGTATCTTACATGAAGTGACTGTCTATCTGAAGTCCACAACCCAGTAACTGGGTAATACAACATCCCTTGGTAAGACTGGTTGTCAGTCTTTCGGGCTTCTGACGACCCGTAAAGACTGTCAAATACCCACGAATGAAGGCTCGTGCAGACTGGCGTGACGCGACACAGGTAAAACAACTTCCGAAGTTTTCATAGAAATTGCTCTACCGGTGTCGCGTCGCGCCAGTCTGCACGAGCCTTCCCGTAGCCGTTTACCCGTAGCTTAACGTGCCTTCCGAGACATGGAGGAGTCTCGGTATGTAAAGATTGTTACCCATCCACGGACTAACCCCGGTAAACGTAGCTTGACATGATGTATCGACCTAATTCATCATTGACTGTAGAACGTCAGAACGAAAATCGCAATGTCCAGAAATAAAGAAATTCGTATAATTTTATTAATAGCTTGAGTACGTGAAAGATGTATCATCCATTATTTACGTTCTTAATGTAAATTCTTTGTTTTTCATGAAACATTACATTATATATGCTGGCATAAATGAAGATGAAGATACATTTTCGTTTTGAATGGGAATAATTCCTTATGAGAGGGTAGATATAACTTAATACCCATTGAGTGCGAAATAATGTGATGGAGTATTAGCGGATTATTTTGTATAACATTTTAATTACAGGGTGTCTCAAACATAGTGGTCCAAAGGCAAATGAGGTAAAGCTAAGGGGTCCATCTATCATAAAAAAAAAAAAACTAAGTTATTCTGAACAGTTCAGAAAATTTCGCTATTATTATTTTCATGTTTTTTTTTACTTTTAGTTCAAATCTGGCTGGAAGATGCCTTGCCAGACTTCTTCCAGCCAGATTTGAACTCGTTTCGTCAAAAATTATGTTCACAGGGTCGAAATATCCAAGTGGAAGTGTAAATTTCTTGAAAATAATAATAGCGTAATTTTCTGAACTGTTCAGAATATCCCAGTTTAAAAAAAATTTAATGATAGGTGGAGCCCTTCACTTTACCTCATTTGCCTTTAGACCACTACGTTTGAGACACCCTCTATATGCGATGGTTATAACTAGAAATAAGTGAAATAAATCATTTTTACATCACGTCGCATCGTCCTCTCGTAATTTCAGATATTTTTGATTTGCTAATGTCTGTAAAAGCCAGTCTATAAAAAAACTGCGGATACTACGTTTGCAATAATAATAATATAATTAATAATACTAGTGCTGTAATCTTAAAGCCCGCTGACAGAAAGTAACCGTACTTATAGAATGATATTTTAATCCTACACAACACAAGTCGTTGTCAGTTGAATGAAATTAGAACGACAATAAAATCCACAAATAAATGTTGTTAGGTGTTGCATGTTATTTCACCAGCGCGGCGGTTGTTACTTTTAAATCAGTATTGGATTTATCTTTCAAAAACAAAATTACTTTTTCCACATAAATCTTGCAATTTTCTGTTTCGTAAAAAATACTGACTGTTTTCACGTCAACTCTTTTTTTTTCTAAACGTTAACGTTCGAATTTTGCGTACCGAATGGGAATAAAATATTAACGTTTTTCCCATTAGCTACGCACTTCTGGGATTTGTTTGTAATGCTGGCGTGTTTTGGAGAACAAACAGCTTTCTATTTATTTCTCATGGGAAGAATTTATAAGCCGTGTAAATGACTGATAAAAGCTTTCAAAGAGTTTCTAGAGAAATGTACTGTTTTAAGTGCGTCCCTTTCTTGTTCATAAATGATTAGCCAGCTTTTCTATTATTACTATTTTCTATTATTATTATTTCCTTTATTTCATTAAATACATATTTACATATTTTACATTTTTAAATATTAGAATATAAAAATTATAAAAACATATAAAAATATATTATTATTATTTCGTTGATTTATTTTGTATACTTATTTTAAACATTTTTAAATATTTCTTAAAAGTTATATTAAAAAAAACTTTTTTTTTTTTTTTTTATTATTATTATTTGCTTTTTTATTTTTTTTTCTATTATAAAGATATATTATATCTTTAGTTAAATCTGTAAGCCGTAACTAAGAACCAATATACATACCACAAATGTTTAATCACCCAGTAAGTTTGCGCTAACAACTTTAAAAGTACCTGGGTACTTTCTCAGGCATTTGTACAATTTGGAGCGAACACGGGTGCCATACATTGGAGATGCTACCCAGTACCCAAGCAATTTGAACATAGTTCACACAGTTTTCAATCTCAGCAGGCATGTATGAGTTTTGGGAATATTCCTGTTTCTACATTCTGGACATACCTTACTACCTGTAACAGTTCAGTTCAGTGTGATATTGCGTGTTTGAGTCAGTTATAATCAAACTGCAATAACTGTACGATTTTCTAAGCGTTCTGTAGTTTCTGACTACCTCCATGGTGAGAAGGCGTCAGTTTATTATTGAATGTTGCAATTTTGCGTTTTAAGGATGATTTTTATGAGATTTTGAAAATGAAATCTGCTCCACAAGTTTCCTTACTTCATACGATGCATTTTCAAAGCACTCGTGCTTAGACAAGCCAATTTATCGAATCGTTTATGCACATGTACGAGTATAATAAGAAAATGCATCATTTAAAGTAAGCTAACTTTTGGAGCAGATTTTGAGAAAAAAAAAAAAGTAATAACAAAAATGTTTACCATTAATCTAGTAGTTGCACGGTTCCAATTTTTTGAATACTGATGTTTAAGCAAAACTGGCAAAACACTTCGAGATAAAAAAATAAACAAAATTTCTGTAGTTTGAACTAAATAAAATAATTTATATTTCTCATACATAGTAAGTAAAACATGTGAGAATCAGCCAAGATGGCTGACAACACCAAATCTCATAAGAACGAACTAATATATTTTAAACACATGGCAGGCACAGGTAAACACGGATACAGCCAAGTATAAATGTAAATGTAAAAACCCCGTGAATAATCTTTAAAATAGAAATATTAATTTGATGAAGAAATGTTTACGTACGAAAAGGTTATTTTTATTTACAGGCAAAAACTTTATGCTTTATGGCCGATTCCACCATTGCTGCTTTACAGACAGAATGACACTAATGATTGTTAGTGCAATGTGTTGCTTCAAATATAAGTATCACTGTGAGTGTCGGTTTTAATGATCGTACAAAACCTAGTTCTTTTATTTATCAACTTTCCATAACTTGGCAACACATTCTATAATATCTTTCCACCAATGGCTGAGTTCCACAGCGCTTATTCAATTACTTTTTAACCTCCGACGGAAAAAGAGGAGTGTTATAAGTTTAACGTGTGTATCTGTGTGTCTGTGTATCTGTGTATATAAGGTGCTATAAAAATATCTGCCACGGCTGCAATGGGAGATAGTATTGTGTTTATAGATTACAATAGTAAAGATAAATTATTGATCATGTGTCATATTTTTTTTCATACAAAAAATTGTACGTATAAATTTGCAAGTGACGAACTAGTCAGCTGATTTCAGTTTTCATTCACAGAACAGATGGAAAGAGATAGCAGTTGTTTTCATTGACGAAGTGCACTTCGCGCGTAATTTGTGAACCACGTTATGCAGAGTAGAGTCAATGTTTATTTAACTACTTTATTTTCTCAAATTGATTTAACTGTGCCGGGGTACGAAATTTCTTCACTATTGTTATCTTTAAACACAATACTACCTCTCATTAAAGCCGTGGCAGATATTTTTATAGCACCTTATATGTCTCTTCCCGCGTCGCTCCCAAACGGCTGAACCGATTTTGATTATTATTTTTTTGTTTCAAAGGTGTCTTGATCGAGAGTGTTCTTAGCTACAATTCAAGAAAATCGGTTCAGCCGTTTGAAGATTAGGTATCAGCTCTTTTCTAGTTGATGATTGAATGTGCGCATCTTCCACAGGTCTGATCGATTCGAAATTTAGTATTCTGTTACTTCAATGATATTAGAAGAACATAGTAACCTTGAACCGATACTGCAGCATCACCTGGAATTGTGTCGGGGGTTATTTAAATTTTTAATTTTAACTTGTTAATATCAAAATTAATTTTCATCCTCATTATCCTGCCCCTGTCCCATGTTACTTGGGGTCGCTGCAACACGTTTTCTGCTTCCATTCTCCTACCTTCACACTATCATTCTCTCCCTTTCCTTTCATAACATTCCTCAAACAAAAAATCCAGCCATCTTTTCTTTGTCATTCCTCTCCTTAAAACGCAATATATTATTCTCTAAAAAAACTCAGATTAACATAAATAAGTTACAGGGCCTAATGGCTTGTAACTCTACGAAAGACTATATTTGCTGTCCAGATTTTCCCAGACTTGACCCTTTTTTATGAGCCCAGAGGTAGGTTCCGTTTTATAAAATGCCTGGATTCAATCTGAACTGTAAGACATAACATCACGCCTGTATTACCCGAAGGGTTAGGCAGAGGTGTACGTATAGTACACCCACATTTCGCCAGTTATGTTTAAGTCCCATGTATTATGGGGCGAGCCTACTGAACTGAACTGGCTGAACTGAAAGACCCGAAAAGAGACTGACGCGTGCGATAAAGTTTTACAAAAGTCTGTGATTGAAACCTTCCTGTCCTTATTTATAATTATGGATGCTGAAGACCAAACAAACCCTACAAATACAAACTTTATTTATGTACCTTCTTTTTACAATATGTATAACCTCAATACGTCAAAACTACAGTATTAATAGTATAAGTTTCCCCAAAAAGTTGGTTACGAGCATCGGTTGATGGTGTCAGAACTATACATATAACTTTCTGTGTGATAGATGGATGAGTACACATATCTACATAATATATTTACTTTTAGACTCCCGAGACTTTGTTAGGTATTCGGTAAGAAACTTGTACCCATATGCCGCCTTGTTTGAAAACAAGGAAGTGTTCTGTGGCAGATAATTATGGAGTTTCAACAAGGTTAAGTGGAATTAGAATGCGAGGAGTTTGTTGTTTACTTAATAGTTTGTAGGGATGGTAATGCAATGTGGTTGTATTGTTTTATTCGTCTTCCTTATATTTAAACACACTGTCTGATTAATTAGTACAAAACAACCTACCCAAGAAGGTTACCCAAGTATTCAAGTGTTTTGTTTTCATTTTGTTTAAAGCATCTAGGTACAAGTAAGTAAAGTGTTTTGTTTTCATTTTAATCTTAACAGTTTCTATCTTGAATTTAGCACAGTTAAGAAAAAAATACAGAAAACTTTTTAATTTCTAATTTTATTTAACCTTAACATAAAACGGCTATCGGCTATCTACATTAGTCGACATATTTTTCGTTTAGACATAATTCACTACACTTCTCCAGACGTAGGTACTGACATGATCGTGATCCATTCATTTTTTACCTTTAGAGGTAAATTAAAAACGTTATGTCTCAAGGGCTACTGCTGAGCATGAGGTCCTGGGTTCGATTCCCGGGTTCGACAAAGTGTTATTGGGCTTTTCCATCTGGAATTGCTCGGTAGCCCGGTGTCTGGATTTGTGCCCCGTTGATGGCATTATAATGTTTTTTTATGAGTTGTATTGCAATATGTAGTTAGCTAGCGACCTCGACAATAATTGAATTATTGTAATTAAGTTTTTATTTAGTTTACTTCGATGGTCCTAGTTTATCATTTATGACTGCCATTTACTGCGATATGTGGCGGGCGGGCACGCCCTTTATGCCTGGAGGCTTTTATCTAGATATTAAGCTCGGTTTACCTTTAGTTTTTTGTTTCTGCCTGAGTATTAATTAGTTCTCGATGTTTTTGGTTGGTATATTGGCGTGTGCTAGCTGACATATTATGGCTGATCATTAAATGCATGTTTTGTGTTGAGAAAGGTAAATGATTTTGCGTACTATTGTACAATTTTTCTAACTGAACAGACAGCTGTGCTGCTGGGGAGTTTGATGCGCCATTTCTTCTTCCCAGCTAAAGCACTAGGAAGTGGTGAAGGGTGGGCGTTTTGGGGGACTACCTTATGTAATTTTGACGTTCGAAAAGTGCTGATTCTCAGCCTAGTTTGAATAAATGACTTTTGATTTTGATTTTGAATAGGCTCGCCCCCTATTACATAACTGGCGAAATTTGGGTGTACCTACTATAGGGTACACCTCCTAACCCTTCGGGAAATACAGGCGTGATGTTATGTTATGTTATGCGTACTAGAAAACAGAACCATTTCTTTATAGCTACCTTACCAGAAAACTAATCTCAAACTTATTTTAAATTCTTTCTTCAGTATTAACTACCAGCTAAAATTCTTTAAACAGTAATAGTAAAGTGTTTTTCAATGCGCCCCGCCCTCTTTATACAGTCATATAATCCATCTTAAAATACTGGCAGAGTCAACATCGTTGGACAAACATGTGACGTCACACACTTAAGAAATTTGCAAACAGGATCAACATTGTGATGTTAAAAATAGTTATGAAAGTATCGCAAATTAAAAAGCTACCTATTTTGTTAAGTTAGAGTAGTGCCGTTTTGGTAGTGTATGGAATATGATGAATGAATGAATGAATGAATGACGAACTAAACAATAACTCTTTGTGGCGACATGTCAATACATTGAGATTTCAGTGCATAAGTGCGCGCAAGATAAGTTTGCACGCGACAGGTGGCGCTGGCGTGCTTAATTCTAGGCTGTTATATTTAAAATATTAAATCCATATTACAAAATTAATCTTAATACTATTAATCTTTTATTAGTAACAATCAATTAAATAATTCTATACTTAATTTGATCTTACATAAAACGACACGACGACGGCGGCATACTTATTAATTCCGATTTTGATTAATGACACTCCACTTATATCTAAGTCAAATATTGGTATATTATACACATATACCTTCCGGAATAAATTCTCGACATGTTGGGTAATTTTTTTAGTTTAAAATAATTAAGCGGTAACGCAGACAGACGCGAAAAGCGACTTTGTTTTAAGCTATTTATAGATAGGTATAGATTATGAAGATAAATACTTAGTTATAGTTAGTTATATTTACGTATAATATTTCATTATATAGTGAATGTGAGACCAAAACTATTAAAAAAGCCAGTAGATACTATCAATTAATAACTCTGTCACTACCTAAATAATGAAAAACCTGATCACAAAAACAGAAAAATGTCTGCAAAAAAAGACGACTGAGGTTGAATTCGACCAAACAGGAATACATTTTATCCGCGGAATAAGCCTTCTCTTCCGAATAAATTTTGAATATTTGACAGTTTCTCCATACGAAAAATGTCAGAAGTAAATCTTATTCCGCGGATAAAATTTATTCTCGTAATTCTCGTATATCCACCCTAAGTATATCAAAGTTACCAAGACTGGTTAATGGATCGGTGTGTGCATCATTTATTATCTTACATAAGAATACAACATACCCTCTTCACAATAATGTACCGTAATTTCTTTTAAAACTCTCACAGCAACTTATGTTCTCCATTTATTCATAAACACAGCTTCTTCAATCTTCAGCTCCTATATTTCCCCAAGGGGTAAACAATCCCCAAGAAATGTTCTTTTGAGTTACCCTCATATATATTCATATAACTTTTTTGATCGCTTCCTATACTGCGCTGAACTTTGATAGTTAAGTGCAAGCTTGCGCATTTTAAGTTGCAGTTAAGTTGTGGTATAGGAAAACTTATAGAATATTGCCCTAGGGAATACTTCGCGGTTGATTTAGTTCAAACTAGACCTGAGACGGGTACCCGGTATCCGGTGGATCCGGTAGTTTTTTAGGATCCGACCGAGTAACGGGTAATAATGCTGGGTACCCGGTAAAACCCGTCCTTTAACTAGTAATCCAGTTCAAAAGCGATTTGAATTGAAGTCGACCTAGATAAGACTGGAAGAGAATGAATGAGATGAATGTAAATGAGATTGGCTATTTTCGGGTAAGTTCAGCACTGGCATAAGACCGTACGAAACAGTTTCCCGGCTACTATGACAACATTGTGTTCTCAACTATTTTATTGCCCCCCGGTCGGGACAGAATGAAATGGCGCAGAATTTGATTCTTACGGTCTTATCCTAGCACCGTACTTACCCCAAAATACATTTTGACAGTCTGGATTGGATTTGAACGTTTATTAATGCTGAAGAAACAGGCAACCAGGTTAAATAGAAGTCTATCACTAGCATACCAACCTTGCTGACTGGTTTAACATTACACCACGGCATGGGCTATGTTCCTTTTGAAAGGCTAATACTAAACCAAAGAAAAGAGTTGGATGTTAGAAAAACATGATTATTGGTTGGGAGAATTATTTCTTCAATGTTATTTTCATAACATAAAACCCATGAGAATAAGCTGTACCTACAGGTACCTACTTACATAAACCTCTTTCGGCAGAGCTCAGAACTATTATGAAATACCTACTATTTCCACAGAATAATCTTTTGCCACGATTTTTGCTGCAAACATTTCGCATTTTTTTTCGTTTTTTTTTCTCTTTGAGCTTAATTTGGCCATCATGTGTTTTAATTAACTAATAAACCGAGAAACAGTACGGTGAAATGTATGGACTTTTATGTCTAATCCCAGCAATGTAGCTATCTCAAATGTAGCCGTATAAAACCCATTAAAAAAAATCCTGTAAGTTTTTAAGGGCTTTGCTACAAAATCCATAATGAGACCTACAAAATCGGATAATTTTCTGCAAAATTTTGTTAATAAACGAGGGTATCGTTCAAATATGAGACTCCTCAAACCATATGGACACTCAATAGATGTGTAACACAGATAAAACACAGAAAAATATGATAAAAACAAAATATCAAGGAAAATTATGACATTTTCAGTGGAACACGATAATAGAGTCGACTTCAAAAGTCCGACGGAGCGAGTCTGCGAGTCTAATGACTGACAATGACAGCGCAAACCGTTTCAAGTGTAGGGGAGCCAGAAACTGGAAAATTTTGGGACATTTTTTAAATTATTTGTTTTTTTGTGTAGTGAAACTCCTCAGGCGGCGAGCGGCGATTCGATAACTGGACGAGAGTGATTTCTAGGACGCGTCACGTTTAGGCACATTTCGTTACATGAAAGAGAAGGACTCTCTCTCTCTCTCTGGAAGTTTCACTTCTATCACGTGTACAGTGCGGAGGACGCATTTTTTTTGTTTTTCATACTAGGCGTGAATCATTAGATTATAAATAAATGCCAAAGTCTGCCTGTTAGTGCACTTGTCTTGTAAATAGAGAACCAATAACATGATTTTAAACTCTGTCTAAATTTTAATACCTACATTTATAATTATTATTTCACACGAACTGAGCAGGCTTGTAAAGAAAGCAGGTAGGTATATTAAGTAATAAATTAAATAATTAAATATTTTGGGAATTATTTAAAAAATAAATATATGGTGGTTTATAACAATAAAATGGTATTTGTATATCTAAAGGCTTAATTCTTATTATAAAAATCTGTGTCAGATTGGCTGACTGACTGACTGGTGTATAACGCGCACCATACGTACTGATGATAAGAGCACAATTTAAAGCACAGTAATTATTTTAACTGTAGACATTAAATTTTCCTTACATCACCAGCTTTACTCAAATTTATAACCAAAACAGGCTTCCCGGATTAATTACAATCATTGTTAAATTCTGATTAATTTACAAAATCTCTGCTACCGTTAATTTGTGGTTTACGGTTTGAGATAATCTTAGTGAGATGAATAATTAATCAATATTCAATAATAGTTAAATGGACGTATAATATAGTAATGTATACAGTTAGGATAAATCAAGGTATAAGTAGTTTCTCATGTTACACGCCAGCCATTGAATGAGGACATTCATTCATCTTGCAAAATCCTAGACATTTATCAACGGTTAATGGATTAGTGTTTCTAAGATCAGACATGAGACATTAGACATGGGAAATTAGGCATATAAGTTAGGCACAAGACGAGACAAATGGGTTACGTGCAACTTTCATGATCAATCAATCTGCCTAGCCTAGGCTAACCAGATTCAGCTGAATACCAGTATTTTATACGGAGCGACTGCCTATCTGACCTCCACAACCCAGTAACTGGGTAATAAGATACCCGTTGGTAAGACTGGTTGTCAGAATTTCGGGCTTCTGACGAGCTTTCATGATACTTTTAGAAATTATTTCTATGCGACAATATAGATGTGAGTGAAAATGCCGGGAGGGGACGTCATTGCAGATCATATAGTGACTTTATTGGTGATGTTCTTCAGAAAGGTCAGGTGCGTAGTACTCGCAACCGACGTGCGTGTATGATCAGATGTATGAACGTAAACCAAGCAAAAGGAGTTTGTAAGGATCGTAGCAGGTGGCCTTCTGTAGTTACTGCCTACCCCCATGGGAAGAAGGCGTGAGTTTATGTGTATGTACGTAAAATTGCATTTTTTGTGTACCTAAAAATAATTATTTAGAAGCAGGCTTTACTAGCATATAATTTAACGTAATTGCTGGACTAGTTGGGAAATCGACTCTAACTACAATCATAAGTTGGTACGCAGCGAGATAGCCGACCGAATCGAAAAATGCAAGTGAAATACATACATACACTCACGCCTTATTCCCATGGAGTTCGGCAGAAACTACAGAACGCCACCTGCTACGATCCATACAATCTCCTTTAGCTTTCTTTACGTTCATACATCTGGTCATACACGCACGCCGATTGCGAGTGAGTGAAGCGCATGTGAGTTAAACTTAAAAAAAACACTGTAACTACAATCAAAATGTAAAGCATTTATTTCCTAGGAAAGCGGTTCCGTCGTATAATAACGGCCATCTTGAAAATCTGTTCTTATTCACATGTGAAAAAGCTTCCGTTTACCGCTTTCTTAGAAATTCAAAGCTTATATGAAAACGTCAGATATACGACAAAAACCAAACCTAACAAGATAAAAAAAAACGTACAGAAAAATTGTTATATTTCAAAAATACTTTGTCACACTACACATGAGTTACTATCTCTGTTTTTCACAGCTACGTTCACGCGAGAATGAACTATATTATAATAGAAACAGGAGCTGTTTCACTTTATATTCACTAAACTTTACATGACATAACGTGTGAAACGTTGTCTAGTGCTGTGTTTTATGTTTTTAGTGCTATGTTTTATAAGGGACATGCCCTTCAATGAGTTCAAGAACAACATAACATCTCGCCTTGTTTCCCCAAAGGGTTGGGCAGAAGTGTAAGTAAATAAGTACACCCACATTTACACCATGTATGTATGTTTAAGTCCCGTGCGATAGGGGGTGAACCTATTGCCATCAACCGGACCGAAATCCAACCAACCTAAATCCGACTCCGGGCTGCTACTGACAAAAATTCCACTTTGCACGCCCTGGGAATCGAACCCAAGATCGGCAAGATCTCATACTCAGAGCGCTTGCGACCACTAGACCAATGAGGCAATCAGGAACACAGAATTGAGTTAGTGTCCGTAGAGTTTCTTGCGCGTTCTACTCCATAGGAACGTACTACGTTTTGGAATGAGCAACTCTTTTTGACTGACAGCCACCTTGTTCGTGTAATCGGTTGAAGTAAAATAAATGCTTCGAGTTGAATTTGAGTTTCTTGTGCAAAATATTGCACAAAACTCGTGTCAGTGTAAATTCCCATTTCTTTCGACGTGTGTTGAATAAGTAAAAAAGCAGTCTCATTATAAAACCATAAAAACGGTAATTTTACTGTGTTTTAGGTCATGACATAAGCAGTAAATGGCCGTAATTGCGTAACACACGATGAATCACAATCTGTTTAATTTGGCAGTTCAACAACATTAATTGCGTTACGTTGTTCTGCAGACACATTTTTCGAACATAATTATGAAGCAATGGATTAGCAGTATCCTTCAAAATTATTCAGATTATGATTTATCGTAGGTTACGCAATTAGGTTGCAGGGTGTCCCTTGTACGCTTTATGTGTGGTTAGCAATAAAAACACAATTGTACTTCAGTTCTTGCCCATAAATTAATTGACGCAACCCTCTATACCTACTCCAAAAAGTACATACATCGTCTGCCTAGCCTTTTCCCAACTCAGATGGGGTCAGCTTCCAGTCTAACACACATCACATTTCCACCGTTCTTGTAACAATAGTCGGCACCTCAGTGCCGACACTCGTAAAACTGAACCGATACTCTGAGAAAAACTTGCTTAAATTTATTCTTGACTCAATCAATCTGCCTAGCCTTTTTCCCAACTATGTGGAGGTCAGCTTCCAGTCTAACCGGATGCAGCTGAATACCAGTATTTTACATGGAGCGACCACCTATCTGGCCTTCACAACCCAGTTACTGGGTAATACCACCACTATTTGTGAGTTTTACTATTACCACTTTGGTAAGACCGTACCGACTGTCAATGATCAACGAATGACAGCCGAAACCAACGGTTTAACGTGCTTTCCGAGGCTTGGAGGGGACTTGGTAGGTAAAGATGGTCACCCATCCACGGACCAATCGCGGGCAAACGTAGCTTAACCTGATAGATTGACCCGTGCGGCGGTTTTTACTTAGCCACGAGCTCCTCAAAAGTAATGAAAGATTTATTATTATTATGCCTTAAGGCTCCTACAAACAGGCGCGACGCGACTTTAATAATACAATTTCTTAGAAAACTTCACGGTAGAGCAATCACCGGGAACACGACAAGACGCGGCAGTATGCACGAGCCTTTATTCTACATCCTATGATAACTTTAACTCACACATTGTTTTGTTAATAATAATATATACAATATACACAATATTTTTAAAATATACATATAATAATATGTGTGTATCTATCAACATGATTAATTTATCTGCCATTGCTTAATGTTTAACTTTGTACCAATCGAGTTAAGTAATTTTATTCTAGGTAGGCGTCTTCACATATAAGTAATTATAATGAATGTATATAAAATCTTTTGAAACATTTTAAAAGAGTAGCTATGGAATTTCTTGCCCATTTCTCTCCATACGAAACGACCTTTAGAAAGGGGCTTCTCTATTCAACAGATTTCTTGAACATTTTGACGTTCCTTTCATAAGGCTATGGCTATAAGGCTATATACTTGAAATAAAAGTTTTGAATTCGACTTTGAAAGGCACAAATCAAAATTAGAAGCTTACTTTAGCATTGAATCTCAACTAAATATGTCCGTAAATAAATGTATACATACCCTAACAAAGTTCACCACAACTAAAAATAATAACCGTACATTCGCATGTATAAAGTTTCCACTTTCTGACATTCCTTTTGTATTTTTGACAAAGGTCTTGACAAAGGACTTTATTACAAATCAAAGGACGTATTGTTACTTTTTGTTAAAGAAATTGAACATAATTGACTGATTATTAAGTCCAATGTGACTCGTTTTGTTTTAAAGTTAAGAGGTTTTTGCCTTGTTTGTTGAAGAGTGGAAAGAAACGAGTATTTTGATAATTATGTAGGTATTTTCGATTAATGAAATGGAGGAAAATACTTCATAGCCACCGCTTTTAGACACCAGCGTCTATACAGTTAAAATCTCATCATAAAAACTTTGGTGAAGTGAGCTGTCATTAAACCTGCCATTCTATTCTGTAAAAATCTCACCGTGAAAACTTAAGTGAAGTGAGCGTGAAGTGAGCTGCCAGTAGTGTCAATTACTACATCGGGTGGACTGACAGCTCACTTCACCTAAGTTTGCACGGTGAGATGGTTACAGAATAGCACTGCTGATGCTAGAGATCGCAAGGGATTGACACTATTTTATTTCATTTTTATTCAAATGGAACAAGAAACAGCTACAATATAAAATACATTTATTCAAACCTATTCAAACTGTACATTTCTGAAAACATTGTAAAACCCATTTATTTTTAAAAGAGTAACCGTGGATTTTCGACTTGCTTATTTTTTGCGACTAGCAGAGTCGGTATCAGTCATTGATACGAATGAATCCTTAAAACGAATTAAATATTACGTGCGAAACGAGAATTTTAACACGTAGTTAATATTTATTTACATTTACGTCGAGCGTTCGTGCTAGGCCCACAGAACACAAAGCGCTTTACTGCAGATATATTGCAAATTATTTTATTATAAATAAACTAACTGCAAATAGAATAAAAGTGTCCCCTACGTAATTACAGTGCACAGCAGAGCATATTGTGTAGTAATATCATTATTAGCAATAAGTCTGCCATCTTGATTGAGTTACACACAAATTGAGTTACTGCAACTACGCGGGAATACTGCTCCATTTTAAAATGAACATGCTTTATATACCATTACTACTACTAGACTAGCGACCCGTCCCTGCTCCGCACGCTTTTTATGACTTGATAAAACATCAAGATTTCTTTACAAATCTAAAATTAATAGTCATTTAAATTAGGCAATTAGAATCAACCCTTTTCAAACGTCTAAAATACATAAGACAGTCCCCCAAAACGCCCGCTTTTCACGCCCTTGCACATAAACCTTCCAATTCTCTAAATAATGGTGAAAAACGCACAAAAATTTGTAGCGTAATTAAAAAAAGCCGCCCAGTGCTTGTCGGACCACTCACAATTAATGGTTCTGTAGTTAGGATTAATTAAAAAAAAACATGTTCTGCCATACATTTCAACTGCAAATGTAAGTTTCTGTGTACAATATTGATAGATTGAACATGTTATTTTAGACCATATAGACTTCATATAGGTTTTCCTGTAATCTATAAGTAAAGAACCATTCTCAGTATCTTTTTCAAAATATTTGTCTCAGCAGTTTTTTTGTTTATTTTAATCACAACAAGGAAGCTCTTGGCCAGAATCTCACCTGATGGTAAGTGATGATCAGGCCGAAGGTGGAAGGGAGCTTCACCCGGAATCCTCAACCACAGAGGAACTGGCTATCTTACCTCTAACTGCCGGAACACAACAATGCTGTTAACATTGTTGTTATGGCGACAGACTTAGATAAGATGGTGGTAGCTAGCCAAGGGGACTTAAAACAAGCCCTACCACCAACCATACCGAGCAGAAAATTTTGCCCCCACTGGGAATCGAACGCGGGACCTCTGGGTCTTAGTCAGGTGGTCTAACTAATCACTAGACCACAGAGGTGGTTCAAAAAGTGTCAGAGATAACGGGGGGTTTATGTTTAAGTCCCATGATATGAGGCTATTGCCATCAACCGGGCATAAATCAAGATTCCGGGCTGCTGCTGAGGAATTCCAGATGGATAAACCCGATAACACTATGCATGAGCATGAGGTACTGCGAACCCCACAAAAAAGAACCCCTCAGCAGTACCACTACACCAACGAGGCAGTGAGAGTATGTCTGATATGAATATTTATTGATTTAATATTTTCCCGTTACATTAACCATTATAAGCCCAAGATTTGTATTGCTGGGGAATTGTAACAAAGACTCAATGATTATCTTCCGAAAAAATCTTTTTAAAATACCTTAAATAACATCACGCATGTAGTTCCTGTATGGGAAGGCAGAGGTGTATTAGCACACTATACTCTCAATGCATTTATTTCAAATAATCCAATTACAGGCTCTTTTTAACTGTATATTTTCCATGTGTTTTGTAATCCAAAAATACTTGAAATGAAAAACTAACAGCATTTTTAGTTGATACCTATTTAATTCAGAGTTAGTTAAAATTTTTGAAAACCCAAAACTTTTTCAGTGAATAAAGTTTATAACTAGTTGGAGCTTTACTGCGTAGTTTAAAATTTTCAGCTCCAAACATATTTGCACGATATATTTGTAAATTACATAATTTTATTTGCAGTGCAATTTTTTTACATAAATAAAACGCTGTATAATCCTCATATACACCGCTCTTCTAGGAAACCGTAGCTTTAGATTTGAATATTTTTCTTACGTTCTTTGCAATTTGCAGATCAGTATCAGGTTGTATGTTGATTACTTAACAGATATTTATTTATAGAATTATAATCATAAAAATCATCAATACAACTCTCTAACTTCATAATTATAATCCTAATGAATGACTATTTCATGAAATCATGACATTTGAGAATTGTTCTAACTAAATTAGTTGTGTTGCTGATTCTAATGATCATAATTATGTGAAAACATTTCTGTTTAGGTCGCGAATCATATTTTAATCAACATACAACCTGACACTGACCTGCAAATTGGAAAAAACATAAGAAAATTTGCATTTCGCGGGCTACCTTGGCGCATCCACCTTAAAAACGAGTCGATACACCATGATTATTATTATCAAAGGCTCTATTAGTTACTAAAATCGTACATATTTATCCAAACACAAAAACTAATACGTAGAATTCTGAGAAAGGTAAATAAAGCGTCGCTTTATCTTTTTTTTGTTGGAACAACGTTATCAACGTGGGTGTTCGTAGATATTAAATGTGAAATTTTATCTCGTTACATGATTATTTGTGTTTGCTCTCCGGATATCATATGTGTCGGCACGAACCTCGCTTTATTTCAACCTCTCTTATTGAATTGTTAAAATGGAATGGACCTGTAGAAGAGAAGGGTTATGAAAAATACATGAAGTTAGTAAAACTGGTGAAAAATTATAACAATATTAATAATACTTAACTGTGACTAAGAGGCTTGTGGCTAACTAATAACAGCCGCATGGGGCGATCGATTAGGTTAAGCTACTCTTGCCGTGGTTGATCCGTAGATGGCTCGATGGATACTAAGAACCCTCCGTGGCTCGGAAGGCACGTTAAGCCGTTGGTCCCGGCTGTCATTCGTGGACGATCGACAGTCGTTACGGGTCGTCAGAAGCCCGAAATTCTCACCCAAAGGGGTATCGTATTACCCAGTAACTGGGTTGTGGAGGTCATAGGCAGTCGCTCTATACAGGTATTCAGCTGGATCCGGTTAGACTGGAAGCCGACCCCAACATAGTTGAGAAAAGGCAGATGATGGCGAATACTTAACTGTAATATTTAAATACAGAATAAAGGCTCGTGCAGACTGGCGTGCTATCACGGGCGCGACAAGGGTTGCGCTGCCTGTCGCGCCCGAGATATTGCGCCGGTCTGCACAAGCCGTAAAGCTATCACTGGACCTTTTCTTTTATAACGAAGGGGTGTGAGTATAAAAACTCGGTGCCCCCTTAATTAAAGCTATTATCACTGAAAATACCTACATCAAAGTACTTAGCAGTAGTTTGCTAAGTGATGTTATATAATTAGCAAATGCTTCCTGCCTCCTAACTCACTTATTTTTGCTGTGCTCGACAAGGTCTATATGATCTAATTATAAGTTTACCACCTAAGAATACCTACATGTGGACTGCAATAAAAATATTGAGTAAGAATTGACCGCTTCGCTTGCTGACCCTGACGATAGACAATTTCAGATGAATGGATGGAGACGTATTCATGAAGGTTCCCCCGCTATATTTATCTACAACTTCAGCTGATCACCTGATCACTTCAGCTGATTCAGATACCGATACATATTAATAAAGTAACGTAATTTAGAGTGTGTGTGATATTTTAGTAGTGGTAGCCCATAGCCTACTAAAATGTCACCATAAGATTGTTTAAATAAAACAAAATAATAATAACAATTGTATAAACAACAATGAAAAACTTCGAGACAACATTTATTATTTTGTCTAAAGGTTAATAACATAAATGAAAATTGAAATTCCTCCGAACATCAATCCCCAAAAGACTCGCCTCATTGACAAAGTGATTGAAAACAATACAAATAATATATTCCACGATATTCTTTTTGTCAACATAATTTATATTTTCCATCAGAACACTAAATCTCGTGGTATTTCTACCATAAGACTCTGAGACAAACGTAAATATGTACCGACAGAGAGGTATTGACGGTACGGCTTATGATATACGCCTCGATTTCGATTGGAATAGGACTGTCTGAATGAAATTCAGAATGATAATATGCCAAACTTGATTTGGCTGGCACAGGAGCGTGGGAATGAAGCAAAACCTTTAGATAGATGGCGCTAACATAGCTTTCACTTGTCAAGTTTGTGTAATGTTTTGGGTTCCCTTGTTGACTAGTTTTTTTAAAATATTGATATAAGTGTTGTATGGAAAAACATGTATTCGACATGACGGATAAATAAGTTAAATGTTGAATTGAAGAAACGAGATGCATCTTTACGAGGAAGGAAAGCAGACCTTGGTTAATCAATTCAAATGTTCCTTAGAAAATTCTTCTATTTTGGTTAAACCTATGCTAGCGCCACTTTGACAGTTGCCAACCCCATTGGTACAAGAAAAGAGAGGTCTATGCCAAGTCGGGCTGTGGATGATGATGGAACTCGATTTCGAATAATGTAGTGTGTCAGTAAAATAGTTGTGTCGTCATTGGGATAGTGTTGTAGGCAAAAGGGATGATACTTACTGGCCACACGTTTTTTTTGCCGTGATAAGCAACGGTTTATTCGCCGTGGGTAGACACGGTCTTCAGTGTTGTATGGATCAATATGGAAGCTTGTTGACGGACACGTTTTTTCTTCGGCGCGGTTTATATGCCGTATCGTCAAGAAACCGAGACCGCGCCTTGCAAGTAGACACGAAATCGCGCGAAAGTAGTTTTTTAAAGTCATTTAAGAAAATAGATAAAAACTGACCATTCCCATCATTTCAGAAACTAATAAACTAGAAAGAAAAAAAAAACGGAGAACATGTTCTTCAACTAAGTAACATGTTAAATGTTACATTTTTGTACTTGGGATACATTTTATTCATAACCCAACTACGGAATCCTTCATTGTGCGTGATCCAATCCGACACGAACTTATTGAAATAATGAGCCTGTCACGTTTTTGTTCAGTTACAGAGATGTATAAATCAGGAAAACTTTTGATTTTTCTGAAACCCAATCACGTATTTTCCCCCAATCTTACAATTGAAGACGAGGTTTCAATTTCTGGTATGGTGGTTACTGGCTTTAGTAATTTCTTGATTTAATTTTTAAAGGAAATTGTAATTTTTCATTTCTTTAACAAATTGTATGCCAAAAAATTGCTTAGCAGCACCCCTTTGTCATAAAACAGACAAGAAAAGGTGGTTCTTAAATATCAGTTTTGTGGGGGTAATTTATACAGAGGTAGAAATTCTAACATTATTATAAAATTATAATATTTCATACCTTCAAAATCACACCAATATAAATATACCATAGGTACGACGAA
The DNA here is from genome assembly GCA_914767815.1 of Eupsilia transversa. Taxonomy (NCBI): domain Eukaryota; kingdom Metazoa; phylum Arthropoda; class Insecta; order Lepidoptera; family Noctuidae; genus Eupsilia; species Eupsilia transversa. The sequence continues at coordinate 983,242 of OU611880.1, forward strand.
AGTATTAATTAATCAAGTATTTATGCAAGAAAAACAATGTTACTATTTTAATGTAGCAAAGGTTTTTCCAGCTGTTATCATATTCCATACGTATAATAAACGAAATACGAATAAAGTAAGTAATAAACGCGTGGTATAGGCAGTAGGCCTATACCACCCGTTTATTACTTACGATAACAGCTGGCAAAACCTTTTAATTATTAACCTATTTACAAAGAAAAAACAACTCATGAATATAATCTCCCTACTATACCAATTTAGCTATTATACCAAACTGTCACAAATATTTTTATTTACCACTTTTTGCAACCTAGTCATTATTTCTACGGTATATGGGGTTGAGTCGTAAAATACATAATTTTATGTCGCCATAAACTTTTCCATATTATCATGTGTTTGCTATTGTTATGGGTGTTTCTATTCCTAGTTTCCTCAAGGTTTAATAGATATTTCTTTTGTTGAGTTGTTTCTTTCTTAGTTCTTCTCTACAGGGTGCTGATGTAGTGATCTGCATGGATCTGTCAAGGGGGTGATTTTACCTGTCATACTATACGTAACAACTTTCGCTATGAAACAAATACCATTCGCAATTATTCGTAAAAAAAAAACGTATCATAGATGAATCGAAATAATACACTGTTGTAACAGGCATTTGTTTTTTTTTTCTCGAAACTGATAATTATGAGTTTTATGGTAAACGTTGTGTAGTATAACGGCTTGTACACACTGGCACGATATCGCGGGCGCGACAGGAGCGCTACCCTTGTCGCGCCCGCGATATCGCGCCAGTGTGTACGAGCCTTGACGTGTAGAATCACCGCCTTGATGGATGCAGGTGTCTAAACCGCCACCCTATTTATGAGAACAGGTCGTTGCCCTAGAGTGGGACATTAATAGGCTGGTATTTTTACTATTGTTTCCTAGTTCGCAGGCAAATTGGTTTCCTGAGGCGATTTTTTGTTACTTAAGATCGTTGGATATTTGACACTCTCACGAGTTTATGTTGTTATTACTAATTACCTGTGAAAGCTATTACAACTAAAAAGTTATACATACATTAACTTCTATTCCCCATGAGGGTAGGAAGAAACTACAGAACGCCACCTGTTACGATCCTTGCATACATCCTTTTGCTTCGTTTGTTTTTACACATTTGGTCATACACTCACGCACGCCGGTTGCGAGTACTACACACCTGACCTTTACGAAGAACATCACCGATAAGTTCACTATACTATGTCCTTCTAAGGCGTCTCCCGGCGTTTCCATTCGCATGTATCTTTTGTTAGTCGCCTTTCATCATATTTTCAAGGCCAAACCAGCTAAGCGTATTCTTTTCAATTTTTGTCACCACATCTTCTTTTTACCCGCAACGTGGTCTTATCATTCCTCAATTCAAAATAATACTGCTCACAAAACCAGATCCAGTTAAAGACCATGTCGATAACCAAGTAAAAATCAGCTGTTTAGTGTCGAGATTTAGCTACACGACCCATTCTCGGTGTTGAAAATGCGAAGTTGAAAATAATTGAAAATGCATTTTCAATTATTTGTTCGACAACTACATTCTCATAAATATACTTCTTTATAGATCCCTCATATTATTCAATTCAGAAATAGATACATGTTTGTTCGCGTGTAATGCGTAATGCGACGCGTAATCGAAAACAAACAGAGTAGTTACCTACCTAATAGACAATGCAGTATTTTTTCTCAGTGAAATCTGACTTTGAAAACACCATTCATTTTAAAAAAAAACACGCTATTTCATGAAGATAGAATAGAATACCTACATAACTTCATCTAAGCAATTTTTTAATTTATTAAAAATCTAAAAACAAGATAAATGTCTAAACCCTGTAGAAGTACCAACTTTTTATACTTTAAAGATCTTTTCGTAGATATTAGGGTTCTTCAAAACAAGATAATAATATTTAAAGAGGATTCTTACTCCAACAAGTTTTCATAGAGGTTATGAAAAACTTTACTGCCAAATAATAATCGACCCTCAGCGATAGAAGTTTAAGTATCTATTGCTTTGTGTCTTGAGTTTTATGAGTATTTCAAGTAGGTATTGTATCGTATGTAGGAGTTTTACATAAAGAAAGTACTCGTCTTTTGTTCATTACATGAATAATGTTGGAATAATTATTTTAAGTGTTCTTTCATACAAAATATACGTTGTTTTTGGATGGTTTTATTAATATTATCTTTCGTTATAAAAACAGAAGTAACAAAAACTAGTTAATTAATAAAATAAGGCTTGTATTTAGTCAAACTAAGTAATTCCCTTTTTGCTTTCCTAAAAATATTATTGAAAACGATCGTTAATATGTATAATGAATGTCGGTATAGCTTTTTTTTGTAAATCTCTATTAATTCCTATTCTGTTGTCCTAATAATACAAAACAGCCAAGTACCTGCAACCATCCTGGATGTAGATCGCAGTTGGTCAAAGTTCTAACCTAATGTAACCTTGTTGTGTTTGGTTGGGGAGCAGGTTGTCGACATTATCAACGCATACGATCAGCTCTGTACCATCGCTTGCGAACTTATCCGTTTCTGCGCCTGGTCAAATAGTTTCATTCCCACCGTGTTGCAGCCGAAAGGATCCGATCGGATACAACGATAGGTGATCGGAGCCGATCGTGTGTTGCAGCATGCTTTCGGCTACGATCGCTCGTCGCAGAAGACGTCCGTGGTCAAGCTGCTGTGCGCGGCTTGGTAATATAGACTTTAAATACGGTGTACACGATTTAATATCGTTCCGATGCGATGCGATGCGCGACGTTTGGTGGAAATGCTTTAGATCTGGTTTACTTTTACTACAATTTAGTACAAGAATGAATGAAACCCGATCTCACATTATATGCATTTTTTTTATAAACTTTAAATCAAAGCCTCAAGTTGTAAACACACTGACACCCCACTCTCCCACGCAATGACGTCAACTGCCATGTTTCATTAACCACATCCCAGTTATTTGAAGTAAGTGTTTCAACAAGTATACATCATTAAAAAAAAACGTTTATTTGCGTTTGGTTGGTGGTAGGACTTGTTTTAAGTCCGCCTGGCTAGATCCACCATCCACCACCATCTTATCTAAGTCTGTCGCCATTATAACAATGTTAACAGCATTGTTCCGGCAGTTATAGGTAAGATAGCCAGTTCCTCTGTGGTTGAAGATTCCGGATGAAGCTCGCTTCCACCTTCGGCGTGATCATCACTCAGAGAACTCATCAATCAGGTGAGATTCAGGCCAAGAGCTTCCAGTTGGGGTAAAAAAAAAAAAAACATGACATTCTGGGTATCATTCTCTATTTTATATAGCACCATTCAGTTCATTACTATCTACTTACTTATAACATACTATGGTGACTAAACACATATTATACCGTCTGTTCTTGGAATTAGAAAAAAAAACATTAGTTTGCTTGTATTTTGACAGATAAATAGGTTAATGTATGTTATTGAATAGTTTGATTGGTTTGCTCAAACGCGAAAGCCTATAGCAACGAGGGTTTCAGGGGAGGGGGGAATGGGGGTTAGTTCAAGAAAGGGCTAATTGCGTAAGATACAAACAATGGCAATCGATCGCAATGCCTTTTTGACAGTTCAGCCACGTTAATTGAGTTATTATCGTTGTTGAGCTGACGAATTTTTCAAACCGAATAAATGATTTAGTTTCCTTCAAAACCCTCGGATTGTGATTAAAAGTGTGTACTTAACGTAATTAGGGTGGGTAAAGTTAGGCTGTGGTTTCAAGACAAGAACCCTACAGAACTAAGGTACAAACACCTATATAAGTATACTAAAACGCTTTGACAACAACAAACTAAATTGAGGAACTTTTGAAGAGACTTGCTAACTAAATTTGAGAATGATTAGAAACCTCTATTGTATTCAAAATTAGATCAAATTTTGAGCCTAGTTTTAAATAATACAAGTACTATGAAAATAGATGGCAAAATAATGAATGTAAGCACAAAATAATTTGACATTTATTAAGAGGTATTAAATTGAAAAGAGTATGCTTTGATGGTTTGATCATGTTGAGAGGATAAATGAAAGGTGACTAACAAAAGGTATTTCAAGGCCGATGTGACTGATAACGCCGGAAGGCGTCACCCTAGAAACATATATAGTGACCTTATTGGTGATGGTCTTCAGAAAGGTCAGGTGCGTAGTATTTGCAACCGGCGTGCGTGTGTTACCAGATAGATATATGAATATAAACAAAGCAAAAGGACTACGTATAGGGATGTGGCGTTCTGTCTACCCTTAAAGGAAGAAGGTGTGAGTTTTTTTGTGTGTATTAGATACCCTTAAATCAATCAATTTTATTATAGTATATTTTTTTTTACACCCGACGGAAAAATCGGGGTGTTATAAGTTTAACGTGTGTATCTGTGTATATGTGTACCTGTCTGTTCCCTCGTAGCTCCCAAACGGCTGAAACGATTTTGTTTTTTTTTTTTGTTTGAATGGTGTCTTGAGAGTTAGTTTTAAATGTAAAAAAGTATTTGGAAACTTTCCAAATTACTTTTTGACACCTAAAACGGTTTCAACATCAAATTCAGTGCTATAATTGCAATCCAATAGTAATATTCTAGTTCACTAGTTAGCGATATTTTACATTTCCATATAATAATATTGCGAAATTAATCAAAATAGGTAAATATTTGACAGCTATTTGCGACGTTGCCAACTTTAAGAACAAACGCTCTTAACACAAAACTTTTTCAACAAGCGCTTAGTACAAAAAGCTCTATGAATAATTTGAAGCTTAGGCGATTATAAACAAATTTAAAGCTAGCCGGTGACTGCCCTGTCATCTATAACTTTGAGGTTCAAAGACTTTGGCGATGCGTGGGCAGATAAAATGACATGACAAATTAATAATAATAAAAATATAGAGCCCTGACCACTGGCAAGCCGGACCCCGTTCTCGATGCCGATGGACCACTATTTTTTTATATTTTTGAATGATTTTTTAATGAAAATATTTAAAAAATGTAAATGAAAACAAAGAAAAACGAAATAAGCTGCATTTTATCAAACGATCCTAATAGACTAATATAATAAATGTGAAAGTGAGTTTGTTTGTTTGTTTATTTCTTACTCAATCACGTTATAACCGCTGGAAGGATTTGGATGGAAGGCACTTGAACTTAAATCGCAGACGAAGTCGCGGGCAAAAACAGCAGCTAGTTAATGCTATATGAAAATAACTTTAAAGTGTATTTTCTCTAAAAGCATTTAGGTGTCACTTTTAAAATCCTCTTGTCGAGCCCGGGTTTAAAACCTCCTTCAGGTTGAAAACAATAAGCCGTTAAGCGCATGGGATCAGACGTTTTAACAATAACTGAAATGGAACACGGGCCAAATTAAATTATCTAGTAAAACTTCGCAGACGTGATGGCTACGTCTGTAGGTACATGATAAAATATAAAAATAAAAGTTCTCAAAAACTAAAACCCAACTACCACAAAAAAGTCAACTAAACAGGTATAAACAAAACATCACAGACAACCAAATGAAAAATCTGGAGTCACACGTGTTAAATAGATAAAGCTTCATGCAGACTGGCGCGACGTGGCGGCGTTACGACGCGACACCCGTATTTGTATTGACAGAAATTATATTGTTAGAGTCACCTCGCGCCCGCCGTCGCGTCGCTCTAGTCTGCACGAGGCTTAAATCGTACTCAGACTACGTGTGACTCCGGACTTCCGAATCAGGACAAAATCCAGTCAGTAGAACAATTACCGGTGCAGCGTAGCGCTAGTCTGCACGAGGCTTAACACATGTAAGGACAGGTAACATAACTGGTCTCCTTACAATTTAAATTCTTCGGCACACGGAAATAAATTAGGGATTTTCAAGTATGATTTATGCTGACCTTACCGGATCCAATTCACGGCGCACGAACGTGGCATGGATGCATAATGCTGCGTATATCTATGAGCGTATTCTTATCACACTGAACAGACTGTGTGACAGATGATACGGCTGGAAAGGGGGTGAATACTCAGATCACGGATATTGGAGATACATGTAAGACTAGCTGCTGCCCGCGGCTACACCCGCGTGGACCCTCATTCTTTTTCTAAAATAAAAGTAGACTTAGTTACTTCTTATAACATCAACTATCTGCTAGTGACAGTCCCGTGAAAATCGGTCCAGCCGTTACGGAGATTAGCCGGAACAAACAGACAGACAGATCAGGGACACAGAATTATTATTTATTACTTATTTATATAATATATACTTTATTGAACACCAGAAAATACATTAACAAATAACAAATAAACAATTACAATTAATCAATGTTTTTTTTATAAGTACCATATAAATGCAATTAGTAAAAAAAAAAATTGACATTACAAACAAAAGTGTCTGTTTATAATTTCTTGTGCTATGAGTTGTGAGACCTTGCTTCTTCCTAAATTTCATGATTCTAGGTCAACGGAAAGTCACCGGTGATGATTTATTCGAGTAGGTATCTAAGTATGTGTCGTTCATTGTAAAAGTGGTGTAACTCCATATTTTTAAAATACTGAATTTTTTGCTCAATGGTATCACATTTAGTCATATATTTCATTCCATTTATACTTCAATTTATTATATCTTTGATTTGTATTAAACAATATAAAATATAAAACAATGAGTGAATGCTTATTTCTTTTTTCCTACACTTTAATTCGCAAAAAGCTCGCCATTTCAAAATTCAGTTACAAGGAGATAATTCACTATAACAATGAATGACACATAATTATGTCGCATAAATGGCCGTATTTTTATTGCGTTCACTTCAAAGCTTGATTTTTTTTTGAAGCTCGAAGGGACCGTAGACGTATATTAATTTCAACTTGATACGTCCACGCGTTCCCAAGAAAAAGGGTCTTGACAGACGGACAGTTAATGAATTCAAGCGTGACTTGGCAGAAATCCTTTATAAAATACAATAGAAGTAGATATACCTATTTAGTAACCTTTTCCGCTTAACTATTCTTAAAGTCATAAAAAACCCTGTACATGACGTGTTGCCACGCCGATTGCGCGTGGAGTGGCATCGTGTTCGGGTACGAGACAAGTCAATCGTCATCCTGAGGATGCCTCGTTGAGAGGTGAAACACGTGTCGATTTCTTTCAGGGTTTTTTTATGACTCTTTAGGAATAGTTAAGCGGAATAGGTTAGATAGTACCTAATCTTATAAGGGTTCTGTTTTTTCCTTTTGAGGTACGAAATCCTAAAAACAATACGGTACGCTGAGTCTACGTTTTCTCTTTTGTAAAGGTTTCAACCCTTTGTCGTACAACATTATCCCAATCACACAACTTCTTTATTTTACTGGCACGCAACAATATTCGAAATCGAGTTTGAAATAACATCCCGAATTTCAATCAGACAGCCCTATTCCAATCCAAATCGAGGCGTATATCAATAAGCTGTATTGTCAATACCTCTGTCGGTGTTTATTTACATTTGTCACAGAGTCTTATGGTAGAAATACCACGAGATTTAGTGTTCTGATGGGAAATATAAATTATGTTGACAAAAAGAATATCGTGGAATATATTATTTGTATTGTTTTCAATCCCTTTGTCAATGAGGCGAGTCTTTTGGGGATTCATGTTCGCAGACATTTCAATTTTTATTTATTGGTATTATTAACCTTTTTTTGCAAAATAATGAATGTTATTTGATGTTATGTTGTAGGCACAAATACTACTATACAGAGAGATTTAGAACTCCAAGGGACCGTACACTTACGTATTTGATATTAATTTTAAATACCTCCACGCGTTCTTGAGAAAAAGGGTCTTAACAGACTGACAGACAGACAGACGGACAAGGAAGTGATCCTATAAGGGTTCCGTTTTAACCTTTTGAGGTACGGAATCCTAAAAATCATTATTATAATGACGATGAGGAATACAGAGTCATAGAACTATCTCTGACCCGCTATCTAATTGCGTAACACATTTTCGTAAACGATTAAGACTAATCTGTTTCATTTTGACAGTTCAACAACATTCATTCATTTATTTACGTTGTTGAGCAGTTTTTTTTTTCGAACTTTCCAAGCAATGGATTTGCAATCTGTTTCAAAACGATTCAGATTCGGATCGTGTATTACGCAATTAGTGCGTGCTGCTCTAGTTAAATCATCCTTTTGTTTAATTTAAATAATGACTTCACTTGTTTGGCATTTTCTTCTAGTCTAGTTAACAATTTTAAGGTTTCTCTTCAAAAGGTCCCTCCCTTTGAAGTCAAGTTAACAGATCATTTGAATCTAATTACTTAACAGACGTAATACATACTCTGCTGAGCTTTGACCTTCTATTGTCGCGAGGCTCTTACTGGTCCACAAATAATTAATGAGTTTACAGATGTTTGACGTTGTAATTAGCAGGGATCTGTATCAGTGTTGTTGTCAGAAGTGGTTTTAACTAGTGATACAACACCATTACCTGGTGGTATCGTCGAACTTAAAAATACCCACCGTACCACCAGAGTAACGGCCAGGGTTACGGTGGGCCAGCAGTGAAAATATCGGGGTTCATTACAGATCTGAACTATAAATATTTTTTGGTAATTTCATGTATGGTATTCGAACCATTCAGTTGATTCATATTTTCATCTTATTACGTCTTATTAAACTTCATCATTACATTATGTAGGTACTAATATCTTTTGGTACGAAATATTTGCTTTTAGATTAAGACTACCCTTATATTAAAAAAGTCATAGTAGGATTTTAATACGAATTTCTCAGTAGTGTTTGGAATTTCTCAGTAGCTTTCAGTTCAGTCTCAGTTGATTTCAATAGGCTCGCCCCTTAGTACATGGGACTAGGTACCTCTGCCCAACCCTTCGGAGAAACAAGGCGTGATGTTATGTAATGGTTCTAATTAATAGAAAAATATATTCTCGTTGATTAATACATTTTCTAAAACGGCCCTGGAATGACGCCCAGGTTTCGATCTCTGCTAATTAGACAAAGATCTATCAACAGAATATTATTCCCTGAATTCTGTTTTTATCAAGCCCCTGGTCTCGAGATTGGTAGACCAAAATTAACTAGGTATATTTTGATAGAGAGCGAAATCTTGAGAGGAGGTTCAAGAACGTGATTCTATTCCCACGAGATAAAGCAAATTTTTGAAAAAAGGCTCGAGGTAAAAAGAGAATATGCAAAGCATTTAGAAATTAGTAAGTTCATTGACTTCCATCTGGGATAGAAAATCTTGGTAAGGTGCGTAGTACTCGTACGGCGTGCGTGTATGGCCAGATAATATATAAACTTAAACAAGACAAAAGGAGTATGTAAGGAGTGTGCTGCAAGCGAACAGGTGGCGTTCTGTACCTAGTTTCTAACTACCCCCATGGGAGCGGCGTGATTTTATGTATGAATGTTATATGACCTGACCAGAGCAGATGCGAAAAATGGATAACTGGGTGTTAGAAACTGACTTGAGACACGTTGAGTGAATTAATTGACCGAAACTCAATCAAAACACTCACTTCCGCATCAACACAAAATCTTCACAATCACAATTATGAATAACCAAACATTGCTTAATAAAGTGTCAACAGTTCTCGTGAAAGGCGATAACGAGCGTGTCAGATCACTCCTGGCAGAAACTACAAACGACTGGTAGGTCGTAACTGTAATCTACCGTGCGACAACTACAGACCGTCACATATCAACCATGATGTTTATTAATAGATGAGTTCATATTGGAGTTTAACTTCATTATAAATAGGTGTTGAATGAACGGTGTCTGCTTGGAGGATGTTGGTTTGATCGTTGATTAGAGTTAATTAAGTGGATAGTTAACGCATCTATAGTAAATCACATTGAGTGATGTAATTACTTTCACATGCTTCACGACGATTAGTAATCATTGACGGAGCCATTACGTTTCTGGAAGTATACACGAAACTACTGCGGTGTATACTACGAAATATAACCCTATGAATATGGTCGGTGGAGTTTGTCGGGATTTTAGTCGATAACTAAATTGAATAATTAAGGGAAGTATTTACGTGATCCTCTAAAAACTTATTTAATTAATTAAATTTCACAAAATGGTTAGACCGGATGTCTTGTATGGGTCAGAATGTTGGGCCAGAAAAGGGATGAATGAAAGGCAATGAGATGAGACTGCTAAGAGGGATGTGTGGTGTTACGTGGATGGATAGAATAAGAAAAGAGTACTTATGAGGAAGTCTGAAAGTGGTGACTGAAAAGTTGTGCGGAAATCGGTTGGCATGGTATGGGCATGTGATGCGGAGGAATTAGGAAAATGTCGTGAGGAAAGTTTTTAGTATGAATGTATGCAGACCAAAGAAACGATGGATGGACTGTGTGAAAGATGATATGGCTAGAAAGGGGGTGACTACCGAGATGACAACTAATAGAGAAGTACCTACCTATGGAAGAAAAAGACATGATATGCCGACCCCAAATAAATTGGGATAGGGGCAGGAAAAAAAGCCACAGAACAGATCAGAATAAAATGCCAATGATTAAAATATAAAAATTGTCAGGGTCACAGAATAAAAAAATAAATTTAAAAAACATATAGAATTTTCAAGTCATTTTTTAAATGTAGGCCCAGTGTGGGTTCGTATATGTCACACCATGTCTGTTTCCTCAAGATGTTTTGCGCTGGTGATGGGCCGAAAATTTTATTTATTCTGTTGATACGCGTTGTCCCTGGGAATGTTTCGTAACAATAGATGCTGGCTGTCAAAATGATTACTTACGAGACACACTCTTAATTCATTTTGACTGCCTTTTGGATCTAGTGGTCGCAAGCGCTACTGTTGAGCATGACGCCTCTGCCTAACCCTTCGAGGAAACAGAGGGGTGATTTTATGCTATGTAACTAAGTAGTTACATCCTTCAAAAGTTTACAAGAAATTGAGCAAACAGAAGGTATTTCAGCTACATTCGAACAGTATTAGTTTTACCCACAATGCAATACGGCACTAAATGACATATCATTGGCGTAGTGCCAGATATAACAATACGCTGTGGCGTATGGCGTACAGTTGACAGTTTATGAGCCGAATGGAATGTTAAGCAGTTGATATTTTGGATTTATTAAGGTGAGTTTCGATTTGATTGATTTTGTAATAGCTGGCGTTGATGTTGATGGATTTAACTACCAATGTAGTTAATGGGCACAAGAACAATGATAAGAGTTGTCGTAGTAATTTTTCAAAATAAATAATTCTTCATATTTGAAGCTTATCTTCTGAGACTTAAAGCCCACTTCGCCGTCCCCAGAGAATAAAATGATAACTACAAAAACGCAACTTTTCAGGAAAAATAAAAAACATGTTTTCGTCGATTGCTCCTTAAATACTGGATGTAGACAGATGATTGTCAGCTTTTAAAAAAGCTTATTTTTTGTTTGTTCCAAATGTTTTTGTGAAATACGCCTAAGTATCAAAATACAGATATTATTTAAAAAATAAGAAGTTAGCCAAAATTAATTATCGTCTAAATTGTATAATGTCGATTATCATTTTATTCTCCGTACAGCCTGACCAGAATCAAATATTGCACTCTTCACTTATCATTTTATTCTACGGGTCGGGACGGGACGACTGGATGGTTTTGAAAGAGAATAAAATGATAATTGCATTTATCATTATCTAGTCGAATATTTTTTCACGAGAACATAATTCTATAACTGTTTGTCATACTAACAAGTGGGGACACATTTTGATAATATTATAATAACAGTTTATTCTCGTAATTTATGACCTGTTTTAAATCTTTGAATACTATTGTAATATATTGTAACTTCGTAAATAACTGTATAAAAATAACGAAAAAAATTGAGAACATGTATTAGCACCCACAGATCCCAAAAATGACATAACACTAAAACTAAGATAATGGCAGTTATCATTTTATTCTTCGGGGACGGCGACTTGCATGTTCATGGGTTATCCTAAATAACAGCAAATTCAGGGTTAATCAAATAATTCCATGTTGCTCCACCAAGAGTTACCCCTTTATCCCTTAAAACTTTTAAATATTTAACCCACCGATGTCGGGGGGGGGGGGGGGGTTAAAGCCGCTAAATTCTGGGTTAGTGTTAGTAATTTCAAAATAAATTGAGGTTCTGAGGTACAGCTGAAACCTTATTTTGTATTTAATATAGTGATGCGAAATTTTGTATGTGGTGTGGTTTGTTTATAATATCGCAACGATCAATGAATGATAAAAGGGTTGTAGAAGGATCTATTACTAGGTATACAGTATACCTTATATGGAAGTATACGGTTTATAAGTATACCGTATACCTCACAAAGAGACAAACATTATCATTTTGACAAAAAGAAAGTTTACTCATTTTCTACACTAATAATAAAGAGAAAAGATTTGTGTTTTTGTTTGTCCTTACATATTATAAAACAAAGTCCCCTGCCATGTCTGTCTGTCTGTCTGAACGCGATAAACACAAAAAATACCGAACGGATTTTCAAACGGTTTTCACCAATGGACGGACTGATTCATGAGAAAGGTATTGGTGTATAATTGGTTAAGGTTTTGTGGAAATTTGCTGAAATATGACAATTATTGTTGAAGATTTCGGAAAAAAAAACATGCCAACTAGGAGCTTTACTAGCGTGCGCCGCGTACACAAAGAGATACTTACATAAAATATATGTTCCACACACAGGATTGTACATCTTAAAACGTTGGCGATGGCATAATATGGCTATCTTCCATTATCATCCAGTAATCATCATTTAAATGAATAGTTTAAAAGATATCACAGACTCAAAATAACGCGTAACAAAATAATTATGGCTGACGGCAACCCCGGCGCAGCGGTAGGAGTTAATGATCTTTTCCTCGGCTATTAGGTATGTAATCCCGGTTGTACGTTCCCGTGGGATATTTTCCGGCATCCACGCGGGCGAAGCCGCGGGTAAAAGCTAGTAAAACTAAAAACTAATGGCCCGATTTAAAAAATCTTTCACCAGTAGAATGCTATAGTATTACTGAGTAAAATAGGCTATAATTTATAAAAATATCACGCGGCGAAGCGGCTGGCGGAAGTAAGTATTTAATAAAATTAAACACTTAATACAGTTTAAGGAAAATTACAAGTCAGTCACCCAGTATGTATGTTATATTTGTATGATAATTGCCATTAGCTTGAAACAATTCAAGTTTAAATTTATTTATCAGTACCTAACAAAAAAAACCTCAAAACACACGTTTTACAGCAAATGAACTCTGTGCTCCAAACGGGAACAAATGATGCTAATACAATACGATTATAATGAAATGGCATATTATAAAATTCAAAGATAAGAAAATATTACGTAATTTAATGTAAAACTTATACATACAAGTTCCGTTTCATCCGTTTTAGGTCGGATTCCATTGGACTCATAAAACACAAAATTAAACTAACCTAACCTAGCCCGGTGTTACTTTTTAGTGGCGCAGCGCGTTAATATGAGTTAAAATGTTAATTACTTGACTCCGAGGTAACAAACTGTACATTTATTTAATTAACCTGACTAAACGTGCAAGTGGACCTAAGCGCGTTCGAATGTTTCGGTTTAAAAAATGTATGACTCTAATAAACAGTTTTTAACGCGATCTTCTTTTTTAATAATTTGAAGCCGTATTTTTAGTTTTAGACAGTGATAGCCAGAATCAACACTAGTGTTCACCTAAATTAATAAGAATATAAATATACTAAATTAAAAACCAAAAAGACAAAATAAATCTAATAAACAATGTAACAGCGAATCAATTTTCCAAATATTTTTTGATATTCTGATAGCTCATGACCTAAAGAGGTGCCATTAAGAATATGAAATCAAAATTAAAAAAACGCGTGACTTTGCGGGTTTTAAATAATACAAGATCGTTGTGATATATCGAAGATGTCCCATCAACGCGATCGATACATCAACTCAAAACAATTTGATCACGCTACTGATTATCAAAACAGAGTCAATCTGTGCGCACCTTAAAGTTCCTGAATTAGCGCAGCAGTAAAGTACCAATTAGGCGTATAAATAAACATTTACGGTCATAGCCACTAAGATTTCATAGTTTCATAGTGTCGACGAAGCCATTACACATACAAATCTTATGAGGAAACATAGATTTAGTAGAATCTTTAACTGAGTAGGTGCTACTTAAGCTAGGTACTGAAAAAGAAAGCTTACGAATCTATTTATATGCCCAGTTTGACAATAAAAATGGTTCCCATTTTGAAACAAAAGGATTCGTTTTTGTTTTTAGGAACCGAGGATTAGGCGTCAAAGTAATCGTCAGCATCGCTGGAAACGACGCATTGAAGATTGATATTATTATTATGTTTCGTACATAGGAACACTCATTGTAAACAACAAATTCACATGTACTTCTAAAATTCCTTCTTTAATTTTGTAACATTATGCGCGAACTAACACTCCATCTCTCTCTCTTCTTTTGTGTTAGAAAGAGAAAGAGCACTCTAATTTAGACACACCACACAATAGTGAATATGTTGCAAAAAAACAAAAGCTAGTTAACTACTAAAATAGTGGTTAAGATAAGATCTGAGATACCAAGATATACATAGATAGTGCCATCCACCACGCACCTCACTCGAGCGGGGTGGGGTGCGTCTTCGCGGATGGCACAATCTAATATTCGATCTATGATAAAATACAATAGCCGTAGATATATTTAGTAACCTATTCCGCTGAACTATTCCTAAAGAGTCATAAAAAAATCCTATAAGAAATCGACACGTGTTTCACCTCTAAACGAGGCTTCCTCAGGACGTCATCCTGAGGAAGCCTCGTTTAGAGGTGAAACACGTGTGTTGACTTATCTCGAACCCGAACAAAACGTGTTGCCACGCCGAGCGCTGGACGCTGTCAGTGTCGTTTATGGCTCTATAGGAATAGTTAAGCGGGATAGGTTACTAAATATATCTACGTCTATTGTATTTTATAATGGATTTCCGCCAAGTCCCGCCTGAATCAATTATTAACTATCGTTCTATAATTTTTCAAATAGCTTTCCCTTTGCGATTCTTTGCGTTTAAAATAATGAAGAAAAATGTAAAAAACCGGCCAAGTGCGTGTCACAGCACGCACGCGAAGGGTTCCGTTGTTAGAATGAGTTTATCCCAAGAACAAACTTAACATTGTAGTTGAAAAAACTGTTTTCTAATACATCGATATACGTCACGGTAAATTCTCCAAGTCCAAATGTTACTTTGTAATAGTAATATTTTTTTCTTAATGTGATTAAACTACAAATTAACGATTTTCGGTCTTTTTCCTTTACTTGTGCTGTGAGACCTCACTTCTTGCCAAATTTCATGTTTCTAGGTCAACAGGAAGTACGTATAATAAGTTTTAACAGAATTGTTACAACTTTAAATACAGGGTGTAAGGGACAGGCCTCCGCAGACTGATGGGGTGAATTCAGTATATCGTACTAAGATGACCGGTACATGAAATTATTTCAGGAACGTTATGAGAATCCGATGAACCTGATTTGTCGCGGCGGGGTGGACGGCCGCGCTCGCTGATTTCAGGCGTCGTTCGTTAGAGAATTTCAACATCCATCGCTGATTTTTTTATTTTAGCTGTGTCATTTACATTAATGGAGTACTGCGTACAGAGAATGTGATTTTACATTGAAATAAAGGAATAGTAACTGAAATCACGATTTAAAAAAATACAATTTTCCTGAGAAAATTTTCAGTGGAATATGATTCAAAATAAGGAGCTGAGCACCCTGTAAATTTGCGGAGGGCTGTCCCTTACACCCTGTATACTTACTACAAAGTTAATACGTTAAATCCGTAAAATTATACAAAACTAAAATACTGCCTTTAAATTAAAAAAAGTGCAGCCATAAACCCTTACTATACACTGTAATCAAACACTGACCCAATAACAATAAAACCACTGCGCCACATGGCACACCATATGTAACTCCAATAAGTTTTGATTTATTCAAAGGTACACCTCGTAGCTCGTATCCTATTGATATTCGCTGCATTCACGATCCGTAGGTAGCTTGTACCTACCAGGCGTAGTTTCATCTTACTGTCGGTAATAAGCGTAGATATCTACTGAATGCAGGCATGGGGTGGAGTATTTTCCTGTATATTTTTAATATTGCATCTAGATTGTTATAGATAGTGTCCCACACCGTTCCGCTCCGTACTAAAGTACAGCTCAGGACAGTAATCGCGGAGTGGGGCACGTCTTATCTGTTTTATAATGCTTGATTTCATAAATCTTCTGGCATATTAGAGTTTACTCTAGACTCTATAAAAGAGCCGGGAATCCCATTAATAATATAATAAAAACTCAGCGAGATTTGAACACGAATCTCGCTAACGACTCAACGAATTATTTTTCCGGGCACATTTAGTGGTTATCCTTAGATGCCAAGCAAAGGCAAAAAAAACCTAGCACTTATAAATTACACAATTATTTTTATGGATATCAAAAGATTGTCCTTATCGCATTCCACTGAAGACATTATTCTGTTTTACATTCATCTTTCTAGGCCTTCCCGAAGCCTAAACCGCCTAAGAAGACGTTCTATCTTCCTACTTAATTAAACCTTAACGATATTGTACTATCTGACTATTACAGAGATAGTTATCGACAGTTCTAATGGCACATATCCGGCCCCTTACCGCCCCTAATGCTCCTATTATCGTGACAGTGATGGGAAACGCCGCAAGAATTGATGCGCTCCAAAAACGTGTTTTAAAAGGATTTGGCAATTTAGACGGTGAAGGAAGAAACGATAATTAGAAAGAAAACGATTTTATCGTTTTTATTTTAAAAGCATCTGTATTTCAAGTTTGATGAAAGAATGGAGAAATAATAAGTGTTTCCAGTCCAGATTTTTTTTTAATTCATTCGTCAGGGCAAAAGGAATGGAAAAATAAATAAGAATAATACAGATAGAAAAAAATACTTCTGACGTTTTGAAAACAGCTGTTTTGCTTTGTTATTGATACCATTTTGATATTCAAATCAATATCAAAATATTTTATATCACTTATACGTCAGAAGCTAGCTGCTGGTTCCAATTGGTCGTTTCCTATGCAGAAGAGCCGGCAAAAAACTCCACGGTTACTCTTTTAAAAATAAATGGCTGACAATGTTTTTCTGATTAAGTATTTATAGGTATGAGAGGACAGTGTAGGCCTGCTGCAGGTACTTATAAAATAGAAAATGCTCTACAAATCTACAGCCTGTTACGCCTACAATGTTCTTATAGAGGTATGAGGAACAGGGTGTAAAGTTCACTCTTCCTCTATAGAAAAGGGAGGATCCTCCGACCAGACGGGTGTTGTGTCTGGCGGGCAATTGCCCAAGGATTGATGATGAATAGTCTTTTATGTTCATCGCGCGGTAAACTTAAATAGCGCGATGCAGGATTTATGACGTCAATTCTTTGATGCATAGTTCGCATGTGGCGATGTAGATGTCGCCACATTCTCACATTCATAATTATGCTGTTTACCGCTAAGTGGTATTTATTATACTCGTTGCTGTCTCGTCTTCGATTATGATTGAGACAGCCACGAGTATAAGTCTCGTCGAACTTCACATAAAGCACAGGTTACTGCAGATGGTTCACTGCGCATTTTAGGTAGGTATGAAGCTACAATTACGCAGCGGGCTCGTCTTGTCGGGCCAATTCAGTGAGTGTAACGCAGTCAGAAGAGTTAAGAGTTACGCGATATTCGCGCTGTGCAACCTGAATTGCACTTTATTATATCGAGGCAAGAGTCGCTTTCTATGTAAATGATTTAGCGGACTGAACTATCTGTTAGTAATCTGTACTTATAGGTAAGTTCGTATGACTACTCAATAAATGACAGTAAGCTTTAGTACCTAGTACAGTCAAATATGGAAAAGTAACAGCTGTGTTTAAGAGGTATTAGTGCCACTGAATTTTCAGCTACAAAAGACTCGCTGAACTTTGTCTCTAAGTCGGCAATCCCCGCTGCAGGTGACGGTAATAAAGCGTCCGTAAACATTTTTCATTTTATAAAAGAGCAGATGCACTAGTACTAAAATTATGCTGTTAAAAGTTCAGTTCTTAGTAAAAATAGTTCTATTCTTATGTCAATTAAATGATATACGAGGTCTTCGCCAATTTATTGTAAATAAGATTTTTTTTCTACATTTCTGTTACAAGTAGATCAGATTTTCATTCGTTTTAAAGTTACAAGTGGATACTGATATCACACACCAAACCCTTGACCTGTTGCCAAAAACCATCAAAAATCATTACCAAATACGATTGGATTACCAATCACCCATAAAAGCGAGACCACAGTTTATGCATGCTTGTGTAACCCATAATACGAACCCCTCTCGAGGACCCTCAGAGGTCAAGAGACCCTCCAGTCCTTATAAATACTCACGCTATTGTCGAATGAGCGAAAAGGGTTCCTCAGAATACTCTTTTGAGGCAAAAACGGTATTAAGGATGGATGAAAGTCACTGAAAAGCCAGATTCATACGATATTACTTGGTGAGTTAGGTACGTAATGATGCATACTTTATTTGGGAATTGGGTTACTGAAAGTTTTGTTAGTTGGCATTTTTTGTGGTCAGAAGTTTTGTTGTTGAAGTTTTTTGGGATATTTTCGTTGTCTGGTTTGGCAGACGCTTCCAGTCTTAATAGATTCAGAATCTTCAGGAGCTAAAGTTTGCTCAAAACATAATCATTTCATCAAAAATTATTTTATTTTAGTTATTTAGTAGAAGTTACAAAAAGATGATCTGATAAATTCTCGTGACAAGATTATTTTGTAATACCTAGTTAGCAACAATGCCTGGCCGAAGACTTAAACCTAGGTCATTGTAATTATTTTATTTTATATCAGAATAGCAGCACGTCGACACTTCTTATTTTTAAATGTCGCAGCATCATGCTCAGATAGGAGCCTTTTGGCCTTGTACAGGTTCTTTTTTTTTTTTTCTTGTTTTTTTTTATGTTTCAATGAGTGTAATTTGTGCTATCCTGTGCGAGTCCCAATAAATACTTTTTCATTCCTTCTTTCTTTCTTCTGCCCGCAACTTCGTCGGCGTTTTGAAACCCCTTAATTATTCGGAGATTACCCCTACATAAAAACTCACAAACACCTCTTTATAATATTAGTATAGATGGGTGTCCCTCATGAAAAAAATAACACATGGCGTAACAGTTTACATTCATTCCAGAACTACATAAAACCAGCTTGAACTTGGACATAATAAATAGTCCTTACAGACATAAAAGACGAGTAAAGTACAATTTATAAGGTGGCGAGGTATTATGTCAGATGCTTTTGATTTACGTGGTGCCGCCAGCCAGATGTATGACACCCTTTAGTGAACCTAGATTTATGCAGTCTGATGCTGGCGACGCCCTGTGCCAGCTTTGTAAGACTCACATAAAATCTTGTGTACATATGTTTGAACTTTTAGAAAGACCACGACCTCTGAGTTTGTTTCAGGATTTCTTCTCAGGGATCAGTAAGCTAGGAAATGCCGGCGCCATCTAGTTTTCAAATATAAACCAAAAAAATTACGTGTAAAAATGTCTTAAAAGATCTATAGTCCATTTATTTACATTAGACAAACAACGGCTACATAACGACAGTTATTGTGCAATATTATTGAAATGACTGCAGCTTAGAACTATATTTTCAATTTAAATAGATTACCTTGCTTTATACTTATCATGAAATAACGGAGTTTATAATACGTTTAATATAATCAAAATAACGAAAGGATGTTAAGCGTTATTTGTTTAATGTTGTATTAAATGGAATATAATTGCAGAAATAAACATAATTTAATTAGATTAGATTAGTAGGCTAGAACAGATGTGAATAAAATGTGACACAACAATTGTATCAAATTTTATTCACATCTGTTCACAGACCTGAGTTTGGACATAGGATACACCGGATCAAGATTTATGCGGGTAAAAGCGCATGCAGCTAGTCTTTATTAAATGTTGAATCAATGTTTTTTTCTTTATTTTTCCACCTCCTCCTCCGCTTCCGCTAAGGTGGAGTCTGTGATATTCCCAGTTTAAACCTTTTCATTTTACGGGTAGTTAAACGGGTTCACCTCTAACTAACGAAGAAATTGAACAAGCAGCTTATTACCAGGGACACACAAAAAAAACGGCCAAGTGCGAGTCTGTCTCGCTCACCAAGAGTTGTGTACCATCGTACAATATTAATAAAATAAAAAATATAGTTTCGTAAAAAACGTTTCTTCTGTGGGATACATTTTGTGATTTTAGTGAATTTTAATGTATATATTTTATTTTAATGATCGAATTAATTGTAATGTACGTATTTTACTTTCATAATGTAATTGCATGAATTGTATGTATTTTTTATTTGTATATTGAGACTTGGCACCTACAAATGAAAAAACTTTTTTTTTTTTTTTCTTAAAATCAAAATCAATCAAAATCAAAATATTTTATTTCACATAAACCTACATGGGCACTTATGAAACGTCAGAATCTAGGTGCACGGTTCCAATTGGTCGTTTCCTATGGAGAAGAGCCGGCAAGAAACTCCACGGTTACTCTTTTAAAAATAAATGGGTTTTACAATGCTTAATATACTTATAGCGGCCATAATAGTAAAGACTCTGTGAAGACTTCATGTGTCTACCTATTATGGTTCGTACGTTGGCATCCTTTGGGTACGGAACCCTAAAAAACATACTTTTCATTATTTCATCAACGGATCTCCTTTTTCCAGTATCTCAGAGCGTAGGTATGAAAATACCTTCCTTTCTTTGTCTCAAGGGACTCAAATATGATGATTTGTTTCGTTTTTCTTTTTTATAGTGGACGCTAAGCTGTCCCGCTTTAGCCCTTTTCCAATACAAAAGTAATTTATACTAATAGCACTTATTTTTCTCCGAAATACTGTTAATGTTAGGGACAGTTTAGTAAATTATTCAATGGAAACTAATAAAATAAAGTATTTTGGGGAACAGGCTCGGATTTGTTCGTTTTTGTAATTTTATTTTATTTCAATGATTGGAGTTGGGTTTTAATTCGGCCAATGTTGGTCTATTGTTGGATTTGGTATTCATAAAATGCTGATTCACACCTTAAATAAATGAGTTTTGATTCATTTGAATCGCCTTGTTAACTGAATTGTTTCTCAATATTTTGTGTACCTATACGTTTCCGATAAAAAAAAAACCTAATAAAAAAAAAAAAAACATAACGCCACGCCTGATTTGCCCGAGGGTTAGGCAGAGGTGTACATTATTACACTCACATTCATTTCGCTAGTTATGTTTAAGTCCTATAAAAAGCAGCCAAGCCTAATGCTATCAACAGAAACAAATCCAGAACAATACTTTTTATTACAAAATAAAATAGAAAAAAATAATACACTCCCTACAAAATCTAACACAATCAGTCACGTCCCAGGACTGATCCCCCAAACAAAATGTTGTCATCACAATAACTCAAAGAAAATACGGATTTTATCTTCAACATCCACGCGTGAAACGTAGAATATAGAATAATATAACATAAGGGAATATTGCCAACTTTGGCAAAGACAACGGAATTACTAACATAAAGCGGTGTCTTCAGATAAACCCAGGATTATTCACACTGAGATGTACCTGGTTTAATCAAAATATAAACATTTAATTTGTTGTCTTTAAAGCGAGTACACTTTTAATTTTAACCAAGACTATGACTGGGATCTGCAAAATAGAATACAAAGAAGCCCTATAAGTACGAGGTGTACTGAAATATTTTTTAAAGTTAAAACTTGAGCGATTTTTGGTAGTTGAAAATGTTGCGATTTTTCGTCACCGACATGCTAATGTTAACAGTAGCTATAATCAGAACGTGTTGCGCTTGGCCAGCTATAAAAAAATAATTATAATTATAAGGTGTTAAAAAAAAAAACTATCTAAAATAACCATCGAACTGAATAACTTTTACTATGCGACAAACGAAACGAAATCACGAAAAAAAAATTGGTCCACACTACAGTTTTATTGGATACCTAATGCTCTAAGAAGTATAAGTTCAGCTGTTTCTTTTCGCCATTTCAAGCTAATTATGACATTTTAATTTGTGATACTACAATCAGTTTAATCATTTAAAAAAACCACTGTTATTTGTCATATTTTTAGGTTTTCACTTCTGTCGGCAATCCCCATTGACTGCCTAGGTTTTTTTCTTCGTCAGAAATCATCGTCATCATTCTCTTCTACTAATTTGTGGTCGCATCATGTCTGTTTCTTTCCCATGTCTTTATTAAACATAATTTAAAAAAAAAAAATTGGTTGACTCTGAATCATCCAATAAAATTCTACAGATTATTAATCGAAAGTACCACTGTATTACAAAAAGCATTAAAATAAAAATCTTTTGTATTACTTTGAACATAAAAGTCCTTTTACCAATACCAATAAAATCATCAACTTTACGTCCCAAAGGTGAGAAAAAAAGTCACGAAATAAAAATTGAAATGACGGCAAACTACGTTTTAAAGCACTTCGTTTCGGTATAAATTCCGGTTTATCGGTTCTCGAAAATGCATTTTCCCGTCTTTTTCACATTCAAATTCTGACATTAATTTGCATACGGACGGTCACAACTGCAAAAGTAGTTCTAAAAGAATGGTGGGGTGATTGGATTGCAGCTTTTTTTATTTATCCATTTTTTATGGGTTGCCTGTGCTGGTAAATATTCATATACAACACATTGGAATTATTTTTATCATGAAAAAAGTCATCAACATCAAGTCATAGTATACAGTACGTATGTGTGTGTGTAATGCGTGTGTTGTATGTCCGGTTTTTCGGAGTTATCGGTTTTCGGCAATTTACGCGGAAATATAAATGTTCGGGCGGATTTTTTTAATTACGTTGCGATTTAATTGCCCGTTTGTGTGTTGTGCTATTTATTTCAGGTTCACAAAATACGATTCTTATTAAATGCAATCGAATTTTTGTTGATTTTATATTTTGGGCTTTGAAAAGGCAGACGTACCTATACTTTACGCTGGGAATGTGATAATGTGACCTTCAATTCTAAAACAACACTCTCAAAAAACACAATATACAAATACTTATGTAACGCTAAGAGTTTCGCTCCACTTTCTACAGCGCATATATATTAAATAGGATTTGAATGAAACGCGAGCAAAGTACATAATCCGCCCATAAGATATCATTTGCGAACGAATAACATGCAAGCAGAATCCCGCGGTTAGCTTCGATAAAAGAATGAGTTACTTCCATATCATATTGATTCGAGAATTCAAGAATAGCGTAGTCAGGGCAACGGATTGCATTGTAGTTTTATTTCTTTCCCTTTACATGTTTATGAGGGTTTATAACAAGATTTCTGTTGGCTTCCCTTTCTTATACTGTTTTTCTATTGTCTATTTTTTTCTTGTAAAAACTCTTCCTTTTCACCTTTTGTTTGATTCACAATTTAGGCTGTGTGTTACATTTTCGTCGTTGAGATGTAATTTCATACCACCCATCAAAACACAAAAACAATTTAGTGCTCAAAGAAAACACGCAATTTACGGGAACACACACGTTACAAATTAACACCGAATTATTTACAAAACGGCTCAATAAACACATATCTTCGAAATTCGAAATCCAAGACGAAAACATGTAACCAATACTAAACGTTTCTCCCAATCCAAATTCGAAATACTCCAATCTTAATCCCGTGGATTCGAAATCCGTGCACCAATAAGCGCGCCGCATATAGCTTCGAAGAAATTCACGCTTGAATTCAGAATCCACGTTTGATTAGAACGTTATGTTTACGAAACTGTGACTTGCAAGATGGAGGGAAAAACATGCGTGGTTGATCAAATGTGATGGAACCTTTTGAATGTTCGCAAATAAGGATAAAAACATTCTTTTAGCTTTAGGTGGGTGAATCGAAGAACCCGAAAAGCTGACAGAAAATATTTATACCTACTTGCCGATAAATCATGGTCGGTCTCTGAACTTATGCACTACGAACGTTCGTGCATGTTCTCTCAACTCGTCTTTTGATTCCTACTATATTTGAAACCAGCGTCAGACAGCATCTGAAATTCTGAACCTTTTTGACGCAGCCGTGAGGCACACACTATTGTTGTTAAAACCTGATTTTCACTTTTTTTTTTGTTAGTAGGTTCTGCCCGTGACTTAGTCCGCGTGAAATTTGGGCCCCGACCGCGTCGCATCCCATCGCCCTGCCGCGGTTTTACTTCTGGCTCTTTTTTTTTTTTGGCTCTTAAGGGTCCTAGTGGGTCATAGCCTTCCTCAAGAATTAGGCTATTCAACGCAAAGACTTTTTCAAATCACACTACCTACATACCAACAACCTCTTTCTAATATTAGTATAGATTTTTACTTTGTGTTTCACGAACTATGTCCAAATAAGCGTTATACTTTCCTTTCGTTCAGACCGACCATGATTCGTCGGCCGTAAGGTAATTATCCTACTTAATAATTATAAATGCGCAAGTTTGTGAGGATGGATGGATGGTTGAATGTTTATTACTCTTTCACGCAAAAACGACTGAACGGATTTTGATGAAAGTTTCATCAAAATCCGTTCAGTCGTTTTTGCGTGTACAGTAATATAGCTTTTACATCAGAATAACACATAGGCTACAATTTATAAAGGTTTTGTTTGATTTTGCCATAATATAACGATAAGTACTTAACAAGTAAGTCGGAAAAGTTTCTGCCCTCTGAGAGCTATCTTGGCGTGCGCTGTCTAAACCGTTACAGCGACACGAAGATAATGTATCGTGGGATTGATTGTCTCAAATAGTTCTAAATAAAAGTCCGCGACAGCATATACCTTTATGTGGAAGCCATTATAGCCAAAACAGTGAGCCAGAAATACAATTTTAAAATGGATACTTTTTTTACATTGCACATTTTGGAGCATATAAATAATTCTTATCAAAATTAATACTTTTATCGCTTTCGGTATTTAATGTAGATAAACTTTGTCTTTTACACTAAGACATTTGGGAGAATAGTTTAAAGGTTACCACGATAAGAATGAAGAGGGGGTGCGCGGGCCAGAAAAAAAAAAAAAATTACGTGGAGCACTAAGTACTTATCTACAGCGTTTTTGTGTAGGTACAATTGTCTTTTCAAGAGATAAGGAGTTGAAGATTAAGGCTCGTTCACACCGGCGCGACTTGTCGCGCGACGCGACTTTTACAATACAATATCTAATAAAACTTCACGATTGAACAATTGCCGGTGTCGCGTCGCGCGACAAGTCGCGCCGGTGTGAACGAGTCTTTAGTCAGAGTTCGTACCTATTTTTTTAAAATTATTATTAATATTTAATATACTTACATTTATATTCACTAATAAAAAGTTATACTATTTCCGAGAGCAATAGAATATGATTTATGATTATGGTATAAGTTGACTTCTACTTGACTTCATTTACTATCGTGCTAGCGACACGACAAAGGAGAAAAAGTTGTCTTCCTCATGAACTAAATCGCCGGCAGGAGCTAGTTACTAATATACATATATATAAAGAAATGTCTTTCTCTTGCCCCTACAAACAGTCGCGACACGACTTTGAATAATACAATTTCAAAACATCAAAATTAAAACACGCATCGCGACAAGTCGCGCCAGTATGCACGAGCCTTCAAGGAATAAAAGCGGGAGTTTTTAAGTAGACGTGGCGGCGACACGACATGGCGGGACTCCACGTCATACGTCATGTTAATAAATTCTTCAATCTGAAGTTTCTGTGAAAATTTGTAAATGTGAAATGACCTGCCTCGTTGGTCTAGTGGTCGCAAACGATGCTGCTGAGCATGAGATTAGGTAAGGTCCTGAGTTCGATTCCCAGATCGGACAAAGCTCTTGGGTTCTGGTTCTTTAAGTTATTGATTGATTAAGTTTTTCTATCTGGAATTTCTTAGTAGCAACCCGTAGTCTGGATTTGTACCCGGTTGATGGCAATCGGCTCGCCTTCAATTACATGGGACTTAAACATAACTGACGACACTTGGGTGTACTATAGGGACACCTCTGCCCAACCCTTGGGGGAAACAACACGTGATGTTATGTTATATGTTATATTAAATCTGAAGTGTTTTATTATAAAGAACAAACATGTTAGCTGTGCTGGCATTTGGTACAGTCTGGAAGAAAGTTATTGCACATAAGTGACGAGAAATGGCTGTGTTCGAGACATTGAGTGCTACAATGGACCATTACTCTTTTGTAAGGCTTTAGAAGTTGCAATGGAAGGCGAACAACAGCTTAAATAACAGCAATATCTTGTATGGACTGGCCTTGAATGTGTACTAACTACACGTGTACGTATCTCGACTGTAAAACAGTTAGGAATTTGAAAGCAATAAAGGATTTTGGTCAGTGGATATGGTCGTGGTCTGGCTAACATTGCTATCCGAGATAAGACCGTCACTGTTCCCTTAAAATTAAAGATATTGTATACGAATTGTGCATTGATTTTAGCGTACATTATAACGCAATACTGTGTGATAATATTATATTTACGTCCCATGTATAGGGGAAGACCATCATGCTATAAACCGGGCACAAATCAAGACTCCAGGAAATTCTTAATGACACTTAGCCAGACCTGAGAATCGAACCCACGACCTCATGCTCAGTAGCGCTTGTGACCCGGGTTGGGTAAAGTGTTTTTGGAATTTGTCAGCAGTCTGGCTTTGTGCCCGGTTAATAGCAACAGGCTCGCCCCCTATTACATGGGACTAGAACATAATCGGCGAAATGTGGGTGTACTATAGGTACACCTCTGTCTAATCCTTCACGGAATACAGGCGTTATGTTTGGTAATATTCTAACCAACGTAATGTATAGTGCGTCACAACACAAACCACACAATAAAGTGCCTCAGCCACCCCGTCACTTTAAATTAAACTTATTTAACACGAGAATCAAGATGGCGGTCGCTTGCGTACCCTCCCCATTATTATTCCATCAATAGTCGACCTCGGTTATGAGGTATCGGGTTAAACGCAATTAGATTATGTATAGACTAGATGAAAAATTGAAGAACGGTTTTTCGTACGAGCACGTGGCAGTTTGAGAGCACTGACGAAAGAGAAGCGAGTACAGAGGCCTTAGCGTAAGTTTGCAAGTGAGTAAACGTAACTGTCGCGTTTGCGTTAAGATTTGACTGATAGATCATAACGCAAAGAATATAAAGGTGAGAATAAAAATGGAAAGTTCCGATTTAAGGCTCGTTCACACCGGCGCGACTTGTCGCGCGACGCGACACCGGCAATTGTTCAATCGTGAAGTTTTATTAGAAATTGTATTGTTAAAGTCGCGTCGCGCGACAAGTCGCGGCGGTGTGAACGAGCCTTTAGGCCACGCGCCTAAAGGAACTTTTAGCGCTGTGGTGGATACTTTTGTGCCAGTACCTGGCATGTACGTGCTAATAGGATGTTTTTCTGTTCTGTGGCATTATCCGAGTTTTTTTTTTTTTTAAACGTTCCAAACCATTCATCTTGGGATAAATTGTTGGGAAAAAAAGTTGAAGGATAGTAATTTAATATTATAACTTTGTAGGCACATTCACGAGTAATAAAATTAATGTTTCCAAACAAGTCGAGCAGCCTAAAATGAATTGGTACGTGACTAAAGGATTATTTCCCTCCAGGAAAGTTCAGGGATAACATTTTATGGTACTTAAGACTAGCTTTTCCACTCGGCTTGGCCCGCATGTATGTCGGAAAATATCCCACGGAAACATACTAGCGCGATTAAAAGTATATTTTTTAATCCCTGTGTTAATCCAGGTTATAAACTATCTGTGTGCCAAATTTCATCCAAATCTGTTCAGCTGGTTTTGCGCCAACTTGGAACATACATCCAGACAAAAGGTAAAAATGACATTCACTAGGTGGCAGCACTGAGACGTCAGGTCCTGTCAAAAGTGTCAAAGCGATATTTTCTTTATTTGTGACTGAATGATGAACGAATGAATGACAAGAATGATTAACATCATCATATATTTTATATTCATTGTCGAAATGGTAGACCTCTTGTCAAAGTGGTGCATCTCGCTTCAAGTAATACCTATGACTTGCAGCGCAATGACCATTATGCATAATAATATTATAAAGTAGCAGTTGAGGAGCTCGTGGCTAAGTAGTAACAGCTGCTCGGGTCGATCCATCAGGTTAATCTGCGCTTTCCGGGGTTGGTCCGTGGATGGGTGACTATTTTTACGTACCGAGACTCCTCCGTGCTTCGGAAAGCACGTTAAGCCGTTGGTCCCGGCTGTCATTCGTGGATCTTTGACAGTCGTTACGCGTCGTCAGAAGCCCGACAGTCTAACAACCAGTCTTATCAAGGGGTATCGTATTATCCAGTTACTGGGTTGTGGAGATCAGATAGGCAGTAGCTCCATGTAAAATACTGGCAGTCAGCTGGATCCGGTTAGACTGGAAGCCGACCCGAAAATGATTAGGAAAAGGCTAGGCAGAATGAATATTATAAAGTGGTAAAAGTGAGTTTGTTTGTTTGTTTGAATTCTCTCGCTAATGGGAAGCTACAGTAGTATGATTGAGATAGGATACTTTAAAACACGCAGACAAAGTCGCGTGGAGAACCTAGTTCAGTAAACTAAGTAATTCCGCTTCAAGTTATAATTATCATGGATCGTTATAAAAAATAACCACTAGATTTATACAATATTTTTGAAACTTTAGAAATATTTCCATAAAAATAGATTTAGATCATCTCCAATTCATTCAGAATTTAACGAAACAAAAGTTAAAAGACAATTAGCCTCAGGCTATCGCCAAAAACTAGACAAAAAATCTACATAAATGAAAATTGTGATTAAATTGAAACGTTGTAATGAATATTAATATTTTTCTGAAAGAAATAGCTGTAGGTACCACTGAATATAATAATGAGGCAGATTTTTTTGGATCAGACTTGGTTTAATTTGCGATTTTCAATAAAAGTGTGTTCTTGATCTGTTGAAACATTAAGGGAGCGACATTATGAACAATACAGACATAAATTCTCGCCGTCTTCATTCGACTTTCATGCTTCTTTTGCCACACCCAACGTTATAAGCGTAGGCACTAGCATGCCATTATAAACAGCCAGTCGAGCCATTTTGGGCATCGACTTTATTTTTTTGTTTGTTTTTTGACACCATTCACTTCATTTTCCGCATTTAATCAATACCATACAAACAATACACAATACAATACAATATAAACATACGTAATAATATGAACAATAAAGTATTTAATAACAATGGCTGCCGGATAATACCATAAAATAAATAAAATAAAAATGTATTCACCAAAATAAGAACACATTACAAAATTGTATAATGACATTATATACAATAATGGATTTTGTAATATACAAAGTGACTATCAACAAGTATCATTAGAAATTATAATTTACGAAATGTCAGGGACAGGTGGAAACCTAGAAGGACTGTTTAATAAAACAGACAGGCGACAATCCAACAACTCTATTTTGTTGCTTCATCCAAATTAAAAGCCTATCATTGCCGATCATTCCATGTTACCACAATAACCCACTGCTTACCTAGGGATCCTTATCAAAGCTTAGTAACATAGCAGATATCACACTTGTAATCCTATAAACCAGTAGCGTGTCACCCTCCTGTATCAGTCAACAGAAGGGACGACCCTTTTCACTTACTAAGCTGTGTTTAAGTATTTGTATAGTACTATCACAGATGGGGGGTATATAACACTAATGGATTATGTGAAGGGGATAGGAAGTGTATGTGATAATAGCAAGTTAATGTCATTGCCTCTACTATGGTTGTCTTAATGGTTTGGAGGTTAAAGACCATGAACATGGTAAAGACAAGTAAGAATGTGTCATCATTTAAAGAAAGAAATAAATAATAAAGTTTATTTGGACACAGTTCATAAAACACAAATACAAAAAACAAAATAATGTTTCAATAATTTTCATACTACAAGTTAGAATATATTTACTACCTGTTTTACTACAAAATCCTGGATCAGGCAGACAAAATCAGCTACTTTACTAGTAAAATTGGTAGTACCCGCGTTTAAATAATTATGAGACATCGCTACTCAATCCATACTGACACTTTTTTCAGAAAAATCTACGTTCCAAGTTAGTCTAGGATGTCACTTACTGATAGCAAACTTGAGGAAACTTAGACTGAAATAATCTGAAATCGCCATCTTGCAATGAGTGAGCGAGATTAATGTGGTGCTAAATGCTTGTCCCCTCTCTCTATGAGAATATTTTAAGTGTGTTTTCAATTCAAGATGACGTTATAAAATTAACCTCAATACTGTCTTATGAAGAACAACTTTTATGTGATTTAAAATTAGAATTACGGGTTTAAGAATTCAAATTATGAGGAACAGTATTCCTCCATATAATTGTGACTGAATTATGCATTGCTTCTAGTGTGAAAAAATATGCGTTTTGTTCAAATGTAAACTTACGTCAAATCAAATTTTCAAGAAAATTCTTCTATTTAGGTTAAAGCTACGATAGCGCCTCCGAGGCAGCCCGCGTAATTCAAATTTTCTTAAGTTTTTTGCAATTTGCAGGTCAGTGTCAGGTTGTTTGATCTAAATATGATTCGCAACCGTAACAAATATGGCTTTACAGAATTATAATCATTAGAATCAGCAATACAACTCCTTAAGTTAGAATAATCCTCAAATGCCATGATTTCATGAAATAGTCAATCAATAATTATGATTACCTATATGAACTTAGAGAGTTGTATTGATGATTTTTATGATATGATGATTTTATGATTTTTCTTTATATAAATAACTGATACGGCCGCGAATCATATTTAGATCAGCATAAAATCTGATACTGACCTTCAAATGGCAAAATACGTTTTTTTAAAATTAGTTTTAATTATTTTTTAAGTGTAATTAAGGTGTAATATTATATCTAGTGGTTTAATAACTCCATAAATACTCAGGACTATCGTTTTCCTGCAAATTTACAAAGTAAAACACAGTATTTGGTGACCCACCGTTACCGGTAACCTATCACGAACAGCTGATGTTCGACCTACGGATTTAAACGGGGAGTATTGTTTACTTTTATTTGACTTTAATTCTATAATTAGCACACAATCGTCATTTAGATTTTGTAACACATTCCTTAAGACTTAGTATCACAATTTTTGGTTGTTTTGGCACCCTGCACTGGGTCTAAGCCACTTTGCTTGCATAGACAACGAAACTTAGTATTGTGAATTCAAAATACTGTAACTCTATTAGTGTTTTAATATTTATATAATAACAATAATGTTGATTATGATAATTTTAATTGTAATCTATAAGCAAAACTAGAATTTTTTCAATCTAAGCGTCCTACCCACATCAGTAAAAGTAAAATCTTAAGACAATAGAATCAATGTAAATTTGCACTTGATCCAGTCATATTTACGTATCTCAATTAGATTCAGCAGCCTACCTCATTTCTCTATAAAGCAAGACTAACTTCTCCCATTTTTCCTTTAATTTCTAGCTTTCCCTATTTTTCTTTTTGTTTGTCTGTTTAATTGGTTCTCACCGTTTCTATATTTCTACTTTCAGTACTAATTCCTGAAACCATGCCTGTGATGACCCGTAAGGCTGCTGCTCAGGAATTGGAGCTAAAATTGAGAACGACCATTCAAGATCTAAAGGCTTCAAACAGTAAATGTGAACAGCTGTTACAGGAAATAGATGATAGTGAGAAGGAAGTCGAGAAGGTCGTATACAAAAATACAAGCTTAAAACAGGAGCTAGTAGACCTACATCAAAAATATCTGGATGTTGTCGATGAACGGGACAAACTACAGCTAATCACAGATGGTTTCAGTAACTGCAGTAACTTATATGAGGAGGCTTTGTGTAAGGTTAGGGACCTAGAAGAGGAATTAATTCATTCAAATGAACGGATCATTAAGTTACAGAGTCGTAAAGATTGTACTGACACTAAGGAAACTAATAATTTGTATAATGAATTATTTAATAGTAATTGCAACCCTCATTCCTTAATAACAATAGACCTTACTGAAGATTCTATATTGAAACAGAATTATAGTTATACAGTTAGTCATAAGAAAATGAAAAAATATGCAAAACTAAATACAATAATTAAAAAATGTAAGCAAATTAAGAAACGTCAAACACACTTTTCTAAAAATATTCCAAGGAGAAAAGAACGTGTTGATTTAATTAATAAACTAAATAATTATCAAATCAAATTGGAAGACAGCACAAAAATTTATGAAATTGATACTCAGCGCTTACAGTCAGAAATACAGTTACTTGAGGAAAGTCTTAGTTCACTTTATATTAAATATGTGGGTTCTCAGAACCAAATTAAAGAACATATTCTTGCTGCTAATGAGTTAGTTATGTGTCAATGTACTTGTCAGAAGGTTCCAAACCCTGATGCTGTCCAGTCTGAGGAAACGGAGGACCCGTCCCAGACTGAGAGTATGTCTCAAGACTGTATACTCGACCAAGATATACCTGACATAGCTAGTAGTGTTTCCTCTTGTAGTAGTCAAGTTTGTTATCAGTCTGTAATGTTTTCAGATAGCATAGGAAGAGGGTTAGGGAAATTAGTTAGTAACAACTTGAGTTTTTCCACTCAAAACTATTGTTTACCTGGGACATCCTTCAAAGAAATAATGACAGCAATTACAAGAAATCAGTATGATTCTAATACCAACATTACTGTATTTGTAGGTAATAGTTCCCAGGTCAGAAAAGAAGATATAACTGAAAGTGTTACTGAGATTTTAAAGATAAATTGTAAAAAAATTATTTTGTGTGCTTTTCCTTATTTTGAGAGATTATCAAATAGAAAAAACAATTATATACATATGCTTAATAAGCATATTCATTTCTTAGTAAGTCACTACAGTGACAAACTTATATTTTTTGACACCAACAGTTTTGTTGATAAGTTGAAATCGACAAGGAATACAGTGTATCTGCCCATTAGGTTTAGACATAAAATAGCGAGGCTATTAGCTTATATAAACTCAGACATAAGTAGTATGTCGAAGTCTTGTACCATAATTAACACCACAATTATTAGTAATAATTCTAATGTACAGGTGGTCACTTTAAATAACTGTAGCACTAATGCTATTTCTTTTTACAATAATTGTACGAAGGAGGGTCCATGTGTCTCTATGGCAAATTCTTGTCATAGTGTGGAGTCCACAAGTAGTGGGATCTCATTGCCTGGTGATGACATGGGAGACTTGGATCTCACTCTGGATGTTATTTTAAATTTAAACTAGATAGTAAGACAACAGAAGATACTAGTAACATTTTCGTTATACCTACCAACAACAAGGTGTCTTCTTGCTCTCAAATAGTTAAGTGTAAAAAAGAGTCTAAGCAGAATACCTTGAAATTATTTCATCAAAATATTCAAGGTTTTTCTTCCAAACAATTAGAAATTGAATTATTTTTAGAAAAAACCATGTTCGGAATTGTTTGTTTAACTGAACATTGGTTGAAAGATTATGAAATGCTAATTAATTACAAAAATTATAGTGTGGGCAGTTGTTTTAACCGAACATCTATGCTGCGTGGTGGTTCACTAATCTTAGTCAAAAATTCTATTAAATCTAAAACTCGTAAAGATATAGTTGATTTGTCGGTTGAACATAACATTGAACTGTCTTGTGTTGAGCTGGATCAGCATGTTATAGTGTGCGTTTACAGACCCCCAAATTATCAAAACTACTCCTTATTTGAGTCAGTAATGGAAGATGTTCTAGCAAAACTTGCAATTGGTACAAAATCGCTAATTATCTGTGGTGACTTCAATATTAATATATTAGAGAATAGTTCAAATAGTAGTCGATTATTAAGTCTCTTTAAATCATTCAATTTGTCAAATGTTTTTTCAGAACCAACCCGTATAACTACAAATTCAGCTACATGTATTGATAATGTCTTTTGTTGCTGTGACTACTTTGATAAAGACATTGTAAATTATCTCCCTTCTGATCACAGCGGTCAAACCGTTTCTTTCAAGTCCAACACACCATTACAAAGGATTCAGATACAATCTAGACAAATAACACCCAGCAATTTAAGTAGATTTAATAATAACTTAATTAGTCAATTAAGTTTACCTGGCAATATTTTAAACAATGTAAATGAATTATATGAGGAATTCTTTTCGGTAGTGCGCACTGAGTTCGATAATACTTTAAAAAAGAAGACAAAAACTATTTGCCCAAAATTTTTGTTCAGTGACTGGGCAACTAAAGGTATTAGGAAAAGTAGGGAAAAATTGTTTGAGCTGTATGGCCTTAAGCCTTATATTAACACCGAAACTTTTAATACATACGTTGCTAATTACTCTAAAATTTTTAAAAATACCTGCAAGTTAGCTAAAGCCTTGTACATTAGCAACAAGATCAAATCAGCTGATAATAAAATAAAGACGGTTTGGAATATTATCAATGACGAAACAAACAGGAATAAAAGACATAATAATGATTTCACACTAGAGACTTCACGTGGCCTCATAAGTACTAACAAAGAAGTTGCTCAAGAATTTGTAAATTTCTTTACCAGTATCCCACTTAAAACGACTGAAACCTTAAATTCCTCGCCCTCGCTTTCTTTTGATTTAGTAAAGAAGAACGTTTCAGCCTGCCCGATTGTATTTAAATTTAAGCATATTAACCCCTTAACGGTAATAAAAGCTTTTAAGCAAATCAAAATAAAATTGACCGAAGATCTTTGGGGAATGTCCATTAAAGTCTGTACCTCCATAATTGAGACCATAGCGCCTTACTTAGCCTTAATATTTAATTTATGTGTGGATCAAGGAGTCTTCCCGGATTTAATGAAATACAGTAAGGTTATACCACTTTTCAAATCCGGGGACAGTAAAGACACCAATAATTATAGACCCGTATCCGTGTTGCCAGCTTTCAGTAAGGTGTTTGAAAAGGTAATGCTAAATCAAATGCTCAATCATTTTAACACAAATAAAATACTGCACGATCAACAGTATGGTTTCACCAAAGGACGTTGTACTACCGACGCTGGTGTTACCTTATTAAGACACATTTTTAACGCGTGGGAAGAGGCCCAAGACGCCATAGGAATCTTTTGTGACCTCTCCAAGGCATTTGATTGCGTCGATCACGAAACCTTACTCTTGAAACTAGAGCATTACGGACTTGGAAAACTTGCGCTCAGTTTAGTAAAATCTTATTTAAATGATAGACAACAGCAAGTTCAAATAAACGGTATAAATTCACTAGGTTTAAAAGTAAAAATGGGTGTACCACAAGGCTCGATATTGGGTCCTTTCCTCTTTTTAGTGTATATTAATGATCTACTCCATTTATTAAAAAATCAACCACAAATGGTGTTATTTGCTGACGATACTTCATTAATATTTAAGGTAGATAGACGTGCTACAAATTTTGACGACGTGAATAACGCCCTACTGCAGGTCCAAAATTGGTTCACTGCTAATAATTTAGTATTAAATGGGAAAAAAACTAAGTGCATAAAATTTTCTTTACCAAATGTAAAAAGTAATGATTGTGAGATAGTATTGAATCAAGAGAAACTAGAATTCGTCGATAAAACCGTTTTCCTGGGGATCACGCTCGACTCAAGGCTACAATGGGGTCCTCATTTAACATCTCTTGCAGGACGGCTAAGTTCAGCAGCATATGCTGTCAGAAAAATCCGTCAATTTACTGATGTAGATACCGCGAGACTGGTATATTTTAGTTACTTTCATAGTATCATGTCTTACGGTATTTTACTGTGGGGACGGGCTGCAGACATCGAGTCTATTTTTATTCTGCAGAAAAGAGCGATCAGAGCCATATATCATCTCCGCAGGCGTGATTCTCTAAGGGAACTGTTTAAAGATATTAACATCATGACGGTACCTTGTCAATATATCTATGAAAACATCATGTATGTAAGAAAAAATTTACATCTTTTTAGTAAAAGAGGTGATAGACATAATTATAGTACAAGAAATAGGGACCTATTAGTTCAACCAGGTTTCAGACTGGCTAAAGTAGACTCATCTTTCATGGGGTACTGTTTAAAATGTTATAATAAAATTCCTCCCCACATACTTCAACTGAATGAGACGAGATTCAAAACATGTATAAAACGCACACTATGCAGGCAGGCATATTATAAGTTAGGGGATTATATCACTGATAAAAATGCTTGGGCCAATGCTGGTCCTGCTCCACAACCACAACTAATTGATTAACATTCGAAAAGTCTGTTGGAGCTGCTGAAGATTGTAAGAACATCTTTGCATTGTATAGACTCAATTTCTTTTGCATTATATAATTGCATATAACATATGTGAGTACTATGTACTATAGAGCTACCATTTACCGGGTAATATTATGTCTTTCATTGACTTGAATGTGCCCTGGCGGCTGTGAGTATGTCATGCTCACTCAGATGTCTCGCTGATGGTGGCGTGTGTGTTGGATCATTTAGCTCCCTTCAAAATGGTTGAGCTGAATGGTGCTAATCCATGCGTCATGTTCGTGAACGGGCGCCGTCAGTTGGGGCTGGTCATCTCTTAGCTGCCATGGCTTATTTGTAATTTTTGAATTGTTTTTATTTTTATGTACGGACGCTTTTTTTTTATGCACGTCTTTCTACATTGTTCTCACATGTATAAGTAATTTCAACATGAATGATGTAACCAATTTTTGTAACAATTTATTTGATTTAAAAGAGTGTCCGTGGAGTTTCTTGCCCGTTCTTCTCCATAGGTACCTACTACGCTTTGGAATGGGCATCTAGCTTCATATTTTCTGACTGACTGACTCCTTGACAATTCAAAAGTGCCTGTAATTGGTTTAATTGAAATAAATGCTTTGAGTTTGAGTTTGAGTTTGAGACGTAAGAAAATTTGAATTTCGCGGGCTACCTTGGAGCATCCACCTTAAGAAACTTGTGCGCGGTATACCATTAATTCCAATTTCAGCCGCGCCTAGACTTATCTTGTGCGCAGTCTAGTAGTGTAGTTCACTGACGTGACATTGTGTCATTCACCAATCAAATGGCCGTATGTTTACAGGTTATATACATCCTACACAACTAGCCAGTATTACATCATATACTCGTAAATCCAACATACCATTGTCCTCATTATCGGGTCCGATTCCCGCATCACTACAGATATTTGTATGTCCCACAGATCCGAGGTTATTTGTATGGTTAGGTCCATACAATAGTACCGATAGCGGATACCGACGGATAGCGTCCACGACACATGGACTCCCAAATAGGATCAATGTAAATTATAAAATTGCGTTTTGAGGAGGCTATTGTGAATCAGTCAGCTATTGAGGTGTCTATTGGTGTCAATTAAGCCTGATCATCATTATAGTAGCCTGTTGAGAGATCGCCTAGCAACTTTTGTGACGAAAAAGGATATTGTCATCTGTTATGTGGTTATCTACATATTTATAATTATAGGGTAGACTAGTTCTTTAGCTAAAAGTTGCTGCGTCAGTCGAATATATGAGCTTCTGCGTATCGGTTGCGTTTATTTCATCTCCACCCCCTTCGGTTAAAACATCATCAAATAAGGTTTTAACGAAGAAATGGCCTCAGGTCTACCCAATGAATTATAATGGTATGTGATTCTAGTATTATAATTACCTACATACGGGTTCAAAATGCAAGCCTCTTCTCCACAGGCGTGTATTTATATGTAGATAATAACGCAAGCTTTATTGCGATATTGCGTCCCGAACCCTCGCACACACCTGTGTTTTTATCGTCCGCTATTTGTTATCCTTACGTATACGAGTAACCAACACTACAGGCGCCCCGCCCGCATTACACCGCACTAACGATATGAACGCAGGTGTGTGTAAGATCGCATGCGTCCTAATACAGAATGTTCTCAGAACTCATATCGGAATATCGCAGGACGGAAGAACGCAAGCGTTCTATTGCTATTGCATCGTTATTATCGCAGCAGTGTGTAACTTTGTGGCCATCCTAATACATAATGTACTGAAAACAGATATCGCAATAACTCTTGCGTTATTATCGATCGATAAAAACGCGCCTGTGGGGGTGAGGCTTTATTCCTATTCATAGGTTCAAAACTAGCTAATACCAATGTTACTTTTGCACATAACATAACCTCACGCCTGCAAGCCTCGAAGTGTTAGGAAGAGGCTTACTTTTGCACATTC
Organism: Eupsilia transversa; assembly: GCA_914767815.1. Taxonomy (NCBI): domain Eukaryota; kingdom Metazoa; phylum Arthropoda; class Insecta; order Lepidoptera; family Noctuidae; genus Eupsilia; species Eupsilia transversa. The sequence continues at coordinate 1,021,575 of OU611880.1, forward strand.
ATATTTTATAATAATTTTGTACAATTCAAACTCAAATCAAAGCATTTATTTCAATAAAACCATGACAATTCTAAAGTGCCTGTAGCGCTTTTGAATTGTCAAAGAGTCGGTCAGGCGACAGAAAGTTGAAGCTAGTTGCCCATTCCAGAACGTTGATCTCTAAGGAGAAGAACGGGCAAGAAAGAATATGGACACTCTTTGAAATGGAGATATAACACATCCATTAGGTACATATCCTGGGTACATTATTCTTGTTGCTTCTGTGAGAACACGTACCTTCTCAACTTAACGGCCCAGGTTCCATTATTGTGATTATTATTAATCATTTAATTCAGAATTACATTCCATACATTGTCAGGAAAAAGTACTTATAACTATGTTAGTAAATTATTAATTACTAGCTATTTAATATTATAAAGGGCACCTCCAGGGGCCTAAGTCTACTAATTTATAAACGTTAAATGGTCTCTCAATGGTGAGTTTTTGACAGATTTGCCATACAAAAACTGTCAAAAACTCACCATTGAGAGACCATTTTAACGTTTATAAATTAGTAGACTTAGGCCCCAGGTCCTTGTACGGTATTCCAGTGTCTCACAACCGGGCAATAAACCCTACCCAATATGGTATCCAGAAGGCTGTTGGTTATGCCATTATCATAATATTGTGTTGTACATAATCATTAAAAAAAAATAAGATTCAAACGCGACGAATTGAGAAGATAAGATAAGATCATTTATTTGTCCAAAACATGAGTATACACACATGGCATGCAAGATGTTACATTAAATTCAATCTCTGTCATGTTTTGCCTCAACGGCGTACAAATATAAATAAGTAAACATCAAATAATTATAAAATCTACCTATTAACAATCCAATTTATCATCCTCCTTTTTTCGAAAAAAGTTCGGGAAGAAAATACCCGATTTCTAATCGTTATCTTCGCCTTTTCAACCTCAGTTCACTAATTTTGGTCAAAAAGAATAAGCTTTTCTTGTTTCATACTCCCGCTGGCAAAGTTTATTGCTATCGTATAGTTAATTAATACCACACTAATGATTATTTTATTAGGATTGATTGCGTTAAGGAAAAACACTGGAATAGATAAAACTTTCTGGGGTTCCCTAGCGCTATGCGGAAACGGAGTCGATATTTTTTTTAAATATTAAATTTGTTCTTTGTCGAGTCTATTTTTATATAATCGTAAAATCGAATTATATACTTGTTTTATGTGTTTATTTACTTACAGTACCTATTGGTTAGGGGTACATAATATAAAATGGTTGATTATAAACAATAAAAAAACATCGCAATTCAAAACATCAAATTTTTCAATAAGCTTCTCAGGACGTACAACAATTTAACTTAAAAAAAAACCTTGTCGTTGACGTTTAATTTCGATTTTAATCCAACTACGAATTTCTCCCGAAACTCTTCGCCAACTCTTTGTAATTTTCAATTAAAATCTTAATTTGAAAGTAAAATATTATACAAAGTATGCCCCAGTTTTGGAATTAATTGTTATGATTTAAATATTTGATTTGCAAAATAGTCTTGCCTGCATTAAAATGATAAATTAACTTATTTTTTAAGCCCAATTTATTTGCATTACATTTATGGTATGTACCGTACCGTATTTAAATCTGAAACATCATCTTTTTTCATCATATTTTAATTGTATAATTGTTTAAGTATATTTATATATTGGTTGTACTTTATATAAACTGTAGGTAAACGATTAATGATTCAAGTTTTTCATTACCGTTTTTTTTTCTTCGATTTTTATACAGTGTAAAACACAATTGACGTGTAACTGTAATATTAAAACAGTCAATGTAAAAATCAAATGAGACAGCCCTAGAATAGAAATAAAACCTAAAATTCAGCCGTAAATTATGCTAAAACTTTCAAAATAAAAGTTCACGTATTCCGAAAATCCAAGCAAAGATAAAAACAAATGCGACCACTTTCGGCCAGCAATAAAAGTTGGTTAATTACTTACATTACATCCTATTGAAGTCCCCACTAACGACGGTTGTCAACTTCCACTTCAGTCAGAAAAAAAAAACAAACACTCACTTCACTTTTAATTTGAATTAAGAACTTCAAATTAAATCGAACGGTTTAAAACTCACTCGCAAGAAAACAAAATCCCGGATTTGCAATTCGAATTTCTCGGACGTTTCGACACACTTGGGTAGTGGGTACGCGACGCACGACCGCTCGCTCTGCCCTCCAATCAACGACTGGCGACGGGAGATTTTCAAGAGCGGAAGAAAAATCTGCTGGACGCATGGTGGCGACAAAATATTTACCGTAATACGTATCTAATAAAATATTGTTTGGACGACAGGAAATCCGTGGAAATTATACCTGAGAAAAGTATCTTTTTACTTTTTACGAATGAGGGATCTTTTGAGACGGTGCGCGGCGGCGTGAGTGATTTGCCGCTGGACACATCGTCGTAAATATGAGGTGTTATGTTCGGCAATATACAACGTGTTTTTTTTTATATCACATAACTCTAGGGTTAACTTTAAGTAAAAGTAATACAAAAAGTCCTAGAATGTATGGTTTAAAAACGCACAGTTTCGAAGATAACATAACACTATACTCTCGATGTGTGTATCTAAGTTTCATTGATAAGTACGAGTAAATCATTTTCATTCGAACCAATCATTCATATTTAAAGGTAAGAAAATGCGACGTTGTCATATTTCACGTAGGTGTTTTACATTAAGAGGGTGCATCCTAAAAGTTGGCAACGTCGTAAATAGCTGTTAAATATTTACCTGTTTCGATTAATTTGGAAATAATACTGTATGGAAATAAGAAATGTGGCTAACCAATTGACTAGAATATTAATAATGAATTGCAATTATAACATTGAATTTGATGTTGTACCCGTTTTAGGTGAAAAAAAGGCATTTGGAAAGTTACCAAATACTTTTTTTACATCTAAAACTAACTATTCGGTGTTACGATATTAATTATTGCATTTCATAATCAATATTCTAGTTCGCTAGTTAGCCACATTTTTTATTTCCATACAGAAATATTATCAAATTAATCAAAACAGCGAAATATTTGACATCTATTTGCGACGTTGCCAACTTTCAGAATAAACCCTCTTAATAATCGTGACTTTGTCGTATTATTGTGTATGAAAAATGAAAAAAAAAAAGATTGTTGAAAAATAATTCTTAAGCCAGTTGATTCTTTGATATGGTCTCATTCATACCCAAGAGTTATGGGATATCAAAAAAACACCTTGGATGTTATCGTCGGAAAAATCGTCATTATAGTTGTGCAAAAGTTTACTACGATAATAGGAGCTTTAATAAGGCAAAACACTTTATTATGATTGAAAAGTTTTCTATGCTTTGTAAAAAAGTTCGTGAGAATGGCAAGGATTATCATGTTGCTTGTTGTACGCCACGTGCTACGATACTGACATACTGCTTTTGCTTCATTTCCGTTCATGCACGGACACCGCCGCCGGTTGCCTGCAAATTAATAACAATGAACAACAATTTATGGTGTTATTAGCAGTCATTGTGATAAAAAAATAAACAGTTTTCAATTTTAATACCCGACTGTGGCGAAGCCAAAAAAGGAGGGTTATTTTTATTAGCTGAATTTTTTTGAATGATCTATTTTATTTCTTTAATTATTATTTATAAATTACATTATAATTATATAAAAAAATAAAAATATAATATCCTAACCTAACTAAAACTAAATAACAGACGAATTAGCTGAAATAATGAAGATGTTGATGACACGTTAATATTCAACTTAACTTTAGCACAGATATCACGTTTTTTTGACATCGCCACATCAGTACATTGCACTCCTGCAAATCGCTTCGCTAGCTCAGAATAAATATCAACAAAAAAGAAAAATAACCATCGCAAATCATCGGTTGATTTTGATAATTTAAACTAAACTTGTTAATTTAATAAGATGATATAATTAAGATGTGTTGTTTTTAAATTATTTAATTTAAACGATGCTGAAGTTTAAAAATTGAACACTTTTAAAACATACACCATAAAAACTTAGGTACAGACTTACAAAAAAAATACAAGTAAGTATATAAAGAAGGATGGGAAATAATCATAGGGCATCAAACTACATTTTTGGTTTAGGGATGTGTTTTTTTTTAATTTTTGATCACTCCTCGGTCCCGTCAGTAAAATTTATAGAATTACTAGCTTGTGCCCGTGGCTTCGCCCGCATGGATGTCGGAAAATATCTCACGGAAACGAATTTCGAAAAATCCTTCCTTCCTTGTCTACAATACAAAGGAAACCTCTGTGCAAAATTTCAGCTTTCTGAGTCCTAGTTTGGGCTGGGCGTTGATGATTCAGTCAGTCAATCAGTCAGGACTTTTCTTTTTACTTATATGTTTCGCCGTGTAAATATTATAGGTAAGTAAAAAACAAGAATAATCTTAAATCGCCAGACAGTACTTCCATTAATCAATCTGCCTAGCCTTTTCCCAACTATGTTCGGGTCGGCTTCCTGTCTAACCGGATGCAGCTCAATACCAGTATTTTGACCACCACAACCTATAGTTACTGGGTAATATGATACCCCTTGGTAAGACTGGTTGTCAGACTTTCGGGCTTCTGACGACCCGTAACGACTGTCAAAGATCTACGAATGACAGCCGAGACCAACGGATTAACGTGCTTTCCGACGCACGGAGGAGTCTCGGTAGATAAAACCATCCACGAACTAATCCCGGCAAGCGTAGCTTAACCTGATGGATCGACCCGTGCGGCTGATAATAATTAGCCACTAGCTCGACAATACTTCCATTAATAAATAATTTAATTTATAATCACCTTGAAGTACCTAAAACTTTGGTAAACTTTTGTAACTAGCTAGCTATACATAATATTATAAATTAAAGTCGCTTCTCGGGTCTCTCTGTGTGTTTAAAAAAAACAAGAGTCGTCGCGCGGGACACTACGTTGGAACGAAATTCGTTCCGCTTTTCCACACTTTTGTAACAAAAGTATCGTGACGATCAAAATGTTACTAGTTAATTGATTCAGGCGTGACTTGGCGGAAATCCATTATAAAATACAATAGACGTAGAAATATTTAGTAACCTATTCCGCTTAACTATTCTTAAAGAGTCTTAAAAAACCCTTTAAGAAATCGACACGTGTTTCACCTCTCAACGAGGCATCCTCAGGATGACGATTGACTTGTCGCGAACCCGAATACGACGTGTTAACATAACACGCCGAGCTAAAACCCTGTAAGAAATCGACACGTGTTTCACCTCTCAACGAGGCATCCTCAGGATGACGATTAACTTGTCGCGAACCCGAACATCGTCATCAAGGTGAAACACGTGTCGATTTCTTACAGGGTTTTTTAAGACTCTTTAAGAATTGTTAAGCGGAATAGGTTACTAAATATATCTACGTCTATTTTATTTTTCAAAATGTTAATGTTTTTCCAATCTAGGCCTTATTCACCAAGTGTGCAGTAACGTGCTATAACATACTTCGTTCCAATAAAAAGGTACGAAAGTAAATTGTTTTTAACATTTTCACTTTTTCTGTGCTTTCATTCGTCTTCATTTGTTTTTCTCGGCTCCTTGACCCGCACGGTCTAGAACAATGTTCAATTACGAATCTCCACTGGAATACAAAATGACAGAGTGGAATACTTGAGCACCTTGTAATATACGGGCCTATGCGCTCGAATAGGCTTGACCTATTGGAGTGTCGGTGGGGAATTGAACAGGAAATGCGTCGGCTTTAGGGTCATAAGCCTTTGCTGACCCTAAAGTCGACGCATTCTGCAATTTTTTTCACGGCAACCTTGGCAGAGGTGTGTAACATCCACGATTTGTAAGTAACGGAAGGTCCTATGTAAAAATGGCGCGTCTATTGCCATTTAATGCTTGCTTTGGCCGTTTTTATGCTACATTTTATTTTTATGAGATTTTGTTTATTTTTATTAGCCGACACTATGATGTTTGCTTGGCAAAGGCCTTCCCTATATTTTTTCAAGTATTCTTTTCCTGTGCTCATGCCGTGGTGAATTTCAAATGTACAACCGAGGACATTTGCGGTGCACAAGTTTTCAGCCCTTAGTATTAAGGTTGAAAAGTGGTTTACCGCCAGTATCCGTAATGGTAGCTTTGCACAAGCTCGTTACGGGAAAGGAATACATCCAACTGAAAGAGACACACTGTTTATTCAATATGGCGCGTGGCGCAACAAGCGCGTTAGGTGGCAAAAGTATTATTTCTATACAGCCTATATGCCCAACACAACATCTCCCCACCCTAGTTGACAACACCCATAAGAATAGTAAGAAGTAGGTATACAATCAACAAATAATAATAACACAATACAGAAAATAAACATTTAGAAATAATGTGCATAATCCACCCGTTGGAACGTTGCGCAGGAGCCTTTGTGGACACCTAGAAGTCGGTTGTTCTATACAGCCTATGCCCAATACAACAGTAGCTATATAATAATAATAACCATTTATTTTCAGGCGACACTGGCCCATAGAAAAAACCTTAACCTAAACATACATATTATTTGAATATAAACAAAACTTTTGCTAATAAATAAGGCTTGCGACTATGGTAGTAGCACTCCACTTAGCACTTAGCTTGACTTTGTATAATATAATTATACATTATTTCTTTCATTCTAGATGTAGAACCTGATGATATTTATACACAGCTCACAAACACGCTCCGCGGTACACAAAACACTCTTATAAGGAAACCCGTACTAATGAGAACATAACGTATTCCTTTTTATGAAGACGTCACGTTGGCGGGACGTGTCATTAACAGTGCAGCCGCCATCTTTATAAATGACGACAAAAGAAAACAACACGTCCGGTGTCGCTTGTGTGATTTATTTAACATTAATGTCACGCCAGCGTGAAAGGAAAAATACAGCCAAAAGGAATAAAAAATGTAGAAGGAATATATATGAAAACAGTCTGTATTTTTTTTCTTCAAGTGTCTCCCGCTGAGAAGAAATTAGATTGATTAATACATCGTTAAATAAAAGTTAATGCGAGCAGTTAAATGGTGGCCCAGTGGTGCCAGCCCCGACTTACGAGTACGGTCGTGGGTTCGAACCCAGGCAGGCGCTTTACTTTATGTAAATAATTTCGTCACCGGTGCTCTTAAAAACCATGAAGGAAAAAAACGTGAGGAAACCGACATGTTCTAGAACCAAAAATTCGAAGACATCTCCAAACCGCACTGGGGCCGCGTGGTAGATCACAGCCCACTCCCTCTCGAAGAGAGGAGGCCTGTGTCCCAGCACTGGGCACATTATAGGCTGATTATGATAATAGCTAAAAAATCAATTAGTTACCATCTTTTAAATTGTTGTGAAAAAGTAAAGTTCTATTGAAAAGATCAATAAAGTTCATTGTCATTCTCTTGCTCATATTCCTATTTATTTGTGGTCGGCGCAACATGTCTTTCCTTCCATTACTACTTCTCCATTAGGGACTACTCACACTTATTCAGCTCTATTCGGCGGCCCATAGAAAACAACAATTTTACATACGCGTCCTTTCAGCTATCCGCAGCTGAAAGGTCGCGTACGCGTCTCATACAAATCGTTGTATTCTATGGGCAAACGCTGAATAGATCTGAATAAGTGTGAGTAGTCTCTTAGTCGTCATCTTGGTAGTCACCCATTTCTAGCCATATCATCTTTCACACGGTCCATCCATCGTTTTTTTGGTCTTTCCCTACTCTTATAGCCATGGACATTGATACTCAAATTTTCCTCACAACATTTTCCTCATTCCTCCGCATCACAAGCTCATACCATGGCAACCGATTTCCACACAACTGTTCAGTCACCGGTGCCACTTTAAGACTTCCTCATATGTACTCATTTCTTATTCTATTCATTCGCGGAACACCACACATACCCTCTTAACATTCTCATCTCAGCTGCATGAAATTGCCTTTCATTCATACCTTTTGTTACCCAACATTCTGATCTATACAAGACAGCGGGTTCTAACCATGATTAGGATTCCATGATTTATAATTAAATCGACTATGTTTGTAAACTTGAATGTTTGCCCGACTAATTATACACGCAACCTCACTTAGACTCTCAGAACTCCGCACGAGTTCCAAACTAAAACGGGCAAACTCGTAGTAACCACTAGACTGATAACGTTAACAAAACTAGATATATCCCAATAGTTCAACAGTTTTGAAAAATATAACAGTTGTGTTCCTCACTACTTACATTTGTCTCTTAATACGGGTACTACCTTTTGCCCGCGACATTGTCGGCGTGGAAGTCAACTATATCACGAAACATATCTTTAATCACTCGGCATTTTATAATCGGATCAGTAGGTACTTCCATAGATAGTAATCTCTAATAAGGGATCTCTGTAAAACGCATTGTTAGTACCGTGTTTATACTTCATGATACCAGTCTATGCCTAAACACGTTTCATGACACCAGTGTGTCTATGCCATAACATTCGAGGAACTTGTCTGTCTTGCACCTATTCATGACAACATTCTAAATGATCAAATTAACTCATAATAGCACTGCGACCTCAAGCACTATGACCGTCTAATGAAGAGCACGAGGCCTACAGTAAACAATGCACTGAGGCACACGTGTAAGTGAATACACTTGAGTACAGGTATACCTGGTTGCCTAGAGGTATACGCCTTTTTATATAGTGGTAAGTTAATGCTAGTCACTCGTTGTTACTAGTCCATTCTTGCAGTCACTTGTTGTTACTAGTCCATTCCTGAAGTTGAACCTAGAATCGCTTACGACGAAATTCTGCAGAATTTTATTTTTTATCTATACTTATAATAAATCTGTAGAAGTGAAAATTCTGTACATTGAAGATATCAAAAAAATAAATGGCAGGGGGTGTTACTAGACCGACACAGAACCCAAAAATTTGATTAAAAAAAATTTTGTCTGTCTGTCTGTCGGTCTGTCTGTCTGTCTGTCTGTCTGTCTGTCTGTTTGTTCAGGCATCACGCAAAAACTACCGGTTCGATTACGATGAAACTTGGTATAATTATTCTTTAATATCCTGGGCACCACACTGGGTACTTTTTATCCCGGAAAAGTATCCTATCCTACTATCTATATCTATATACCTATTAATAAAAATACAAGTCCTGACTGACTGACTCATCAACGCCCAGCCCAAACCCTTGGACCTAGAAAGCTGAAATTTTGCACAGAGGTTCCCTTTATAATGTTGGCAAGGAGTAAGGAAGCATTTTTCGAAATTCAACCCCTAAGGGGGTCAAATAGGGGATGAAAGTTTGTATGAAAAATCTTATTCCTTGAGGTAATAAACATGAAACTCCGCACGAACAATTAACTAAATAAATGAAAAAGTTTGTAATTTGTTGTTTTTCTAAATTACCCCCTAAAGGGAGGTTGGATGGTGTCAGTGTTTGTATGGAAGAATTTTAACACGCTGTCCGATTAACTCGAAACTCAATATTTATACTTAAAACCTATGGGGATGTATGGGGTAATTTCCGACACTCACGCGGGCGAAGCCGCGGGCAGCAGCTAGTAATAAATAATATGCTACAGTTTCCTAGAAGAGCGGTGGCCGCCACATAGCGGTAAAGTTCCTACCCACGTTTTTACGTTTATGACAAAATTGTGCAGAATTGTATTATTAATTACCTAGCTTCCACCAAGTAGCTTCTTCCGCGTGACGTCTTTATAAATTAAACCTATATAACTCAGTGATACCATTCTACTGGTGAAATATTTTTTTAAATCAGTTTATTACTTACAATAATACAAAAATGTTTTTTCTTTATAATATTAGTGTCGATATCAATAGCCTTGGATGCCTTATATGTGTAGGTATATATATACATACATATATACATATTATATATATGTATAATTAAATGTGGTCGCAGTTTTCATTACTATGAAATTCACGCCTGTCTTCTTTGAACGCTGAAGATTTAATAACAAAAATTTTACCTCTTAAGAACCACTACTTAGTATGCTAATCAATTGATAAAATATACAATCCATAGTTTCAGGTTGACACATTGCCAAACATTTGTAAAAAAAACTAGCATACATTAATTATTTATTTTTTATTGCGAAATGGCCCTGCGCTTGACCTCGATCTGTAAGACAAAAACAAAGATATTTATTCGTAGGATATGGTAAATACAAAGATGATATTATGTTCAGGATAAATGCGCCGCTAAATGTGGCTTACGAATATTTACAATAAATATCACACATAGGTATAAAACCTAACTTACTAATAAACAATAAAGCAGCTGAAAATCAGCGTCAGGTGGTACACTTTGTGTTGTCATCTGACATTATGCTGAGCTGAGGCCCTTTTGGCATTATAATCATTGTTTTCTGTTTTAAGGTGTATTTTTCTACTGTAATGTCAATAAACGTATTTTTCTTTCTTTCTTTCAATACAAAACACTACTACACAATATAAAAGAAAACACGGTGGAAAGCGTGAGGACGGATGAAGTCTACGATGGAACGAGCGTTTCCAGAAGAGGCCTGTTCACTCCTATTTCATCCATGACCAAGTATCAATAGGAGCTTAAATCAAATAACTCCGCTCCGCGAAAAAAGGCCGCTAATCTTGCTCGGTATCGTTTTGTACCAGGCTATAGCAAAAAAAACCATACCTAACATTTCTAAATTAAATTAATATATTATAAACTTTATCTATTTTCAAACTTTTAATATTCCATCACAAAAAAATCTAAAATTAAATATAATATAAGTTCACTTGGAATTTCAGATTTGCTAGAATTTATTAAGATTTGTTAAGCAAATCAGGTCTGAAACTTTTTTATTGAAACATTGATCTAGATATTACAAGAAGTTAGGCCCAATTAGGAACGACTTTGTGTTAGTTTTTTACAGGGCCCTGGCTGGTATATTATTTGTGTTCATTAAAAAAAATGATAACGTTTAACCACTTTTTGTGTTTGTTAAGCCTATACCAACTGTCCCACTGTTGGGCAACAGGAACTCTTTTCCTGCGCCCCCTCGAACCAGCCCTTGCGGTGCGCATCCAGGTCGTCGCGCCATCTCTCCTCTGGGCCGAACTGTGTGGAGACTTTCTCCCAGCGATCATCGTGCATAACGCTGATGTGACCCGCCCAATGTCACCTGAGCCTGGCAGCCTTCTTAGAGACCTTGTTTAGTTACGTATTATACCTACTTAATGAATTAATTAAATATGATATTTTCTGGCGCTTAAATATCAGAATCAACTAAGTTAAAACAATGTTTCTTGCATATAAATATATTGACCTAAAAGTAGATATTATCTGCTTAAAATCTATTATATCTCATGAGTCTCAATCGCAACCGCCGAATATAAATCGTTCCGTAGTTTAACTCTTTAGTGTTCAAGTGTGCTTATAACCATTTCCAAAATATGTGCAAGTATTAAATTTAGTCGAGCACACGATAGTATATAGGTACCTACTGTTGAGAACGTACGGTCGGCAAAAATATCTCTGAATACATTTGACATAAGAAATACGTTGACGCTTAAACTTTTCTTCTTCGCAGATTTATTGATAGAAACAATGAATATAGGTATATCAAATACCTATATAGGAGCAGTGGTGGGTCAGTGGAGAGCAGGTGGGCCAGTGGATAGCAGGTGTGCCAGTAGAGAGCAGTGGTGGGCCAGTGGAGAGCAAATGGGCCAGTGGAGAGCAAATGGGCCAGTGGACAGCAGGTGTGCCAGTAGAGAGCAGTGGTGGGCCAGTGGAGAGCAGGTGGGCCAGTGGAGAGCAGTGGTGGGCCAGACTTGAAATGTGTCAAAGTGACAGCCTTACCGAGGGGTATCGTATGACCCAGTAACTGGGTCTTGGACGTTAAATGGGCGGTCGCTGCATATAACATGGTATTCAGCTGCCTCGGGTTAGACTGGAAGCCGACCGCAATATAGCTGGGAAAAGGCTACGCATATGATAATGATTTACAGTTTTAAGATTGCTAACGATGTTTATCTTTCCTTATTTAACATGAAAATGTAAAATAAAGAAAGGAAGAATTTTAGGTGGAATGTAATACCATAAATAATATGAAGAAGAACGAATGTAATCAAATCTTTGAACAGTTAGATGTCTCATCAAAAAGTCTCATAAGTAATTTATTTAAAACTTTAATAATACGAAGTGTTGTGAAAGTGACTTTTCTTTCCGACCATACAAGCTTACCTCAGCCATTCTGCGCATGTTTTGATAACGCCCCAAATGTGAAATTATGTTGGTATAAGTTACTGGTGCGGAGGTACTTAGTTTAAATGCATGATACTGGCTTTTCTTTTCTGGAATAAGCTGAAGCATGTTTGCGGTTAATTTTAGGGTACATTTTATTTTTAAGTTAAAATAGAGAGTATATTTTCTGTTAATATGTTAGTTTAACAATAAAGAAACGGGTTTGCGTCAAGGGAATGTGATGCACTAGGCCTAAGTCTACTAATTTAGAAACGTTACAATGGTCTCTCAATGGTGAGTTTTTGACAGATTTGCCATACAAAAACTGTCAAAAACTAACCATTGAGAGACCATAGTAACGTTTATAAATTAGTAGACTTGGGCCCCTGTTTTCCTATCTATGCTATCTACACATATACTTCCGTTAATTACATACTTAAACTCGTCACGCCTTATTCCCATGGGGGTAGGTAGAAACAACAGAAAGCCACGTGCGAGAAAAACTAATCTTATGTTATATCTTAGCATAACATTACATAATCAGCCTATAATGTACCCAGTGCTGGAACACAAGCCTCCTCTCTGTGAGAAGGAGTGGACCATAATCCACCACGCGGGAGTGCGGGTAGGTGGATGTCACATGTCTTCGAATATTTGGTTCTGCCGGTTTTCTCACGATGTTTTCCTTCACCATTTTTATACCATTTCTAATAATAATAATTAATATCAAATTATAATAACTAATCCGCCTGGCTGGGTTGTGATTTACGTAGGTACTACATTGTAATAATTTTATATTTTTATGAAACTAGATTTTCAGGCGGATTCGGGCGTTTACTGTTTCAGAGGTATGAGGAACAGGGTGTAAAGTTCACTCATCCTCTGTAGAAAAGGGAGGATCATCGACCAGACGGGTGTTGTGTCTGGCGGGCAACTGCCCAACGATTGATGTCGGATAGTCTTATATAATATGTTAATCGCGCGGTAAACTCTAATAGCGCGATGCAGGATTTGTCTGTCGTTGACGTCTTTGATGCGTAGTTCGCATGAGGCGATGTAGATGCCGCCACACTGTCTATTGTTTTTGCAATAACACCGGCTGTTTCAGAGGTAACAAACCATTTATTCCGGTATCTAACCACCCTTTCAAATTAGTTTGACAGCTGTCATATCTTCGCAGTGCTCGCAAAATATGTGCGCGCAGCTGAAATCGGAACTAATAAGTATGCCGCTGTCTTGTCGTTTATGTAAGGTCAAATCAAGTATAGAATTATTTAATTAATTAATACTAATAATATAAGATTTATTTTAAATATTTTAGAGAATATTAAATAATATAGAGTTAAGCACGCCAGCGGCGCCAGTCGCGCGCAGTCTTATCTAGCGCGCACTGTACCATCGAAATTCTCTAGCTTTATCTGCTCAACGTAGCATGACGCATTATTATAATTTCGGTGGCCGTGACACGACTTTATCACTCGATTCTGAACGAATTCCGATGTTCTTCTAGTTCAAGACTTTTGAATTTATTTCCTGTGACATCAAACTTCGATTATCGCTGGTGCACTTAGCATTACAATTGCCTGATTGAACATTTCGTTTCAGCAAAAATTGGTAAGATAATGATGCCTAAGTTTAAGTATAAAACACTAGCTTCCGCTAGCTGCCTCGCCCGTGTTATATCTTAAATGATAGCCTATGTTACTCAATGATAATATAGCATTCTCTGGTGAAAATCAGTTCAGTAGATTTTGAATGCTGATATTAATGTTAATTTTACTTTTAATATTCCGCGCTTTTTTTTTAATAAAAGATTTTTATTATTTTTATTTCCATTCAATCTTTTTTTTTTTTTTGTTATATTATTTATAATGCTATTTCTGTTATTATTATTTTTACTCAAGAATTACCAAAAGTAAGAAAAACTGTAATTGTGAATATCCTTTTTGGCTTTCTAATATTTTGTAAAACTATAAAAAAAATAAACTATAAACGGCGCATGTTGTTTTAGCCTATAAGTAATTGTTGTACTTATAATGTACTATCAAGGAAGTAAATTTTAAATGTATTGTGTAAACAATTGTTGGCTAACCTAAATAAATAAATAAATAAAATAAAAATCTTTTCTCTTTATAATATTAGTGTAGATAATTAGCTTATAATGTTCCCTCTGCAGCCGGGAAATCGGCCTCCTCTCTGTCAGAGGGAGTGGGTCGTAATCCACCACACGGGCCCAGTGCGGGCAGCAGTATAAGCTAACTTGACTGGTAATTGACAGGATTCTACGGTTGGCCGACTTAAAATTGATATTTAAATAGACTCCAGCACAGATCTGAAGTAAGAAAAATCCTTTTAGGTCACAGACGAGTCCGGAAGTGCAATTTAGAATGCCGTCGACTAAGAAAAAGATCCGGTTATATCGTGAAACTGTGGTAAAGGAATGAGTTGTATGGGTCTGACACGAACACTAACGCACGGAGTAGGTAAACGTAATGTAAATTCGATCGTTAGAAAAATTTTAAATAGTCTTTTTGCAATTTTTTAGGGTTCCGTAGTAAACAAGGAACCCTTATAGTTTCGCCATGTCCGTCTGTCTGTCTGTCTGTCCCCGGCTTAGCGCAGAGACTGTTAGTACTAGAAAGCTGTAATTTGGCATGAGTATACATACTAATGAAACCGACAAAGTGGTAAAATAAAATCATGAAAAATATTTTTTTAGGGTACCTCCCCTACATATAATGTGGGGATATCTTTTTTTTTTCGTCTATCCCATAGTGTGGGGTATCGTTAGAAAGCTCGTTCAAAAATAAAGCTTGAGCTTGTTAAAACCATTTTTGGATTGAAGAATCCGTCTGCGAAATATTAAGCTTTAAAGTGCTAATTTTTGTCAGAGTCAAGTGTCCCCCCCCCCTGCCAGTTCTGGATATGTGGAAAAATTCACAGCAGTAGTGTGATAGTTTTCCTTTTAATTTCGTTATATATAATAACGAAATTAAAAGGAAAACTATCACAGCTAAGTAGGCTCTACTAGTTAACGAGTAATTATCGACCAACTTAAATTTGTAGTTACAAAAACATGTTCTACCATACATTTTGTATGGGAGAACATGATTTTCAACTACAATGTTAAGTTTGTTCTTGGGATAAGTTCATCCCAGCTACGGAACCCTTCATTGTGCGTGGTCCGACACGCACTTGGCCGGTTTTTTTTATATATTTTTTTATTTACACGTTCATGTATATTGTTCATGCATTTTAACCTTTGGTACGCCGGAAAGAAAGAAAGAAAGAAAATACATTCATTTAACACAGACTAAAAGGCACACAATATAACATACAGCAGTTATAAAAATAAAACAAATAAAAAGGTGTAAAGTACGAAGCAAAAATTGGCCGGGGGGTATCCCTCACGGCTGCGCCAAAAAGGTCCACTTCAGCAAAAACAAAAAAACGGAACGTGGATCCACACGAGACACAATGGATTTTTAATTGCGTCTGTAATTATAGCATACAAAAGGGTAAACCAATATACCATAGGATACTTAAAAATCGTTGGAATATACCTTAATAAGCTCACTCCGCGCGTCGTGCTGGTCACTCTGGATCCGATTCGCAAACGCAACGTAATAGGGACAACAAAAAGTGGATTTGGGTCTAAGAATGTAATTTTTATATGCATAATAATTGTGCGTAATGTGCCTTAAATATAAAAAAACAGCGACCATGTTTAAAAAAAAGTTGTATAACTGGGTCAGCTTCGATTTTATATATATGTCAACCCCCATCAAACTGTCTATTTGATAAAACTGAAGAGCTGGCAACCCTAACACTAGATCGAATGTAATGAAAGACACAGTTTTATGTAAATGTAATCGCAAACCTTTCTGAGTGTCTGGCCATGTACAGTTAGAATAATAAGCCGGTGAATATTTTGGTGTCAGGTTTTTATTTATTTGTTTACAAGACTCGTACCTCATTCCCATCGTCAAAAGTTACGAATTTAGATGCAAAATTTCATCCTTTATTGAACCCCTTTAGGGAGTGAATTCTCAATGGCGGGGCCGCTAGGGCCGATGCCTGACGGGGTTGCGGGAAAGTCCGATAGGGATACCGTGGCCCCTGGAAATACAGGCAACTGAAAGAACACGTTTAGTCAGTAAGAGTCTAACACGGGCGTACGTCTCCTCCGCCCAGAGCGGGAGAAGTAATTTAATAATTTCCCAAACAAAAAAAAAACAAAAAATGGGGATGAATTCTAAAAAATACTAAGAACGTATAAGAACTATGTTCGTAACGTAACTTTGTTGAACGTATAAGAACAATAAAAAATTCTAGAAAATGTAGGTGGGTCAATGACCGCTGTTGCTATGCTAAAACGCGACAAACCCCATAGTCATCATCATGCACTCAGCCATTCACGATAAATCAAGGTAAAGTCCGTCCAGACTTGTCTAAAATGGCAGCGGCTGGACGCCGTCTGATAGCCTTAATGTCTAATGCACAGTTTCTCCTGAGCAGAACTGGTATAATCCAGTTATATCCAATGTCTCAATGGATCAAATTGTCATAATGACTGTGTTGCAAACATAGTTATCCATTTGGTTTAGTTTACAACGAGCTGTCTAAGCATTCCCCAATCAGGATTAAGAGATTAAATACAATTTTTATTAATAAAAAAACATACAATCATACATTTGATTGAATAAAAGAGGACTAAAAAGGTATTTACCAGCCAGATTTTAGTGGAAACGCCGGGACCCTCTAGAAGGTCATAGTGACTGTATTGGTTGTTCTTCAGAGTGGCCAGGTGCGTAGTGCTCGCAAACGTCGTGCGTGTATGACCAGATGTAAGACCGTAAACGAAGCAAAGCGAGCATGAAAGGATCGCACCAGGTGGGGGAAGGTCTGAGTTTATGTATTTATGTGTATATCAATTGATTATGTCTTTGTTTTTCTCGGTCAATCAAAATTGTGTGTCAGTTATTTTCAACACAAAAGTTCAAGTTCGACGACAGCCGAGCGTCGCGTAGCTTGCGTAGGTGCCTCGCGTAGCAGTACTTGCTACGCCGTAGCAACTACGTAGCTTGGTAACGAGCAATTAAAAACTTATCGGTTGTGTAGCGTTAAATAACCGTTTTGTTTTTATACTACATAACGATGAAGGTTTTTTTTAATGATATTTTTTGTTAGGGACATTTGATCTTTAGTGACGTCACCAGGTTTCATAAAATTACGGGATCAGTTTGATATGAATGTGAATTCTCTAACTAACTTATACAAATAAAATCTCCTTTGTTTATAACTACATTTAGATGCTTTAGTTAAAAGCTTGAATTAAAAAAAGTTAAGTACCTACAGTACTTTCAATGGGGGTGAACTAAAAAAAAAAAAACTATGTACTTTGATTGAAAAATGCTAACTTTCATATTTCCTCCTATTCGTTTTTCTTCTTTCACAATTGTCTTAAAATTCACCCTAATTTATCAATACAGATGGCACTTCAAATTAAACGCTTAACGCCTACCAAGCCTTCCAACTGTAAAAGTAGGACATCTGTAGACGCCTTTGAAAGTCGTTAATCATAATTTACACACACACACACACCCCATCTCACACACACACATAAACCATACGACACATTTATAGTAGAACACTCTCTGGGCAATAATTCAAACCTCTTTGATTTATAGCTTTATATAGCTAATGCGGGGATTTAATCTTTGCTCTGAAAGCGTCATTTAATCCATTTTTTTCGTATGTCGAATGTTTTCGGTTTTATTTGGGCTATACGGTTATTCCGTGTAACCTATCAGTTTTATGAATGGAAAAATGTGGGTGTAAACGAATCGTGAGTATTCAATATGTTTGAATATAGCTGCTGATATGAAATTCATTCATTCGGAATGACCATTCAACCGCCACGGTAACCGATAACAGATTTTTTTGGGACATATGCCCGTCACTGTCACTACCTGAGTGAATTTCAATAACTACGATTTATTAACTAAGGTGGATTTGTTTATGAATATTTAAATAATGTACGTGTACGTGTAACGGGTCGATCCATCAGGTTAAGCTGCGCTTGCCGGGGTTGGTCCGTGGATGGGTGACCATCTTTACATACCGAGACTCCTCCGTGCTTCGGAAAGCACGTTAAGCCGTTGGTCCTGACTGTCATTCGTGGATCTTTGACAGTCGTTACGAGTCTTCAGAAGCCCGAAAGTCTGACAACCAGTCTTACCAAGGGGTATCCTATTGCCCTGGCACTGGGTTGTGGAGGTCAGATAGGCAGTCGCTCCATGTAAAATACTGGTATTCCGCTGCATCTGATTAGACTGGAAGAACACCCCAACATGATTGGGAAAAGGCTAGGCAGAATGAAAAAAATTAGATGTTGTTAAGTAAGAAATATGTATTATGTTACAGAAAATTTAAGAGAAATGTATTTAATCCTGATAGCTTCTAATACATATTATATTGTTAACACCAGCACCCTAACTGCATAATACACGATCAATCGGAATCTGAATCGTTTTGAAACAGATTGCTAATCCATTGCTAGTAAGTTTGAAAAATATCTGCTCAACAACGTAAAAAACGCAATGAATGTTGTTGAACTGTTAAAATGAAACAGATTAGTCGGAATCATGTTCTAAAATAGCGGAATAGATTACTAAATATATCACGCTTGAATCGAATAACTAAACATTCATATTTTGAGGTAAATAAACAGGAAAATTGCTAATTGGTTTCTCGAAAACTATCAAGCTTATACACAAAATATGTTTAACACAACCTTAGAACCGAATCGTCAACCGCTCTAGCACTTCACCCCTGACATATTCATAGACATTCACATAAAGAATCATTACGGTCCGTTATTTATAGTGCAGCTTGTTTGCTGCGAGACCTTTGCGTACCATTCTCGATAATATTAAGCACACATTGCGTGTTTGTCTGTTCCACATTCACAGCTCAAGTGCTTTATACGGGCGTGTCCAGGCGATACCATGGGACATGATAGCGAATTTGATTGCGATTCGTGAATTGTCGTGGGGTGACGGACACCAGCACGTATAACCTATTACTAAAATTACGCATTCGTTCACCAACACCTAACATTAAACAAAGCTAAACACCAAACTCCCTTTTCTATTATATTTTTCACACACTTTATTCACACCCCTTTCCAATATGAACACATTTAATACAACCTTTGTAGTCTCAATTCAATTTGTTTTGAGAGGTTAAAGAGTTCTCGTTCAAAGCGATCAAGATGACTAATTACGCTGTTATCACTCGAGATGAGAAAACGTTCTGACAGTACAGAATACACACGTTTTATTCAATTTCATTAAATTTTCTTAACCAGATTTTTTTTCTTTAGTGTCTGTTTCATCTTCTGCTTAGGGACCTAACCCTTTCCAACTATTTTGGGGTCGGCTTTCTGTATAAGTCATGGTTTCAAAACAGGTGGGGCGCGCCCCAATTGGTGGACATAAAATGACTAAGAGGGAGGCTCCAGCGGCTCCAAAAATAAACTATTTAATCTATTAACTTTATTTTCTTGGTATTAGAAAACTGCTGCTGCTGCTGCTGGTATTGGTATTCAGCTGCACCCGGTTAGACTGGAAGCTGACCCCAACATGATTGGGAAAAGGCTAGGCAGAATGATTAGAAAACGTAAGTCTAGATTTCAAAACCCCAAAGTACAAAGTTTTTATTAATGCGCTTTTGGTGATACAACAGGGTTTTAAAAATATTTCATTTTCAAACCTTATCATTATTATCATCATTCCAGACGAAAGACGTCGACTGCTGGGCATAGCCACCCAAGCACCGCCACTTCAACTGGTTCTGTGCTTCCCGCATCCAGCGGATGCTTGCGGCTTTCACAGGATCCTCGGTCCACACCTTGTGGTGGGGCTGGCTTCCAATGCTACGTGTTCCGGTACGCGGTCACCACTCCAGAACCTTTCGGCCCCATCGGCCATCTGCTCTGCATAACTTAAGTGCTATAAAATCAGTGCTTTTTTGCATAAGTCGACAGAATAAGTTTTCCTAGTTCTGTATGATAGTGCAAAAGAAAACTAAACGTATCCGTATAATAAACAAGTTGCTTAAATTTTAGATTCATTTTATATTCCCTTCATTTTTCAGATTTTCTGAATCTGTAACTAGTCCTGTTACCAATGGTAACTCCTGTTTATGTATGAATGGTCAAAAATAAAATTATACGAATCCGCTTTGTTTGCTTTTACATTATGCATTCTCATAATTCAAGAATTTTTCTGCATAACTTGAAAAACTAACTCATTTTTCTGTAATAATGATCAAAAGAAAATTTTGAGTCATTCGCAAAATGTCTACCGGTCGTAAAATGTCTCTTTCGCACAATGTCTCTGACGCAGAATGACTCTTTCGCAAAATGTCGCGATATTACCTAAGGAAAAAAATTTGAAGTAAAAAAAAAATCTTTATTACATAAGAAAATGGTTACAAATTGTGTGAAGTCCCTAACTCTTGTTCTAGGTGGTTAACATGTGTTACAAGAGCCGCCAAGAGCGTCGCCCGGGAGGAAATACTATTTAAAAAAAATGTAATAATATTAACTTAGCTAATTAAAAACAAAAACAAAGACAAAAAAATGACAAAAAAAAATGGTTAATAGTGTATTGGGGATGTGTTTATAGTTTCGTATGAGAATAAAGGCTCGTTCACACCGGCGCGACTTGTCGCGCGACGCGACACCGGCAATTGTTCAATCGTGAAGTTTTATTAGAAATTGTATTGTTAAAGTCGCGTCGCGCGACAAGTCGCGCCGGTGTGAACGAGCCTTCAAACAGATACCAATAAAGCTTGTTCTTCACTGCACCAATTTGTTCGTCCAGTAAAAAATACATACACTATTTTAAACTCGTTAATTCCTTTCCACAGTCGCAATTATAAATTCATAGACAACTACTGGATAAACTGCATTAACGTAATTTTCTAACTTTTTAGCACGATGAATCAACACATAAACATCATTAAACCGTCATTCTGCCAGTTAACATGTTAACATGTAACTAACTATTGACAGGAATGCAATTTTGCTAATTGTTTATGCCTGCAATAGTATAAATAATGCCAGGGAAATTAAAAGTTAAGCAAATTGACTACCAATTTGAATTGTCTGTAGGTACTATTTAATATACTTGTACGTACATTATTATTATTTTAAGTCTGTAAGTTTTTAAATAAAATTATGAAAAATAAAAAAAATACAAAAAAAAATTGTCAGTATATTCAAATCACAACTCAGCATTCCACCTAACAGTCATTCCAACAGTCATTCTTTGGCAGTAGTATGAGATGGCTATAACACAGTAAATTGACGTGGGTTGTCAATTTGCCTAACAATGAATTCTTTTGGCTGTACTTTTGAGCTTTTACGCAAGCAGTAGTTTTTAAAGCCCTTATCACCGATAACTTTATTTAAATTGTTATCAAGACAATCATGAAAGCACCTAAATTAATTTCAACTTTGTTCAAACTTACATTGTTATTGAAGTTTCTGTTTTATTCAATGAATAGGAAGACTTTGTAAACATCAAATACTAACAAATTGGATTGTATGATCCGTTTATTAATGATTTGGTTTGATTTGATAATAGCTTTGTTTGGAATAGGTACACTGTTCTAATATTGATTCTGTCGCCCAATCAGTTTATAATGGACTAAAAAACGTAGAGATTTCAATAATAAATCTTAGTATTAACGCCAGAGGCTAAGCATTGCCATGCAATGCGGCAATGCCGCCAGTCTCTTGGGTACATTTACCAGTCGACAGCGATGCGGAGGAATTTTTCGACGCCATAATATTTTAGTTTATGTGTAGTTTTAGTTAGGTTAGTTTATTATATTTTTATCCTAATAGTTTTTTTAAAATGTAGTTTAAGAAGTTTATACAGTGTATTTTTATCCTCTTTAATAAATACCTAGTAGGTATTAACGTATTTTACACAATACCTAACCTATCGGAATAAATTATTTAAATAATGGGGAAACCCTCATCAAACCCTTCTGCATAAGTGAAAAGAACAACGCGGTCAGACAGACAGACGAAAAGTGTTAAAAATTTAACACTTTTCGTCTCTGTCTGCGTTATAATGTAGTTTTATAGATAATCATAGATAATCCCGGAGACACTGACTATGCTCACTTCTATTAAAAAATACGGTAACGGTTATTTTATGGGAAAAAGCTACCATCAGACAGAAAACCAAAAAATAAAACTCTTACGGAAGAAATCTGGGGACAAATAAAAATAAAATATTGATAAATAGTTATGAATATAACATACTAATTGATCACATTTTTTTTCCATTGTCGGAGCCTTCGATCAGTCACAGTAATGTTATTTAATAATGATTTCATAACATCGCCTTTTCCCGTCTTTTAAAATTATGAACAGCAAAGAAAATTACTGAAATGCCATCTTGAAAAGCGCCGAACGTGCATGGATCCTGAGATGAACTCATTAAAATTCTTAAGGGCGAGATTAGTAAGCGTTACTTAGCATGTGCGTGCTTTAGCTAAGCATGAAGGTTTCGTGAAGGCTCGACGGTGTAACGCGATTCTGTTAGAACAATTTCCATGAAGTTCCATCGAAATTGTTCTACTAGATTCGCGTTGCGCTGTCGCGTCGCGCCTGTCTGCGAGAGCCTTTATTCCTGTCACTGGCGCACAACTGTCAAATAAAAAATAATGTCTAAAGCAAATGACGTGCTAATAATTTCTATACACTACAAAAAAGTTCATCAAACAAAAAAAAAACTGATCGGCATTCTGATTGACAGTGACAAGCATAACATGGCAAAGAAATTAGGCAGCCATGCCATGCAAAGACTTCTGGGAAGTCACTATTAAGGAGGAGCTCGTGGCTAAGTAATAACAGCCGTACGGGTCGATCCATCAGGTTAAGCTACACTTGCCGGGGTTTGTCCGTGGATGGGTGACCATCTTTACATATCGAGACTCCTCCGTGCCTCGGTAAGCACATTAAGTCGTTGGTCCCGACTGTCATTCGTACATCTTTGACAGTCGTTACGGGTCGTCAGAAGCCCGAAAACCAGTCTTACCAAGGTATATCGTATTACCCAGTTATTGGGTTGTGGAGGTCAGATATTATGCAGTCGCTCCATGTAAAATACTGGTATTCAGCTGCATCCGGTTAGACTGAAGTCAGAGAGAGAGAACTATTAAAAGAATCAAAATTCATTCCTTGATATCTTCGACGATAAAAATGTTATCCAGATCAATAAATAAATAAATAAGGTCAGGTGCGGTGGAAACAAGAAATAAGAAAAATTGAAAATATAACAGAACGCTCGTAAATATCTCTCCGTCTCAAATTGGAATTTATGATGCCTTCAGATGTAGTGGCCGGCTGTCACTGCTATGTGTCTGCGACGAATATCTAGGTCTTGGAGGTATAATGATATTACTTTTTTGGGAAAATCATCGTGACTAGCTCGTCAAGGTGAGTAGGTGGATGGGTGACCATTTGTGACTATGTCGGACACAGATGTTCCGAATATCTACGTTAGTATTTAAAGGTACCGAAATCAATTAGGCGATGCTCCTGATGCGAAAGTGGACACCTCTGCAATTTATACAGGACGCATCCCAGTTGAATTGCTATCCCATAGGCAAAACTAAAATTATGTCGCATGTGATGACACCGAATCTTTAAGGCTTCCTGAGGCACACCGCAGCCGACCGGCGTCGGACCACAACATGAAAAAAAATCAGAAAATCTCAGAAACGAAATGCAAAGTTTACGCAGCGCCGCCGTAGCGGTGGAGATGCGTTGTCGGTGCGGTGGCGGTGCGATGGCGGTGTGGCGGCGGTGCGGTGCATGGTCGAAACCCATTCGTATACACAAACATGCGGTCGGCAAGAAGCCATAGAAAGCTTTAAAATAGAACACAGCAACGCTTCTTAGCAACAAAAATAGGTATGGTGATGTAGTGGTACTTGGTATCAATGCTCAAGCCTTTTCTGTATGAGAAGAGGCCTTTGCCTGTGAGACAGTAATAACCTGATATTATTATTAGGGGTACTTACTTCCCCGGACTAGAGCTCTTTGAAAGACCACTAAGCCTCGTGCAGACTGACGCGACGCGACACCGGTAATTGTTCTACCATGAAGTTTTCTTAGAAACTGTATTGTGTCGCGTCGCGCCGTCGTGTCGCGCCAGTCTGTAACACTACGCCAATCTAGAACAATAAACCTGCCAGGCTAGGTTCAAAAGTGGCACTATTTTATGTGTCTATAAACTTATGAATAAAAGAATATAAAGTAGAGAGAACAGTGCGTGTCTCGTAAACTCGTAAATATCGGTTTGCTGCGTGATTTACGATGGCCGCCATTTTGGGATCGACTTTTCATCATAAAACAAAAAGCTTAGGTAAATTGGCTTGTATCTATGTATTTATATTCTGGATTTCTACTTCATTTACCTACTAGGTACGCAATCACTGCCCGTTTCAAGAATGCCTGGAAGAAAGCGAGAAGGCCGCCCATTGCATCTTATTTTTGTCGTGTATAATTTATTTTTTGGTATGTATTTTTCTGTTGTACAATAAAGTATAAAACTCATAATATATAAAATACACAAAAAGTGTTTTTTTTTAGAATAACTTAATGTATAAGATAAACGATAAGTCCTCTTCTGTATATAACTTTTGCTGTGCCCGACAGGGTCCACGATTGTTCATAAGCAAAGGTTTACCACCTAAGCACATATATTGTGGAATGCAATAAAGTATTATATACAATAAAAAGTATTGTTTAACTCGTTTAATTTCATCAAATTGTGTCTAGTTTTATGTAACTTAATCCAATTTATGATCGATGTCTAATTATAATAGATATTGATCGATAACTTGTATGTGTGGTGCAGACTGTAAATATAAGTTGGTTTAAATAAATAACAAAAACTTAACATTTGCAGAAGTTTGTGACGCGAAGACAACATTAAGTACCTAGATATTTTTTCCATTACTTCTTGAGTTGTTCCTTTAAGTTTCAATTTTTACTTTAGTGCACTAATAATTATCAGAACATACTCTCAGTGACGAACACGGAAAATGTCTGAGCAGCTCTAATGGAAAAGTTAAAAAAACGTGCTTAAGAACGCAACGAGCAAGCGAATCCCAAAGTCATTTTAGAAAAAACGACCAAGTGTGAGTCGGTCTCTCACACATAGGGTTCTGTACCGTATTAAGATCGCGCAAAAAACGCCGATAAAAAACACTTTTTTTTTTTAAGTTATTAATTAAAGGGGGTATTAACTTTAAAAAAAACTTGTTATAGCGGCAATACACATACTGTGAACTGTCTACCTATTACGGTTCATGAGATACAGCCCGTTGACAGACGGACAGCCGAGGCTTAGTAATAGGGTTTCCTTTTGGCACCCGTCGGGTACGGAGCCCTAAAAATGAGAACGTAGCTTTTTTAAAGTAGATAACTGAAGCAAAGGCAAAGCTCCAGGCATCTAAGTAATGTATTCAAATTAGCTTGGTACTAACTCATAAACCTAGCATACGGAAACACTGAGACTTTACAAATATAATTAAGTTTGAGTAGCTGTTTTAATAAAAATCGGACTTTTATCGCAAGTGGGTAATATTCTACCCAAACACTCAATCTGCCTAGCCTTTTACCAACTATGTTGGAGTCCGCTTCCAGTCTAACCGAATGCAGCTGAATACCAGTATTTTACATGAGGCGACTGCCTGTCTGACCTCCACAACCCAGATACTGGGTAATATGACACCCCTTGCTAAGACTGATTGTAAGACTTTCGGGCTTTATTATTTTATTTTAATTACATACATGTTACCGAAAATGTATACCGAATTGTTAATAATTCCTAGGAAATACATGCAATTCCGAGCCTACTTAGGAAATTTGTAAAATAATGTTTCAAAGATTCTTTAATACACACATTTCCTGTGAAATGTATCTACCTATGTATTTCCTAGGAATTGTATGCAATTCAGAGATTATACTAGGAAATATATAAAGAGTAATGCTTTCTGCGAATATAATAAATAAAGCATGTTTGTAAACTGAAATCAGATTTTTTTAGGCTCTCGTTAACATAGCTGTGACAATC
Source organism: Eupsilia transversa (assembly GCA_914767815.1). Taxonomy (NCBI): domain Eukaryota; kingdom Metazoa; phylum Arthropoda; class Insecta; order Lepidoptera; family Noctuidae; genus Eupsilia; species Eupsilia transversa. The sequence continues at coordinate 1,048,013 of OU611880.1, forward strand.
ACATCGTAAAATAAAAAACCTTCATAGGGCTTATTACTAATTTTGGTTGTAGGGGTATGAGGAACAGGGTGTAAAGTTCACTCATTCTCTATTGAAAAGGGAGGATCCTCCGACCAGACGGGTATGTGTCTGGCGGGCAATAGCCCAATCATAGCGAGATGCAGGATTTGTGACGTCAGGTCTTTGATGCGTAGTTCGCGTGTGGCGATGTAGATGCGTCCACATGTTAAACTTCAAAAACAACTATTTATTCATTTTTAATCTAGCACACATAAAAATACGTATAATTTCTTATAAAGCTCATACTCTCAATTGTCATGTTTATAATGTTATCTACATCACAATATAAAAGTAGAAGTCTTTTTATTAAGTCTCTCGTTGACTTCGCTCGCTCCGCTATCCCCACTGCACTTAAAAACATCCCTAATGTAGTGCATTTCCGATTGCTATTCAGGAAATGTATGGATTTCCTAGGAAAAGTGTATATTACAAAATATGTCATAGATTTCCTATCTATCTTAGGAATTGTACACATTTCCTAGGAATTAAATACAATGACGGATTACATACTTTTCCGTTAACATATAGATATATATATAGGTACTCGTAGGCACTGCTATTAAATAAAATCAATGTAGTTGCAACATGTTTTGCAGTAACAAAATGGGTAAGTAGTTCAACACATAACATCAGATGTTACATTTGATAGGATTGAATATTTCATGAATAACCGATCCGGCTCTATCAATAGACTGCAATCCGCACAGCGGAAGACCAATAATAATGGTATGGCAAAATACAGGATGTAAGGTTAACGAGGGTCTCACTATAAGGGAGTATTGTACTCATCTACTTTTATACAATATTTGTAAATATGTGAGCCCCATGTATATCACATTTAATTTATCTGTCATTGCTTCATTTTTAATTCTTTGTACCAATGTTGTATTGGTAATTTTATACTAGGTGCAACGGCTTCACACGATATATTTATATATAATTGATAATATCATATTATTAAACATTTTAAAAGAATTTATTTGGAGTTTCTTGTCCATTCTCTTCATACGAAACTACCTTTTGGAAGGAGCGACTAGAATCAATTATATTTTCTTGTGAATTTTAACGGTAAAAAAACGGCCATTTTATGTGTCTGTCTGTAATGACTTCGACATGAAACTAAAGCTGTTAATTTTCAAGTCAAAGTTAACGTTAAGTTAAAGTTAAGTTCATAGTAACGAAGCCAACTGTGAAGAAGGAAAAAAATCATACGTTCCTTTTAATCGAGTACATATTGTATTGCACTAGAAATCTTTTCCACAGTTTATTTAAAAGTAAAGTTATTTAGACATTTATGTTTTACTTATTTTCCTCACATTTCTTACAACATGATAATGCTTGTCCAATTTGCATAACATAAACCAGCTTCGAATAAAAAATGCAATTTATTTCTTTACACTTTACCCGACTACGGCGAAGCAAAAAGGAGTCTTATGATTTTGACCGGTATGTATGTAAGTATGTTCATCTGTTCCCTCATCACTTCTAAACTTCTCATATTAATTTGACAAATGACTTATCGTTGGAAGCGTTTTGATAGACCGCTGGTTAAAGGCTATGTGACGTCACATTTAATTGAATATGGCGCGCTCTAGAGGACATAAAGTCATGAAAAAAAATGTCAATTAAAAAGGTTTAAACAAGATACCACAGACAGACAAATTAAAAATCCGGTGTCACCGTTCGATTTATGACCTAACACATGTGACTCCGGATTTTTAATTTGTCTTTGATGTTTTATTTATACCTTTTAAATTGGCTTTTTTTCATGCAAGTCGACCCCAACATAGTTAGGAAAAGGCTAGGCTAGATGATGGAGCCTTTAACTGCCTCCAGCAGGATAAAGGCTTCTTCACATACAGATAAAGGAACACCACTGATACTTACGTTAATAATGTAATAATACCAGTCTATTATTTGTCCCACTGTAAATCAAAGGCCTCTTCTCAAACCGAGAAGGCACGAGCATTGATCACCACGCTTGCTCAAGATGGGTTGGCGATTTCAGACTGTAAGTCCAGATTACCTCACGTTGTTTTCCTTCACCAATGTCAGTAATCTCCAAGATGCAGTTAGACAGTACCCAAGTTTAAACACTATTGGTGATTTCTGAACATTTTAAGATCGAGTTTCAATAGTAATAATGATCAATAGTAATAATGAATAAATAATCTCATAATAATAATTAATAAATAATACAACAAAAATATTAATTCAATATTAGCAATAATAATAAAGATATAATAATAACGTAAATAACAGATAAGCGAAATGTTAGTATCTTATAACAACTTAATGATCTCCTTAAAACAAGGCTTCCTCTCTCCTACCCTTTTGTTGTGCCCTACAGGGTCCATATTGATCTAAATTATACATAGTATAGTTACCACCTAAGAACACATTATAGTAAAGCAATAAAGATATTGAGTTTTGAGTATTGAGTATAGAATAAAGCGGATATTATGATGCAATAAACTCACTTTCCAAAAACGCCGACTTCAAACCCGCATCATTGTGTCTCAGGAACTAGTCCGTTAGTATCTGGGTCACTACGAGATAGGTACGTAAAACAACAGAATATCACTCTCGTTGCTCGTTAATTAAATATACAGCATAGTCTAAATAACATTAGCAAAGTAAATAAAACAAAATAATTCCAAATATTATCTTATCTTAAGATAAAAGAAATCAATCATAATATGGCCATCTCTAGACATTGACATAATGAAAACAATGTCTCCAACAACCCATCCAGTTCTTGACCTAATTCTCCGCCGCTTAACCTCAATCACAATCATGGAGCTTTCCCCCTACTTTGATAGAGTTGCGCAAATATAAAAGTTTGTCGAGAAAAAATACAATCGATGTTAATTCCTAGGGGTGAGTTACGTAAACACTTGGCAGATTGCCGTCCCCCATAGCTCAGTACCCCATCGGTGGTTATATGGACACCATGTCACATTTGTATCCCATATTCGCCTATTTCGGGGTAAGATTTTTTTAACTAACCCATTAAATTGCCCATTAATTATCCACTTGCTCAAAAATTCTCAATGGAAAATCGAGTTTTAGTTCCATTTTAATTCAATTGTTTTTGTTAACGCATGCGTCCTGGTTGTTTTTGTATGGGATGACGTCAGTGTTTACCCGGCGAAGTGAAATAGGTCATTGGTTATTTGATGTGTGGTGTCGAGTGGTAGTTCTATATTCGGTCGTGTTTTATTCATGTGGTGACAAGTTTAGTGTTGTGTTGTTGAAATAGGGGTGTAAGGGTTTAGCTTTGATGCTTAGTGGTCATGAAATGTAGGGGTGAAGCAGGATGGAGCGATTTTTACTATAATAGTTCTTGGTACACCGTTTCGTAAGTTACTAAAATATTTTAACAGCTGTCGCGTCAGAAGCCCGAACATCTGACAACCAGTCTTAACAAGGGGTACCGTGTAGCTACCGATGGAGATCAGATAGGCAGTCGCTCCATGTGAGATACTGGTATTCAGCTGCATCCAGTCTGGAAGCTGACCCCAACATAGTTTGCAAAAGGCTAGGCAGATCATGAATCAGAAATGAATGATGAACATAAGAAGCAAGCTCTCAAACCACAGCGAAATGTCAACATAAATCACATCTTAATTTACAAAAAAAACATATTTACCTCACATTCTGTTCCCGTAAGTTCCACATGAGTTCAAAAATATTTACGTTTCCCTAAAGTTAATGTTTTTCTTACTCACTTTGTTAACCCAAGTAGGAAAGGCCTAACTTTCCATAATACGGTGATTTCGTAATGAAATGAAAACATTGTGTCGGAGACTTTTATTAGTTTTGAGAGACCTTTTATAATATGTTGTTTGTTTAGGGACTCTGGTTTATTAAAACTTATGTTTGTGTTGACCTTTTCGTAGGACCTGTACTTGTCCCGGCTCCGACGAGGAAGCAACTAGCTATCAACGGTTTTCCCCATCAAGAAGATCTACAAAAGACTGTAGGTTCCGTATAAGTAATAGTTATTTGTTATGCAAGGCTGCAAAGTTGTTCAACTTTTCACCTCACTACAGCGAGGAAAATGCTAGGTGCAATAAATGCAGTCGTCTTACTGGCCAGTGCGATTATTCTAATAATGAGGTTGGCGCATTGACATGAAATAAGTATTTATGCATTTTCAGTGGACCCCGGTATAGAAAATTATTGAATAGAAAGGTTCGAATTTCAAAACTCTTTCCACGCTAGCGTATAAAATGCACTTATGCACTCAGATTTCGAATGATAAACAGAATCTTTCCGAGCTTGTGAGGTGAAAAAGTTAAATATATTATTGATAGTTGATCGCTAACTGTTCACACCGCCGGCGCCGGCGAGAACTCTTGTCGCAGCGCCAAGAGCTACCTACCAGCTACCTTTAATTTATTTAAACGGACACACTTCCCTGTGTTTATTATTCTAAGAAATGGCACTTGTGGGTTGCAGTTGTAAATCAGCGTCAGGTGGTACACTTTGTGTACCATACCTTATTCTTCGCTGTCGCGCACTCGCTTCTTGTTGCTCACCAACTCGTTTTTAGGGTACGGAACCCTAAACGTGCCAAACGGAACCATATTACCACCGCTATCCATTCATCTGTCTGTCAGCAGGCAGCATCTCATGAACCGTATTAGGTAGACAGTTGAAAATGTTACGGGTTGTGTATTTCGATTGCCGCTTTATCAACAAATAATAAAAGAAACGTGTCTTTTTACCGGCGTTTTTTTTGACCGATTTTAACACGGTACGGAAAAAGTCAACGGTCAGATTTGTTTATGCTCAATCATCATCATCTGCCTAGCCTACGTTGGGGTCAGCTTCCAGTCTAACCGGATGCAGCTGAATACCAGTATTATACATCGACGCCCCCAAGCAATAAGTCGGTAATCGTAAAACTAAAATTTTACAGGAGAAATGTTTTTCTGTTTTTGTTGAATAGCTTTTCAACGAGTCGAAGTAGTGAGGTTATTGATACATCAAACGAAAGCTAATTTTTTGTTTAATTCAATGATTATTTTAACATTAGATTTTTTGCGTGAAAAGCCTTGCAATTTAAGAAAATAAATATTACAAAAATATATTTGGTAAATTGTTTAAGTAATATACACTTACGCCATTATTGCAGTAAATTTGTAAACAATGTTGATACGTAACATTACAATACGGACTTTTTCAGCGTAATTTTTCATCTTGAAGACGATACGGGTGTTATTGTGGTTATTTTAAATTCACACAGTAACAGTATCGTTACAGAACATTGTTTTTGGAGGAAAATTCTGAAAAATATTTTTGTGTAATCATCCAGTACTAATAATTTTTAATCGAATTTTTAAAGTGTAATATGTCTAGGTTTACAAGAAAAGACTGTAGATGATGAGTATAATAACTTTTAATTATTTACTTTAAAAACCTTGTTAATTCCCCTTTTTTTTTTTTTTTTTTTGGGTGGGAAATCATCAAATAACTTCTCCCGCTCTGGGCGGAGAGTCTGACACGCCCTCCCGGGCGTGTCAGACTCTTACTGACTAAAACCCACCCATGTTCCTTCAGTTGCCTGTGTTGCCAGGGGCCACGGTATCCCTTTCGGACTTTCCCGCAACCCCGGCAGGCATCGGCCCTGGTGGGTCCCGCCATTGGTGCTGACATCTCTTTGAGGCGCGCGTGGAACACAACACGCCGTCGACCCGGGCCTGGTCCTTATCGGGGGCGAGCTACCCATTGCTCACCGCCCGCAAGCCCGCGCCTAAGGTGGCCGGGAATCCTCCAAGGAGTCCCGACGCCCAGGGCGTCTCCTACGGCGGCTAGGCGCGTGAGGGCGCGAACTTTGCCTCTCCCTCACGCGCTCCGCCTCCTCCTTTGCGAGCATTACTGCTTCGCAGAAGGAGGTGACGGCTCCCCATTCCCTCTCGCTCCGTACCATGGCCTGGACCAGGGCCGGACGCGAGAGATCTCCACCGCCGATGGCCTCCACGAGGACACGGCGGTGCTCTGCCCAAGCCGGGCAGACCTCCACCGTATGCTCCACCGTGTCCTCCGGGCGATCCACACAATGGTGACACCCGGGCGCTTCCTCCCGCCTTATCCGGAACAGGAACCTCCCGAAACAACCGTGTCCGGTGAGGACCTGTGTCAGGCGGAAGGTGAGGACGCCGTGGCGCCTCTCTAGCCACTCCTCAAAGTGGAGACTTATCGCCGCAATTGTGGCGTGCCCAGCACTGGGTTGCGACAATCGCACTCTCCATGTCGCCATGAGATCCCGCCGAAGCTCTGTCCGCTGTGCCACGACTTCTCGCGGCAGCGGAGTTACGCCCCGGCGTTTCGCCTCCTCGCGCCACTCCCATATGTGCGCGAGGACTTTTGCCTCTAGATCCCACGGCGGCAATCCGGCAAGGAGGCTCGCCGCCTCACCCGAGACCGTGCGGTATCCCCGGACAAGCCGGATGGCCATGACCCTTTGGGACGCGTTCAACCGGCGGGCTGGCCGCAGCCTCAAAGAACGCGCCCACACAGGAGCCCCGTAAAGGGCCATGGACCGCACGACCCTCGCGTAGAGCCTCCGGCAGGAGGCGTTTGGACCCCCCAGATTAGGCAGGAGCCGCTTCAAAGCAGCCCCAGCCTTCTCCAGTCTGGGAGCCAAACGTCGGAAATGCTCCACGAAGTTCCACCGGGTGTCGAGGACAAGTCCCAGGTACTTCATCGTCGACTCGACGCCGATGTGAACCCCTCCTACCGTTATTTGGGAACCCAAAGGTGGCGCGTTCCGAGGACCATGAAAACACATGGCCTCGGACTTGTGTAGGGCCACCTCGAGTCCCAATTGCCGGATCCTGTCGACGATTGTCGCAACCCCGCGTGTCGCAATTTCGGCCGCCGCCTGGTGCGACCTCCCCTGCGCCAGGACCAACGTGTCGTCAGCGTAGCAAACCACGCTGACGCCGTCGGGGAGGTCGGCGCGCACAAATATAATGGCTGCGTGTTAAAAGTTTCAGATAAAACGTTAGATTCATCAAAATAAGACTTATTATCATTTGACAACTGATGGAAATTGAGTAATATGTTTCCTTCAGCTTTGATTGACGGACGGATGGACAGTTGGTCATAGTTGACAGAGTGATTAGGTGGGACTTTACATAATACAGTAGCTTCCTGCGAATAAAGAATCGTCTTGAAGACATTATTTATTGATGTTTTAAGACAATGAACGGAGGTCTCGAGCTATCGAACTGCGACAGCTTGAAACGGTGAATGTGTTTGTAAGAACTATAAAACATTAAAAGAATATTAATAAATCAGTTCTATGTTGTGGCGCGTGGCGTAACAAACCAAAAGTTGAAAGGAGTATCATATTAATCGTTTATCTATTTCATTGTTCATTACTTTAGTTGATTCCTTTGTACATGTCATATGGCAGATCAATCAGAAATTGTCAAGAGACATGGCATGCTATGACCGTAGTCTCTAAAGTCATTATTACATTTCCTTCTTCGAATTGTATTGGAATTTTCCTAGTGATTTATTAACATTGATTCCCCTTACGGTCTGAGCCGACTCAAAATAATTCGACAACAACAACGTGCTAGCGTTTACCAAGAACTGCACGAAATTCATTCAAGCCAATAAGTCGGTAATAGCAACTTACCAAAATTAAATACGAAATACTCGTTTGTATTGATACGTAAAGATACTTTTCTCGACATAATTTCGTTTTTTAATTTCCCTACAATATAACTGTTTTTCATGATATCTTCGTAAATATCACTACGAAAAATGTGAAATAAATTATAGGTCTACCGGAATCTCATGGCAAATGGAGAAATAAAAATTTGTTGTGTGCAATACTGGGGAAATTGGATTAAACGATCTTGATACTGTCTAATTTTTATTTATGTCTTTAGTATTAATGAACATGAAGTATATAAGGTATGTGTATGAAGAATGTTGGTAGAGAGCATTTCATCAAATAGTTCCTTTGCTGTAACGTTGGCTCTACTGTTAAATGTTATCAACGGACCTATTAGGTAGCGCCGTAGCGTATTCGTGTTCGTCCTATAACAGTGGAGCCAACATTATGGCACAGGAACTATTTGATGAAACGCACTCTATACATCTGGTTCTTAACATAGGTAAATATGTTATGAAAAATAAATCAATTGTATATTACTTTATCATGTACTAATTTATTATATATCATTTAAATCATACTAAAACTTAGCACCTCATTCAGAACTAGAAAACGATTCCAAGAACTCCACTTGCATTTCTTGTTCTTCATCAGATGATGAATCGCTCTTCCAGCATTTCAATTATTCTATCTTGCGTGATGAAATTGTTTTCAATTTTCTTTACATGTTCGTGAAAAGCCTTCTTGTCACTTCAGGCCTATTTACATTTTTGTCAGCAACTTTTTGCTTCATTATACCCCAAATCATTTCTATGGGATTCAATGTGCAATGATAAGGTGGGAGCCTTAAAACTTCGTGACCGTGCGATTTTAATACTAAACTTCATCTATCTCATATAATGGCGCAGACATGTTTTGTTTCACTACTTCAAGTAATTGACATTTACGCCAAAGATCATCATAATGTAAATTATTTGCACGAAGCCCTGTACACCAGAAAACAATTTGGTACAAAGCCATTTTCTCCACCAGCGTTTACAATGATCCACCTCGCTCCAAGTGAAATACTTTTAGATGGACCTGCAATATCTTTGCTTTGCCAGCACTTGTTCATATAACATGAACCGTGAATGTAAGTCTCATCTAAATAAATCACATCCAATTTATTATGCTCTTCAGCTTCCTTTATACGCTTCAAAAACTTGTATTTTTGTAGTTTTATGTCATCTCTCTCCATCAAAATTGTCCTTTTTGATTGGCATTTAACATATTCAAAACCAATCTCCTTAAGTATAAGTCTGTAAAAAATAATAACATTTATCATGTTACTCAAATGATAGCTTTGTCATTCATCATTATCATCAACAGTCTATATACGTCAGGCACAGGCCTCCTCTTATGAGTGAGAGTAAGAGGCATTATTACTTTATATTTTTCTTACCTCAAAGATTCTCTCCCTCATTCTCCCCAAGAATTTGTAACAGTTTCATTACTGTTGGAATTTCCTTCCGAACTGTATAGAATTCTTTTACTTTATTCCTAATCAACTGTAAATCAAAACTGTCCAAGTTGATTTTCTTCTTCCCCCCTCTCCGCTTTTTACCAGGCGTGGAAAATACACCATCATTTGATGTGCCCTCACCTACGATTCGTCGTATAGTAGTACTAGAAACCCCTATAAAGAAGCTACAATTAAGTAAGAAAAATATAAAATAAACTAATAGTATCAAAACAACTCAGTCCAACTTACCGGTCAACTCTATGACGCGCTTTAAAATCAAAGATTGACTTTGATTTACGCCTTCTTCTTCCCTTATTTTACGATACACATTGAAAACAATATTTCTCGCTTGAGATCGAAGTGGCTTTTTGGACATTTTCACAAAAACAACAAATTTTCAAAAAGATATCACAAAATCTCAGGAGCGGTTGACAGATCTCGTAGTTTGATTTGACAGGTGACAATTGACATTGCCATAAGAAAATCACAATTAAAAAAAAATAAAAAATGCCATGAGATTCCGGTAGACCTATACTAAGATGTATCCCAACTCATAGGTTCCGAATTTGACATAACAATAAAAAGTCCATAATAGCACATTACCGACTTATTGCTTGGGGGCATCGACATGTATTTTATTTTTGTTTAAGCTTAATCTGTGTCGATATTGTTTTGACACTCCCTATCAAATTCATTGATTGATTGACTGGCGATGGATCTCCGGTAATTAAAAGAAAACAGTGTATCCCATGTTTGTTGTTTCAGTTAACGCAGTTTACGATGTTCGCTGAAACGTATGCGTTTATATTGAACAATGTTTTTTTTTCCAAGAGGTGATCAACGGTCAGAGTTTCCTTTTTAATATTCCACCGTTAATGCTAGATTAATTTTATCATGGAAGTTTAATGAAGCACGGAATGTTGATTTTATATCATCCTCTGTTCTTTCCAGCTCTATCTCCTGTTCATGCTGGTGTTCTTCATAATCCTGTGCCTGGTCTGCATCGTGGTGCTCCTGTGGTACAACAGACGTTACAACCTGGAGTTGCATTCCACCACCGAGCCCCGAGAAGACACCCCCATGAGGAGACCGTGCCTTAGTGAATTCTAACCTTGTGCCTACGGATTAAGGTGTATTTTTTATTGCAGCTCAATTTGAAGCTGATGAAAATCGTGCCTCACAGATGCCGAAAAAAAATTGGTTTATTTGTAACAGAAACAAATACTTATAAAAAAATTGAAATGAAAAAGAAAAAGTAGAATTTATGAAAATAATATGTAAAGTATTCTGGCCACTATAAACTAAAGAATTTATTTAGGTACTTGTTGTTCATATATTATGTTTAATGTATTTTGATTAACCAATAGCTGAATGGTCGGCATTCAGATTACGGGGTCAGGATTTCTAAATCTGACTTCTATCTTGGGAATTCAACCACAGAAATATTATCCAAAATAGAATGAAAAGTACGTCCATTGTATGTGATATTGTAAAATAGTCTTTAGCGAACCATTTATTATTTTATCTACACCCATACTATAAATCCTCTATAAAAGTTACTGAAACTGTTAGCTTATTGCCCACATGAAAACAACCAGTGTAATAGTAACCATTATATCATCTAAACAACCATCGTCTATCCATCCATCGTTCATTAAGCAACTCTTTTGCTTGTTCACCTGCTGACCCCCACGCTGACACGAGATTCACATTCTCCAAAATACGGCCCGTCACACTTGGAGGGCTACGAAAAGGCGTAACTGGTTGTTTTAATGTTGGCAATAAGCTAACTGTTTCAGTTACTTTTACAGAGGATTCATATCATGGGTTTAGATAAAGTCTTGTACGCAACTGTACATAATTAGGTATTAAAACACTCATGTGATACTATTATCAATGATAAACCCACATTCGTGTTTTAATACCCCTTAATAAACAACAGTTGCATAAATAACTATATTTAAAAACCCGAATCTGTGATACCATGAATTGGTTTAATGATAAAAATCGATAACCATTTTGATTTACATTGGTCCTTCAGTTAAACATTATTTCCCCTACAATTACGTCCAAATAAAATGTATTAACATAAAACTATTTACCAGAAACGTGATACGTGCAACTGTGCCCATAAACAGTGCATTTTAATGTTAAAAGCAACGAAGTGCCATTTTGAGTCTTAACTGTATAACGTAAGGTTCATTTTACAACGACTGATCCAGTGCCAAATAAAATTTAATTGTAAATACCATTGAGTTTTATTTAATATTGGAATTCCGTTACGAAGTGTAGTATTCGTTCTCATTTTATTTTCATTGGCGACAAGCAGATACAATGAAATTATAACAGTATTAATTGCAATTACCTACGATACAGTTTCCCTCGTAATTTAATTTTATTCTTAATAGCTTCTGCCCGCGGCTTCGTCCGCTTGAAACTCCCCCGACCCATCACTCCGCATCGCATCTCCCGCTTGTTATTATGTTTTAGCTAACCGTTCTTTCTGACATTTTTTTCTTTTTGCTCGGCTCCTGAGGGTCGCGGCGTGATGTTTAATATCCTATAACGTTCCTCAATAACTGGGCTATCAAATGCAAAAATAATGTTTTAAATCCGACTGGTAATTTCAAATAACGCGTTCAAACAAAAAAAACAAACTCTACAGCTTTATTACTTATATTAGCTTTTGCCCGCGAAATTTACACTTCTACTTAGATTTTTCAACCCTGTGAACATAATTTTCGACGTAACGAGTTAACTAAAAGTGAGCTTGAAAATAATTAAAGCAAAATTTTCTGAAATGTTCAGAATATGCCAGCTTTTATTTTTTTTAATGAGAGGTGGACCTCTTCGCTTTACCTCATTTGCCTTTGGACCACTACGTTTGAGACACCCTGTATACCTACAGCATGGTATTGTTTCAAAATACATAATTCATATTTACTATGACAATGTAAAGCCAATTCAAATATTTATGAACAAATTATACTATCAGTCTTATTTCTGAAGACGCTATCTAGACATTAATATAACTTGAAATCCTGACTACAATACCAATTTATATAAGACGATGACCCTAGAGACATTTTATATATTGAAGCATGTAATTTTCATTGTACAGTGGCTCCCTCTGGATTTATCTTCGGAATTGTCTGAAGATGACGGAGCAAACTGCAATCTTGTTCCTATTTTCCTACCAATAAGAGGATTTGTCCAACAACCAATAAGAGGATTTGTCCAACAGTGGGATTGTATGGGCTAAAAGTGGAAGAAGAGAGAACTAAAAAAAAAAAATGTTGGACAGTCAGCTGCAGAGAAATCTCACCCCATAGCTCCTATTTTTTCATTGCTGGGGGGTTAGATTTCTCTGCAGCTGACTGTACTTTCGTGCTCTGAATTTTGAAGATTCTGTATCAGCACTATTTTGGTATTTAGTCATTAAGATTAAAACATTCACGATGTATAGGGCATCGGCGCACAAACTGAAGCGCATGAATCTAGACCTTACAGCGTAAATAATACAGAGCCTAATATCACGCCAGTATTCCCAGAAGGGTTAGGCAGAAGTGTACCTATAGTACAACCACATTCACCACATTCACCAGTTTCAAGTCCCATAATGTCCCATGGGGGCGACCCTATTGTCATCGACTGGGCAATAAATCCAGACTGTTGCCGCCAGAGGCGGGCTGTTACTGATAAATTCCAGATGGAAAAACCCAATAAAATTTTGCCCGACCCGGGAATTGAACCCAGGACCTCTTTATCATGGAGGTCCACTATAAAGAGGTCCACAATAAGTCCAATACTTATACGCTGACTGGTTATACGAAACAATTTAATTAGTCTACAGGATCCCTGATTATCCCATGACTCTTCAGCTCTTTCCAGTTTGTTCCTCAACTAGCTGGAAATGCCCTCCAATACCATGTTTCAATAACATTTTACAGCGACAAAGATTGTCGAAGACCCATAAAACTGAACCATCGTCTAACCAGGCTATAAAAGACTTCAAATAATCAGTATTACTTTACATTGAACAGTTAAAGTAAGCGTTAAAGTGTAACTAATAAAAAGTAACGACGTTAAGAGCTGTGACGGTTTTATCACTGATATAAAAGGTTTAGGCTGCGTTTCCACCAGAGATGAGCGAAGATGCGTAGCGAGGGCTGACCGTAAAACTAACCAATAACAACGCTAGCTTAGCTCAAGCTTTGACAATGAAACGATTTTATTGGCTAGTTTCACACACATCCCTCGCTACGCTTCCTCGCTCATCCCTGTTGGAAACGCAGCCTTAGAGGCGCCACTCCTGTGAATGACAACAGCGATTTAAAGATATAAAAACACTATACGCAAAATTACAAAGAATGCAGGAAGCATCCTGTATCATCGTGGATGACAAGAAATTACCGAAAAATGCACATCTGCAGTAATCATAAGAACACCAACATGCAAAACAAGTTATTAAGCTGCAAATTTTAAAAAAAAACCTAATTTAAAAAAAAAACTGGACAGCTCGGCAATACGATATGATTGCATGATCATTTGTGGAAAGACTGTAAAAGAGGCAGCACAAATATTTGACATCTGAGGAACACTAAAACGTGTCACTGCTTAGAATGCAATAATATCTGACATGTCTTGCGTTAAAAATATCTATCTTCTCTGTTAAATTCACAAGAATGTGATACCTCTTTGTAACCAATAATATCTTTGACATCACTTTGGCCGCATAAAAACCTGAGTTTTACATGTTTCGAGTTTTCTTCTATCAATCAGTGCCGAAGATTTTTTTTTTTGCAATACATACTTGCTTTTCCAATTCACTTAAACATCGACAGAATGGTCGACATCGGCTTTGCTTGCCATATCATAAAAATAGAATAGAATAGAATCAGTGCCAATCATAATGCATAAAATGTGACCTCCTATAACTGGCAGCATAAGAAAAATTTAAACACGGTGTTTCTTCTCAGTAGCAAACAGAAGAAACACCAACCTCATCAAGCTTTAAATTAACATCATTGACTTCTTTATAAATCGTCCCTTTTATAACCAACTTTCTGAATATCATTTATCAAATTAGAAGATTATGCTTTCAAGACCCAGAGTCGGTAGGTAGTAGCCAATTTATTTCAATGGGACTTACGGTACATTGTTAATCAGTCTTAAATAGTTTCTCTATTTACTATATTAACATAAGCCCTCACAAAATCTAGAGCTATCTAGTTCTTAGTAATTTCATCGCAATCAGTGTGACAAAGTACTGAAAGATTAAACGGCCAGTGATTACATGGCTGGTCGCAGATCGACGCGCTTCGGAATGAAACTGATTCAATTTGGATCGTTTGAGGTTTTATTTAGAATTATAAAATGTAAGTGTGTTTCGAGCCAAGCTGGGCTAAGTTATTCAGATTTGGATTATTTTATAAAAATGTGGCACTAATTTGAATATAATGGAACCCCGGTTTTTGGGAGGATTTTTTTGTATTACTTAGTACCTACATTGTTCTCTGCTTCTGTTGGCTAAATGACATACATTTGACAACATTATTCACTTGTGAGAAAGAATGTCGTCAATTTATTTTTTCCAGAGTCTGTTTTGAAATGATCATTTATTATAACAGTACGGCGGTCGCATTATGTGAAAAAAAGGATAGAAATTATATCAGAAGTTAGATCCAGGTTTAAAATAAATAATATTACTATATTATTTACCCACGATTTTTTATTTCCAGAAAAACTATCCGTAATCAGAAATAATCACTTACAAAGAACTGCAAATAAATATTATGGTATTGAAAAAGTTGCATTACGAACTTGCACTGATTCCATAAAACAATTTGAGCGCCACAGAAATAACAAAATTCCGCAACCGTGCTTGTTATTTAACATAAACAATATTGCTGGGCACAAAATATGCTCAAACATAAAACTTTAAAACTATATTTTTATAACTACGACCATAACATTCAAGTTATACCTTGGTTGCGCTAATTTGTAGTTATGCTTGTAACTCTGCTTACCTCAGAGCGACCCGAGCGCTCACCGCGGCGTCACATGTTCGAGCAGCTGTTATTTTATTAATTACTCACACTAACTTATAACGATGTTTTACGTTAGACAGGCTTGCCGCGAGCTGTGCCTTGTCTTGCCTTGTTGCCTTGAGAATGTTTTGCAAATGTTTTTATTTAAAAAAGAACTTTTGCTAACAGACAGCTGTACTGCTGGGGAGTTTGTTTTTTTTTGCTTAGTTTTTTCTTCTGTTGGTAGCTAACTCCGAAACCATACTTTCTAGACGAGTTTTAACAATATATATGCAATGCATGCCTACTAATTGCAGTTTGGAAGTGTACATTACATTCGTGTTTTCAGATTGTCGAAAGAGTGTCAGTGGAAGGAGTGTTCATAGAGTTTCTTGCCAGTTCTTCTTCATAGAAACCTACTACGCTTTAGAATGGACAACTAGCTTCATCTTTCGGACTGACCCTGATTGTCTCTAACAATACAAAAGTGCCTGTAATTGGTTGAATTGAAATATGTAAATGCTTTGAGTTTGAGTTTGAGATCAGGATCAGTTCAATGATCAAGCCAATGATTTGCATAATAATATTAGCTAACGTGTAATGTAACTCATATTAATCTGCATAGGTAGGTACTAGGCAGCGTTTATCTTCCCAATTTATAATATTTACACAGCACCTTCTCGCGACAGATGGTCTTACTTGTTATACCCAGAAACGTATTAAAGTTAATAAATTACGGTTTGTGTGTTTCTCGCGTTAACCGTAAATCCTGAAACTTCGCTCCCCACATGTTAAAATTAATTGTTGTTTAATCTTTTGTTTACTGTTTTACTTACACTAATGAGGGAATAAACAAGGATCGGAAGTTAATTTTAAGCTTGAAAGTTCAGTCAACCGGGTAACTTGACTTTCATTGACAGTCTAGTGTAAAAGTGTTTTTCTTTTTTCTGTTCTTTGTATTTTAAGATATAACATTGTTTTCCAAAGGATTCTCGAAATGCCACCAGGAGAAGAGGAAAAATTACCACACACATGGAGACCGATGTAAGATTTCCATTGGACTGGAAATTTTAAACCAGTTTCTACCACTAACGTTTACTAACTATCATTAAGGGTTTAAATGGATCTTAAAACAAGACGTCGGCGTCGGCGTGTGTGGCTGATGTTAGTCGCGTACCAATTTGTATGGAGTCGAGCCTTAGCGGTAAGTATAATTATATAGCATGTCCTTGTTTCTGTTGTTAACTAATATAAATGCGTTCATACATTTTTGAGATGGACAATGGCTTAAGATGCACGGTGAGTTTTTACAGAATCGACTCTGTAAAAATCTCGCCGTTAAAACTTAAGTGAAGTTAGCTGCAATAGTGTTAAAACCCTAGCATCAGGTGGAATGGCAGCTCATTTCACTTAATAAAGAGATTCCCTCATCCTTTATAGAAAACGGAGGATCGTCGGAGCTGACGGGTGACGTCGTGTCAAGTGCGCTACTACCCGACGATTGATTTTGGGACGTTATATATATTCTAGTCGCATAGTAAACTCTGCTTGCGCGTTGCAGGATGTTGTGTGACGTCAGTGTGATGAGCAGTTCGCATGTGGCGATGTAGATGGCGCTACACTAAGTTATCACGGTGAGATTTTTACAGAATAGACAGGTAGCTGTGTATGTGTGTGTGTATGTTAACTGACTACTGCTAAAACAGCTCGAAACACAAAATATGTTCCATCGAATACGAATCTGTGTTTGATGTTCGTCTGTCATTACTTCCTAACTAGATAAGGTCTTGTTCATACAGGCGTAATGGGCCGGTGGACGGGCGACCCTTGTAATCAAATGTGCCCAGGCCTAAGCGAATTTTAAACAAATTAGGCGCTTGCTAACGTGATTAATTTGCAAATGTGACACTTTGTGCCTGTAACCGAAGGATAGGTAGGTAGTAGGTATCCTCCACACGGGAATGAAAAAGGATTATTGTATGTTAGTTCAACCAACATAAAATTTTCTATACGGGTTCAAATTAAATTAGCTGGAGAAACTTCGCAGTTGTGATGGGTATCGATATCTTAGAAGGTAAAATGGGGATATTTTTAATATTTTTCGTCTTTCCCATGATGTGGTATCTTTAGAAAGGTCGCTCAAAAATAGTGGGAGTTTGTTAAAACCATTTTTGTATTGAAGGATTCGTTTGCGAAATATTAAGCTTTAAAGTGCTTATTTTTGTTAGAGTCAAGTGTGTCCCCCCTGCCAGCTAAACGGTAAGTTCTGGATATGTGGAAAAATTCACAGCAGTAGTATATGTAACGAAATTAAGGAAAACTATCACAGATAAGTATTCTCTTCAAGTTAACGAGTAATTATCAACCAACTTACATTTGCGGTTGCAAAAACATGTTTTCCCATACATTTCGTATGGGAGAACATGTTTTTCAAATACAATGTTAAGTTTGTTCTTGGGAAAAAATCATCCCAGCTACAGAACCCTTCATTGTGCTTGGTCCAACACGCACTTGGCCGTTTTTTTTTACTATTATTATTTTCATTATTTTGTATTTTAGTTTTAACGTTGTATTTCCTGTGCGTGTGCCACATGATAAAATATTTTCCTTTCTTTCTTTCTTTATCTATACTTATAATAAATCTGTAGAAGTGAAAATTCTGTACATTGAAAATATCAAAAAAATAAATGGCAGGGGGTGTTACTAGACCGACACCGAACCCAAAAATTTGATCAAAATTTTTTTTGTCTGTCTGTTTGTTCAGGCATCACGCAAAAACTACCGGTTCGATTACGATGAAACTTGGTATAATTATTCTTTCATATCCTGGGCACCACACTGGGTACTTTTTATCCCGGAAAAGTATCCTATCCTACGGTTGGGGGGTGTCAAAGTTTGTATGGAAGAATTTTAACGCGCTGTCCGATTAACTCGAAACTCA
Source organism: Eupsilia transversa (assembly GCA_914767815.1). NCBI lineage: Eukaryota > Metazoa > Arthropoda > Insecta > Lepidoptera > Noctuidae > Eupsilia > Eupsilia transversa. Next base: position 1,066,183 of record OU611880.1, read on the forward strand.
ATATTTATACTTAGACCCAAAAATTAAGAATAAAGTGTATCAGGATTTTTCGAAATTCAACCCCTAAGGGGGTAAAATAAGGGATGAAAGTTTGTATGAAAAATCTTATTCCTTGAGGTAATAAACATGAAACTTCGCACGAATAGTTATCTAAATAAATTATAAAGTTTGTAGTTTTTTGTTTATCTAAATTACCCCCCAAAGGGGGGTTGGGGGGTGTCAGTGTTTGTATGGAATAATTTTAACGCGCTGTCCGATTAACTCGAAACTCAATATTTATACTTAAAACCCATGGGGATGTATGGGGTAATTTCCGACAATCACGCGGGCGAAGCCGCGGGCAGCAGCTAGTTATACAATATATCTCTATTTGTTTCAGTGTTTAAATATCCGTCGACAAGTTCACACTATGTGTATTTTTTTAACAATAGATTTTTTTCTTAATAAATTAATGATCTCCTGTCACAGGTTTATTTCTCTCCTGTCACACGATTTTTCACCCATCCACTAACTGTCCTCAAACAGTGCACCCAAAGAATATTTTCTTCGCTTGATATGTAAATCCTATGAAAATAACACCTTCGTTAAGTGTACCCAAAACGATACAAAATTCACAGAATATTATTATGGTATTCCTTTAGTTTTTCCATGAATTATTAATATATGTTAGGTAGGGGGCGGACTAGTCGCTATTTCCTGTTTGATAGTAAAATTCATAGATAACTTCCGGGGCCGGAAAATTCCGTTTAATAATCCATCAAGAACGATTTGGTCCATTTATTCACTGATTATGTATTATATAAAACAAACAACTGTATTAAACGAAAATTACTTGAAATTCAAGTAGTTCTTATACACTATAATGACGTTGAAAACGGTCACCCATCCATAGCGCAGCTTAACCTTTAATCCAAAGCAAGATATTGTCTTAATTATGTTGATTTGCTGCTTCGGGAGACGACGCCTCTTTATATGCGACAATATCAACGAAAGGTAGAAAATTGATTCAGGCATAACTTGGCGGAAATCCATCATAAAATAAAATAGACGTAGATATTATTTCGAGCTCTGCGTCCGGCGCTCGGCGTGGCAACACGTCATGTTCGGGTTCGACAAGTTAGTCGTCATCCTGAGGAGGCCTCGTTGAGAGGTGAAACACGTGTCGATCTCTTACATGGTTTTTTATGACTCTTTAGGAATAGTTAAGCGAAATAGGTTACTAAATATATCTATGTCCATTGTAAATTGTAATATCAACTATGAACTTAAAAATCCTGATGTACAAAGTGTTTCGAGGATGGTGTCAAGACGACATAGATCTTCGCGAGCCCATTACCATCAACGTGGCACAAAATTTTACATAAAGACGTATATACGCTAAAAATGATTGAAGCTTCTCACGCGCGGGTGTTAAGGTAAAGTGGAGCGCCTGTTATTTCAGTGGTCTCTTCTATATCTTGCCGTCGTAATCCCACTTGTGATAAAGGTAAAATACGTCGCCTTTATCAGAAGAGTTGTTATTATCTCTTGTGCGTGGGTATGCGGGCGGGGAGTCAATAATATTCTGAACAAGTAAAAGATTCTGATCAGGGAATGAACAATAATAGTATAGGGATAGACTTGAAATTTACTGTACTCCTATGCTAAAGTTGTATTGAATAGCGTCAACTGAATGTATGCAGTGCAATGTGATTTTGTTTTATGCAATAAATTATTTATTTATTTATTTTATTTATAATGTAAATGACGTTTACAACTGGGGGGTTACGTCAAGTTGACAGCTGTCAAATTTGTTCTAATATCAACTGTATAAGGCCGCATTCCGAATAAAGCCATAATCGCTCACTGCGCTCACATCAATAATTTGCGTTCCGATTTAGATATTACGATTATGAAAGCTGAGGGCTGTCAACAATTTGGAAAGTACCAATCCGGGCAAGTAGCAATCTGACATTTTTAATCCATACGTAAGTACTTTCTGAGTTTATCTTGAAATTTACTGATATTGGTGAAGGAAAACGTACATCATAGTCACATGTAAGTCTAAAATCGCCAACCCGCTCAATGCTGGTAATCAATGCTCATGCTTTCTGTTTACGAGAAGAGGCAGTGGGACAGTCAAAAAAAAAAAAAACAAAATATTTTATTTCACATAAACCTACATGGGCACTTATGAAACGTCAGAATCTAGGTGCACGGTTCCAATTGGTCGTTTCCTATGGAGAAGAGCCGGCAAGAAACTCCACGGTTACTCTTTTAAAAATAAATGGGTTTTACAATGCTTTAAAAAATGTACAGTTTGAATAGGTATGCGAGGACGGCGTAGGCCTGTCAACAAGATACTTAAAAAAAATAGAAAATAGTCTGCAAATCGACAGTCTGTTGTGCCTACAACGTTCTCACATTCACAAAATATAAAGGAATCTATATAAAGGTCGAATAAAATAATAAAAACCAATTTAACCCAAATGGTTGTCACTACAACTTTAACCAATCCGAATGAGAACCCTGCTTTAAAATGAAATTTGAATTGTAGGCATATAATGTCAAATAATGAAACTACATGTCAAGTAGTACCTAAATAAAAAAGTAAAATAAAATACATATCGTAATTTGGGAGCAGTTAATAGACATTTACATAATTATGCCGTTAATGAGGTACCAGGGAGGCCACATGTGCAGAAGGAATTATTGCCAAACTTCCTTGTCATCAACGTAGTCTTTAATCTTGTAATATGCTTTTTTGATAAGGACACGTTTTATGTGGGTTTTGAACTTTCCATCGTTAAGTTCTGTAACCGACTTTGGCAACTTGTTATAAAAGCGAATACTGTTTATAAGGAATGACTTGCTAGTTTTAGTTAATCTAAATTTAGGTATCACAATTTCATGTTTACTACGTGTATTTATATTATGGAAATCACTTCTAATTTTGAAAAGTCCTAAGTTTTTGCGAACATACAAAATACTTTCTAAGATATAAAGAGAAGGCAGAGTTAGTACATCAACTTCTTTGAATTTGTTTCTAAGGGACTCACGAGGACCCATTCTATAGATCGCGCGGATTGCTCTCTTTTGTAATATAAAAATTGAGTCTACATCAGCTGCCGATCCCCACAGCAGAACGCCATAAGACATAATACTGTGGAAATAAGCAAAGTATACTTTGCCTAGCTGTGGCTACATCAGTCAACTGCCTTATTTTTCTTACTGCAAATGCAGCTGAACTTAATCTACCTGAAAGAGCTCTAATGTGGGCACCCCATTGCAATTTAGAATCTAGAGTAATTCCTAGAAACACAGTTTCTGCAATTGCATCTAGTTTTTTGCCATCAAGTTTTAAGTTTAGACCTACTACCGGGGTACATTTGGTAAAGAGAACTTAAGACATTTAGTTTTGTTCGCATTAAGTAAAAGATTATTAGCTGCGAACCATTTAGAAAGAACTGCCAAACTATCGTTGACATGTAAGACATCCGTATCTTTTCTATCTATTTTAAAAATAAGAGACGTGTCATCAGCGAATAGAATTATATCCGATAAGTTAGCCATCATGTAGGGAAGGTCATTAATATAAACTAGAAATAGGAAAGGGCCAAGAATCGAACCTTGGGGCACGCCCATCTTTACTAGAGACCCCGAGGAAGTCACCCCGTTTACGCTTACTTTTTGCTGCCTGTTTGATAAATAAGAAAGAACAAGATCAGCAGCCTGTCCACGAATTCCGTAGTGGTGTAATTTACAGATCAGTGTGTTGTGGTCAACGCAGTCAAACGCTTTTGAGAGGTCACAGAATATGCCAATTGCATCCTGGGACTTCTCCCAGGATTCCAAAATGTGACTGATGAGTTTTACTCCAGCGTCAGTCGTCGACCTTCCTTTCGTGAAACCAAACTGTCGACTATGTAAAATCTCATTTGAATTAAAATGTGACAACATCTGGTCCAGCATGATTTTTTCATATATTTTACTCAGTGCTGGTAGCACAGATATTGGTCTATAATTAGAGGGATCACTCTTACTACCCGATTTGAAAATTGGTACTACTTTACTATGTTTCATTAAATCAGGAAACGTACCACTATCTAAACATTGATTAAATATGCCTGTTAGGACAGGAGCAATTGTGTCAATAATATCTCCAAGGACCTTAACGGAAATTCCCCATAAGTCTTCAGTGTTTTTTATATTAAGACTTTTGAATACTTTTTTAATTGTAACAACAGAGATGGGCTTGAATTCAAAACTTGGAATGTCCTTACTGAAGTTTTTTTTCAGAAGAGATTCAGCTAATATAGATGATGAGGGGAGCGATTTCGTAACCTCTATTGGGATGTTCGTAAAGAAATTTTCTAGTGTCTCAGCAACTTTTAGCTTATCTGAAATGGTTTCATTATTGATTTTTAGAGACAATTCATTCTGGTCCCGCTGTTTTGTGTTTCCAGTTTCTTTGTTAATTACCTGCCACACAGCTTTTATTTTATTATTTGAATTACTGATTTTGTTACTTATTAATTTAGATTTAGCAGCAGTAATAGGCTATATTATTTATGTTACTAAACGATCCTACTTAAGGGCCTATAAGTCGTCGAAATTGCTTAGCGAGATCCGCCGTTATATCGAAACTTCTGCAGCATAAATATATGTTAAAGTTGAGGATTCATGTTAGGGACTATGTTAGCCAAAAACACGATTCCAAAAAAAAAACTCGATAGAAAAAAAATCCAAAGTTACCTCCAAACCGAACAATAAACCGCTGCTATTAAAAAAATACTTCAAATTAGATCATGAAACTTTGCATACTAACTGAACTAACTATAAAGCAGCGACTATGTTTTTTTTTTATTTTAATTACCATTATTTTCGCCGTAAAAAGCAATTACCTAAACTTTTGCCGATTTGGAGTCGCCTCCGTCTCGCTCGCACTGTATCCGCGAGTAGTATGGTGCGAGCGAGATAAAAACCTGAGGTTGTGTGTGCTCTTAATATTAAAACAGTTTATTCCTCAGCAGCAGATCGCACAGCGTATAACATGATTACAATCTTAGTTTGGCCAACTTACCCAAAACTCGTTGAACACAGCTAAGAATACGGACGACAGACCATTGCCCTTGGTCTACTGATCTGTTTGGTGTTTACATTTACTCTGTGTACATTTAAAGTTTAATTGCCAACCCTTACAGGGGTAATCGTTTAGCCTAAGCTAATAGCTTTGATATTCTGTTTGTGATTTATTTTAATCTTATCTTTTATGCTAGTGTTTTCTAGAATACAATTGGATAAATAATGTTTATTTGCATAGAATGAAATTCAAGTGAGTTGCTCAAAAATTGTTTGGTTTCAGGTACCTTTTACTATTTGGCATGGTAAACATTTGAAAGAAAAGCAAGAAAGAAAGAAAATACATTTATTTGACACAGACTAAAAGGCACACAATCTATATATATAAAAGGCTAGGGTGACTGAGATATCAACGCACAGCCTAAACCGCTGGTCCTACAGACATGAAATTTGGAGGGTGTGTTCTTTATGAAGAATAAGTTTCCACTAAGAAACGATTTTTCATAATTCCACCTTTTTTTTTTTTTTTTTTGAAGCAAATGAAAATGGCTGAAAGGTAACCTTAGGTTAGGTTAAAACTGTGACCACACCGAATGAAAAAATATGAAAAATAACACTTTGTCCGACCGACCTGGGAATCGAACCCGGGACCTCCTGCTCAGCAGAAAAGCTTGCAACCACTAGACCAACGAGTCTAAGTTTCTTACTGGTAAAAGTACTTCTGATTTTCATTGAGTTGATTTTCATCATAAAAACAATCGTGTAAGCCTTCACTGGCCCAAATGGCTTTTGAGAACAAAGTCTGGGAAGTAATTTACTTTCAAGCTTTCTCCCCGAACTCCGAGATAATGTTTTCTTAACGAATTAATTAAGTAATGTCTGTCAAAACAAGAAAACTATGAGAACATAAAACAAGCGTGGTTTTCGCGATTAACCGACTTCCAAAAACGAGGAGGTTTTATGTTCTTAGCGTATGCATGTTTTTTTTTAATGTGTATCCCTCGATATTGTCGACAATATTGTGGATGGTAAGCCTATGTCGATGATGTTCTAATAAGTACACTGTTATTTACATGGCAGGTCGTGATATTCGAATTTGTGTGGGGAAGGTACCACAACTAAAAAGTAAAAATAAAAACTTTAAAAAAAAGTTTTTATTTTTTGTAAAAAGTTTTTATTTTACAGTTACTACACCCGGGCAAAAGCTAGTTGTAGGTATAAAACTTAAAAGTAATTTGGTGTGTTTTCCTAAAGGGGGTTTTTGACACCGTAAAGTCAAACGTGCGGCCGTTATGTGGCGGCCACGGCCGTTCTTCTAGGAAACCGTAGCTTAACAGCTGGATTCCTACTGTATAGTTAGAAAAGCGTGTAATGAAGGAGAATGCTCAAAATTGGCATAGTCCAGGCGAAAACAAATAAATCTGTAAATATTTAAGACCTCCAAACCATTAATAGCAAAAATTTTTTTTACAAAAAACAAACCGACCCTCAGCTAAAATAATAATGCACAAACCAACAAACATAACGAGAACATGCGGTTTTTACTTACCTCTCCCTATTACCCCTCAGTAATCTCTTTATCTTTATGCAAAAGGGTTGAAATGCGACATACGTAATGCAAAAAGCCCTTGTAATTATATATATACAGGCGGTTAGAAAATGTGCCCTAATTTTTTTTTTATAATTGCGGGTTATATATTCTGGAAACAACAACGTTTTAAAAAGGTTTAATTCAAGTCCTAAAGTAGAACTAATTGGATGAAATAAATTCAATTAATTAGTCCGAAAAACATTTTATGAAAACGATCTTTGTTTAATTAAATGCTAAAAGAAGCGTTTTACTTTACTTAGTAACATAGGTTATTTTTTACAAAAACAGCCGTTACTTTATTAAAAGTAAAATATTATTTAAATTATTAATTATTATTTAAACTTAGTCATGCCAAAGACATACAGCCTCTTAAATTTAAGTCAGTCAGTCATTAGTCCCTTTATTTCTATTTCAATCACCTTTCAAGTACGCAGCATCACAAATTCCAAGTCGAATCCAGTTCTAGTTTGCGTGCACCCTGTATTTAGCCTCACATTTCGATGAGGCTGCATAACGAGGCCTTTCCTTTCTCCCGACTTGGAAGCGAGACAATCCAATATGGCCGCCGGATGCAGCCTCTCCTGGACCCTTCATTTCCGGTCCGTCCGCCGGAGAGCACCCTGTATCAACGCCGTTTAATTTGTTACATTCAAGGTAAGGTGCGCTAAGTTGTGTTTGAGATTTGAATCATTTATATTGTTTGTTATGCTTATAAGTGAATACGGAATATTTTAAACATAGCATAACATTACGGCTGACTTTTTAAATGTTAATACGTACACTTAACACCACGCCTTGTTTCACTGAAGGGTTGTGCAGAGGTGTATTAATAGTCAAAAATCAAAATCAAAATATTATATTTCACATAAACCTACATGCGAAAAAAACCGAAAAAAACCGTTACCGATGTCTTATATAAACTTTTTTAGTTACCATTTTTGTCGTAGTTGGGATATGGTTTTTAAATTTCTTGTTCATTTGTTTTATACCATAATAATTTACTTGATAGAATTCATAAAAAATAATAGAAACATCATTTGGTACGTTCATCTATTTTAGTATTTATTAATTGTTTTAACACAATTCAATTCATTTTAGCACAATTGATCAACACGTCACAAATGTAGGTTCAAACAAAACAACAATTATTTTAATTCAGCCAGCTTACAAGGTCTGTGAACTTTCATTAAATATTCCACTGGCATTATTCGTCTATTGTGGGTATTACAATTAATAAAATGAAATACGCAAAACAGTGAGAATAAAATATGATTCCGCCATTATGTGTTAGTTCAACGAATTCATTTGTGATAATTGTCACAAAAGAATAAGTTGAACTAACACACAGAATTCATCTATTTCAAATGAGTCTGGCGTTGATTTTGATTTTAATTGATTTACCGTATAAGTAGGCGTTGAACCACGAATTGCATGCATAATGAAGTAGCAAGCAGCTACAAAAACACAAACAAAACAAGTTTTCGAGATAAATTATTTGAATTTTGATGAATTTTAATGGTTGTGGTTAAGTCATTGACTGCTGCGCGGCGTGTCGCGGGTTCGATTCCCGCACGGAACAAAATATTTGTACCACCACGATACAGGCGAAATTCCTAGTGTGGGGCAAAGTCTTAAAAAAAAAAACCATTACTTTCACGAGTTTGTAGCCACTTTTGACAAAGAAATACACACATTCAAGACTCAATTAGCTGACTACTTAATCGTAATTATCACCTTTCCTAAAAACTAAATACATTGCATGGGTGTTTCGTAATTTTTATTTATTTTAACTTTAATTTATAATTTAGCTTAGAAGCATTGTTCCCATGTACGTGACTTTGCGTCTTTTTTGAGAATAAAATATCTTTATTTTATTTAACATTACATGCAAACGCGTCGTACTGCCTCTTTTTAGGACTCGGTTTAAAAATATTAAATGTTAAATATTTAAATCGATTTACTTTTAAATATTTCTTCTTAATTACTAACCCCCTTAGTCATAAACGCTGCTTAAAGTTAAGAACTGATTAGCGCCTGTTTAACAATACATTTTTGACTTATAAACGTCTCTTAACTTTAGGCAACATTTATGTAAATAAGGGTAATTCTCCAATAACGTTAAAAAGTACAAGTTTAAGGCCAATTTTGGAGCCAATAATTACTGAAGTTTCGCGTTTCTCTTCTAAAAGTAATTCAAACAAATATATACCGAGATATCGTAGAGACGATAACAATATCGATTGCCGATAATTTCCAAAGTTTAAACAACAGACTGGAATCTATGTTTGTACAATCTTAAAATACCAATTAAAGTTAAGGTACAATCATCGTACGAAGATCTTAACCACACTTAGAAACTTAGTCATGATTAAAATCCAGTGCGATAAATAAACATTACATTATTCCTGTAATCCAAAAATGTAGTTCAAAAATATTGAGTGAGTGGTTGCATACCCTTTTTGGATTCAGGGATCCGTTTGCGAAATATTAAGCTTTAAAGTGCAAATTTTTGCTAGACTCAAGTATGAAGCATGCCCATGGTTAAATGGTCGGTTCTGGATATGTGAAAAAATTCACAGCAGTAGTATATATAACGAAATTAAAAGGAAAACTATCTCAGCTAAGTAGGCTCAACAAGTTAACGAGTAATAATCGACCAACTTACATTTGCTGTTGCAAAAATATGTTCTCCCATACGTTTCGTATGGGAGAACATGTTTTTCAACTACAACGTTAAGTTTGTTCTCGGGATAAATTGATCCCAACTACGGAACCCTTCATTGTGTGTGGTCCGACCCGCACTTGTTTATTACTAGTTCCTGACCATAACAAATAGATAACAATGGTTTCTTTTATATGTATAAACTCCATTTACCGCAGTTTGATCGGTTATCGATGTTTTTAGTTTGTATAATTATATTATGTAGGTATAAGCTAACTTCTTAATGAATGCCTTTTACTTTTTCATATACTTTTTTGTCTGATCAGGCGATATTTTAGGTAATTTTGGAAGATATCAAAGATCTACGAATGACAGCCAACAGCTTAACGTGTTTGCCGAGGCAAGATCTCGGTAATGGATGGTCACCCATCCACGAACTAAACGCGGCAAGTGTAGCTTTTAACCTCCGATCGACCCGTAAGACTGTTATTATTCGGACACACTGTACATAAAGGTATATAATCACCCTCTTCAGAAATACGTTTAAATAAAATATTACACTCTTGCTTACCCATTCGGGTGGAAACAGAATCATATATATTACGTATAGTAATATGATTGGGTTAATTTTGTTTATAATCTAAGTCGTGACCTCGATCACTGTAATAAGGTAATTACACACTTTCCGTTCAGTGATTGACATAGTAATTGATTCAAATACGAATAGACTTAGGCGACTAGGCTTAAATTATAAAGCATGTAGTGTATGTTATTAAATATTTACAAGATAACATTATATGTTTCACAAGACGTCACGCGTGTTATACCTATATTTTATTTATTTCTGTTTTAAAAAGACCCTTCATACACGACTAAAGACTGTTTAAAATTAAAATAATAATGGTGACTGAGGACTTTAAATTCTACATAAAAACTGCTCAAGTGCTACGGCGTAGCAGGCGCTCTGGCTACGACTGCTACGCCGTAGCATGTGCTTCTTTTCGTTCCACAACTTTCACCCTTATGCCCTTAGTAATAAGGTTGAAAAGCACCACTTTTCAAGTGGTCCAGCGCTAGTGTCCGCGATGTTACATCAATATTGCTTATCCTGTTTGGTCGCAGTAGGTGGCCACGTTTATTGCGGCGTCAAAGGCGTTGTTCATATCGCCTTTGAAGCCGGATAGACATTTGGAACACTCTAGCAGATGGGGCATAGTCTGTTCAGAAGCACCGCACTCGCACTGGATGCTGGATGAATCGAAAATGCCCCATTTTGCGAGATTATGTAGCGTGCTAGGTACTTGGATACGACATCGATTCAGTGCTTTCCAGATAGACCACTGCAGTTCGCATGTACTACGAAGTCATCGATAAAATGTCAATCTTGTTTAATAACGCTTCACAACATATTGCAGCCTTTTTGGATTTTAAATATTAATACTTCGAAACATTATAATAGTGTGTTATATTTTCCAAGGAAACAAAACTAGCACTAACAGAAATACACATTTCATACTAATAGAACTTATTTTGTCGAAAATAACGCTCTCAATAGAAAACCTCACAAAATATTTCCACAAATACGTCCTTGAATGTTTCCAAACAATTTTAGGAACGTGTTGGCACCTTCATATATGTTTTTCATGGAAACGGGCTGTGATGAAAGACTTTGATTGAGGCCCAGTTATTTCATCCAAAGTCTTTGAACATATAATTCCGTTTACGTTCCATTTGAACATACATTACACGAAATAGATTGGTTTCAGGTGATGTGTGCTGCGGTGACATTCTATTTTGTGGCTTTTTAGATGGTTGAAGGTGTTGATTTAGGGCGAATTTCACCAATGAAACTGTACTCGATCAGCACATAAACTACGTTTAAGAGCTGTCAGTGCCATTATTTTCTTTGGAATACTGACACTGACAACTCTGGAACTCGGTTTAGATGTGCTAATCGCGTTCAGTTTTATTGGTGAAATTGGCACTTAGTTCCAGCAAAGAAGGTTACAAGAGATTAAATTATTGAAGACGTATATAACTGAAGATGGTGACTTATAATCATGGTGTGCCTGTTCGTTATCTTTTCATTCCAATAGCAAGAAGAAAAAAAAAAAACTTTTTTGCAAGTACAGTAACATAACAAAAGACAGTGTTAATATAATCATGCTTAAAAGAGACTCTTCAATTTTATTTATTTGTATAGATAACACAAAGGAGACTAATCACCACGACACAGGGAATCCTGGTGTGGACACTAGTGAATGCTATTTGATGTTCTCTTGAAAAATTAAGTTTTTATAAAAAGTAAACGGCGAACTCAGACAAAAATATTTATTTACAAAATTATCCAATGTCATCAAACAGGCCAAGACAAAATCCATGTCAGATGCAAATATTGAGTTTCACTAAAATAAAGCGGCCAAGTGCGAGTCGGACTGTCACACAAAGGTTCCGTACCACCGTACAATATTTAACACTACATATTTCTTCAACACGTTTCTTGGGGATCCTCTTTAATTTTTAACTTAATTCTATTTTTATTATTTGTTAGTATAGCAGCCGTAGAGGCTGAGAAAAATTCAAGTGTCTACCTATTACGGTTCAAAAGACCCAGCCCTGTGACAAACAGACTGACAGTAATAAGGTCCCGTTGGCGCCCTTTGGGTGCGGAACCGTAAAAAAAGGAACAAACAAAAAAATCAATTTGAACAGAGCAGACACGTAGTACTAATATTTGCTCGCCGGAGCTCTGATGACGTCAGAGTGCCGATTTACCCGACATTTGGTTTGTTCAGGGGACGTTAATTAAGAGCAACCTTGTAGATGGAACAACTGACAGGCTGGAGTAGGTACTATAAGGTACTTGCGTGTGAAGGAAGTAGGTAATGTATAAATATGTAAAAACGTTTTTGAGGTTAAGGAAAGTCAGGTAAATAAATTGTTTACCACATTTACTCATTCTGCCTAGCCTTTTCCCAATCATGTTGGGGTCGGCTTCCAGTCTAACCGGATGCAGCTGAATACCAGTATTTTACATGGAGCGACTGCCTATCTGACCTCCACAACCCAGTAACTGGGTAAGACGATACCCCTTGGTAAGACTAGTTGTCAGACTTTCGGGCTTCTGACGACTCGTAACGACTGTCAAAGATCCACGAATGACGGCCGGGACCAACGGCTTAACGTGCTTTCCGAAGCACGGAGGAGTCTCGGTATGTAAAGATGGTCGGTCCACGGACCAACCCCGGCAAGCGCAGCTTAACCTGATGGATCGACCCGTGCGGCTGTTATTACTTAGCCACGAGCTCCTCATTTACCACATTTACTACCAACTTAAATTGTCCGTAAATTGTCCGTTATTTTTAATTATTATACCTTTAAAATGTCATCAATAAAATATGATTTACATGCCCATGTGACGGTAGAACATGGTGGAGGTTAAGGAGTCGGTCAGTCAGAAAGATGAAGCTAGTTATCCATTCCAAAGCCTAGTAGCTTCTTATGGAGAAGAACGGGCAAGAAACTCTACGGACACTCTTTTAAATCATCTCAATCAATCTAATACCGATGTTTGAAAATTAATAAATTATCTGATTTGATTCAAATCACAACTGTAATTATTTTACAATTGTATGAAATGGCCAAATTGACGGAGGGTGTCAATTTGTTTAGCGATTAATATCCGTTCTATGAACTGCGGCATTTTACGTTTTGTTAAGTAAAAAAACACATTCCTTACATTTTTTATGGTGACGATGAAGGTTATGGATTACGGCCAGTCTGAACTGGACTGCCTCGGTAGTGTAGTGGGTCCATGACGTCCTGGGTTCGATTCCCAGGTCGGGCAAAGTGTCTTTGGGTTTTTCTATCTGGAATTGCTCAGTAGCAGCCCAGAGTCTGGATTTGTGCCCGGTGGATGGCAATAGACTCGCCCCCTATTACATGGGACTTAAACATAAATGGCGAAATGTGGGTGTGTATAGGTACTCCTCTGCCCAACCCTTCGGGGAAACAAGGCGTGATGTTATGTATAAGTATTAATACTTACACATTCTTAGCCAAACTCTGGGCTGACTCTAAATAAATTAACCGCGCCACGCCAAGAAGAATCATTACACATAATTTGTATTACTTGGGTCAAGCAAACATGACAGCAGAATAAATTTGTAAAATAAGCTCATTATTCTGTTTGATTTTCAATAAAGATGCTCGCAATTTGTTCAAAAGAAAAAGGCATTTATTCAAATTAAGCTGAGAGTCCGCACTTCTTGAACATCAAAATTATATAATACAGTAATAATTATATTATATAATACCCAAAAACACCCGCCCTTTCACCACTTCCTAGTGCTTTAGCTGGGAAGAAGAAGTGGCGCAACAAACTCCCCAGCACTACAATTCTATAATTCTACAATAGTACTCTATAAATTAAAAACAAAGAAATACAAAATATATTAAACTATGTCCCAGCTGGCACACGCCGATATATATCAATAAAAACCTTGTAAACTATACTCAAACAGAATAAAAACGTAAACAGAACTTATACATTTATACCTAAATAAAAGCCTCCAAGCATAAAGGGCGTGCCCGCTTACATAAGCAATACTGGATTATGTTCAATTGACAATATAAACGTTAATTAAAGTGATTTGACTTCTGATTTCCTAAACTGTTAGCTGCGGTAGCTAATTGACTAGCTTCTGCTCGCGACTTACTTCGCGTAAAAGTCGTAAGACACCATAATATACTGACATCCCAGTGGGCCCTATCACAATACCAGCGCTGAGGTATTTTTTATTTTTTCAAATAATCGCAGCATTAGCTGAGATAGGAGCCTTTTTGGCCTCGCACAGGTTGTAATGTTTTTTATTTTTAATATTTGTTTTTGAGTAGCTGTTAATTTTGTTAGTTTTATATGCTCCTTTTTTTACTGTTTGTATTTCCTGTGCGTGTCCCAAATAAAATATTTTTCTTTCTTTCTTTATACTAAAGCATCGCATCGCCTCGTCGACTTTTTTTTTTTTTGCTCGACTTCTATTTGTCGTAGCATTATGTTAAAATTAAATGGTCCATAACCTTCCATTAGACGGGCTATCAAATTCAAGAAGAATTTTTCAAATCTGACAGGTAATTCCGGAGATGAGCGCATTCAAACAAATAAACAAGCTATTCAGCTTTATTATTAGTAAAGACAAAATTTTGCTCGCGGCTTTGCCCGCGTAGAATTGGGCAAAAGTTGCCTATGTCCTAACAAAGGTCATGGTCTACCTGTGTGCCAAATTTAATCCAAATCCGTCGAGCCGTTTTAGCGTGAAAGCAAAACTAACAATCTCATTTTCGCATTTGTAATATTAGTTAATTAGAATTACAACTCGGTACCTGCAGATAACACCTAGGCCTTGCTAAGTCACGTCCAACTGTTATAGTTATTTGGGACTGCCAAAGATAAGAAGATTGTGTCACGTCCGAGACAACAGTAATCACCAATGGTTTGTTGAGAGATATTAGTCTGGGTCTAGAAATTAGTCTGGGAATGTACCTACACTAAATTGTTTATCAAAATCACACGCTTCGCCAATTTTTCGGGTTATAGCCATTTACAGCGATAAGCGAGGACGCCTTATGCCTGAGGCTTTTATTTAATAAATAAACATCTAAAATAAATAAACAATCATTTATTTCAGGCTTATCTTGCGATTACATCCATATATTTTACTAGTAGGATTGCGAGCTTACAAACTGTGTTGGTAATAAATTAATAATAATGAGATAAAATTACGACATAAAATGATCATTTGGGTATTAAGTTCTGTTTACGTTTTTATTTTTTATTGTGTGTGTGGAACGTGTTTCTCCATGTCTATACTAAGGGCGGATTTGACCCAACACGAATAAATTTTATCCGCGGAATAATATTTACTCTGACAGTTTTCGTATGGAGAAACTGTCTAAAATTCAATTCAAATACAACAAATTTTCCACAGCTTAGAAAAAAATTGATCTATCATCAAAAAACGCTACAATTTTAAAGTAATTTTTTCATATTAGGACAAAGAAAGAGAAATTTTGAAAAAAAAAACATAAATTGATAAAAAATATCGAATTTCAAATCATACGCAAGTCGCTCATAATTTTTAATTCGTTTTTTTTTTAAATTGAAATTGTCATTGTCTTCTACTCCGTTCACCTATTATACCCATTTTTTTTCGAGACGGTAAAAAACTTATCCAGTATATTATGAGTGTGAGTAAAAGGAAGAGTTTACCTGTTTCTGCGTAGTGCGCACACAATTGTGCACTATAATAACTCCTCTGAGATTGGTCGCCATGACCGAAATTCGTTCTAGAGGACTATTATTATCCTTACATTTTGCACGTGAAATATCCACATTTAACTCATAAATATTTTCCATATAAGTGGCAAAACGACGCCTACGAAATAAGATTGTAAAAGGCGCGACATCAAAAAGGAGACGAGTTCTACCCCACCCTGTACTACAATACAGCGCGTTCAGTGTTAACACTTGCCAATATTAATTTTGAGAAAGACGCAATTTCAATAAGAATGAATTTTAATGTCGCTTTTATTAATATTTGACTTTCTGGTGGGTACTTATATTAAAAGCTAGATTAAAAATAAGATGTCTGCCTCGTTGGTCTAGTGGTGGCAAGCGCTACCGCTGAGCGTGAGATCCTGGGTTTGATTCCCAGGTCAGGCAAAGTGGGTTTTTCTTTCAGGAATTTCATGCATCTCGGAGTTTAGATGTGTGCCCGGTTGATGGCAATAGGCTCGCCCCCTATTACATGGAACTTAAAAATAATTGGCAAAATATGGATTTACTTTAGGTACCTACACTTCTGCCTAACCCTTCTGGGAATATAGGTGTGATGTCATCAAATACAACGCAGATTTAATCATTTCTTCGATATCGGAGATCGGAAATCAATCAAAATAATACCTCTGAAGTATGAAATAAATTAGAACAGAATTCTGAGAACTAAAGTTTAATTTTAGTCTATCAGACTAAAATTAAAATTAACTATCTATTCGATGTTTCTCTGAGAAATAAAATGATCAATAAACATAATATTGTTTCAATATTTAAAGACGTTGAAATGGATACTAGTTTTAGTTTCACTTTACGAATCAATTAATTTATAACTTCAATTGCTACCTACAGTTTTCTAGAGGAACGTCCGCAATTTTCAGGCGAATGACGTCACACACACACAAACACACACATACATAATATCTGTGAGAGTGCTATAATCCACCACGCGGGCCCAGTGCGGATTGGTAGATGTCACATATATTCGAATGATTGGTTCTAGCAGACATGCCGTTTCCTCACGTAGTTTCCTTCACCGTTTTGAAAGCAGTGGTGATGAAATGAATTACACAAAGTAAAGCGCCTGCCTGGGTTTGAACTCACGACCTACAACTCGTAAGTGGGGGAAACCACTTAGAGAAACCGGAATGGCGTTACTGAACATTATTTATAAGTTGGTATGTTTTCCTGAAATATTTGATTACTAGCTTTTGGCCGTGGCTTATACGGCTATACCACGGGAACGTACTACCGGGATAAAAAATATCCTGTCCCATAAACCATGTCATGATTTATATTTGATTATTCCAATTTTTGTATTAGATACATAAAACCAAATTGAGTATTTTTTCTTTTAAATCTATTTTCTGTAATATTTTAAAGGAAAATAACACCTAATAATGATTAATGCATGTGATTTGAAATTCAATATTGTAAAATTATTTTGTAAATGCATGGAATAAAATGCTTTTTTATTTTATTATATTATTATGTTTTCCTTGTCAGCGTTTTTCGACATTGTAAAATCAAACCCCGCGGTCATCATTTTTATGACAGTCGTCGCGGCGGCCATTATGTGGCGGCCACCGCTCTTCTAGGAAACTTTAGCTTAACTGCTAATTTCCTTCTAACTAATAATGTAAATGCGAAAGTGAGTTTGTGTGTTTATTTTTTTGTTTGTTACGCGTTCACGGTCAAACGGCTGAACGAATTTGGATGAAATTTGGCACATGGGTAAACCATGACCTGGGTAAGGACATAGGCTACTTTTTAACCCAGTTGAAGACGAAGTAGCAAGCAACAGCTAGTGTTTCCATATTTTTATGGTTTAGGCACCCCTAAACCAACTATAAACCAGACGGATGGTTACTAAGGTATTCACAAAAACTGTCAATTGCTATTCTTTAAAGTTTGTTCCTTAGGCACCTGACCCGCCGCTGGCGAGGAAGCAATTAGATATCCACTATTTTCTCGCTCAAGAAACGTTCAATTGACGGCACGGTTGGTGCAGTGGTTAAGCGTTTGACTGCTGCGTTGCGTGTCGCCGGTTCGATTCCCGCACGGAACAAATATTTGGATGACCTACAAGTAGTTGTTCCGGGTCTGGATGTTTGTGTATGTCAGTTTAAATGTTTGTAAAAGCACCCAGAATACAGGAGAAAATCATAGTGGGGGGCAACGTTTAAAAAAAATAATCGCGTGTCAGTAAAAGAGGTAATTAACAGATGATCGCTGACCGTTCACACGGCCCCGGTGAGAACTTTAATTCCACTAGTTCGCAGTGACAAGAGCTATCAAAGCAAATACTCGCTCAGCCACGCTCGCTTCGCGGGCAGAATACTCGCTGAGAGATTCTCGCTTGGTACATACGCATACAAGCAAGTGACTAGGGTGCGTCTCATATCATATAAAGTTATTTGGTATATTTTCATTTCAATAACGTTGACAAGATGTAATAAACTTGACATATACCAATATAATTTCTTTACACATAACATTTATAAACTCTATAAATTATTTCGTATAACTTTATAGGTTATAACGTTTATTTAATCGAAAGTCATTTGGTCTATCGTTTAAAATATATATTGATACCATAATTATGGTTAATACCCCGATTCAGAGCAATCCGACTAGGAAGGCTCGATAGGCTATAAGGCTAAGGCGGGAGCGGCCGCCGAGCGCCAGATCCCGTCTATATTGTTGGTGAATCATTTGGGTTAGGTTAGGTTAGAACAGTGACCAATGACGCGTGAAGGCGAGCTAGCGAAGCAATTTTGCTTTGTGTTTTTAACTAGGCGTTTTTATCTTATTAGACTAAATAGGTTTTATGTTAATCAAACGATTTTATATCCAATGTATGTTATGCTTATTTTTTTTTAAATTATATCTTTCGTTTATTATATTAAATGATCATTATATCAAATACAATTATAGATTCAGTTTTTATGTCTTGTATATATTTCAATGAACCACAAAACAGTGGTTACAATTTTACATTCCCAAGAAAATAACTCCCTTAAAACATGCAATGTCCCCAAAGTTCTAGCAAATTGTTTCAACAGCGAGGTCAAGTGTGGTCGCAAATACCGGAACATCTAAGTAGACTTAAATGTTAGGCCAAAATCTATAGACTGTACTTGTCTCTATCTTTCACGTGTAGTTTGACACTTATGCGACAGTGACAGGAATAACTCTTCGCCAAAAAATAAAATCAAAAGTAATTTATTAAAATAACGCTAAACAGCACTTTTTGACACAGCTGTAGCGGGAAGAAGTGGTGCAACAAACTCCCCAGCAGCACAGCTGTTTGTTCAGTTAAAAGAACTCTTTTCTACTATGTAAATTAATTAACATTACGAAACACAAAACATTAAATTAAATGTTTAGCCATTGAAAAAAAAAACGCTTATTTATGTCAGCTAGCACACGCTTATTTTATTAAACGAAAACATTAAGAATAAGTTTAAAATAATTTATTTATCTCGAATGTTTTTCAAATGTTTTACAAATTAAACATAATCTAGTTTTGAGTACAAACAAGTTTTTTTTTTAATTTGTGTAATATTATAATGTTACTATTAGTTTTATTTTTAGTTAAGCATCCATCCATCATCCATCAGCGCCAATCCCTTCGGATAATTTTACATTTATCATTTTTCAATATCATTAACAGTAGTTTACACATATTATTAGGTATATGTTATTGTAATATGTAGAGTATGACTGCATTTAAAACTACTCAAGCAGAAATAAAAAACGTTCATGCTAAATAACGTTCATAGATCTCGGTCTTAGAGTAATCATCCCTATTACTTCAGCCAAGTGGGCGTTAAGTTAAATTGTTTGCGAACTTATATTACGCAGTTTAGGTTTTAAGTTTCCAGACACAACTTGTTATTTAGCAACTACAATTGACTACATAATTTCGTAGGTCATGTCGATTACTGACAAATGCGTGCACTGACTCGACAGACCTAGCCGCCTCTGTGGTCTAGAGGTTAGACCACCTGTCTCAGACCCAGAGTTCCCGGGTTCGATTCCCAGTGGGGGAAAATTTTCAGCTCGGTTTGGTTGGTGGTAGGGCTTGTTTTAAGTCCACCTGGCCAGCTACCACCATCTTATCTAAGTCTGTCGCCATAACAACAATGTTACCAGCATTGTTGTGTTCCGGCAGTAAGAGGTAAGATAGCCAGTTCCTCTGTGGTAGAGGATTCCGGGTGAAGCTCGCTTCCTCCTTCAGCCTGATCATCACTTACCATCAGGTGAGATTCAGGCCAAGAGCTTCCCGGTTGTGACAAAAGAAAAAAAAACAGATCCACTCACATATGTGATGTGTGTGTGTGTGTGTTTCGGACACTAACCTACATGGTCCTCACATGATCTGACCAAGATTATATTTTGACTTTAAGGCTGCGGACACGAAGTCAGCGAGCGCGGGGTGACGGCAGCGGTGGCGTGTGGAGTGGCGCGTTTCAATGCATATATTTGTATGAAACTGGCCTTAAAAGCAGCGGCACGGGGAGCGGCGACAGTTCCCTATAAAACTATGCATTTGAACGCGCCGATGCCGCCAACGCCCCACGCCCGCTGACTTCGTGTCCGCGCCTCAGAGAGATTGCGACCTCTGAGTTCAAGAGCTGTCGGTGTCAATATTCCAAAGAAAATAATGACACTGACAGCTCTTAAATGTGGTTTAAATGCTGATCGCCGTCAGTTTTTTTTGGTCAAATTTGCCCACCGTAAAAGTACAAACTTACTTACAGAAATAAAATCTGCATGCATCATAATTTAATGTTAATAATGCCATTAAGTTTGGTTTATAATTATTGTCACTTACGTACGTATCCTTTGAGTATGTTTTTCATCTCCAACAAAGAACCATTAGACAGATTTTCAAAGAATGCGTAAAACGTTTAAAATATTCAAGCAACAAATGAGTATAAAAGTAAAATGTTAAATACAACTGACGACGTACAATTTCCGATTTAAAATAAAACTCCATTTTAAACGAGTCAAAAGCTGGAAAGTATCTGCTTCAAAGAATCGAAATGTCGAACCAATGGAGCATCAAAAGATAGGAGAGTTCACAGCTTCAGAAAGACCAATATTTATTTAACAAACCATTAATTTGCATCGTTAACAAGCCGGAAGGTAAAAGGTATCGGGACAATTTTCAAATATTCCAACTTATATGTATACCTACATTATCAACAAATAAATGATTAATTTATTTCTAAAATAAATAAAGTAATCCATTTACGTGCCATTTCATACTAAAACAACAAGAAATTTACACTTCCACTTGGATTTTTCGACCCTGTGAACATAATTTTCGACGGAACGAGATCAAATCTGAAAGTATAATATTTCATGAAAATAATAATAGCGTGAACTGTTCAGAATATCCCAGTTTTAATTTTTTTTTTATGATAGATTGACCCCTTCGCTTTACCTCATTTGCCTTTGGACCACTACGTTTGAGACACTCTGTTTAAAAAACAATAATAATTAAGGCAAATTACATGCTGATAAAAAAGGCGGCCGACCCGAGAAAAAAAATATGGAGAGTTCAATGTTGGATAAAGTTATTACTTTATTATTTTGTTACTTACACATTCGATTAAACATAAAGCCGCTCCGTCACCGCATTCGTCTGTAACCTGCACCTTTACCAACGACCTAGCGTGTGTTACTTCTACTTATTTAATTATATGTTTTAATGTATCCTGCTGGTTTCACATATTATCTCTCTACACTACATAGCAGTTGACGCGCAGTCTTCTTGCAAAGCCCTAGCCGTTATAGTGGAATCTTGGATTGTTACATTACAGGCGAAAGCTCCACGTCTTTTATAGAATACGTGTTCAACAAATGCTTTCATCGCAACATTATTTGTTATTATTATTTCATAATTTTGGGCATTTTTTTAGCTTTTTGAAAGTTAAAATAAAACAGCTCCGTAGAAATTTTCTGTTATATTATAATTTGCGATTCAGAGTTAACTTAAATTCTACTTCACAATTATTTTTAGATTTAAATCTATATTTAGCATTACGATTGATTGCATTTGTACTATTTTTAACTGCGGTTAATTTATAACTAGGTACACAGGTGTGTTTACAACAATAGGCCTGGCACGGGTTCAAATTCACGATCGATTGACCGGAATTTCAATTAGTCATTGAACCAATTGTAATGACCACTAATCACAACTTATTTAAAGATCAAAAGTTTCGACATCGTCTTTTATAGCACTGTTAATAAGAAATGATTAATTAATGTGAATAAATTTTTGTAATCATGATAAATGCTTAATAGATGATGATGAAAATTAAGCAGCAGTATTAGTCAATATCACAAGTGGAATGAACTCTACACTATTGTCTTCTTATCGTCCGCGATCTTCACTCAATGCCTATCCGTCAAAGGACTTGGCTAGAGCAAACATTTGAAAAGATTATGAATATTAGTCCTTTATCTTTCGTTGTTAGATTCAGAACTTTCCAAATTCTGTCCATCGTCACTTAAAATACTATCTAGTATATTATTGTCCTCTTCATTTCTAGATGCACTGTCACCAGTTTTCCCAAGCACTTCATTTAACATGTCGTCATCAGTATTCGCCAGTTCTGCACCTTGTTCAACTCCTTGATTATTTTCTTCAATTATTTCAGGAATGGGACTGAGTTCATTAGTAACGTCATTTTTGTTTTCGTCTACTTCTTTCACTGCAGTTTCTTCTACTACGTTATTATCTTCATTTATTTCATTATTTACTGAGTCGTTAATTTCGTCATTTACATCTTCATCCATTTGGTCATTTACTTCTTCATTCATTTCTTCAATTACTTCTTTCGCTTCTCCACTTTGTTCTTCATTCATTTCCTCATTCACTTCTTCAGTTTGGGGATCTTCTTCCTCTTGTTTCGACTCATCTATTGTTTCCTGTCGTTCTACTCTTAAAGTCGATCTTCTAGACTTATTTGACTTTTCTTTAACTTCTTTAACCGGTTCATCTTCATCATCAGTCATATCACTAACTGGTGCATCGGTTCCACCATTTACGTCGTTTGAGGCTTTACTTTTTGCTAACCTTTCTTTTCTTTCCTTTCTGGCCTGTTCCTTGACTTCCCACAACGAAGGTTTACGTTTTGTGTTATCTTGATTTTCTGTATTTCCATCTTTACTGAAGTGAATAATGTCGTCGGTGTAACGCAGTGTTGGTAGAGGAGGATATTTGTCCCTGGAAAAAAACAAAAGTTTACTTTACAATGCAGAACGTTTTAAGTAAAGAAAGAGGAGGGTCTTCGTGCGAAACATACTGAATGTAAGGGATATGGACGTGCTAACTGTTACCAAGAATTTTGCGACCAATCCTAGGTTCAACTAGAGTTGAAATTTTTCGACGGTTAAAAAATAAATAAGATGTTACATTTTGAAAAGTATTTACACGATTGACATTTCGTAGCATCATGCTAAGATAGGAGCCTTCTTGGCCTCGCACAGGCCCTCTTTTTTTTGTCACTATTTTGTTAGTTTTCATGTTCTTTTTATTGCTGTATTTCCTGTGCGTGTTCGAAATAAAATATTTTCCTTCCTTTTGTTCTATTGTTTGAAACAAAAAAGGCCAAAAATTATCTGCTGAATTCATGGTAACGGTTTGCTTGTCCCTTTTACGGGGAACAAAAATACATCCATATATTTAGTCTGTGCTCTTTAGTGGGTTCTATTTCTTAGTCTAGTTTAGAAAGAGAAGCGTTTAAAGGTATATTATTTAGGTGCATATCATAATGCTTGAATTAAAAGGTTTAGAGATCACAAGGTTTCGGAGCAGGTGTAAGTGATTGTACTGCTGGCACCTTTACAAGCGTTGGATGACAATTTGTTGATAGATTGATGATGACCCTAAATTCCTAGGCCATCAGAGTCAGTGTCGGAGTCCCAGCTAAAAGAAAACATGAGTGGATAGTTACTATATCTAAATCGTTATTACTATGAACTAGGCCAGCTAAACCAAGCAAAATATTAATTCCATGTGGTTCAAGAATACCGCCAGGGCTTTGATTTCAAATTTCTTCTCGATTAGGATTTGCCTTGATAGTTAATTGATCCATTATAAAATACAATAGACGTAGATATATTTAGTAACCTATTCCGCTTAACTATTCCTAAAGAGTCATATAAAACCCTGTAAGAAATCGACATGTCTTTCACCTCTCAACGAGGCATCCTCAGGATGGCGATTGACTTGTCGCGAACCAGAACACGACGTGTTGCCACGCCGTGTCGATCTCTTACTAGGTTTTTAGGGATAGTTAAGCAGGGTTACTGAATATATCCACGTCTATTGTATTTTAGGCTTTTCTTTATTCGATTTTGAATCACAATCACTTTGTTCTTTAGATTAATGTTTGCAATAATGTCTTTTATTTATAAATGCCTTCTTATTATTATCGATGTTTGTTGTCACTCACCTGTGCTCATCTTCGTATTTGCTTGGCACCATAAAACAGTTGGATTCTCTATAGATAAATCTTTTCCTACTAACCCAAGGCCATTTTAAACTCCAGAAGTGACTCTGAAAAGTAATTAAAAGTAGCTTATTAACACATTTTCTTTGCTTGTGCAGTAATTAAAACTGATACGCACATTAGAGATTCTACCGGCTATACATTTAATAAAAAAAGTCTTTGTATATTAATAGCAACAGAAATAAAGAGCTGATTGGTGAATTGTTTTGTTCTAAGTATATTGTTAGGTAATATTTGCCCAAAACTTTGGTATGAATGGTAAATATACAAAATGTTTTCTCTAAAACAAATAACGGATTGTCCAAAATAGAACGAATAAAGTAAGGGCCTTTGTACACACGTTTTTCTTGCCGTGAAAAACTACGGTTTATTCCCCGTGTGTGGCACGGTCGTCAGTGTTGTATGGATTACTATGGAAGCTTGTTGACGGATACGTTTTTTCTACGGCTCGGTTTATACGCCGTACCGTAAAGAAACCGTGCCGTGTACAAAGGGCTTAACTAAGCCTTTATGAACATATTGTTACAAATATTTGAATGAATATCATTCTGAGTATTTTAGTTATTATGCCTACGGCTATCAATGGTCCCTGATGGAATTGTTTTATATATTTTATCGTCTTTATTATGCATTTATTCACAATCGTTTTATTTACGGTATTAAAACAAACAAGTTTATAATAACTATAGCTTTTGTAATTAATTTGCGGAGACACTATTAAAGTTAGCTCAAGAAAATAAGAATTTATCTGCGAAAAAAATGCCAAGTAAGTTTTTTAACTGGGATAATCTTTATTTAGGGCTTTAACATAAAACATATCCTACGACTGCCCGCGGCCCCTAGACCCACCGCGTCACATCGCATCGCGCGCCCGCACTATTGCTTCGTTATCGCTTAGCATTCTTTCTGACCTTTTTTCTGTTTACTCGGCTCCTAAGGGTCTAGAATTAGGCTAAGTATCAAATCAAAAATCATCATCATATCTGACTGGTGGTTGCAGAGATGAGTGCGTGTATTTTTTTTTTTCTCGTCTTATTAAATCTAATTAAATTGGTAAACTGTTGAAGAATACCTACGGACATAATGCAATATTACTAATCCCTCATAGCAAATAGCGTTCTATTGATTCGACCAGACCTTTAAGGAACATTTTTGCCAAAATCTATTTAGTCGTTTTTGCGCCAATTTGGAACATACATTCAAACAAACAGACAAAGGGACAAAAATTCTAAAAACTATATTTTCAACATCAAAATCGTTCCCACACATCTTGTAGCGACTTACTGATGACTAAGACTGACGAAATACTGATGGATAAGATAAGAACTATTAACTACATACTGGACGAAAAAAAAGGTCCAGAAAATAAGTTGTTTTTACTAACATTTACATAAACTGTATCACCTAGAGCATAACTAGTTAACCTGTTATGTATCCATACATATTATAAATTAAAGTCGCATTTGGGGTTTGCCTTTTATAAGTCCGCGTTGTTCTTCCACGGCACAGATTTTGATGTGGTTCTTACCATCGTTCAGAGAATTTATTCGCGAAGGTTTATGTGTATAAAACATTTATATTTAACTTCGTTTGACATATCGCCCACAAGTGCATTACACACACGTGCGATAGTATTTGATAATTGTGATAATACATACCACTCTTGCGCACACCTTCCTTTTCTTGGCCTTCTCTTCTTCAATACGCCTTTCCTCCTCACTGTCGTAACCATCGATCTAAATGGAGAGAATCACCTTTGATTATTTCTCCAATACAAAAATCAACAAACCATATTTTTTTTTAAATCATTACACAAATCTACTGTGTAAGTTGAAGTTTTGGAGATAAAATCTGATGCACGTTATTATTGTTTCCATCTAGCTGATCCGGTAGACGTTGTCCTGTCCTTTCAATAGTTCAAACAAAAATCCCATAGAAAAACGGATTTTCAGTTGAGAACCTTTTCCGGCTAACTTTTCCAATTTTTCTATACTATTAAAGTCGTAAAAATGTAATAGGCCCGTTGACATTTGTCATCGCGACGTAACTAGTGAAGTAACCAATATATTATTTAACGCGCCAATAAAAGGTATGTATGTTTTTAAAACACTTTATGTAATTAATTATTATTTTATTGTTTCTTTCAGTTTTGTTCCAAGTTCACGTTGCGATGACAAATGTCACAATGTACGTTGTGACGACTATACGAACATTTTAAAACAAAAATTACCCAAGTCGATCCAGCCGTTCTCAAGTGATGCTTGTACCAACGAACACCATTTCATTTTTATTTATATAGTAGATAGATAATACTGTCTACGAATAGTCTTAGAAGCATAATTTTTTTTTTAATTTGTATATTTTTGTGATCTGTTGCCATATTTTTTTTTATTCATTCCTTATATTAAAAAAAAGCTGAGAGCGGCTAGTTTCATCACGCTGTTTAATTATTTCAAAATTAAACAATTCGTATTTACAAGAATTCCTAAGACAATTATGTAATAACTGTTTTGAAGGGTTCGCAAAATTCCACGTGTCGCCCACTTAATACAAACGAAATGGTTAATAACATCCCTACATAGTATTATTCGAAATATCTTACTGAGAAACCTCACCCAAGTCCCTACAATAATAACAAAGCAAGATAGAATTATACACTGTATAGTGCTCTGTTTTTCTGGCGTAGCACAGATGTTCTTAAGGGTTCACAAACATTTTGGTGCGTAAATTATAATTGTCCTGTGACAGAGTGTAAATAAATCTAGTAATATACTTACAATAGGATCTTCGTAACAGTAGTAAGAATCTTCTTCATCTTCCGGCCTGCGAGAAAACACAAATCATTTTAATAGTCAGCACCTTTAACGCTATTATTATTTTCAAGAAATTGACACTTCCAACTTGGATTTTTCGACCCTGTGAACATAATTTGAACCAAAGTGTAAAATTTCTTGAAAATAATAATAGCGAAATTTTCTGAACTGGTCAGAATATCACAGTTTTTATTTTTTTTAATGATAGGTGGACTCCATCGCTTTACCTCATTTGCCTTTGGACCACTACGTTTGAGACTCCCTTCATAATGATTATTTCACTTAAATATAGATACATAGATATTTTGGCATGTGGCGATATGTAGTCGATGGCAGCCGTGCGGAGCAGGGGTCCCAAGTTTTTTTGGAACGAATACAAACATACCCCACCAACAAATTATAATCAATAAATAATCGCTCAAAAATTTAAAATATTTTTCGTGACTCGTGGCGGTGAAAAAATGAACGAAGAAAAATAGGCTGCACACGCGGTTCAGTTGGGAAATTGACTTCCGCCTGACATTAGATTGATTCATCATAGCTGTGTATGTATTTATTATTTTAAATTACATTATAATTATTTATCGTCCGAAACATGCTGATTCTCAGCCTAGTTGGAAAAAATTTATTTTGATTTGATTTTGATTATCATCTCAGATAATTATTTACTTTAGAAGTATGAATGTATATTGTCATTTATGTTTTATTTAAATAAGTGAATTGTTTTTTTATTTTATTTTCTCTTCGCGTCTTTCACACGGTGTCTAAATCTCTTTTTATCTACTTTCCGATCGCAGGTATGCTGGAAATTATTTTTTAAGAGTAAGCATTACTTTTGTACTTATTTTTCTGTTTTTTTCTTCTTCTCTTTTTAGAGGGTACATAAATGGTTAAATAAAAAAAAAGTTTCATATACGGAAGGTACTCACGATGTAACAGACAGCTTGAGATGGATTCCCGACTCAATGATGATATCGTGTGCCTGTTGGATGGTGAGGGTCGAGGTGTCCAGGTCGTTGATCCTCAGCAGCTTGTCTCCAGGTCTGATGCCCGCCTTCTCCGCTCGGCTGTCCGGTTTCACCTGTATGATCATCATCCTCATCATCACGCTTGCAATCCCCAAAGGTTTAGGCAGAGGTGAACCTATGATAGGGGTGACCCTATTGCCATCAACCGGGCACAAATTCAGACTCCGGGCTGCTACTGAGAAACTGATGGAAACACCCAATAATACTTTGCCCGACCTGGGGAATTGAACCCAGAACATCCCTAAGGCCGTATACAGAAAGAAAGATGGCAGCCTATCAGCGCTTATAGGAGCCGGTCCACGCAGGTAACCGGCGCAGGCATTTATATGAACAAACGCCGATAAGCGCCGAACGTCGCCGACAAGTTCCGAGAATCTTCGACACACGCCTGTCAGCGCTGGCGCCGCTCGCCCAAATCATCGTCCGATGAGTACGACATTTTGCTCGCTCTACTTCAATCTGCTTGCTTTATGTAACTGTTACCAGAATGGACCAGCGCCGATAAGCGCTGGTAGATCGGCGCCGGCTTCCAGCTTTCTTTCTGTATACGGCCTAACGCTCTACAGAATCGGGGCAGCGTCACTAGCATCCTGAACGCATTATTATATTGCATTCGCAAGGCGTTGTACTGTCTGACCATGGTATGAGACACACAGGCTGCTCGTATAGATATGTACAATATGCTCTGTACAAAGTTGTTTTACTTCAGTTGAACAACGAGCAAACCTCCAGACCAGCATATTTACCCTCACAGAACGCCCTGCGCTCTCACTCTATGTCTGCATCGTCTTTCAAATCAGAGGACATGACCATTCAATATCAAGATTGGCAAGAAAGACCTCGCTAAATACATACAATAATAACTTCATACTTACAAAAGTAACTCTCAACGGAGTCTTATAAAATATTCCGCCGGCCAAGTCGAAGCCCCAGATGGTGTCTTCAAAGCTGACCCTCTCATGGATGCCTTCGTTTCTGGACTCCCACGAGGGTTTGTTCAGCTCCCCTGCTAGGAGAGCCGCCTCCTCCGCCTTCAGCTTCGTGTGCCTCATAGAAATCGCCATGTCTGGTGGCATTACCCTGGGGAAGAGAACAATAAAGGAAGTGAAAGATAGAAATGAGGTGCTGCGGAGTTTGTTGCGAGTATTGTTTTTTCCATATTGAGTGCCGAGAAGCCTATGGCTTCCTGTACATGGCCTCTTCTATATATATACATATACATAGTACATATAAGACAAAGTAGGGTTTCTCCTGTCTGTGTGTGTGACCGCGGTGTTCTTCTAAACTACGCAACGGATTTTGAAGAAATTTCCACCATCATTTAGAGATTTTATTTCGAAAGGTATATTATACATAGGTGAATACTATTATACTTTATTAAAGTAACATATATTAGTTAATTGATTCAGGCGTGACTTGGCGGAAATCCATTATCAAATACAATAGAGGTAGATATATTTAGTAACCTATTCCGCTTAACTATTCTTAAAGAGTCTTAAAAAACCCTGTAAGAAATCGACACGTGTTTCACCTCTCAACGAGACATCCTAAGGGTGACGATTGACTTGTCGCGAATCCAAACACGACGTGTTAACACGCCAAGCGCTGGACGCTGAGTGAGTTTTTTAAGAATCTTTAAGAATAGTTAAGCGGAATAGGTTACTAAATATATCTACGTCTATTGTAACATATAATAAAAATATCTCGACGTTTTGTCAAGTCTTAGAAACCATGCGAAAGCAGAGGCGAGTCGCTGGTCTAATAATAAGACTAAAATAATATTAACAAGAAAAATACGACAAAAGAAAACGAAGTTTCAAATAAACCATGTTTGACGATACCGGCCAAACTTGACAAGCTAATTAGGTCCAAACATGGGGGCGGTTGATTCTAATGAAAATATTCATAGAAATGATGCTGTGTTGTTCTCTGAAGGGCACTACTACAAAGCGATGTGAGCGCTGCCCCTTCAGGCAAGGAAGCAGGGTATGGTCACGAAGTGAGCGGTCGACTTCATAGACAGACGTGTTGCTAGGGAGTTTTTTGCGCCACTTCTTCTTCCCAGCTAAAACACTAGGATGTGTCTTCTGCAATTTGACTTTCAAAACTGCTGCTCAGTCTAATTAAAATAAACGATTTTTTTATTCTGGCGAATCAACTTAAACTAACATATTTTCATCGATCGTTTGTTCACTATCTTGGCTCTGCTTAAATGTTTTTGGGATTTTATATTTTTCTTAACAAGTTAGTGACGATACGAAAGTCTAGAGAACTCTGAGCAATATATCATGCTACCATTACAGCTTATAAGCTATGCTTTCTGATTCGAAATCAGATTCCCAGTAGCATAGGTTCAGGTCTTACCGGCTGCGCCATGTCAGGTTATGCGGATCGTGAATCAAATGACAAGCTCCAATAATGACTACCACATTCAATACTTCATCTTCATGCCACCAACAACATTATCAATGTATTGAATATCATCGCAAGCATGAGCATTTCTCGTTAAGCTTTTATGACAGAGAAAAATAATCATTCTGCGTGCATGTATGACCAGAAGGCCAATTCTCGTACTTAAAGCGTCCAATTTGCGTCAAATTCAAGTCGCAATCTGTCAAATTTGTCAATTTTTTTATTATTTTTTTCACAAGCATTACCCAATACAATAGTGTAGTTATATAGCTTACAAAGATAACACATAGCTTACAATTATTCAAGACTTATTTTTAGTAAATGCGGCCCGTGTGAATTCACTCAGAGTACAACTGAAGCAGTCAACCTGTTGTGACACCATATTGAGTGTATGACGGGCGCGCGTCAGCAGCGCGTGCTGCAGCAGGTTGGTACTTTGATTGTATTTTTGACAGATTGCGAAAGGGATGCGAACGCGAACGTTTTAAAAAATACGGGAATTACTACCCTCTGATGTATGAACGTAAACGAGGTAAAAGGATTATGATAAGAACCGTAGCTGGTGGCGTTCTGTACTGTCTACCTTCCCCAATGGGAAGAAGACTTTATGCATGTATGTGTATGTGGAAAATAATCATAGTCGGAGCGAGCAAAAACCGCTATTTCTCTAGCCATACTGTTAAAGGTCGGTACACAAGATGGTCCTTGTTTAACATAAGGCCGGCCTACACTCTTCACTCCGGGCAGTTACTAATAAAGACAATGACTGTCTTTGATATAGTACCAAGTCCATGATTACATTACCTTTGTAGGTCCTACTCTAACACGCTTTGTCTTTTAATGAGGTGAATTTGCGTAATGATTATCATATTATTAGGTACTTAAAATACTTTTTTTCCTCCGTTGAGACTTTGCTTTTCGTTTGACAGTAAAATCAGCATAATTATTGTAATTTCAATTGTAAAAAAATGTATTTGTTTTTAAATAAAGGCACTTTCATGAATTTTAATCAAAATCTCTAGAAGTATTTATTAAATCTTATTAACATAACATAACATCACGCCTGTAATAACAGTTCATTCTTATTATTATTACCAAAATGTAATAACACCCAATTCGCGTAGCTCACAAAACCAACGCTACGAGCATAGCTACGGCGTAGCACGGGCTAGCTACGAGTACAGTGGCCTCTACGAACCAGCAAAATGGTCGCGGACTGCGTAACCGCGTACAATGGCGGCTGACCACTTTTCACCCTTATGCGTTAAGTAATAAGGGTTAAAATTGGTCAACTATCAGAAATTGACTATTTATTTTATTTCAAACTTCTACTTCATTCACTACTAATGACAATAATATGAGTGATATTTATAAACAGTACTATAAGTAGTTATAAATGTGGCGTCTGATTAGTGCCAATGTACTGTTCGACATTGCTTGGACATCTGCCCAACTTCAAAAGGAAGAAAATGATGACAAATTATAGAATTTATGACTTGAGCCAGATAATCCTGAGAAGAATCTCAAGAGACAGAAGCTATTATGAGTGTGTAATCGTATAATAATAAATCAAATGTTAATGTAATATTGTGTTGTTTCTACTTCCCAAAACAAAAAAACAATCTGCCGAGCCTTTTCCCCAGGGATGTTGAGGTTGGCTTCCAGTCTAACCGGATGCAGCTGAATACCAGTATTTTACGTGGAGTGACTGCCTATTCTGACTTCCACAACCCAGTAACTGGGTAATACGACACCACTTGGTAAGACTAGTTGTCAGATTTTCGGGCTTCTGACGACTCGTAACGACTGACAAATATCCAAGAATGACAGCCGGGACCAACGGCTTAACGTGCTTTCCGAGGCACAGAGGAGTCGCGGTATTTAAAGATCACCCATCCACTGAATCCTGAATTCGTTTTCTGTCTGTTTAAAGGCTCGAGCAAACAGGTTCGGTAATTGATTCTACCATGAAGTTTTCATAGAAAATGGTCCGCCAGAGTCGCGTCGTGCTGTTGCGGCGCCTAGTCACGTCGCCCCTGTCTGCAGGAGCCTTAAAACGGAAACGTAAAGACCAATCCCAAAAATAGGTTTTGTTTACGAATGATCTTGACATCAACATCTATTGATAAATAATCTATTTAGGATTAATAATTACATAAGTTAATTACAAATACTGGTATTTAGCTGCATCCGGTCAGACTGGAAGCCGACTCCAACTTAGTTGGGAAAAGGCTAGGCATAATATATGTTAATAACATAATAATAATATATGTTTTATATAATATATGTTATAATATATAATATATGTTAATGACTAACAATTAATTTTGATCTCAATGTTAGATTGAAAATATCACAAAGGGGAGCGATAAAGTATATCAATAAGTTAATAAGTAGTGGTAGTGTACTATAATCTGGTCCTTGTAAACAATAAATAAATTTTATCTTTATCTTTATCTTTTAAATAGGTAGTGTAATGGTTTACATGGAACTGAAACAACTGGCAAAATGTGGGTGTACTATAGGTACACCTCTACCCAATCCTTCGGGGAATACAGGCGTGATGTTATGGTATATAAATAAACAGTTCCTAACCCATTTAATCGGGGTGTCCCAAAGTTACTGCAAACAACTTTACCATACAAATAGTTATTAAAAAACAATTTAAAAACATCATTCATTAAAAAGGCGATCATCATTAAAAGGTTTTTTTTTTTCAAAAGAGTATTTTAATATTGCCTGTTCCATAAATATGGATAAAAAAATATAAATAATCTTTAGATGTTAAATTAATTTGGTCTCAGAAAAATTATAATGTACACATTAAAGATGTTATGACTTCAATAAATTAACACTGACTACACTTTTAAGGCACTGCTGCGTCTAATTGTAATTTTAGTTGCTTTGTTGCACTTTTAAACTGAACAATTGGTGGTTTTTGTGAATAAAACAATTTGAAACGCCAATAAGGAGATGATGGTTTTCGACTTGTCACCGATGTGTTATGGAATTACGAGATAAAGGTAATTAGTCTATATTGCCTATAATTGCTCTTGTACCATGCCCTTCAAACCAGGACAAAGCCTTTCACCATTCTGCTTGGCTATGAATACAAACAACAGGTAAACCAGAAAAAGTATGGGCGGTAATCGTCATGTTCCGATTTAAGGTGCAATTCCGTAGCCGACCGCAGGCGGCAGTAGCAGGCGACGTGACACCGCGACACAACTGGTTTCTATGTATTTCTTCTGCACCACTTCTTCTTCCCAGCTAAAACACTAGGAAGTGGTGACGGGTGGGCGTTTTGGAGGACTGTCTTATGTAATTTTGACGTTCGAAAAGTGCTGAGTCTCAGCCTAGTTTGAATAAATGACTTTTGATTTGATTTGATTGATTGATTTGAATCGATTCTATAAAATACCTTCCGTAGCTAGCAGTCGTGTCACGGCGACATGTCGCCTGCTGCCGCCACCTGGGATCGGCTACGGAATTGTAACTTACTCCGGTCGCAGATCGCCTTTGTCACTCAAAAGTTTTATTTTATTATATTGTAACCATGGTAATACAAAATAGATAAGTATTTCTATGGTTGTAACCTCAGGTTGTAACAGCTCTGTATCGGATCTCATTATCGCGCGTTTGTATTTCCGAAGATAGACGATTATTCCCGAAGCCCATACCCTTTTCTTTGGAGATCTGTACCTAGAATTCAATTTATATTCAATATTATTTAATTCCACTTGTTACAAGAAAACTATTGTTTGATTACTACGTAGGTATACAAGAACCACTTTGAAATACTGTAAATTAAAATTATGTTTATAATTGAGTAGTTGACGGTGCCTTAAGTCATTGGTCACAATTCATACTCGATACCCCAACAGCTTCGCAAATTATTCAACAAAAACCTTTTCATTTTCATTGTTTTTTTTTTTTTATGAATTTCTTGTATGTAGTTTTTGAATTTTTGTTACTAAAATAATTCCTAAGTTTTACTAACAAAAATATGGATCACTGTGTCTGGAATAAATTGAATAAATTGATTGATTGATGATAATAACCTTCAATGTTAACTGAAAAATAGTATATAGTAATATCATATAAAATAGTAGGACTCCATCGTCATGAACCTTTTCCAATTTTGGGGTTGGCCTCCAGTCTAATCGGATGCAGCTGAATACCAGTATTAGAAGAAGATATAGAAGAGTTATAGAAGCGACTGAGAAGAGGTCAATTATCATATATTTTTTTAAACTTCTAAAAGCAGAATCCTTTACCCGTCTGCAGCGAAACACTAAAAGAAGTATCTCCGAGAAATCCGCAAGAACAACAAACTTTAGAACACAATCACGGCTTGCACTGGTCACTAAGTAACGATCACAGACACACAGTGAGCTCACCTCACTACGTCTCTTCAGATGGGCGCTGAATCACTCAATACAAAGAACATTAACACACTGAGCCAATTAATATTGATTTAGAAGCTAGTGGGCGTTATTCGACCACCAATACTCACACCGGTCAATCTGAAGAGCCGGTTGCACTTTCAACAGGTAATTTTAAACAAGCAATCAACAATCAACGGTAAAGTTAACGCGTTAACTCGAGCTTAACTATGATTCTTTTTTTTGTGAGGCTTAATCTGGGTCCAATATTTTCTTTTTTTCTTTTAACTGCAGAAAGTTAACTCCAGTACATATTTTCTCATGAGTCGATTTCTGAGTTGGGAAAAAAATTGTCTTTGGTCCCAGACTAATCTGCTTTTTTGATGCCCTAATTAGATTTCGATCAGTAAATTTCGATAGCTGTTGTTATCGGTTAACCAAATTAAACAACAATTTGGGGTTTATTTATAAACGTTGATTGAAGTTAAGTGACGTTCAAACGTCAAAAATGTAAGGTTAAACAGTCGCTATTACTTACCTTTAAGCATTTATAAACAAACCCCTTAAAGTGTTGCTTGTTTTTAACAAAAAATCAATGGTGCAAGGCTTTTGCCCAGCTGTGGCTACAAGCAAAGGCTGTTTGATAATAGTTATTTTAGGTATCTCGTAAAATTATTAACTACACATTTGCCCCAGTCGAGTTGCATCACACTAATACCTTCAATACTCAATGTATTTACCTATTGCTTCCACATGTGAACTTAGTTGGTAGGTTTTACAAAATATTGGGCAGTTGTCGGGCACAGCAAAAATAGGACTTCCACAGCCACTTTAAGTACTTATAGTTAAACTTCCAGCGTAGTCTTAACTTATAATGATGCAATCCGGCCTTATCACGACACATTATGAATGGAGAGGGCTACGAAAGCATGATCAAGGGAGTACATAAATAAATATTTGTAGCGACACACTCAATCTTTAGATAGTAGGGTAGATGATCTGATTGATGGCTTCAAAAACTGTAACATAACTTAACTACTCAAATTAAATGAAATTATTGTGTAAGAAATGAAAGTATTGTGTGTTAGGTTTTTTAATGTGTTTCACACTCAATCGTAGGGTACGTACTCTAATGGATGGCTAAAAAACTGTAAAAAGGCTTACTCGAATGAAATTAAATTTTGTGGACGATATTAATCTATTTCATAAGTCAGTTTTCAAAGACTTTGTATTTAGTCAGCTTTGCCTATAGTTACTAAATTATTTACATAACCCCCAAACCGACAGTTGTTATGAATTAAATACAGAAACTCATCTAAATTAAGCCTTCACCTAAAACAGAGAGAAACAAAAGATCTCATAAAACACTGAAACAATGGCCTAAAAATAGTACCTATTAATAACAAACAAACATGCAAACAATACAATACAGATAAATTAATTTGTCAGGCGCACAACTGGTACACCGACCCTCTCGTTTCTGTCCATGGGATGTCGCAACGGGTTCGTGCGCCAAGTACATCTACTTTTACCAGTCTGTCACGTGGACATCTTTGAATGTATTTCCCTATCAGTCATTAATTATTTAGAAACTTATGATGTGTTGAAATGTAAACTGTCTTTCCGTGGGTGTGATTAGTAAGGGGTAATTTAAGATCGATTGGAAAGTACTATTTCTTTTTCAATTATCAGCTTGAACTCTTTTAGTAGGTACCTACATGTGGTTTTCCAGTAATCAGTACGTGAAGATAATACGGGTGATAATGCAGACAAAAGACTATCACCATACTTAGTTCATTGATTAAAGACCATTTTCACTAAAAGCTATTTATTGCTCTTTCACACACGCATAAAAAGTTTATTAATAAACAATGTATCTAAGTACCTATGTATGTATCACAGGAGATTGTCAATCACCCGTAAGTATGCCTGATATCCGATGTATCTCTCATTCATGTTCAACTTGACGGGAAGTATCAATGTAAAATGTCAAGCAGCGCACTACGAAGTTTGATTGATGGTTTTTTTTCTAATATAAATGCTAAAATATATATTTTTTGAATACATCTTCTGCCCTTGAAAATCGGTGTTTGTTCTATTTTAACTGACTTGAGAAAACGGGTAGATTATGCATTTAGCGAGTTTTTTTCATTATTTTTTAAACGACAAATCTCATTATAAACTTTTCTTTTATTTAAGTGACTCCAGAATATATACCTACATTGACGCAGTGAAAAGATTTGACAGTCAGTAAGGTACGCGGGCGTCTGGCAGCGCCCGCGCACCTTTGGTTTACTTATATTATTTATTAATTTTATACCTAGATAATACATACATAAACTCACGCCTTTTTCCCATGGGGGTAGGCAGAAACTACAGAACGCCACCTGCTACGATCCTTACAAACTCCTTTTGCCTCGTTAACGTTCATACATCTAGTCATACACGCACGCCGGTTGCGAGTACTACGCACCTGACCTTTCTGAAGAACATCCCCAATAAGGTGACTATATGTCCTCCTAGGGCGTCCCCTCCCGGCGTTTCCACTCACACTTGCCTTGTAAATACATTTTGTTAGTCGCCGTTCATTCATCCTCTCGACATGACCAAACCATCTCCAGCATACTCTTTTAAATTATTACCTAGATAATATTGATGACATAAACTACTGATTAAAAAAACCAAAAACAGCGTTCAAAATATAACTGAAATAAACAATTGAAATTTAATTGATGCCTAATTATCAATAACAAAGTAACATAATTATTACAAATTAATCTAATTAAAGAACAATAAAATCCTAATAGAAACGTTTTGAAACAACTTGGCTGGTATTAAATCAATCGGAGAGCAATGAGACACATCAGAATGACTGCCGTCGACCAAGTATGGCATGATATCCGCATTGCTGTGTGAGATGCAGCTAGTTGCAACAGAAATAAATGAGATGATATAGGTGTGTATATTATATAAGTGTGTTTATCCTCGCTTCGTACAATTATGGGAGGAGTAACTTGACCGGTGTGTGACTACTCAACACCGCGGATATATTCACATAGGACCATAGAAATAAAAATAATACTTCGTATAAAACAGCACTCCTTCATAAAAGCGTGTTTTGTATGGCACCATTGATATATAATAAGATTCCAGAAGTTATTAAAAATATAAACCAGCCAAACTTATTCAAAAGAGAACTTAAGAAGTTACTTAATGAAAAATGTTACTATTATGTTAAAGATTTTTTAAATGATAGTTTCTAATCTATTTGTGTTATATTTTAATTTTGTTATGCTTTTTGATTTTTCTCTTTCTTTATTTTGTTATATTTTAAGTAGCTATAATTTATTTTGTACGCCAATGGTGGCAAAACGTGTTGAAACTCACAGATTTTCACTTTTACATCTCCACATTTGCATTTATATGTATAATGTTACACATGTTTACAAATAAATATATCTTTATCTTTATCTTTATCTTTATACAAAAAAATATCCTGTTCCCTACATTTTGTGAACTTATGCAAACATAAATGTATGGGACACCGCCTTTTTTATCAGTGTTTCTATTTACTATTATTATAAACATATGTTGTTACGGGTGGGAACCCAATATAACAATGTAATCACTAACTGTCACACGCAAAGACGTCATCCAAAAACTAATCAAACGCCGCCACTAACAAAACTGAGTTTTTTTTATTTTTAAAGGCCCAAGGCCAGGCTTAAGTCACTGAAAATACTGACCTTCCCGTCGTTGTATACAGGTTGTCTCAAACGTAGTGGTCTAGAGGCAAATGAGGTCCACCAAAAGAAAAGCGAAGGGGTCCACCTATTATTAAAAAAGTTAAAAGCTGGGATATTCTGAACAGTTCAGAACGAAATTTTTCAAGAAATTTTACATTTTAAGTTCAAATCTGGCTGGATTTGAACTCGTTACGTCGAAAATTACATTCCCAGGGTCGAAAAATCCAAGTGGAAGTGTCAAATTTCTTAAAAATAATAATATCGTTTTCTGAACTGTCCAGAATATCCCAGCTTTTAACTTTTTTCATTTCTGTCTGTTTTTGTTTTTGAAAAACATGGACTAGGAAAACGATAAACAGAACAGAGTGAAAAAAAATGGAGGAGACCTTTCCCAAAGTTGGGGAAACAGACCAAGTTGTCGGTGTCATCGACTCACCAAAGTCATTTTATATCTACCTATGTAAAATTTTGTGACTGAATAAAGGCTTATATAAATTATTAAAGACTACTCAAACTATCTGTTTCAACAAAATCAATCTGTGCGACAATTGCGTAGGCTGGTAACAAAACCAGTATAAGCTGGGATCTTATTCCATTGAAACTCCGTCCTACGCTAGGCCAACTCAAGATCAAAGTGTTGCCACTGAAGGCAACTTGAGTTCTACCTACCGTACCTCTAAGTGAAAATTTCAATAAAATATACAATTGCAAATACAGAATAAAATGTACAAATTATCAAAGATTCAAATAAGAAACGACCGTGAATTTCAAAATACCTTTAGTTAATTGATTTACTTTGTGCCCGTGATAGCGTTATGATCGTATTGAATAACAAGTATAGGTCGGGCGAAGAATCATGGCTTGTCTGAACATAGGCACTACGAACTTTCGCGCATGTTCTCTCACTCACACTCTCCTCAAGTCACCATTAGGTTCCAAATTTTTTTTTTATTGCGCAGTCTTTCTGCGCAAAGTTTGGACCGGCCATAATTCATCGGCCTTACTTTATTCCAAGTATGATTTATTTAATACGATTTCGTCATTCTATTTAATTAATTTAATTGATTCAAACCGTAATTTCTGTTTTCTGTATAATTTGATTGAATTTATGGTGATTTCAGGCCTTCATTTAATCTTTAGCGAGAAGGGCTGAACATAATTAATTAATTAATTTAACTCTGATTACGTAAGCTGGTTATCTAAGATACCGTTGAATTTACGGTTAAGAAATATTGAT
Organism: Eupsilia transversa; assembly: GCA_914767815.1. Taxonomy (NCBI): domain Eukaryota; kingdom Metazoa; phylum Arthropoda; class Insecta; order Lepidoptera; family Noctuidae; genus Eupsilia; species Eupsilia transversa. Next base: position 1,105,983 of record OU611880.1, read on the forward strand.
TAGATAAAGAAAGATATTATTATTATGAAGCACCCGCCACCACCCTACTTCATCCAGCCCCAGGAACACCTGCCAACCGGACGTGACCTGCATTGGCCTTTATGGAAAGCAATCAATCGTCTGCGGACGTACACCGCAGCAAGCACGATTGTGCCCAACCGACACCCTGTGCGAATGCGGTGCTCCGGGTCAAACCACGCCACATACAAAGGCAAATGAGGTAAAGCGAAGGGTTCCACCTATCATTAAAAAAATTAAAAGCTGGGATATTCTGAACAGTTCAGAAAATTTCGCTATTATTATTTTCAAAAAATTTACATCGCCTGAAAATGACAAAGGAGCAAAAAAAATATGTATCTGGTATATAAAATGCTTTTATCCCTGCACACGGTAACGTAAATATTTATTTATAATTTTTTACATAGATACTTCATTTATCGAGATGTAGAGCGTTTAAAAAAAAACTTCTTGCAAAATGGGGGAATTTTGCCCAACCCACATCCAGTGCGAATGTGGTGCTCCGGACCGAACCACGCCCCATATATTAGAGTGTCCAAAGTGTTCATACACCTGCCCTTCTGAGGACCTAAAAACGCCACTATGATGTAGCGATTGATGATTGAGATGGTCCAACTCATCTAATATAATCAAATATTCGACTAGAAAAATTGGACGTTGGATCTGCCATGATCCACTTCTTGATCACGACTGATCCATCGTCCGACTCATTATAATCTTTATATGTGGGCCAATTAGAAGAACATTAGAATGGAAAATTAATTAACAATAAAGCGAAGAAATGATAATGACTTTCATTCACTCAAACACCAACAATGGATTTGATACTATAGCATTTAATTAGCACTGATTAATTCTAAATTAATCGTCTTAGTGAGATGTCTATCTGTTGGCCAACATACATAGTTCCTGTTGACAGACAGGTGGCCGCGTGCCAACACTGCTGCTCATCTTGGGATCGACAGAAGTAAACAAAACATGATTGTATCACAATTTTACGTGATGGTACGGAAATGAGGTGGATCCTGGAAAACTGAAAATAATATTGTTTTCGTAACATTGAGTCAAAGTAAAAATAATCATTTATTTCAAGAAAAGTATTGCTGATTCTAATGATTACATAACACAACACATAAACATAACATCACGCCTGTATTCCCCGAAGAGTTATGCAGAGGTGTACCTATGGTACACCCACAATTCGCGAGTAATGTTTAAGTCCCATGTAATAGGGGGCGAGTCTATTGCCATCAACCGGGCACAAATCCAGACTCCGGGCTGCTACTGAGCAATTCCATATGGAAAAACCCAATAACAATTTGCCCGATCTGGGAATCGAACCCAGGACCTCAAACTCAGCAGTAGCGCTTGCGACCACTAGACCAAATAAATGATGATGATTCCAATGATTATAATTCTGTAAATACATTATTTGTTCCGGTCGCGAAACCCTGACACTGACTTAAAATTGCAATAAAAGTAAGATAATTTTCATTTCGCGGGATATCTTATCGCAAAGGAAAATGCCGGCAAATTGGCAATTAATGGAGCTGGTATAAAAATGCTTATACCGGCTGGAACTGAGAAAATAACCATAATATTCTTGTACACAGTTATGTAACTATTTATATTAAAAAAATTGACATTTCATATAACGAGATGTAATGTGAATTATATTCCAAGCTGCCGTTCTGTAGCTTGGGACATCATTTTAAGAGCTGTCATGTTCTGACTTCGAATGTAAATAATAAAAGCTTTTAATTTAAAAAAAAAAGTTTTTATCATGCATTGTCACGAAAACCAAACACGTATGCCAAATTTCATCCCGATAGCTTTAGTGGAAGTGGGTGAAATATTGATTGCAATATTCCAGGACATACCTACATACAATTTTTTTTTTTTTTTTGTTTTTAACTTTTATAATGTAATCATGCATTGTCCCGAGAACCATTACGTATGCCAAATTTCAGCCCGATAGCTTCTGGGGAAGTGGAAGAAATATTGATTGTAATATTCCAGGACATACTTCCAGGACATACATACAAGTGAAGTTAAATAAAAGCTTTTAATGATCTGAAAATAGTTTATTTTGAACGGCAGAGATTGGTTTACAATGAAAACAAGTTTCCATTTGTATTCAGTGTTATTTTAATTATGTAAATGATCGTAAAGAAAATGCCGAAGAACATGTCGGTGACACAAGGAACTTTAGTTCACGCTTAACTGTGATCCATCACAAACACTACACAATCTCATTAATGTCTCCGTACACGGTGGTAAGACTTCAAACCGATTTGATTTAGGAGATTGTTCACAGACGAACATAAGTTTGCCTCCTGCTGGACTGACGTCATCCAACTTCCCGTTCAAAAAGAGACCTCCTCGATTCTGGATGCCCTTAGCATTATCAGGCTGGCCGGAGTTCCACTTGTTATACACATCTTCTAGTCTCTCACCTGAAAAAGACAAACATATTAGCTAGGTTCTTTACTCATTTCATTCTGCCTAGCCTTTTCCCAATCATGTTGGGGTCTGCTTCCAGTCTAACCGGATGCAGCTGAATACCAGTATTTTACATGGAGCGACTGCCTATCTGACCTCCACAACCCACTAATTGGGTAATACGATACCCCTTGGTAAGACTGGTTGTCAGACTTTCAGGCTTCTGACGACTCGTAACGACTGTCAAAGATCCACGAATGACAGCCAGGACCAATGGCTTAACGTGCTTTCCGAAGCACGGAGGAGTCTCGGTATGTAAAGATGGTCACCCATCCACGGACCAATCCCGGCAAGCGCAGCTTAACCTGATGGATCGACCCGTGCGGCTGTTATTACTTAAACACGAGCTCCTCTACATCAGCCGGCCTCTGCATCAGCAGCATTAAAGCCACACAACAGTGACTGCGTTATCTCATACCGTGAATGGTAGTCCAGACGCGCTCCTTGCCCCAGGCTCCTAGACCTATGTGAAATCTTTCCCACTGTTCGGACTTAGGAGGGAACATATCCTTGACGATACGGGCCTCCTCTTCATCATTCAGGATGACCAGGTGACCCCCCTCAGATGCACATATCCTGTAGGCACGGGTCCAAGTCTGTTTCTCGTGATGGACCTTGTAACAGCTGCCTGTTTGCTGATTGAGGTGATATTCTGAAATATTTTAATAATGTTGGTGGTATGCATAATTATAATAGCTATTAGGCTTATTAAATTATTTAATTCTACGAAATAGAATGGTAACTTTAATATTACTGAACATTATTTAATATAATGTTCCCTATATCCTGCCGATATTTGTTGCCACTGCTGGGTAATGGCCTCCCCCAAGTCCTTCCAGTTTTTTTTCCCGCATCACCTCATAACAACCTTCACGGAACGCGTCCAATTTGTTATTGAGAAATAATTTTTTTTAAGCGTAATTATTACATAATAATCACGTCTGTAGGAAATCCCCGAAGGGCTGCCTAGGTATATCTATTTTCAAGAACTAGTTTGGTCACATTGAATAACGAAACCTACCTAGAATTCAAGTGTTCAATATTGTTGTATGACAAACTTGTAGTGCAACTTGTTGCTAGATAATTCGCTTACCATCATCAAAAGTGCCACATTCGTTCATCGTTTGATTGCCGAGTTTCCTGTAGCATATGAAAGGTAGTGGATCCTTGCATGACGAGTAATACGCGCGTCCATCGACGGTCATAGTGAGGCAGTCTCCAGTATCAGCTCCGTCACCACGTGAACCCCATCTTATTTCCATGTCGGATAGTGGCACTCCTGAAAAATATTAAAACAATGAAAACAAGTCGCAGCTTTGATACCTGTGTGCTCACCTTGCGGACTACAATTGCTTGTGCGAGATGTTCAAATGAAATTTTCGTTTATTCTGGACATATTGTAACAATACTTGGACGGTACGTTTTATCAATCTGCCTAGCCTTTTTCCAACTATATTAGGGTCGGCTTCCAGCCTAACCGGATGCAGCTGAATACCAGTAGTGTACATGGAGCGTATGCCTATATCTTACCTCCACAACCCAGTTACTGAGTAACACGGTACTTCTTGGTAAGACTGCAGGTTGTCTGCCTTAAACCTTCTGATTACCCGTAACGACTGACAAATATCTATGGATGACAGCCTCGACCAACGGCTTAACGTGCTTTCCGAAGCACTGAGGGGTCTCGAATTGATATGTAATGAATGGTTACCCATCCACGAACCGACTGCGGCAAGCGAAGCTTAACCTTTGATCGACCCGTGTGACTGTTATTATTTAGCCACCAGCCCCCATATATGAAACATACGTGTTTCATCTATAAAGTATACCTATAGTTAGTAACGGGGTAAATGTATGAATTTTATTATTTGTATTATGGAGTCCTTCAAGATAACATTAATCCTATGGAATGTTAATTTGAAGATAAATAACAATATATTAACAATCACTGTCCATTCCAAGGTTGTCTGGAACAGATCGCAGTGAACGATAACGCCACCCATTGTAATTATCTTATGTAGTGTATTTTTTTTTTAATACTTATTTTTATAAAATAAATAATAAAACTTTGACTGACCTTCTACAGATGCATAGTCTCCTTTAGAGTAAAAATCATGGGTTCCCAGGAAAATATGACCATTTACACCAAACTGTGTCATCTGTGTGTGAAGAGCATTAGCTAACTCTTTGTTTAGCGGCGATGCCAACACCGCTCCTGTAACATGACATATTGAGATATTTTTTTTAAATAGCACATGAGCGAGCGAACAAGCGGCGCCGTATGCTTTTGTTGGTCGCACCGCTGCGATAAACGCGAACTGTGCGAGCGGAGCGTGCGGCGACGCAGCGGAAGCGGTGGCCGACGACATGGGCCTGGATAATGATATTTATTTCTGTACGTAGGTTTATAGAAACACGATTACACGTCAATAATATTTAATAAATAGACTAGATGAGATCGGCGTTTCCAATACGACAACTCTGAGAAGAAACACTAAAACAAAGATAGAGTCAGTTGTAAGCCCAAAACAATAATCAAATCGTGTGGGGACCATGTAGTACAGTCTGAAATGGTGTTTTGAGGAAAGAACCACACAGATTTGAATGGATCTGCCCAGTCAGTGCACGCATTTGTCAGTTATCGTATAGCTCAACTTAGAACTTAATGAGCTAAACGACTCGACGAATAATACTATTTGGGTACGCCGCATAAAGTTAAAACTAACTGAAAAAAATAAAAATTATCCTCATACGCCTCACATTTGAATTTTTTTACACGTAATGGAATCAGAAATGAAGAGATCCGCAGGGGAACCAAGGCAACCGACATAAACGGAAGAATTGCTAAACTTAAGTAGCAGAGGGCAGGCCATATTGCTCGCAGAACAGATAGCCGATGGGGCTGGAAGATTCTGGAGTGGTGACCGCATACCGGAAGACGTAGCATTAGAAGGTGGACCGACGACCTTATGTAGGCCGCAGGAATCCGTTGGATGCGGAAAGCACAGAACAGGTCTAAAGTGGCGGTGCTTGCTCCAGCCCTATGTCCAGCATTTGACGTCTTTCTGCTGAAATGATGATGATGCAGATCCATGCGTCATGTTCGTGAACGGGCGCCGTCTGTAGGGACATCTCTTAGCTTTAATTTTTAAATTGTTTTTTATATTTTTATTACGGGCGCTTTTAACGTGCACGTCATTTAAATATTTTGTAACATATTTTGATTTAAAAGAGTGTCCGTGGAGTTTCTTGTCCGTTCTTCTCCATAGGAATCTGGTACGCTTTGGAATGGGCAACTAGCTTCATCTTTCTGACTGACCGACCCCTTGACAATTCAAAAGTGCCTGTGATTGGTTTATTTGAAGAACAGGGTGTAAAGTTCTCTCATCCCCTATAGAAAAGGGAGGATCCTCCTACCAGACGGGTGTTGTGTCTGGCGGGCAATTGCCCAAGGATTGATGTCGGATAGTCTTATATATGTTAATCGCTCGGTAAACTCTTATACCGCGATGTAGGACTTGTGACGTCAGGTCTTTGATGCTTAGTTCGTATGTGGCGGTCTAGATGCCACCACAAAATAAATGCTTTGAGTTTGAGTTTGATGATGATGACGCCTCACATTCACAATTTTTACTGGATATCTTTCTTGGAAAATGTCTTAGTAGGAGTTAAAATTACTATTCAGGTCGAGTTGGCACGGGAGGAAGTTTTAAGGATTGATTTTTATTACTTTGTTGTCTCGAATTGTCGAAACATAAGAGAAACGGTGGAGTTTACCTTCATCATGACATCTAACGAAGGCTTCCTCCCAAGTTTCAGGCGTCGTGTGCAGTTTGAGCCAGCCATCTGCTTCAACGTTGAACAAGTAATCAGGCTTGCAGCGCACAATGTCTGCAACATAAAGAAAGAATATTATATTATAGTCTGTAGACGTTACTTCACTTAGAACCCGGTAAGGATAAGATTTGTTTCATTTGGAAAAACCTTGTTCCATTAATACTTTTAATTTGATAAGTACAGTCAGGGAATTAATTGGGAAGCAAGTTGATAATCTACGTCGTCTCTACATGCCGTGTTATAACCATTTCATACAATTGTCACAGAATGTCAATCTATTTCAATTTGAATACACAGATAATTTAAATTGGTCGACAATTTGCTACAAAATTAATTGCATCTACTTTACACTGACACTGAAAAATTAAAAAAAGTCAATTCTTTATTTATTTTGGAATACTTTTTTCTTAACCAGGCTAGGTAAAGTCATGAGCAAAAATAATGTCAAGACTTAAGGTCCGTATTACAGAACGTTCCTCAAGTACAGTTTGATCTTTAATCAGTTGATCTCTGTTTGAGTATAGAATCAGTACTTGAGCATCGGTCTTATTCCAGAACGGTAATCAATCTATACTCAGCTGAATCGAGACTCAAATCGAGCCTCAAGCAGAGATGTGTATTGTCTATGCATCAGCCTGTTTTCGTTTACGATTTGTTTTATTTACCGACTTTGTTCCGATCGTGACTGGATTAGAATTATTAAAATACACCATAGAAGCCCGTAATCGAAATCAGCGTAATTATTTAATTCCTGAATAGTACAATGCCCCATTTATTTAAGTAAAGCTCTTTGAAGTGAAGTATAGTGATTTTGTAAGAAAAATATTGTAAAGCTTAAAAGACGTGTATCTATGGCCTTAAAATAGATAAGCTATCAGTATGTCAAAAACAACAGTTTGTTGTGTTTGTTTATTTTAATTTATTGTTATTTGTTTGCTGATTAATTTATTCATATTACTTAGGTATATCTTTTTAAATCACAGGACGGAAGAAAATTTTTAGTACATTAGAAAAAACCTACTAATAGAAATTTTAAAAGATTTCAAACATGTAATCGAAAATAAAATAAAACTGATAACGTCAGCACAGGACAAAAAGGCTGTTTAGATCGTTCAACCTTCTATTAGAAATTAGAATTATCGTTGAATAAATCATTGTTATGATCTACTTCATCAAATATATCCATTTTGATAGTACCTAATAATTCAAAAACTCGACAACGCACTACTTGAACAGAATAAAAATTGACAATTTGACATGACAATCTATGCTCAAGCGCGGTCTCGACCACACTTGGGTGATTACAGATTTGATCACTGCTTGGGTTCGATTCAGTAACTGAGTAATGATCTAAAATAAAGCTAAACTCAGCTGAACTAAGATCAATGAATCTATGCTTGAGGAACGTTCTAAAATGAAAAGCGGACTTAAAACTAGTTTTAAACAGTGATCAATACTTGAGTTTCCTTCTGTAATACGGACCTAAGTTAAATTCTTAAGCGATTTTCTCATTTAAAGTATGGATTAAAGTAATGCAATTTAATGAAAAATGTAAAAGTTCCGTTAAAAAGTTCTGTCTACACAAAACCCTATAATTGAAATAATTAATTTAAGAGTAATTCGTTCTTGTATTTTACTTAGTGTTTACAAATTTTTGCTCGTGACTATACATAGTTTAATTTCAAAATAATAATATATTAAAGTACTCACCAGTTACAATTAACATGTATGATAAGCAAACAGAATATATCTTCAACATTGTTGTGTGGGTGGTAGGTAGGTACCTATCGTTTCGCTGTTGCAACTGTAATGTTTGAACTGTAGATAGCATGCGGTTATATACTGTGTAGTATCGTAAATCGTGATACTTACATACATAATAAAGACCAATAGATCTTCTCTGTGTATATCTTCTTGAGCGATGGATAGGATCTGTTCCTAAATTGGGTTCTTTTTCCGCCCTGGATTAACACTTAACATTTTTATAATGTGCCAATATTGTCACCACAAATCTGAGAACTTTCTTACTCTGTCCACTTTGTTGCACTCTGTCCGCTTTGTTGCACTCTGTCCGCTTTATTGCACTCTCGCAGTTTGGACTAGAATAATTTTATTTTATTTTCAGCTTTAATTAATTTTTTTGTGCAAACCGCACTGCGCTTCGCTCTGCTAGATGTGGACGGCCCCTACTGCACTCAAAGGATCAAATCCTGCACTTTTGAATGAAGAATTGTTTCCATCAAACGCCCATAAAGCGTCAATATTTTAGTATGTGAGTAAAACCTGCCTAGAGAGAGTGTTTCTAACAAATACTAAGAAATATGGATGGGCAATAAAGCGAGTTCAAAGTAAAAAAACGATACAATGCCTTACTATAACAACGCACGTCAATAAAGATATATCTAATTTGTTTAGGAGGATAAACGTGTGTTAATTGTGACTGGTGTAACAGGTATTTTTTTGTTAAATCTATATAGTAGGTATAGGTATAATATATCCGAAGTAAGATCGACCTTCACCCATATGTTTACCGGATGAAAATAAATTTTAATCAAATATTATGTTTACAAATATATTGCAAATGGGTTGCCTTATTAAATATATTATCCTTCCGACGTTATGTAGTTAGGTGGTCGCAACCAGGGGCCTAAGTTTACTAATTTATAAACGTTACAATGGTCTCTAGTTTTTGACAGTGTTTGTATGGCAAATCTGTCAAAAACTCACCATTGAGAGACCATTGTAACGTTTATAAATTAGTAGACTTAGGCCCCTGGTCGCAAGTTAACACGACACTTATGAGTGATAAGTATAACTTGCCGTCGATGAGTTAAACACTGATCACTTGTGGCTTAATTCGCGTGGTAAAACTACTGCGCGCATATTAACTCCAAAACAAAAACAATACAATACTACCAATTAAATTATTATTAATTGTGTTTTCGTTTTCCTACGATGTTCCAACTCCAATTTTACCAAATACTGTTCCGAAAAGTACCCATTTGTTTTCCAAGTTTTTGTGTACCAAGTATTGCTTTGGAAAGATGCGGGTCCGTGGAAGTTTTTCAAAACTACTTGGGGGTCATTGCCACTCTTGCTTTTTTCTCTTTTTAAAGAATGAAAATCTAGAACGAATCTTGTCGTTTTAGTCGCTTCGGATGATGTTTAGACAAATAGTATTTTTTTATCAATTGTAGGCTATAGGCTATTTTTCGGCCCAAAATTCAACCACGCGAATATCGTTTGCTGACGCAGCCCTCACGTGTGCAGGTCCCCACGTGTGCAGGGCATGCGGAGCAAGATGGGATGTGAGCCATTGTCTGTTGTGTGTTTTAAAATATATGATAATAACGAAGGTTTAGAGAAAAGAAAACAAGTTTCCATTTGTATTCAGTGTTATTTTAATTATACAGGGTGTTTGGCAGAACGTTGAACATACGAAAATGGTGGATAGGTGGGGTCATCTGCTACTTACTCAGCCCAAATTTTTTTGGCCCTGGCCCACGGGATATTTTTTAAAAAAAATTTTTGTCTTTCTTCTTCTTACACCACTTTCTTAACTTTAAAGTGTAATTTTTATTAAAAATGGGTAAAACAGGCAATATTTAGTATTTTTTTTAAATCTTTTATGTTGACAGATTCTTATAAAATTATTGCTTTATTCAGATGTTAGCTAGAAAAAAAGTTATGAGTCCTCAAACTTACAGAAAGGTGTAAAACCATACCCATTACCCATTTTTAATAAAAATTACACTTTAAAGTTAAGAAAGTGGTGTAAGAAGAAGAAAGACAAAAAAAAATTTTTAAAAATATCCCGTGGGCCAGGGCCAAAAAAATTTGGGCTGAGTAAGTAGCAGATGACCCCACCTATCCACCATTTTCGTATGTTCAACGTTCTGCCAAACACCCTGTATAAGATCATAAAGAAAGTGCAAAAAAAATCTCGGTGACACAAGGCACATTAGTGTGCACTTAACTGCATTAACTCAAATTCATCGTAAACATATCACCTATTTCATTAATTTCTCCGTGCTTGATGGTAAGGTTTCAAACCGTTTCGATTTAGGAGATTTTTCGCAGACGAACATAAGTTTTCGTCCTTCTGGACTGACGTCGTCCAACTTCCCGTTCCAAAAGAGACCTCCTCGATTCTGGATGCCCATAGTATTGTCTGACTGTCCAGAATTCCACGTGTGGAACACATTTTCTATTCTCTCACCTGAAAGAGACAAACATATTAATTAGGTTCTTTACTGTAACAAGACACCATAATAATTTATTTCACTACTGAAAGGGAAAAGCATTGAAGCCACACAACAGTAACCGCGTTATCTCATACCGTGAATGGTAGTCCAGATGCGCTCCTTGCCCCAGGCTCCTAGACCTATGTGAAACTTTTCCCTCTGTTCGGACTTAGCAGGGAACATGTCCTTGATGATACTGGCCTCTTCTTCGTCATTCAGGATGACCAGGTGGCCCCCCTCAGATGCGCATATCCTGTAGGCACGAGTCCAAGTCTGTTTCTCAAGATGGACCTTGTAACAGCTGCCTGTTTTCTGGTTGAGGTTATATTCTGAAATATTTTAAAAGTTAATACGTTTTTAATATGCATTTTATAAGGTATGCTTATAGGTACTTTTACATTTATTTATGAAAATTAACCATTCCCCCCTTATCTTCGAAACTACCCTAAAATTTTGAAAAAAAATACAGAGAATGGTTATTTTTACTCATAGATTACAGGAAAACCTATAAGACATCATAACATGGTAAATCTCTCAAAATTGTACGTAAAAACTTACATTTTGCAGTTGGAATTTATGGGAGAACATGTTTTTCAACTACAATGTTAAGTTTGTTCTTGGGGTAAACTCATTCCAACTATGGAACCCTTCATTGTGCGTGGTCCGACACGCATGGCCGGTTTTTTTTTTAATTTAAGGTCTAAAAATGTTCTCAAGCGCACGAAATCCTTGTAATTTTGTATCTTTTTTTTTTATTACCCTATACTGTCCCACTGCTGGGCAAAGGCCACCCCCAAATCCTTCCAGAAACTCTTTTTCCGCGCCACCTCAAGCCAACCTTCACGGAATGCGTCGCTCACCACCAGTTTCTTCTTCTTATTGAGAAATACATTTCTTTAACCGTAATTATTACAATAATACATAATTATTACTGTAGATAATCCCGGAAGGGCTGCCTAGGTGTATCCATTTTCAAGAACTAGTTTGGTCACATTAAAGTAAGTACCTAGAATTCAGTTTACAATATTGTTGTATGATAAACTTGTAGTAACGTGTAGTACAACTTGATGCTGGATAATTCGCTTACCATCATCAAAAGTGCCACATTCGTTCATCGTTTGATTGTCGAGTTTCCTATAGCATATGAAAGGTAGTGGATCCTTGCATGACGAGTAATACGCGCGTCCATCGACGGTCATAGTGAGGCAGTCTCCAGTATCAGCTCCGTCACCACGTGAACCCCATCTTATTTCCAGGTCGGACAGTGGCACTCCTGGAACATATACGCCAAAAATATTGAAACAATGAAAACTAGTCGCAGCGATGATTTTGCTTACCTTGCAGACTACATTGGCTTGTGTGAGATGTTCAAAAGATAAGAAAAAAAAGTTTATCCTAGACATATTATTGTAACAATATTTGAACGGGACGTTTTATCAATCTGCCCAGCCTCTTATCAGCTATGAACTATGGGTTGGGGTAACACGGTAGCCCTTGGTAAGACTGGTTGTCAGACTTTAGGCTTCTAATTACCTATAACGATTGTCAAAGATCTACGGATGACAGCTGGGGCGAACGGCTTACCGTGCTTTCGAAGGCACGGAGGGGTCTTGATAATACGTCACCCATCCACGAAGCGACCGCAGCAAGCCTTGTTCGACCTGTGCGGCTGTTATTATTTAGCCATACAGTATATCTATTGAAGGTACCTAAAGCAGGTAAATGCATAAATTTTATAATTTTTATTATTGAATCCAAGATAACATTTTGAAGATAAATAACAATCACTGTCCATTCTAAGGTTGTCTGGAAGAGATCGCAGTAAGCTATTAGGCCGCCCATTGTATATATTTTTATATGTATACTCATGCAACATGTAACGTTAAATGCGCAAAACCTCAGACACCCCCACTGATTTTAATTCAATTGACCTGTTTCAGAGAGAAAAAAGGTTTTATGTGCTGTTTTAATTCTACTGGCAATTCTTTGCATTGAAATAAAAGCTATTATTATCCCGCTTAAGAGAAATTTCAAATTAGTCGACAACAATTTGTGTTTGTTTACCTATTTTGGCGGGTTTGCGCATGTGATGGCTTGACCTATTAATAAATAGACACGGTAACGTTGTTAATGAAGATTTTTTTGAAAAATGTGACCTATATTAAAAATTGGTTCAATTGATTCTGCTCGTTATTCTGATCACCTTATTTTCAGGTTTTGGGCATTTAATGTTACACGCTGTATAAATAATAAATATATCTTTGACTGACCTTCTACAGATACATAGTCTCCTTTAGAGTAAAAATCATGGGTTCCCAGGAAAATGTGACCATTCACACCAAACTCTGTCATCTGCGTGTGAAGAGCATTTGCTAACTCTTTGTTTAGCGGAGACGCCAACACAGCTCCTGTAACATGACATATTGAGAATTTATGTCGCGGTAGCCGAATTGGTCGCAGTAACTAAGTCAGGGAACCCCAACCAAATGGATTAGGTTAGAACTGTGAACAACCGCGCGCGAGCCGAGCGAGTGAAGCGAGCGGTGCCGCGGCAGCGGCCAGCGAGTGCTTCTTACAAGTTGGTCGCAGCTACTTGGCTATTTATTAGCATCGCAAGTTGCGTTCTTCACATGCAAATTTGATACTAGTTGAAAATTTGTCGGTTTGCCATGGTTAGATTAAACTCTATCGAAAATTAATACGTTAAATTGTAAATGGTTTGTTGCAGTTCACAATTTTTCGATAGTTTATAATCTCGCTAGATGTAATATAAACTAACGATTCTCATAATCATAATCGGCGCCACACGCTCGAGCCAAATTGGTTGCACCGCTCGCTTGCTGCCACAAACGCGACCTGTGCGGGGGGGCCGCAGCAGAGGCGGTGGCCGACGAGCGGTTTTGATAAATGATATTTATTTCTGTAAGTAGGTTTGTAACAAAAAATTTTACAGGTCAATCATATTTCAAAACCTAGATGAGGTCGATGGTTCGCATCCGACTACTCTGAGAAGAAATACCGAAAGAAAAACAAACTTCTAAGGTCTCAGACTTTTAAGTCCAAACATAATCTTAGTCAGATTATTGGACGACCATGTAGATTAGTGTCTGAAATTGACTAAAGAACCAACCAGACTTGAGTGGATTTACCCAGTCAGTGCATATATTTGTCAGTAATCGTGTAGCTCAAGTCAGAACTTAAGAAGCTCCACGACTCCACGAATTATACCTAACTATTCTTAAAATGGACTTTTTTTTTTGGTAACTCTCATAGTTATGATTAAAACTATTCAGGAGTTGGCACAGGGGCAAGTTTTACAGATTGATTTTTTTTACCTTGTTGTCTCGAAGTGTCGAAACTTATGAGAAACTGAGTTTACCTTCATCATGACATCTAATAAGGGCTTCCTCCCAAATTTCGGGCGTCGTGTGCAGTTTGAGCCAGCCACATGCTGCAACGTTGAACAAGTAATCAGGCTTGCAGCGCACAACGTCTGGAAAATAAAGAAAGAATATTTATGCTCTGTAGACCTTACTTCCCTTGGAACCGATAAGGATAATATATTTTTTATTTGTTTTTTTCTATTTATTATATTAATATCTTTAAGTTGCTCAGTACAGTCAAGGAAATTAATTGGAAAGCAAAGTGACAGACTTAGTCAATTTGCAGTGTTATAAAATTGCAACTGTCAGAGAACGACAGTCTGTTGTAATTTGAATACACAGATAATTTTAGTTGGTCGTCAATTTGCTTAACAATTTTTTTTTTTAAACAGACTATGTAATTTAATGTCTATTATAATATTAATTAGTATAATAAAGTTCTCACCAGTTACAATTGACAAGTGTAATAACAAACAAACAAAGTATATGTTCAACATTGTTGCGTAGGTACCCGCTGCAGGTAACAATCGATTCGCTGTTGCAGCTGTAATGTTCAAACTGAAGCTGTCATGAGGTTATATACTGTGTAGTATCGTGAATCGTGATTGTCATACATACATACATACAAAGACCTGTTGGTTTGATCTGTGTATATTTTCTTAAGCGATCAATTAAAATCTTTTTCCGCCCTGGATTAACACTTAACATTTTTATATTGAGCTGATATTGCCGCCACAAATTTCAATCGCAATGCAATCTCGAAGTTCTTGGGCAAGAAGTTTATTTTATTCGCAGCTTTACTTCAATTTACAGTGAAAACCGCGCTGCGCTGCGCCTTTCTGTATGTGGCCCGTGTTTTTATTGTTATTCTCCAAAGAGCAATAAAAAACGCTCCTACTCCAACATTATATATTCTTTCTCATTCAAACTCATAACTATTATTTGTTTCTATCCGAGCGCGCCCACCACTTGACTGCCATGAAATCCTTACTTTCTCATAGTGAGTGTACTATTCTTTTAGCCTTGTGTGGATCACACGTCTCACGTAGGTACTTTAACATTTATGTAGCGAAAATCTTTTTACAAAAAAAAAAAACAAGCTACTTCAAAAAAAAACACTACAAAGTGCTAAATTACCTACTTTAATTTCGGAAGTCGGTGTCTTTGGTTTTGAATTTTCATTTTTTGCCACCGTCTTCCAAAATAAAGTTATTTTTCACTTTTTTCACGTTTTTTTTTTTTCACTTTTGTATTTTGTGGTCTCTGCCGCATACAAAGTCGAACACCACGACCTGCTTTGTAAATAACAGTTAAGTATAGGCACTTTATCTTATTATCATCATCCACGTGGAAAAAAACGTAATATAAAACTCAAAAGCAAAGTTAATAAAAATAATATGGGCCTACCGCGCAAGCTTTTTAAACATGCTTTAAATAGCGAATGCTCATAGAGTCAAACTCAAACTCAAAGCATTTATTTCAATTAAACCATTTACAGGCACTTTTGAATTGTCAAGGAGTCGGTCAGTCAGAAAAATGAAGCTAGTTGCCCATTCCAAAGCGTAGTAGGTACCTATCGAGAAGAACGGGCAAGAAACTCCACGGACACTCTTTTAAATCAAAAAATTGTTACAAAAATTGGTTACATCATTCATGTTGAAATTACTTAAGTATACATGTGAGAACAATGTAGAAAGACGTGCATGATAAAAAGCGTCCGCAGATATAAACAATTCAAAAATTCAAAATAAACCATGGCAGCTAAGAGATGACCAGCCCCAACTGACGGCGCCCGTTCACGAACATGACGCATGGATTAGCACCATTCAGCTCAACCATTTTGAAGGGAGCTAAATGATCCAACACACACGCCACCATCAGCGAGACATCTGAGTGAGCATGACATACTCACAGCCGCCAAGTCAATGAAAGACATAAAATTATCCGGTAAATGGAAGCTCTATAATACATAGTACTCACACAGTCGTAAATAATACTTCAGAATTGTGACATCAAAGCTTTGGCCATAATGGCAAATCAAATTTTACTGAAATAAAAAGAAAGAAACTATTTTCTGATAGTGATCATGTTATAATACCGACAAATTGTGTGAAGCTTTTATTTATGGAAAACAAGCATATTTGTCGTTTGTTAGAAACTACCTCTATTTAAGTTGTTGTAATATTTTTTGATTTTTGTGGATGAATACTCATTATTAACCGTCTTCGCAAAAAGGAGGAGGTTATCAATTCGGTTGTATGTTTTTTGTGCGACCTACTTGTTAGCTCGTAAATCAAATGTTTTTGTTTCGTGTCGGGATTATGTCACAAACAGTTAAGCTCATTTTTTGGCTGAGAATTATTGTTAGCTTATGATATTGGGGGGGAATTTTTATCCAATAAATGAAAAAGTACTGTGGGCCTTGGGCAACTGCGCAGAGAGGTATTAGCTACCACTTAACAGTGCCACATACATCGGCTTTGAATGGTATTGCCGAACGTATGCTGCTGTATGCTGTGATGAGATTGATACATATGTCTTGTCTACTATTAATAATATAAATAATACGACACGAATTCTAAAAGGTCATATCCAGTCGAGGCACTCGTTATACTATAGCAGCTTATTTAGAAAGTGGTAGGAGTGCAATAAAAAAATATTATTGCACATTTGTTACTGTGTGTTGGATCATTTAGCTCCCTTCAAAATGGTTGAACTGAATGGTGCTAATCCATGCGTCATGTTCGTGAACGGGCGCCGTCAGTTGGGGCTGGTCACCTCTTAGCTGCCATGGCTTATTTTTAATTTTTGATTTGTTTTTTATTTTTTATCTACGAATGCTTTTATCATGCACGTCTATCTGCATTGTTCTCACATGTATAATTTCAACATGAATGATGTACCAATTTTTGAAAAAATTTATATATTTATAAGAGTGTCCGTGTTCGAGTTCCTTGCCCGTTCTTCTCAATACTACGCTTTGGAATGGGCAACTTGCTCCATATTTTTCTGACTGACTGACTCCTTGACAATTCAAAAGTGCCTGTAAATGGTTTAATTGAAATAAATGCTTTGAGTTTTAGTTTGATTGTCAGAAAAACTCTCGGAAACTGTGCTCATACAATGTCAGTCATTTACAGATCGTTGTATATCTTTGCTCACAAATTCACCATAAAAATAACTGTTCCTACTACCACCATTCAAATAAAATGTAAATTATTCCTGGCCGCTCACTTTTATTTTTAACCGACTTCCAAAAAGGGGGAGGTTCTATGTTCGTAGTGTATGTATGTTTTTTTTTTGTCCCAAATCGCCGAACAGAATGGGTCATCTCCTTTGACAATAAATCGTCAAAGGGAATTTCCCTTGGTTACAAAGTGAACGATGTGGTAGATGAACAGTTTGTGATTTGATTAATTTCTAATGGATGTGATTAATTTCTTATCAAAATATAAGCCTTATTGACGTAGCTGCTTGTACGAATTTGCACTTTATGTAGCTGATTATAATGTGCATTATTCAACATCATTTGAAAAGTATCTAATATGTATGTGTCAAAAACTGCAGGAAATCCCCTTACATAACGACGACGTAGGATCACGGCTAGAAATAGCAATAACTCTGTTGACAACTCTGACTTTGTACACTCTTTTGAAAAGAGGTGTGAATCTGATAAGAATAAATCAGATTGTATCAATAAACAAAGGGACACAATACTAATAAATCAAACAGGGGAGCGCATGAATTGGTCTTCATATTACAATGGCATTCATGAGTTAACCTTATCTCAAGACAATGAAACATCATATCATTTGAGACGAAGTAGTAGGATCCAAAACATGCCAACTGTTCCTTATAATGAGAATGATGAGGACAGTATTTTATTATTTAACTTGTTGTGAGTTGAATCTTTAATATTTCAAATTCCAACAATCCAGGGATGATAAGCATCTATGGGAAAATGCTATCAAAGAAGGATTAATTCCCTTAATGAAAATTATACCTGGTCTCTAGTACCAAACCGTGGCCACTCTACTGAGCTCATGCAATATTGAAAAAAAAACAACGTAGAAGAGTACCAAAACGCGAAAAGAAGGAGAAGAAGTATCAAAACCAGATAATATAAATATTATCGACAGAGAATAGAAATATTATCGACAGAGAATAGAAATATTATCGACAAAGAATAGAAATATTATCGACAGAGAATAGAAATATTATCGATTGTACAGTTAAAAATGATGAGTTTGAAAAACCCTTGAAGTTTATAGCGAGACTTAGCCCGTGGTTTCGAATCAATTTAATTTGTTCGTTCACCATATGGATGTAAAAACAGCATTTTCGAATGGGAAATTGAACTGGGAAATCTATACATAAAAATTCCCGAGGATATCTCGGCTGCAAGTAATATGGTTTGCAAATTAAATAAATCATTATATGGATTAAAACGGTCTGCACGCTGTTAGTTCCAAAAGTTTGAACAAGGTGGGTTTTGAATACTCATCAGCGGACATCGGCGGTGCATTTACATTTTTAATGCTGGTTACGTTTTAAATAAAATTTATGTTTTACTTGATGTTGACAATCTTGTGATTTCCACCGCAGATATAAATACCACCTTCGACCTTTAACCCCAACACGCCTCATCAATTCTTGCAATCTACCATTAAACGCCAATACAGCGTCCAATTTTTTGTGTCACGCACTAAAAATTGGACGTTGTATTGGCGTTTTTAGTTTAATTTTTAGTGCGTGAGCAAGACCTCCATAGATCAGAGTGTTTCTAATAAATACGACGAAATATTGATCCTACACGATGCAATGAAACAATATGGTACCTACAATAAAACGTGCTCAAAGTAAAAAAAAACGATACAATGCCTTACAATAACAAAGCACATCGATAAAGATATACCTACTTTGTTTGTTTAGGAGGATAAACGTGTGTCTGGTGAAACAGTTTTTTTTGGTAAATCTATATCTGTACCTAGTATTAATAAACATACTGTTTTTTTTAACCACAACGGGGAAGCTCTTGTCTCGACCTGATGGTGAGTGATGATCAGGCCAAAGGTGGAAGCGAGCTTCACCCGGAATCCTCAACCACAGAGGAACTGGCTATCTTACCTCTAACTGCCGGAACACAACAATACTGTTAACATTGCTATTATGACCTTAAACTTAGGGGACGTCGTGCAAACTTACTTTTGCAATTGGAATGTATGGATGAACATGTTTTTCAATAACAACAATGGTAGATATTAATATACGCGTGTTACGCAATAAAGATTTTTAATTGAATTCAATCAAGATGTTATACGATGCAAGCCTGACTACTTGCTCAACTGTGGCACATGCACATTATGTAATTTGGTGTTTTTTATTCCTAAAATACCAACACTAAAATGTTGAAAAAAAATAAAACTCACGAAAAGGACTTATATAAAAAATACTGCGGTAGGCTCTACCAAAGAACAACAAAACATCAAATAAAATATAAAATTACAGGGGGGATACAAGAAACCTGTTTTTTTAGGTTTTAGTTTAAAAAAATATATATATTGCATCAGCAAATACAAAAAAGACATATGAAAAATCCGGAGTTACGCGTGTCAAAAAAGCGAACAGATTACGTGTGACTCCGGATTTTTAATTTGCATGTCTCTGATGTCTTGTTTATAGACTGGTTTATAGCTTAAAAAAGACTCCTAGTATTTTCTTTCTTTTTGTCGACGATAAAAACCTAGTATCACTGACAGCTTGAAGAGTCAGCAGGCAGTAGTAGCAGTATAGAGATCTTACTGTGCCTACCGAAAGACACGACCGTCATTGAGCTGCTGCAATAACGGTCGTCAGCATCGAAAATCAAGCAAGGGTTCGTCTGAATAAACCCTTGATTAATTACCGCAGATAGTACGAAGTCACGTGACGAACCCCATCCGCTAAACATAATGACAACTGCACAAGCTGACCGCTAACGCTGTTTAAAACAATGTGTTAATTGTGACGCATTTTATTCTGCAGCTAATAGTTAAAAATATAAACAAATACCTATGAAGACAAGCTTTTAGTTGAATATGACAGCTCTAATCAGAACTTATAGATATTTATATTAGAACTGCACTTTTTACGAAATACACGTTACTTAATTCAAATCAGAATTCTTTGTTATGATAGGATTTTTTTTTCTGTTTAGTTGTCCATGTTTATTAATATTAAATCACGTATATAAAGAAAACTACATCTATTCTTCACACGCAGTAGACACGGACAATAGACATATCGTATCGTATCGTATTTTATCGTCAGACTGCATTTGTCTGGCATTAATGTTGAAATGAACCTTTTTGGCGCAGCTGTGAGGCACTCACTATTGTTGCATTATTTTCACTTTTTTTATGATTGTTTTTTGTATATTATGTGTTTCACGAACTGTGTCCAAATAAACATTATTCTTTCTTTCTTTCTTTATATCCCATTAGTCCGTGATACGTCAGACAAACGGCGCATTCACCTGTTGTAAACAAAGATATCAGTCACTTATAGCCGTTTTAATGACGATTTTTAAAACTTGCGTTATTTTAACAATATATGTCACGTAGGCGTTACAAGTAACAGTAAAATAACGAAAATAAAATGATTACATACCTTTAGTTGTTATAGCAATCAACAATGTAAAAGACAAAAGAAAAATTTATTTAATATTAATTAAGCTTATGCAATTACGAAGTTCCACGTAGAAGCAATTGACTCATTTAGCTATCTTTTTTGTAAAAAGTAGATAAAGAAAAATACCGTATTTAAGAGGAAAAAAAAACAGCAATTAGCCTTAAAACCATTTCTTTAATTCACGTTATACAACGTGTTTTGTTTTATATTCCATAACTCTAGGGTTATATTCTATAAGTAAAGATAATACAAAAAGTCCTAGAATATGTGGTCCAACAACGCATAGTTTCGAAGATAACATAACACTATACTCTCGATGTGTGTATTTAAGTTTCATTGATAAGTACGAGTAAATCATTTTCATTCAAACCAGTCATTCATATAAATGCGACGTTGTCATATTTCACGTAGGTAAGGGTGTTTTACATTAATAATCGTAACTTTGTCGTATTATTTTGTATGAATAATGAAAAAAAAACACCTTGTATAAAGACAATGACACCTATTTGCGACATACCTACTTATTGTATACATCTGACAATCTGCGTGTTCACCTGTTAAACTTGCGTTATTTTAGTGCAACAACGATAAGTCACGTCCGTCGTCGGCGTTAAAAACCATAGTTAATTAAGGAAAATAATTACATAAACATATCTTTGTTTATATAGCAATCAACAATGTTAAAAGTCTGCTAACTTCAAGTAAATGGTACATAAATACGTACGAAATAACTTTAGTCAAATACATTACAATTTGTGCAGTGAAACGATACAGTTCACGAAAATGTTAAAGATATACTCTGTTTGTTTATCATACTTATTTATAGTGACTGGTAACTACATAATCAACTTTAACTTTTGGTGAAAAAACACTTCCTCTCTCCTTAATTATCAACATTGCACATAGTTCCTTGCTTTTTTTTCATGTTTCTATGTTATGTATGTATGTATTTATTTATATATATATATTTATACAGATAACTATTTTTATGCTTTATGTATGTATGTATTTATTGTATATGTAAATGGTACACCACTGACTACCTGCAGTATTGTCTCTCCTTCTCCCTTGAATCCATTAAAGGTTGTCTGTAAAAGATCGCTTTTAGCGATAAGACCGCCCATTGTGTCACCCTATGTAAAATGTCCAAAATGTCTGTAATTTTTTGGTGTACATAATAAAGAGTATTCTATTCTATTTAATTTAATTTTACATTTTGTTGGTTTTTTAAATACATAAATTGTTCTATATATTCCCAAATAAATACATACATTTTTCAATATATTCCCAAATACATACATAATTATATATGTATTAAATAAATACATAAATAATCAGCCGTGGCTGTAATAACATCCGCACGCGTCGATCCATCAGATTAAGCTACGCTTGCCGGGATTAGTCCGTGGATGGGTGACCATCTTTACATATCGAGATTCCTCCGCGCTTCGGAAAACACCTTAAGCCGTTGGCCCCGACTGTTAATCGTGGATCTTTGATAGTCGTTAGGTGCGGGTCGTCAGAAGCCCGAAAGTATGATAACCAGTCTTACCAAGGGGTATCGAATAACCCAGTTACTGGGCTGTGGAGGTCAGAATAGGCAGTCGCTCCATGTAAAATACTGGTATTCAGCTGCATCCGGTTAGACTGGAAGCCGACCCCAACGTAGTTGGGAAAAGGCTAGCTAGGCAGATTGATTGATAAATTATCAGCCGTCTCATAAATCTGGGTCTGAGTGGGTATTGAAGTTTTGTATGGGACAATTTTATTGAGATTTTTTTCCCGATTAAAGGCTCGTTCACACCGGCGCGACTTGTCGCGCGACGCGACACCGGCAATTGTTCAATCGTGAAGTTTTATTAGAAATTGTATTGTTAAAGTCGCGTCGCGCGACAAGTCGCGCCGGTGTGAACGAGCCTTTAGAAGTCGGTCCCATGGAGAAAGTTGTTCAGTTTGATGGTCTGTCCCACACCCTTCTGATACATACTGTATGTGTATAGCTAAGTAAATAATATCTTTATTATCCAATAGTTGTGCGCTGCAAACCCGACTACTTTTTCAACTATAAGGCGGCTGGCTGGCTCAAACTGCACACGATCCCCGCTACGTGGCACGAAGCCTACCTGAGATGTCACTATGAAGGTAAGTTCCACTGTTCCTCTGGTCACGCGGCTGTTTGGAACTGCTGTCGCGGGTTAACGGGAAGTTTGGCTAGTGCGTCCAAAGGGGACAGTAGTAGTCCATATCTAAGTTATGTAACATAGTGGTTCACATAGCTATTATAATAAATGGACACTGCATCCACATAATCATCCTCATGTCTCCTTAAACCCAATCTTTTTCATGACTAGCACTTCTTATACAGGGTGCATTTTTAAGATGGGACTGTAAGGGCAGCTACCTTAACCGATAAAGCTACAGGTAAACGCTCTTAGGAGACTGTTCTTCATTTTTTGAGTAATCAAAAAAAGCTACAAAAACGCAATTTCTATATTTATATTTAATATATTTTTAAATAAATAATTCATTTGTAAGGACAAAATAATGTATTTCTGGTTTCTGGTCCTGGGTTCGATTCCCGGGTCGGGCAAAGTGTTATGGGTTTCTCCATCTGGAATTTCTCAGTAGCAGCCCAGAGTCTGGATTTGTGCCCGGTTAATGGCAATATAGGCTCATTCCCTATTACATCGGACTCAAACATGACTGGCGAAATGTGCACCTCTAAAGGTAACCTAAAGGTACACATCTGCCCTTCGGGGCGTGATGTTATGTGCGTATTTCTGACTTGTGAGAACTCCCGTTTTATACGTATAATTCCCGTTATCGCCTATACGCGATACTTGTGACCCTGAATGTCAGAAGTTGACGTCTAACAAATAAGTACTTATTTTTTTTACTCGTAGTAGAATTATTATAAGAGAAGAAGTATTATAATTTAGAACCACTAAATCCCAAAATACAAGCTTGACTTAGCTTGGCAGTTGATAGATCATCATTTATGTGCGGCTGTACAACCGTCAAACACATTCATATTGTCCTCTACAGATCCAGTTTGTGTTGTCCTTTTGGTGGGTGCGTGTTACCTATATTAAAAGTGTACAGAGAGGATATTAGTGGTGTAAAGTTCTTTTGGATTATGGACCACTGCCTTTTACAGAAAGGAGGCCTGTATCCCAGCACTGGGCACATTATAGGCTGATTGTGATTACTTTATAAAGATCGAAAGGTACAATTATTTTTTTACTACATTGTTTCATTACCAGAATTCCCGCGAAATGACGCATTATTGCATAACTTTTTCATTCGTAAAGATTTTTAATTCATATTCTTTATAGCACCTCTTTAGGTCATGAGCTATCTCAATATCAAAACATATTAGGCCTAGGTCTTAATGGGGAGGCGTGAAAATTGATTCGCTGTTACAATTTAGAAGACTCTACAATTTAATTATAACATACCCAAATACATTTCTGAATGACAGCACTTAGGTTCGTCACTAAGAATTTGCTTTTATGGCATTTTATTATAACAAACAACTTCGTAATTAGATAACTTGCAGTGTGCGATATATACGCTTACAAGTTACGTTTTAAACAATGTTAAATTGATGAAAGTTTTAAGTTATTATCACGCTATTATTTCAGCAGGGTACAAAGCAGTGTATTTATGAATCATTACGATACATTAAGTTTTTTTCCATTAATTAAGTACTTTAATATACACAACAAAACCTGATTATCAGTATAAAAACATATTTGGTTCGGGATAAGAATTTTATCGTATTTCGTAAATGCACTGTATAGTTTCGATATAAATATTAATTCTGACAATATAACAACTAAATACTTCACGTTTCTTATATTCAATAAAACCATAATAAAGATACTGCTAATTCAACGATATTTCAATGGAATTTCATCTGCCATGCATGCACCACACGGGGTCAATCGGAACAATCGAAATCAAGTGCAAAGTCAGGAAAATTAATTGTAAAGCAAATTGACAACCAACTTAACATACACATAAACTCACGGATTCTTCCCATGGGGGTAGGCAGAAACTACTGAACGTCACCTGATATCCTGCTCCTTACATAATATTTTACTTCGTTGTCCACAATATATTCAAAACCCAACTATCAGTCTTCGACAGTTGTATGGAATGCCAAAAATGGTGTCAATTTGCAACAATTAATTTCCCTGACAGTACATATCCCAATGTGTGTATCTCGCATAGATATAAGAAAGAAGGTATCTCGTGTTACAGGCGCGGTGTTGGCGTCGCCGCTAAACAAAGAGCTAACTAATGCTCTTCAGTCACAGATGACAGAGTTTGGTGTGAATGGCTACATATTCCTGGGAACTCACGATTTGTACTCTAAAGGACACTTCAGCTCTGTAGAAGGTCAGTCTAACTTTTGGTAAATATTTTGAAATTTTCATTTCATAGATAAATGTAATTATGTTCTAAATTGCTCGTTACTCTGTATCTGTTCAGTCGTGTTCATAAGTATCGTAGCAGGTGACGTTCTGTGGATTATTGTGTTTTTTTTTCGAAATTTTGACATGTATGTTCCAGGAGTGCCACTGTCTGACATGGAAATAAAATGGAGTAAACATGGAACTGATTCCGGTGACTGCCTTACTTTGTTCAGCGATGAAACCGGGTATCACATGTCTACCTCCTCATGCGAGGACCCACATCCCTTCATATGTTACAGGAAACTCGACAATCTGACGATGAACGAATGTGGTACCTTTGATAATGGTAAGTGAATTATCTAGCTGCTAGTCAAACAATATATATTCTTGGAAATTGACAACTTAAACATTTTCCTTTCCGACTGCAAACTTGCAAATTTTTTATAGGTTACGCTAAAAAAAAATTGCAATGGGTAGGCTTGTAAAATGTGTTTCTTGTATCTGGAATTGATAGAGATTTATAGTAATATACTAACTGCGCCTCGTGGTTTCACCCGCATATGTCTCGATCCCGTGGAAATATCGGGATAAAAAATATCCTATGTCTTAACCCAAGTCATGGTCTTCCCATTTGCCAAATGAGAATGGCGAGGTTGCATGTACAATGGGACCCACTGTTAGGAGTACCGTATAGCATGGAAACTTATAACTAGTTGTAGAACTGTATAAAACTACCAAAAAAGCAAATGGGCAGTAAGACGTAGAGGCTGGGAGAAAAAAGATATGCAAGGTAAAAGATTATAACCTAAAACGAGCCTAAATAGCCCATGTGCCACAATATGCTCATTATATGAGAGCAACAGCTTACTGTCCGTATCCCTACGGGATAGTGGCTATAATATCCTAAAATAGCACTTCGGCCCTCCAGCCGTCTATCAACTGCAATGTATGTAAAATAGAACTTACTTCCTATAAGCCTAGATTTAATTCTGCCACGTATAATAAACGGTTGACTGTCATTAAATATCCCTTCTAGAGGTGTGTTGTCCTGGGAAACTTCTAAAGCATACATCCCGTGGGCTCGCTAAAGCCAAGCCGTCAAGAATACATAAAATTGCATAGAAAATAATACATAACCCACGTTAGCTGTTGAAAACAAACAATGGATTGACACTGACAGCCAACTCCTATTGACAGTTTATGGTTTCATTCTATTTTTTTAATATTTTAACTTTTGTATATATTTTACAAGTTTTATTTATTAAAAAACAAGTTTACAAGCGTAAACATCTACAAATGTAAGAACGTAAATCATGTAATGATTAGACTGGAATGTAATACGAAACACGGTACGTTTAATAACTGCATGATGACTTATTTTTAAGTAAATAAAAATCTTTTCTAACTTTTAATTCCCATCATCTAGTGACTCAATATTTTATATAATCCTCTTACAAACTCTGAATAATATAATAAATGTAAACTTGCAAGTGAATTACACTTTGTTAATTTACAAATAATCTGAAAACTCACAATTTCCTTCCGTATAATACGAGTTCAACTCGCACTTGACCGGATTATACCTTCAATTTTTTTTTTAAACTTTATTTCAGAATATCACTTTAACCAGTATACAGGCAGCTGTTACAAGGTACATCGCAAGATACAGACCTGGACGCGTGCGTACGGGATATGTGCATCCGAGGGGGGGCACCTGGTTATCCTGAACGACAAAGAAGAGGCTCGCATTGTCAAGGGCATGTTCCCTACACCTGCGACAAATGAGCTGTGGGATTGTTTTCACGTAGGTCTAAGAGCCTGGGGCAAGGAGCGCACCTGGACCACCATTCACGGTATTTGATTATATAATTACCCATACACCGTGCCATTCACATCGTCTTACAACGGCGAACCAGCATTTATATTAAGGGCCTATAGGACCTCAAATTGCTTAGCAAGATCCGCCGTTATATCGAAACTACTGCAGCATTAATTTTAAAATAAAAAAAGTTAAAGTTGAGGATTAATGTTTAGTACTATGTTAGCCAAGAACACGATTTCATAAAAAAATCTCGATAGAATAAAAAACCAAAGTTACCTCCCAACCCAAACAATAAACCGCTGCTATTAAAAAAATACTTCAAATTAGATCATGAAACTTTGCATACTAACTGAACTAACTAAAAAACAGGGCCTATGTTTTTTTTTTTTAATAACCATTATTTTCGCCGTAAAAAGCAATTACCTAAACTATTGCCGCTTTGTAGCCGCCTCAGTCTCGCTGCTCGCACTCATTCCGCGAGTAGTATGGTGCGAGCGAGATAAAAACCTGAGGTCGTGTGGGCTCTTAAGAACCAATGTATATTTTATGTGACAAGAAAAGAATAATCTATTCTTAACTCTGAGGGACCGAAGTTTTTAGACAGAGAGACTTATGATGAAAGTTGTCTATGACACAACAACTAAAACCCAACTACGATTTTTTATTTGTCTGCCTGTGACGTCTTGTTTATACCTATTTAGGTGGCGTTTTGTCGTAGTTGAGTTTTAGTTTTTACTTATACCTTTTTTTCATTTTTTATAAAATATGTATATACTTATATATATTTGAAAGCCCTTTCATTTGATATCCAACAGTACATCAATTATTTTTTTAGTTCTTGACTTTATGTCCCCTAGAGGGCGCCATATTCAATATAAAGTGACATGCCTATAACCAGCGGATGATCAAGACACTTCCAACGATACCGCATTTGTCAAATTATTATAAGTAGTTCAGAAGTTATGAGGAAACAGATGAACATACATACATACATACGGTCAAAAACATAACCCCCATTTTTGCTCCACCGTAGTCGGGTAAAAAAGTTACTGTTTGTCTAACTCTAAATATAATCCTTTGACATCTTAAACGACACCATATAACTCTAAAGCACTGATGTTTTAAATATAATTCCAACTACTTCCAGGTGAGAGATTTGAAGACGTGTTCAACGATTGGAGTAAAGATCAGCCTAACAATCTAGAGGGCATCCAGGATCGTGCATCTTTTCTCAGAAACGGCGGTTTGGGCGACACCGAGCCTGGGTTCAAAGCTATGTTCGTCTGTGAGAAATCTCCGCTATCAAAACGGTTCGAAGCTTCGCCACTCCCTGAAGAATTAATTATTAATAGTAATAATACTCTTATTAATAACCCTACTGAAATCAAGTTAAGGTCTTAATGTCATGTATTTTCTATTAAAAACGGGAAAGAATCAATTTTTTTTTTTTTTTTTTTAATGGTTATAAACTAGCGCTTGACTGCGATCCCACCTGATGGTAAGCAGTGATGCAATCGTCGATGGTGAGGCGCACTAGTTTATTAAGAGCCTATTCAGTCTAGCCTTGAAGACACCCAAATTATATTCGGATGGAAAAACCGCAGCAGGCAGATTGTTCCAGTCCCTCGATGTACGCGGTATGAACGACGAGGCGAAACGCTTAGTCATATATATCAACATAAGGCTATTAACACTGTTACTTTTACATAACACCTAAATTAATGCAAAATGATTCGAAAACAATGCATTCAGGATGCTGATGATGGGGCTGCCGTGATATTGCAGTGCTTCTGTCATGTTTGCCGAGGCCTTCGGAGACAGCTTCGCTGCAGTCATGCGCAAGAGTTGCATGTCCGTCCTAACGCGCATGCTTGCTAGTACCATCCGCATCCTGAGTGTCTTGTCGAACCGCCTCCGTTGCTTGAGCGCTGGATATGACTGCACGCAGTGAAGTAAACACGCACACGGATATCGGAGTTTCCGATTGTGTTTTAGTTTTTAATTGTGTTGTCTTGTCATTACTAACATCAGTTTCTTATAAGCATTTCTGTGTTACAAACAACTATGGCTGTATTTGAAAATCCGAAATAAATGAACAGCATTTCATGTTATAGTAAAGTGTTAACTCTTACAGAGTTAATACTTTTAAAATTTTATCAAAATCTAACTAGCCTCTCTCCACTATCTTGGGGTCGGCTTCCAGTCTAACCGGATGCAGCTGAATACCAGTATTTTACATGAAGCAACTGCCTATCTGAACTCCACAGCCCAGTCTCTAGTTAATACGATACCCCTTGGTAAGACTGGTTGTCAGACTTTCGGGCTTCCGATGACCCGTAACGACTATCAAAAATCCACGAATGACAGCCGAGACCAACAGATTGCACTTGCTTTCCGAGGCACGGAGAAGTCTTGATATGTAAAAATGGTCACCCATCCACGAACCAATCCCAGCAAGCGTAGCCTAACTTGATGGATTGGCCTGTGCGGCTGTTATTACTTAATTTTTTTAATATCAGTTGAAATTTTAATGAATACTTTGCTCAATTCAATAATTAAGATTAATAAAATAATTGTGAATCGAATTCACGGTATTTTCTTGAGTAGATTTCGAGCGTGTTTACAAATGCTTCTTCCATGCAGCTTGTATCGGGTTGTGCTAAAGAAGCAGGGTCGGATTTAAAGGTCGGGAGGCCTCGGGGCAACAAAGGAGTGAGTGGAGGCCCCCTGGCCCCGAATTATTTTCCAAATAAAATGAACAATTTTTTTCAGTCGAGTTTTTCAATAAATAATTTATTGTGAAACCAAGTAGATTCTTTTAGTATTTAACAAATACATAATAATTATATAATTGAAAACAAGAATTATCTGAAATTAAATTTTACATGTTTGTACGAAGTACTGTAGTTAAAGGTAAAACAGGGAAAAAAAATTAAAGGAAAAGTTTTTTACTAGTCGGAATTTGATTGATTTCTTTTTTCGAAGTCTCTATTGTGGGGGCCCCTCTTTTGTGGAGGCCCCGGGGCTGTAGCCCCGTTTGCCCTCCCCTAAACCCGGCCCTGTAAAGAAGCTTTCTGGTAGACGACGACGTGACAATTCAAAATTAAATAATGTACCGTGTCAAACCACTATGATGCGCAAAAGTATTTATTGCATGGCCCCAGTTGTTTATAATAAATTACCAAGTGCATGGAAAGACTTGAAAACGTTGCAATTCAAAAGTACACTTCGTAAATTGTTAATAGATAAAGCATATTACAGTGTAACTGAGTTTTTAACGGACAATTTTTATCAGACTACCTCGAATTTTTAATTAATTAATTATTGTTTTGCTTATGGATTATTTATGATGTGTTATCTATGACCTGGAATTTTGATGTTTGCTTGTTTATTTATATTCGGACCACGATCTGTATTTCTTGTATATACCTACTGTTACTGACAATTTAATTTTTTTGTTTTTTCACGAATATTTGAATTTTAATAATTTTATTTAATGAGAATGACATAACTAATTTAATGTTCCTTTTATAATAATGTTTAATGTAATAAATTGTTTGTTTGTAACAATTTTATATAATGAAAATGTTTGCATGCCGAATGGTGAAATATGGCAGAACTCTATGAAAACCTACTACTGCCTACTTATGTATAACCCATATTTGCAAATAAATGCTATTCTATTCTATTCTATTCTATTCTATTCTATTCTAGACTAATTGAAAATACGGGCCACGAAGTTAGGTATTCTATTATACTTCTTTTTATATGCTTTCGCTGTTCTTTTCTGATTAATTTCGTTGCGGGTTCCAAGATAGTGGAATCGATTTACGGGGCTCATTGGGAAATGTAAGGCAATGAACCCTCGCTTTTCTGAAAGTCACCCGCCACTGTTGATTCTGGGTTTCAGGAATCCCTCGCTGCGCTCTGGATTCAAAGAAACACTCTCGCCTTTAAAAAAGTTGTTTGCTCCCTCCTTTACAGTCTCCCCAGAGATGTGCCCTAACAGGCGTGCACAGAGGGGGTATCGGATCGGTCTTTTGAGAGGTAACGGTGCCCCTTCCATGTGCGGATGGTGACCACCGGGGTGGTTTTAGTGAGGTAAAAATCCCACACTCCCCGATCTTATCCCCAAAGACCGGGCGCCTTTTGAAGGTTTCCACCGAAAAAAAAAAAAAAGAAAAAAAAAAAAAGGTATACAATCTACTATTGGTTTGTTTTTGGTTTGTATCTACGTATGACATGTGCCAAATCAACATATTTTCTTTCTTTGTTTCTTAATTCGACACATCATTCGTTTGAGATTTGTCCCTAGGATGGCAACGCATCGGCGATCCCCGAGATGCAAATTGATTACAGTCAGCAACCAAACTCGATTAAAACTTTAAATAAAATATTAACTCGTAACTACATGAAATTCTGAAAATCAGTTTTTTAAATCATTTAGAGTCATTAGAGAGATTTGATGATAATATGTAAAAATGACAGTATTAATTATTGAACTTTTAAGTTATATAATCATACTGGAACATCATGTTCCATCAAATCTTTTGGGTAATCATGTAAGAAGATTTCCTCCCGCCTCCTACTCTAATTACCAAGTAATTTAATCACTTTGCAAACTCCTTAGTCTTTAATCTTGAAAAGGAAGGAGGGTTAATTCGCGGATGACGTATCGTAACCCGTTCGTATCGTCTGTCTTGGCAATTTACCCTATCGATTTTTTTCACTTTTTGGAAAAATTGCCCATCTTTGGCTTTCGTATCTTCGCAACCAATAGACCTAGAGTGCTTGGGTTGGGCTCACATTGTAGAAAATTTAGTTTGTTACAATTTGACATAACCCAACCCAAGATGCATACCTAAAAACGCGTCGTTATATTTAAAAAGAAAAACTGAAATTAGTGCCAGAATCTCCCAGTTTTTCGAGCACCATTAGGTATAAACTACTCTCATATAAAAACATCGTGATGATCAATGTTTTATTATAAACGGAAAAAATGCCAGGGGCTGACTTTCACACTCAATAATGGGCCCGGAAACTGCAATAGCACTTAGTGACGTAACGTCAAGGGGACTTAATGGGATGGGGGGATGGGTGGAGAGGTATTCCACGGATATCAGGATAATCCCGGAAGTATGGTCAAGATACCTACCAGCACTTACTGGAATACTTCCTTAAAAAAAAAACTTAATGCAACCAATTTAGTGGAGAACCATTCTATATTGTTTCTAATTGTTGTATTTATTCAAAGAAATAGCAACCAATATTGATGTTATCATAAAATTAAATCAGTGTAGGTTTTTGATTAAAAAAACTGGGTGTTCTCAGGGTTTTGATAACATAGTGTAATCATTTTGTCTTCTTCAGGGTTTTGATCAAAAACCTGAGTTTGTCATGATCCTGCGACACATAAACATAATTTATAATAACATTTTAAAGATATTATATTCACAAGAGTATGTACAAAACTTGTCGATCTTTTACAGATAGACGATGACTATTATTTTTCTATTCTGAAAGAACGAACATCATCGGTCAGGGATTGATCATTTTTTATTCGTAAGATGTTTTTAGAAAACGATTGAGAGAAATTCGCAGGTGAGCTGGGATACCTAGCAATCAGTCGATTTCCCCAAGGAAATCGACTGATTGCCAAAGGTCGGACGTCAACCGCGGTGCGTAAAACCAGCTGTTTATTTATTTAAGTAGACAAAATATTTATTTTTTATGTCAGTATCCTACAGGTATCCTAAGCTTGTACCTACGAATATTTGACGGCATGGTTGGCGCAGTGGTTAAGCGGTTGACTGCTGCGCTGCGTGTCGCGGGTTCGATTCTCGCACTGAACAAATATTTGTGTGACCTACAAGTAGTTGTTCCGGGTCTGGCTGTTTGTGTATGTGAGTTTAAATGTTTGTAAATGCACCCATGATACAAGGAGAAAATCCTAGTGTGGGGAACAATAAAAATAAATAAAAAAAGAATATTATTTTTAAGAGTTCTGTTTGTAAAGTCCGCGACGAATCAGCAATCCCATATATTTTTAGGTACGGTTTTTTTAGGATTCCGTACCTCAAAAAAAAACCCGGCCAATTGTGTGTCAGATAAGGATTCCGTCGTTGGGATGAATTTATCCCAGGCACAAACTTAACTTTGTACTTAGTTGAAAAAATGGTCTCCCATACATCGATATACGTCGCGGTCAATTCTCCGATTTTTTAAAAATATTAGTGACGTGTTTTTTTTTTAAACATACTTTGAGTTAATAAACAGGTTTCATCATCATAAGTATTGCTGAATTTCCTAGCCCCTTTTCGAAGTAATACATTTCGCCAGTCCCATGTAATAGGGGGCGAGCCTAATACCATAAATCGGGCACAGCAACACCAAACTCTGGGCTGCTATTGATAAATTCCAGATATAAAAACCCAATAACACTTTGCCCGACCTGGGAATCGAATCCAGAACCTCATAATCAGCAGTAGCGCTTGCGACCACTAAACCGACAAGGCAACCTCAACTTTTATTTGAATAGTAAAAGGAAAAGAGTTTCCTTTCGATTTACCTGTATTCAACAAGTGTCCAATATGAGGCTACCATGTATCCCTCGAGGCATAAAAGCGTCAGCAAAAAGGTTTTATTCAAAAATTATTCATGAAGATGCAGGGGGCTGTGCTGATTTTTTATGCTTGCAGATAAAAAAACTTGTAGGTGAATAGTTCCTGTATTCTCGTTATCCCCGTTATCCCGTCCCCGTCATGGGGACTACAGAACGTCATAAAATTTCCTTACCTTCCCCTTTCCGTTTGCGAGATGGGCAGCCATTATGTTACAGACAATACAAAAGATACTTTGTAAGGGTCGGCGACTCGCAACAATAATATTTTTTGCAATGTTCTAGCAACTAGAACATTTACCTTAAACTTAGTTAAAGGAATACCCACAGAAACCAGTAACATTAGCGTACATTGCTCTTAATCTATAGGTAGGTACTAACTTTTGCCCGCAACTTCGCCCGCGCTGAGGTCGGAAATTATACCACCGCGATACAAAGTATCGTGCAGATCATGATCTATCTCTGTGCCAAATTTCATCGAAATCCGTTAAGCCGTAAAGCCGTGAAAAGGTAACATTTTGTTTTCATTTTTATTTATAAAATATGACACATGACGTGAAATATTACACGACTCTCAAGCGACAGCTTAATAACAGCTGCATGGGTTGATCCATCAGGATAAGCTACGCTTGCCGGGGTTGGTCGGTGGACAGTTGACCATCTTTACATACCGAGACCCCTCCGTACCTTGGAAAGCATGTTAAGCCGTTGATCCCGGCTATCATTCGTAGATATTTAACAGTCGTTACGGATTTTCAGAAGCCCAAAAGTCTGACAACCAGTCTTACCAAGGGGTATCGTATTACCCAGTGGAGTTTGTGGAGGTCAGATAGGCAGTCGTTCCATGTAAAATAATGATATTCAGCTGCATCCGGTTAGACTCGAAGCCCACCCCAGCATAGTTCTGGAAAGGCTACGCAGATTGATACTCTCGAGCGAAGGCGATCAATTTCATCAATTCTTAGATAGAATACGCTGATCAATTGACGTGGAGCGACTAAATCGTGTAGTTGAAGGTTGATCATTAGGTTGATCTCATTTTCTGACGATCGATGATTGATCCATCTATTCTTTATATTTCTATGATTCGTACCCTCGTGCACATCCATTTTACAAGCCCATTATATGCTTCCCGGTGTTGCTTTGAATTACTATCTCATATTATTGAGGAGGTGACAATCTGATTTATATGCTGAATATATCTCTCGCCTTGATCACAAATTAATGGGTTTAGGAAATGGTACTTCGGGGTATTGAGCTCATTGTAGTGATAAATAGGTATTTTGGGTAGTATCATTTCAAATACCCGACCCATAAATATCCATTGCTTTACAAACATGTCCAAAAGTCCGGATCCAATGAAAAAGGAATTTGTTCGTACTTTGCGCTAAGGGCCAAAAAGGTCGTAGGTTTTATACAAGGTGTTTTTTTTTTATATCCTACTCTTGCGTATGAATGAGACCTTATCAAAAAATCAACTGGCTTAAGAATTATTTTTCAACTGTCTTTTTTTTTTCATTTTTCATAAAAAATAATACGACAAAGTCACGATTATTAATGTAAAACACCCTTACCTACGTGAAATATGACAACGTCGCATTTTTTTACCTTTAAATATGAATGATTGGTTTGAATGAAAATGATTTACTCGTACTTATCAATGAAACTTAGATACACACATCGAGAGTATAGTATTATGTTATCTTCGAAACTATGCGTTTTTGGACCACATATTCCAGGACTTTTTGTATTATTTTTACTTATAGAATATAACCCTTGAGTTATGGGATATAAAATAAACACGTTGTATAATAGCATAAACAAAATCAACCTACATAATTATAACCCACTTCTGGAGCACAGGCCTCCTCTCGGTGAGAGGGAATGGACCGTAATCCACCACGCAGGCCTCACTAAAACCACCCCGGTGGTCATCATCCGCACATGGAAGGGGCACCGTTACCTCCCAAAGGACCTATCTGATACCCCCTCTGTAGTGAGCGTTGGTAGATATCACATGACTTCGAATTTTTGGAACTAGGACATGCCGGTTTCCTCACAATATTTTCACTGTTTTGAGAGCAGTGATGAAAAAAATTCCCCAAAGTAAAGCGCCTGTCTGGGGTCGAACCTACGACTTACAATTCGTAAGTCACGGCCGTTACCACTGGGCCAGCACTGCTCTCTATAGTAGACAATGAGCCTAATTCTTCGTCCGTGACCAGACAAATCTTATTAGTCTGGTCAACCACAAGTCAGTGGTAACGCTCAAAATTGAACCGCCTTTACTGCTATGAAATGAAGATGTTGTTATAGTCAAAATGCTATTATGCATATTGATATTTGATTCACTAAGGCACCAAACGTGGTTATACACCAATTCTCACCAGTCAAGATTTCAATTTGAAATTGATTCTATTTTGTAAGGAAAAAAAAGTTCAATCAAGCTGAAATTATTTAGAAAACTCTGCATTCACCTAGCAACAAAACACTTTACCACTTATTTACAAAACATCCAGCTATTTGTTTACAAATCACAGGAATGTGGGTCACGAAGTTTTTCTCCATTACATACGCCATTAACTTTGTCAGGTTTCCTGCTGGGCGCCCTTCAATGGCGCCGAATAACTCGAACGAATGAATTTAGTTTTATTGTGTGATACGGAGGTTTTATTTTTGGAAAGATTGGTTTTTCAAGGTAGTTCGTATTACTTCGTAATTCAATTCTTTAGAGAGATAACAGTTTACGTTTATTCATACAGATATTATTCAGAATTAAAATGAAATGTACATAAATAACAGTTAATTGATTCAGGCGTGACTTGGCGGAAATCCATTATAAAATACAATAGACGTACAGCGTCCAGCGCTCGGCGTGTTAACACGTCGTGTACGGGTTCGCAACAAGTCAATCGTCATCCTGAGGATGCCTCGTTGAGAGGTGAAAAAAAATCTGCTCAACAACGCAAATAACGCAATGAATGTTGTTGGACCGACAGCAGGACAGACCTTTAAACCGCGTCTGTTATCGTCATAAGCACCACAGCAGGTGATAGACCTATTCAGGGCTACTCCACTTCAGATCATCGTCTATGGTTACTAGCAACCTTGCAATGATCATAGCTCTACTTAGCCTCAGTTCATATCAATCTGTACCCGTGAAATTATTGGCCAATCTTCAAAGGCTCTTCAGCTATTAATAATTCCAATTAAATCACAAACACAATGAATGTTGTTTAGTCGAAAATAAAATAGCTATTTATAAACAAATTTATTCATCGTCTGTCATCTTTTAATAGCAGGAATTCATTATTTTTACGGTCTGCTCACGAATGATTAGGGTCGACGAAATGACCCCTATTGTTGTATCGATCAGTTGTTTATTTTGAGGATAAAAAACTGGGGTTTCGAGGTATTTTTTTATTACTTATGAAGTGTATTTTTCTGAGGAAGAATAACAGGTATACCTACCTTTTATTCTAAAATGAGGGCTTGCGAAATTAATGAATTTTCATTATAATAACACAATTTTGGACTGCTTTTGTGGTCGAGTAGCCGCAAGCGGGACTACTGAGCGTGAGGTCCTGGATTCAATTCCCAAGTTAGAAAAAGTGTTATTGGGTTTTCCATCTCGAATTTCTCCGAAGTAAGGATTTGTGGCTGGTTCATGGCAATTGCTTCGCTCCCGAGGCTTAAACAGAACTGGCAAAATGTGGGTGTGCTGTAGGTACACTTCTGCTTTACCCTTCTGGGATAATAGCTTGAAAATATATTAAGTTATATAACACAATTTTAGCTATCCAAACATCGTTACAGTTGGTTCAAAATACACCACCATCATAGACGTTTTGCGTAGCAGCTTGGTTCGCTACGACACCGTAGCTAGCGTAGGCGTGACGCTATCACGGCTACGACGTAGCTTCTATACTGGTTCATCATTGCATAGACCCGTGTCAAGATGTTCTTCAGACGGATTATCGCTTTCAAGTAAAGCCGTGGCGGCACCTACATCGCCACATGCGAACTACACATTAAAAACCTGACATCACACAAATCCTGCATCGCGCTATTAGAGTTTACCGCACGTATGCACATATAAGACTATCCGACATCAATCGTTGGCAGGTGCCCGCCAGATACAACACCCGTCTGGTCAGAGGATCCTCCCTTTTCTATAGAGGATGAGTGAACTTTACACCATGTTCCTCATACCTCTAAAAAGCCATCCATAGCCACAGAGGCTCTTTATAAATACTCCGTGTTTCGATCACATCCCTGATTTAATCTTTTCTGACATAAATAGCTCCATTATGAAACTATGGTCCAATGTAACCTTCACCTTACCTTTACGAAGCCTTGCTAAATATACCAACACCACGGTTGATTTAAAAGGGTAATCTTTACATAGATATTGTAGAAAATTTTCATTAAAACAAAAAGTCGGGAGGTGTCGTGGGACACCCGGTTGGAACGAAGTTCCTTTCGCTGAATATTATGTATTTATAATATACAGAGCCATCTAGTATGGTCTCAAGTATCAAATGTCAAAAGTTTTCGTTTTTAATATACCTAGAGCTGACTAAACTGACTTTTCCGGGCACACCGCTTTTTCGACAATTTCTCGAAGCGATTTCTACCAGTATACTCCTACTAGCAAGCCGCTTTAAAGAACTTCGTTTCAATAAAATTAACATCTAAACGGAAAACACAGAATTAAGATTTAATTCATGAAAGGAGTAAGTCTTTAAAAAATAATACAATAACGTAGATAGATTTAGTAACCTATTCCTAAATGATAATAAAACACCCTGTAAGAAATCGACATGTTTCACCTCTCAAAGAGGCATCCTCAAGATGACGATTAACTTGTCGCGGGGTGGCGTGGCAACACGTCGTGTTCGGGTTCGCGACAAGTCAATAATTGTCATCCTGAGGACATCTACTGTATTTTATAATGGATTTCCACCAAGTCACGCCTGAATTAATTAACTGTGTTACTCTTTAATCTTTTTGAAAAGGTGCCTTTTCACAAAGATAGTTAATTGATTCAGGCGTGACTTGGCGGCAATCCATTATAAAATACAATAGACGTAGATATATTTAGTAACCTATTCCGCTTAACTATTCTAAAAGAGTTTTAAAAAACCCTGTAAGAAATCCAAGTAGAAACCGTTCGATGCAGGGCCGGGTAGCTGCTATTCAAACAAGTGTTTTTAAATGCCAGCTCTAAGCAAAGAACTGTTTTTTTTAAATAATTATGTACCTACCTACACTTATTATAACATAAGAACCGTCTTGTTACTTGACCTCATTTAGAAACGTTGTTTAAAAAGTAAAATGAATTTGAAGTAAAGGTTCATTAAGCGTAGATTTAATTAGAATAATAAAAGCTATGCTTATTACAAACTTTATGACTTTTGCAGCTGAAATTAAATTACTTACCTTAGTAGCCTTTTATGTTTCGCTCAGTTTTAATTTGGATACTAAATTGGTCTAAAATTCATTAGAAATTGGAGAAGAAAAGGTAATAAAATCTGTGGAACAGAATAAAAAACGGCCATTGTTTATTTAAATACCTACGTCATGACTTGATTACGAGATAGTAAGAACGTATACCATTTATCTTTGACCTTACAATTAGATTAAATATTTTTTTGCTAGGTCAATCGTTAAGTGCCAAATCCGGGATTCTAACTCACTACCTCTAAAACTCAAACTCAAACTCAAAGCATTTATTTCAATTAAACCATTTACAGGCACTTTTGAATTGTCAAGGAGTCGGTCAGTCAGAAAACATGAAGCTAGTTCCCCATTCAATAGCGTAGTAGGTACCTATGGAGAAGAACGGGCAAGAAACTCCACGGACACTCTTTTAAATCAAAAAATTGTTACAAAATTTGGTTTCATCATTCATGTTGAAATTATGCATGTGAGAACAATGTAGAATAAAAGTGTGCACAAAAAAATAATAAGCCATGGCAGCTAAGAGATGACCAGCCCCAACTGACGGCGCCCGTTCACGAACATGACGCATGGATTAGCACCATTCAGCTCAACCATTTTGAAGGGAGCTAAATGATCCAATCTGTTGCTCGCCGGTACCTAAGCTGACAGTATCATTCTTAGCATACAATATACCTATCATTAGGTAGTTTTAAGAAGCCCATTTGAATCACATCCTATAATCAAAATGACAATGTTCTGCCTTTATTACATCCTTAATTTCACTAATTGTTCTCTTAATTAATTCTAAATTATCTGTCGACCTTTTTCTCAAAAGATTTTCTTTTATATTTTTTGCCTTAAACAAATTAACCTCCAGAGCAGACCTTGGAAAGGTCATTAAAAATGAATGCAGGAAATAAATTATTGAAACAATGGAAGTTTTACAGGAGTTTTTTTCGCGGGGAAAAAAGACCGCTGCACAGTAAAAGCGATAAAATTGTATTTGCAGTTTCAAGTTTTCTTCTAGCTCGAGCCTTTTCGTCGGTTTTAAGAACATCAGTAAATACTGCGATTGTACCTTGAGAGGAAATTCCTGTATTTTTAAAAGCGTTGGCATTCTATTATGTCAAAATTCAGACTAATCTGAATTTGACAAAAATATGTATTTCAAATTTCGGGCTTCTGATGACCCGTAACGACTATCAAAGATCCGCGTATGACAGCCGGGACTACGGCTTAACGTGCTTTCCGAAGCACGGAGGAGTGTCGGTATGTAAAGATGGTCACCCATCCACGGACCAAACCCGGCAAGCGTAGCTTAACCTGATGGATCAACCCGTGCGGCGGTTATAACTTTGCCACGAGCTATGTAGCTATGTATTACACTTAAACAATAAACACAACAACAACATTACAACATAACTTTATTATTTTGTGCAACTTGTGTAATAATAAATATGGTTATGTACGAGGCATCTTGTAGTTAATTTGCATTGTCGTCCCACATTCATGTTACATTCAAATAAGGGGAGTGATAGGGTCGGTAGGGATGGTATCTCGGATACGCGGATATTGAAAATCGTTTGAAACGTATTTAGCTTATAACTATGTCGGAGCGTCATCAGGATTTATTCCATTAGAATCAGACATCATGTGGGCAGAAGATGGGTTTCGTGCAATGAAAACACACTGGGTGCGATACACGGCGTTTATTAAAATCACAAATTACAATTTAATCACAATAACTCAGCACAATGAATCCAGTACAGTTTTGCGACGTCTTAACTCCGATGCGATCAGACACTGAATGTCCTCCTCGCCGTAGACTTAACATAGCACGACTCTGTTTAAGCGCGCTTTAGTTGTGGGTAGATCACGTGATGTCGCCAGTCAGTGGCGCGCTTGCGATTCGTTTAGCGACCGTACTAATGACCGTCTCCGACAACTATATATAAATCGTTGACGAAAGTGGATATTAAATACCTACCGGCTTTTAAAATATTTTTGGACAGTTTCTTTTAATCTTAATCATTTTTTATTTGTGTAACATAGGTAATGAATACAGTTTTTAAATTAAAGTTCGGTCACTATGTTATGCCAAGAGGGCTACAAATATGGTAGCATGCGAAATAAGAACTTTATGGAATAATTTCTACAGTCAATGCCTAAATAAATAATCATTAATTACAGTTAATCACAATATTCAATTAAAAATTGTTTAGTTGTTGGTTGTTGTTGTTGTTGAAACTGTATTGTTGTTGTTGTTATTTTTTAGGTTTAAATTTTTTAAAGAAAAACCTATAGACTTATGGCCGGTTTTTCTGTATAGGCTTATCTTCATACCTAGTTCGGTATAAAATAGATAAGTTAAACTAAAACTAGCTCTTCTTACAGATTATTTGCATACCAAATCATTACAAAATTCGGTTTCGGTAACATACATTGACATTGTTGAATTTTTTTTATGGAATGAGATGAATATTTGTAAAGTTCTTTATTATTTAATTATTGTGAATGTGAAGACTATATGGGTTATTGTTTTTTTTTCTCAGTTTTCATGGTCGCAGTCGCAGGTAGTAGGTAGCACTTTGAGTAATTTATGCGGCCTACCCAAATTTTCTTTCTTTGGTATTGTTCGTCGAATCGTTGAGCTTCTTAAGTTCTGAGTTGAGCTGCACTATTACTGACAAATGCGTGCACTGACTGGACAGGTCCAGTCCATCTGTGTGGTCCTTTCCTCAAAAGATCATTTCAGAGAACAATCAACACGGTCTTCACATGATCTGACCAAGATTATATCTGGTCTTTTAAAAGAGACTGTGACCTCTGAGTTTGTTTCGGCCTCGGCCTTTCTTCTCAGAGTAGTCAGATAGGAAACGCTCTCCTCATCAAGTTTTTAAAATATCATTGACATGTAAGAGTGTTTTTACAAACCTACTTACAGAAATAAAATCATTTATCATTTAGCGGTTTGAATTTCGGAAATCGGATATACGGTTTTGTCACATCACTAGAATGCGTTCTTGTTGATTCGTGGTTCTTGTTTTGATAGAGACGTACCACGTAAATGTTTATGTGATACATTTCATCTCTGTCTTGTACAGTTTGCCTATGTAATTTGAGTACCTCTCAAAACCGCCGAGAAAAATATACATAGTACCTTTGATGGATCAACAAGGAAACATATAAGTGATAAAAGTTGATAACTATAACTGAGAGTTTTCAACAACACGACATAACATCATGCCTACATTCCCCAAAGGGTTAGGCAGAGGTGTACCTATTGTACACCCACATTTTGCCAGTTGTGTTTAAGTTACTATGTAAAAGGTGATGAGCCTATTGCTATCCACCCGGGCACAAATCCAGACTCCGTACTGCTTCAATTCCTAATTTATATCATACTTACACTATCATCATCATCTATAGGTAGATATACTTAGTTAATCCCTAATTACTTTCACAAGTTATTGACAAATGTTATATACAATTCTTTGATGAGTTGATGACTGATTATTTTATGTATTTTGATGTTTACTTATTTATATTTGTACGCCGTTGAGGCAAAACATGACCGAGATTGAATTTATTGTAACATCTTGCATGCCATGTGTCTATGCAAGATGTTTTGGACAACATTGCACTCATGTTTTGGACAAATAAATGATCTTATCTTATCTTAAAAACCCAATAACACTTAGTTCGAACCAACCGGGATTCGAAACCAGGACCAGAGTCTCTCTCTAGTGACGAGTCTAAATGAGTTATTCCTAAGCCTACTTACATTATAGTCGACTGCATCATATTATCGTCAACTGAAATGGCCTATCCTATGTAGAAAAATCGAAACCAAGTATTGTGAAAGACGTCCTTATAAACAAAAGTATTTCTTTCTGCCTAGCCTTTTCCCAATCATGTTGGGGTCGGCTTCCAGTCTAACCGGATGCAGCTGAATACCAGTATTTTATACGATACCCCTTGGTAAGTCTGGTTGTCAGACTTTCGCGCTTCTAACGACTCGTAACGACTGTCAAAGATCCACGAATGACAGCCGGG
Organism: Eupsilia transversa; assembly: GCA_914767815.1. Lineage (NCBI taxonomy): Eukaryota > Metazoa > Arthropoda > Insecta > Lepidoptera > Noctuidae > Eupsilia > Eupsilia transversa. Next base: position 1,148,999 of record OU611880.1, read on the forward strand.
ACCAACGGCTTAACGTGCTTTCCGAAGCACGGAGGAGTCTCGGTATGTAAAGATGGTCACCCATCCACAGACCAACACTGGCAAGCGCAGCTTAACCTGATGGATCGACCCGTGCGGCTGTTTATTACTTAGCCACGAGCTCCTCCCTTATAAACAAAAGTAACTCTTATCAATAATGTGATAAGGAACAAAGTGTAAATGGCCAATATCTGACCACCATCTGTTGCTAAAGTATGTTATTAAAACGTAAACAAATGGCCAGAAAATTTGCCTGTAGATATTAATGGGTTGTGTCACTTACAAATTGAGCGCTTTGATTTTATTATTTGAATACTTCAACCTGTTTAATTTTAATTTAATTTTAAACCACCTTAAAGATATTTTTTATACACAGACACTTGAGGTTAATTCTATAACATCAATATTGATGTCGATGTTTTAAAAATCACAATTTATGAAAAAGTGGTGAGATATAAAGTTGAAACCTTCTAAATGCAGATGAATGTGTTAGTAATTCCCTTTAGTGTCTGATGATTTAACCAGAACAGGGTTTGTTTAGCCTTTCATAAGATACTTTTGAAACCGACCATACGTTATAGTAATCATAAGATAGTGATTGTGTTGTTTATTTTTACGCAATCCTCGAATACAAATATTTTTATTATTAGAATACACTTTCCCAAACTCTGTGAGAGGCTGTACAACCTATTAAGGCTCGTTCACACCGGCGCGACTTGTCGCGCGACGCGACTTTAACAATACAATTTCTAATAAAACTTCACGATTGAACAATTGCCGGTGTCGCGTCGCGCGACAAGTCGCGCCGGTGTGAACGAGCCTTTAAACGTACCAATCAAAGAGGTATAAAAAAAGGAATATTTTATTCATTTCATAGGCTTCCATCGTGTTTTCCAATTTATATTGTTGTCCTATCAATTTCGATGATACGAGGCGATGTTGGGGTTTGTCCTATTTTCTGGCTTCTGTGTTCAAGGAGTTTGTGTTTTATCATTTTAAATTAAGTTAAAGAAAGTACTTAGAAACGCTTTTTGCGTCAAGTTTTCTCCATGGAAAACCTACCACTACATATTGTAGCGAAATAAAAATGAAAATTCACCACACACACTCATAAATTCACACGTATATTTAAAAAAGAATCGCACTTAAAAAAAAAAAACATTTAGGTCAATTTACCTCTTCCGCAACTGTTTTAATGAAATTTTTAATTTTAGCTTTTCCAAGGGTTCCATGCCACCATACAATATTTAACAAAACATATTTAAAAAAATATCTTAGTAAAAAAACGCCAATTGTTTCTGGGAGCCTCCTTTATTTTTATAATTTTTTGTCATAGCGGCCATAGCAGTATAAACCTAGGTACGGTTCAAAAGATCCAGCCCTGTGACAGACGGACGGACAGCGGAGCCTTAGTAATAGGGTCCCGTTGGCAACCTTTTGGTAGGGACCCCTCAAAAATGACTCGACTTCACTTCACCAAAAGAACTATCGATCATTCTGTAAAAGCTCACCGTGAAAACTTAAGTGAAGTGAGCTTCAAGTGAACTGTCAATAGTGTCAATTCTTAGCATTCGGTGAAGTGACAGCTCACTTCACCTTAGTTTTCACGGTGAGATTTTTACAGAATCCACCTAGCCACTTTACCATCTTTAAAAAGCCTACAAAAAATACAGACGATTGATTACGATCACGTTTCTTTGTATAAACTACTAGGTATATCCTGCCAGTCACGTCCTGAGCTCTTACATGCGCCAATCCGCTTATTCAGATCTGCTGAAAGGCTGATTTTCAGGTAGATAGAGTTTTTGGAAATGTGCTGACAGTAAGGTCATGCTTGTAAAAGATCTAGGATTAGCAGAATGTGATATAAAAAGTTCCAAACATGTATGAGGTTATTCATGTTTTAATTGACATACATCACTTGTTTTTTCTGCGAAGGTCGGCAGAGGTGGACACCAGAGAGTAAATTCACCAGAAAGTTCGCTCTCTAATCTCAATCTGTCAAAGGTAATGCCTCTATATTTTTACATTGATTGTCCTTGAGAAGAAGGGTTGCAAACCCTAAATAATATAGTATCCTACTTTAATTCAGGCTTAAAAAATATACCTATTAAAACAAATTATATAATAATATACCTAGTAGGCGAAACAACTATATTTTCATTTCTATACAAAACAGCGAGATGACCGCAATAGGGCCAGTCAATCTCATATAAACTGAATGGTATTTTGTAACCTTAATTTAGAGTGTAATATTATTAGTTATGAGAAATTTAACAAATAAGATGGAATCGTTAATAAAGGCTCAAAGTAACAATAAAATTGCATTTAAAAAATATAACTATTTTTGAAACATACCAACAATTTTTTGTGTAGTTATTTCAGGCAATGGCTTCGAAAATACTATATTTGATATTAAAAAAAATTGGCAACCCTACTGATAAGCTAAGGCATTAGTCTGTAGGTAAAACATAGTGAGAAGATATTGAAACTTGATTTTTAAAAACGTTTTTAATTGGTTATAGGAATTGGTCTTGCAACAGAGTGTCAGTTTTAGTCACTAACCGAACTTATTATAATGATTTCCGAAAAAGTTTACCAACATTCCTGTTCATTTAAATATAAAATCCAAAACATTCCCATAAAGCCACGTAGTCTATAATTAAATACAAAATTAACCCTTTGGAGTAAACCGAAACCTCCGGTGTCAGGATATTATCTTCTCAGAAAGAAAACTCAAAGTGTACGGACACAAGGAAACCGAGGTCTTGATTAGAATTTGATCCGGCCGGCAAGAAACTCCACGGTTACTCTTTTAAAAGTAATTGGCTTTTACAAGGTTTTCAAAATACAGTGTTAATTGGTATGGGAGGACAGTGCAGGCCTGTCAACAATTAGAAGAAAGAAAGAAAATACATTTATTTGACACCGACTAAAAGGCACACAATATATCAAAGAGCAGACAAAAAAAAAAATTACCAGGTACTTAACAAAATAGAAAATGGTCTACAAATCTACAGTCTTTGTAAACTGTAGATTCGTAAACAATGTAGCAAACAACGTTCTCACATTCAAAAAATATAAAATAATGTATATAAAAATAAATAAAATAAAAACCTATTTAAACCAAATGACATGTATATCATCTTACTCTGATCCCAATTTATTTGAAGGTCAACGCAGCATGTCTTCTTCCATACATATCTTTATTAATACATAACATCACGCCTGTAACCCCGAAGGCTGAGGCAGAGGTGTACCTACAGTAGGTGCACCCATATTTTGCCAGTTATGTTTAAGTGCATGTAATAGGGAGCGAGCTTATTACCATCAACCGGGCACAAATCCATACTCTAGGCTGTTATTTTGAAATTCTGATGAAAAATACCTATAACACTTTACCCGACCGGAGTATCGAAACCCAGGACCTTATGCTTAGCAGTAGCGCTTGCGACCACTAGACCAAAGAGGCAGTCTACAACTTTAGCATCATTCGATATGTCGACATTACAAATTTTCTTTGCCAGTTAGCTAAAAGATCAAGATTATGCAAATAACAAACCAGTGAATTTTAATTTTGAATTCTATCCTTTGAAAGTTAAAATAAATATTTCGAGCACGTCTCGAAACGAGATCTCTCACTAATATTTGACATCAAAAGGGATCATTTTCAGCTATCAAAACCACTGTACAAATATTTTTGATATTTTCTCGATAGGATGGTTAAAAAAATTCTTGAAATGGTACTAGCTTCTGCCCGCGACATCGCCCGCGTGGAGGTCGGAAATAATCCCACGGGAACGTACTACCGGGATAAAAAGTATCCTATATGTTAATCCAGGTTATAAACCGTCTGTGTGCCAAATGTCATCCAATCCAATATGTTTAGCATGTTGCGTGATAGTAACAAACACACAAACTTTCACATTTATAATATTAGTAGGATTATTTTCTGTAGGTACAGACAAGTCTGTATTATTGTAATGCAAGAACAAAGACTTCTGTGCTTACTATTATTTATTATTGAAGTAGAAACTTTTACCCTTTTTAAGTTTCAATGGTTGTAAAATAATATTGTACAGCAATATCATTATAATTATTATTTACGACGTTGATACAACATTTTCTTTGAGTTTTAAACATCAACCGTCTATTTATTTTATTTTTCAAATTGTTAAATCGATCACCGTGTCTCCAAAATGATATTGTATAGTCCGCGCGCGACTGCTAGTCACGTCTTATCGCTCGCGTAATTCAGGCGGATTTACGTGAGCGGTGAGACGGGGGAGGTAGACAAAGGCCAAGCGAGCTCAGTCTGCCAATTGTGTCAATGGTGCCCTACACCGTCTCACATACCCCAAGCGGTGACTAGCAGTCGCGCACGGAATATACCTACCATCCTACGATGATCTCAAAGCCCTTTTAATTATAGGTACTTTTAAGGTCCTAGTTAAAAAATTTCGAGTATTTTCGATTTTATTTTCTCATTTCGCGTACCTATGGGTATCCGTGTCAATCACCATTTCGACGTACAGTCAACCGAACGTCAGAATAACCGCATATACTATGGAGTGAAGAGAATAAAGGAGCTGTCAATGCTGTGTGTCAATGTAAAACTATGGCCACCGACGCGATTGTACTTCTCTCATGCACATTTAATGAAAAATGTTATTCGCTACTTCAATTGACGAGATCAGTAATAATATTAATACTTAACACATACAAACACACAATCCATATACAATGACTTAAAAACGATATTAGTAAACTTTTACAAGACGTTCAAAGTGTACCTAACGCACGATTACCTAATTATTTTATACTAACTTTTACCCGTGGCTTCGTCGTACTACCGTACTTCCCAGGTCATGGTCTACCCTATGCCAAATTTTATCCAAACCCGTTTGTTTACCCGTTAAGGCGTGGAAAGGTGAAATGGTTCAAATTCGGGTATTTAGTCTGAACGGCCCAAAGTGAATGGACCGCGGGCCATTCGACCGTAAAAAATATCGTCTACGTTCCAATCATTCATGATATTAAGTATACCTAACTGAAATGTTAGTCTTTTTTTTCGTCTGGTTAAAGACTAACCGAGAAATATCTCTCAGGCATTTTCTCAGGGTTTCCTCACGAAATTTTCCTCCACCGTTTTTGAGCAAGTGATAATTACACGATACGCACATGAATTCGATAAGTCAGAGGTGCGTGTCTTGGGTTCGTGAGGAGCTCGTGGCTAAGTAATAACAGCCGCACGGGTCGATCCATCTGGTTAAGCTGCGCTTGCCGGGGTTGGTCCGTGGATGGGTGACCATCTTTACATACCGAGACTCCTCCGTGCTTCGGAAAGCACGTTAAGCCGTTGGTCCCGGCTGTCATTCGTGGATCTTTGACAGTCGAAAGTCCGACAACCAGTCTTACCAAGGGGGTATTACCCAGTTACTGGGTTGTGGAGGTCAGATAGGCAGTCGCTCCATGTAAAATACTGGTATTCAGCTACATCTGGTTAGACTGGAAGCCGACGCCAACATGATTGAGAAAAGGCTAGGCAGAATGAATGAGAGCGTGTCTTGGCTTCGAACTCGAGATCTGAGACTTGAAAGTCCGACGGTCACACCACTAGGCAGCTTAACCTTATTTAATTTTAGAGTACCTACTTAACTATGACTATTACAGATCCCTACCTCTCGCTAATGTGTATTAGCCTACTCATCTAAATGCAAGCACCGGCGTCAGAAAGCACCTTAAAAGTTAAAATAATCCATATCTCACAAAACAGTCCCATAGTATCATATAAGCGGCAGTAGAACCATAATGGCTGTCGTTGTAACTTTCGACGTACTTCGCCAGAGTATTTAAATGTTCAATCAACTGAATAAAGCCTCGTGCAGACTCGCGCAACGCGACAGTATTAGAGTCGTGTCGCCCCAGTCTGTCCAATCCACCAGGAATATCCTTCGAATTGCATTAATTGTCTCAAGTTGGCATTAGGTATAATAATAATATAATTGATGAGTTTATTTCAATAGTTGTTGACAATGATACACATGTCTTACAGGGTTTATTTTCTTGTTACAAATGAATTAGACATCTGTTGGCAAACAAGGCGAAAGCATGTATTTCGGCTATCAGCGCCAAATTAGGGTAAATGTCTTCCAAACAAAACAAGTTTTGTGGCGCTGTAAATAATAATAGGTACCTACCACCACCTACGTACCATTCAAACTGAATCAAGACTTATAATCCTTAAATTTGTCAAAACTCACTTTAATAACCAGGAGGGCCTAGCCTGAACGCGCCGAATAAAACGTAATAAATAGTTTACAAAAGGAGACCAGTCACGTTTCATACAAAGTTGGGCCCAAAGCTGTAAGTGAAAACAAAGCGAAAATAAATGTGTTACCCTGGTCGGGGAAGTCCTTCTAATCGTTTTTTACTATGGCTACGGTCTTACAAGCTTTGCATTAGCTTGCTTCGTTCATGTTTCCAATTAGGTCCTCCAATTGTCATCTCAAGACACTTCAAGTCGCAATCTGTCAAACTTGGCAAAAATGTTGGTAAATTAAATGTATTTTTGACAGATTGCGAATGAGATGCAAGATTCTTAAAAATACCAGAATTGCCCATGTTGTCAATATTTGTCAAAAAGTGATGTATAATGAGAAGTGTCAAACGATTTTGAACCATGTGGAGAGCACAACCACTGACAACTTGAGTTGCCCAATGGTTCTCGGTACCTAGGTAGGTACGGATCCTATTGGGATCGGTTGTCAGAATAATCGAACAACTTGATCAGAGATTTGACATCAAAATTGTTGTTTCCAAGTCCCGGAGGCAGTTAGTCTTCGTTTGCAGCTACAAAAATGAATTGTCTTGTAAATTCCAAATCAGTCGCCATGGGGACGTAATATTAAGATTCCGTCTTATAAGTAGGAAACTGGAATAAAAAACTTTATAATATTCTTATTCGCACTATAAAGTGCTTTCAAACTCTTCTAGACTAATGGCTACTATTATGATCTGAAGAAAAGCAGTAAACGTCAGTAAAATTATTTCAATCTACGGCTATACGTATATTCTCGTTTCGCACGAATTAAGTACTGCCTCGTTGGTCCAGTGCTCGCTAATGCGACTGCTGAGCGTGAGATCCTGGGTTCGATTCCCAGGTCGAACAAAGTGTTAATGAGTTTTTCTAACTGGAATTTATCAGTACAGCCCGAAGTCTGGATTTGTGCCAGGTTTGTGCCCTATTACATGGGACTTAAAGATAACTGGCGAAATGTGGGTGAACTAAAGGTACACCTCTGCTTAACCCTTCGGGGAATACAGGAATGATGTTACGTATGTATGTGTATGTAAGTATACGAAAATAGCTCGTCATTATCATCTGACATCACCCACTGCTGGCTGAATCTGATAGCCTCTCTTTGCTTCTCCTCTGCCAACCTCATCTAGATATTACCCGTGGTCGCTCATACCTTCGTGGAAATCATTAGTACGATGGTAGCGACTGTTTCAATGTGGGTAAGGAAGCTCGAATATACATCATCGTTTTGCATCATCATGTGAGGAGGGCCTTTTAATTAACGAATAAAGACAGGGTTTTTTTTCAGATAATTTTTTTAGTTGCGAATAAATGGGAAAGTGTCAATAATATAACACTTAGTTATAACCACAAAGAGTAGATAAAAAAATGTCCATTTTGTTCATAAATATTATCATAAAACTATCATAATAATGACGAAATCAATTAATGTATTTTTATAATCGAAAATATAAATTAGAATCGAAATAAATTAAAATTGAAATAATAGGAGACGAGTGCCTGATAAAACAATGATACAACGTAAGAGCGTCTACAAAACAAGCCGAGCTCATTTTTTTTTAATTGTCCGACTTTCAAAGTCCTGAAGCCGGCCTTAACCCGGGTATCTTGTCTATCTTTATTGAAACTTCATCCCTTGAAAAGCCCATTTAAACGGAATTTGTTTACGAAATGAATGTCGCCGCCATTTTGAGTAACTGTCACGAGCAATCATGAAATACCATTCTGAAGATTCCCATAGCCCTTCCGAAATTTGAAATAATCTTTTACTCCTGTGTTAGTACTATTTTGGACTGTATCTCTGAGAAGTTAGAGTAGAAGTTTGTTTAAAAGACGGCGCGTAATAGAAACTTCCAGAGCAAAAAGCAACGCTTTTCATTTGTGGAATGTTAAAGCTCGGTTTCTCAGTGTCGCAAGTCTCCTTTCTGAGTGTCGTCGAAATATTTTCTAGCAAAAGGAGTAGGTATCTGGTACTCACTCTTTTCACACATGTTTAAATGATGAGATCTTTTTTGACGTTTGCCTTTTGTGTTTCAAAATGTGTTTATCGTTATCCAGAATTTGTATCTACACTGCGAGCATTCATTCTCGAGCACGAAGTTTCTTTCTTCGTAAAATAATTACGATTCGCACTAATTTGCGCAGCCTCGCACGCTCGCAAACGTATGACCTTTAATGACCACTTGTCTTACGTGCTGATTGTCCTCAGTTCCAAGTCACTCCTAACTCAAATGATCTCCACACAACTTTTCAGTCACCGGTCAGACTTCCACATATAACTTGCTGATTTGTTATTCTATCTAGAAATGAGTACATAATTGAGGCAGTATATAAGTTTAAGCCTACACAATATGTATAAGCGTTGGTTTCTTGGATTCCTTATGATTGTCTAAGACTCAAAGTGTATTCAAAACAGTTCACCCCTCCGGCTGAAATGCAAATCTTATGGTAACATATCAGCTGCCTCCTTCCATAAGTCAGCTCCAGTTTTACATATGAAAACTAATTATTATGGGAACACACGTTCGTGAATAGTTCATATACCTTCTTGTGTGTAGGTACTTTATTAGCTACTTGTATCGTAAATTAAGGTCAGGTTCTGATACTACGTGAGAAGAAATGCAGAACGCAGAAGAGGCGGGCTGTAACTGGCTGATTATAAGTCATCATCACTTTCCATCAGTCAGGATATCAGGTGGTTGATAACCTGACTCATGGAATGTTGTTACCAATAACCTACCTTGCCAATAACATTACAAGACTATGGCAGCTTCATGTCGTGCCAAATACAATGCGATTCGTCAATGTTCTCCATCTGTCAACTGTAAATTAAAAGTACGGGTTGCAAAAAAATTTTGTTGCTATCCGATTTTGTTTAATTTGTTTTTGTTATTTGTTTCTCTTATATCTCACTGACTTTGCTCCAAAATGAGTCAACGACGAGCTGTTTTGCTAAAATGGCACAATATGACGCATAATAAACGCGTTATTGAAATCCACCCGTAACAAATCAAAGCAAAACTAACATCGCCGCTATAATTTGTTTACAGTGAACTGATAAATATGGAACAGGCCACGTACCATAGTACCGGAGAACTGAAGGGGTTGTGGGGTGCGTTTAGTTTGGGGTAAACGAGAACCCAAGGACCCCAAGTTATATTACATAATAGGGTGTAAAGAACCCTTAGTATTAGGTCCGGACCTAAGATGTTGCTATAACATTATCCGTTTTTTATCGTCTTCCTCACTTCAATTATTACCAGAACAACTTGAATTATTGCCAGAACAAACCATGGTTTCATGCAGGATTGAGCCCGCACCTGCCGAGGAGCGCTTCATTATTGTTGTTATGGCACACAGAACCACGAGTGACAAAATTTTGAACTAAAATCTACAATCTGACGTTTCATTTCACGCTGTTTTACATGACGTCTAATAAATAATGTTTATGCAATTCTGCGTGTTCAGTAATTATGAAAAATTGCTAAACCTCGTACAGCTATTTTACATAATCCGGTATGTAAAATAGAAATAGAATTTTGGTATTTTAGGTAACCAAAAACTTGAAATATGGTGTGACTTTTGTTTGACCCGAATGCGATACCAAAATTGTATAAATTATAATGCTTGTTTTTAAAAGCTTTTATTCTCTTTTCAGTTACTTATGCGTTTTGCAGTCAGGTTTTTTTTTTTAATAAGTATTGCTTTATTCCAAGATTTTTATTTTGTTTATTTGTACCAATATTGTTTAAATAAATGGAAAGAAAGAAAGGAGAGAAAAAAAATCAATAATAGGTTATTTAAATATTTTTCTTTTCGCTTTTCGCAAAATCATATCCCAAAGAGTGAGTCACCAGTACGATGCATGGTTAGTTTCACCAGAAATAAGGCGCCTTACACACGTGACGCTGACAATATGAAGTAAGAAACACCATGTTCTGAAACGGTGTCTGCGATCTCTCTTATATATATATCCATGCTTAATATTATAAATGTAATGTGTCTGGCTGTCTATTATCTTTTCACGCCTAAGCCACTGAACTGACCGCTATGAAAGACAGTTAGGTTGGGACCTGGAAAAGTTCCATCACAGATAATGGTTCCATCAAAAGAGCATAGGCTTATTTCCATCCTGGATATTTCTATTAAAAAACCGACAATTAAGTGCGTGTCGGACCACGCACTATGAAGGGTTCCGTAGCTGGGATGAATTTACCCCAAGAACAAACTTAACATTGTAGTTGGAAAACATGTTCTCCCATACATTCCAACTGCAAATGTATGTTTGTTGCATAGACACAATATTGGTAGATTTGCTATGTTATTTTAAGACCAAAGACTTCTAGACTTCTAAAGGTTTTCCTGTAATCTATAAGGTATTTTTTTCAAAATTTAAGGCTTCGAGATAAGAGGTTCAATTTTCATTTATTTTCTTGAAAAACTAGATTTTCTTAAAAAGTTTTTAAGCATTTTTTTCATTTCTGCTCATAGTTTACTTAGTACACGATGGTTCTCTGCCTGTCTTCTTATTACATTTAAACATAAATAAAACTAGCTGATGCCCGCTGCTTCGCCCGCGTAGACCTTCATTACTTTTCTAAAATAAAAGTAGCCCAAATTACTTCTTATAACATCAGCTATCTGCCAGTGAAAGTCCCGTCAAAACCGTTCCAGCCGTTTCAGAGATTAACCAGAACAAAAATGTTGTTTTTGTTATATGTACCGTATATACTTTCATAATATTATGCATTTAGTAAAAAACTGTTATTTTGACATTACAAACAGAACTTTAACTTTATTAATGTGTTACGACTACTTCAAAACCGGCTCACAGGTATCGTTTAGCAGCATCGGATCGCTCGTATACAGAGAGCCTTAGCTACAATACAAAGGACGATACAATTTCTATAAATTCGGAATATCAATTATTATCAATACTGTGACGCACTATTATTCAAACTGGAAACAATCGGAATACAAGAAGAATTAAACTTACCTTTTTCATGCAGTCATCATTTTCAGTGATCAGATCACAATACAACAGCTCATAGTCAATACTAAAATATGGGCCTCCTAAGTACATATATAACATTACTGTACTTTTTCATATTTGTTCATCTCTACTCGGTAAAAGAAATGTTGGAAGAACTTGAACTAGAAGCCTACATAGAAGAATCGATCCCTGATATAAGCCACCAGAGGTTTAAGCTACACTATCATGTAACGCCCCCGGTCGGCTGGATGAACTCACCAAACGGATTTTTGTTCTACAAAGATCAATACCACCTGTTCTACCAATTTTACCCCTATGACACCCAGTGGGGACCCATACACTGGGGTCACGTGGTGAGCCCAGATCTGGTTACCTGGAGACGACTGCCTACAGCATTGCGACCTGACCGCGAGCAGTGCGTCTCTGGAAGTGCTATTGACAACAATGGCACCCTGGTTCTGTTCTACACGGGACATACGGCAAGTGATGATCCACCATTCTACCATGAGTCACAGAATATGGCATTCAGTGATGATGGCGTAGACTTCTACAAGTATGAGGGTAACCCAGTTGCGTTACACCCTCCTAATGGCAGTTATGAGTTTAGAGACCCTAAAATATGGAAGTACGGTAACTACTGGTATGTTGTCCTTGGCAGTCAGTCTGCAGATTACACAGGCACGGCCCTGCTGTACATATCTAGGGACATGATCACATGGCATTTTAATAGCACATTGGCGAACTCCTGTTGCCAACAGACTCACATGTGGGAGAGTCCCGACTTCTTCGAAATTAACAAAAAGTTCATCCTCCTGATTTCCTCAAAGGGTGTCGTGAATAACGGAGATAGGTACAAGAACACGTATCAGACAGGTTACATCATTGGCAACTTCAATTACAACGAAAGTAAGTTCAAGCCAGAAATTAATTTCCAAAATATCGATTACGGTCACGATTTTTACGCTACGCAGACTACTGAGAGAAATGGTAAAAGATACCTGATCGCATGGTTTGGAACGTGGGAGTCTGCACACCCTGAAGATACTGAAGGTTGGGTAGGAGCTTTGACACTCGTTAGAGAGCTAGATCTGATTGGAAGTCGACTTTTAATGAAGCCTGTTGAAGCTATATCTAAACTAAGACTGAAAAACATCATAGTAGGGGAATTAAAACAAAATTCTAGCATGGAATTTGAGAAGACTGCTGAAATAATCATTAATGTCATATTAGATGAGAATATTGAATTGGAAATCGTGGGTGCCGACGGTGGTGACAAAATAACAGTGCATTGGAATTCGATTAATCGTACAGTGATGGTTGTCAGGGCAGGGGATATCCGGCAAGTGAAGTGGGTTCCGCTGGATAAAATAAGCTGGAGGATCTTCTTAGATGCCAGTTCTTTGGAGCTCTTTTGTGGTGTAGGCGAAGTGGTGTTTAGTTCAAGGATTTATCCTAACGGTGACTGGCGAGTGATCAATAGAAGCCATCAGTCTCTATTTGTGGAGGCCTACACGCTGAATACGAGTATATTTTATTTCTAATTAACATTCGCAATACAAGCGGAGTCCAGATCATTTATTTATTTAAATATAAAGCCTTACCAACTAAATACTTACACAGACAATCCACAATTTTGAGTCATCATTATAGATCTCGCATGTGTCTAAAGTATAGGAATGCACAGCACTATTACTTAGGAAATATATATTTCGACTCGCTCATATTGGCCGAGCGGTTACGAGAGGCGTTTCCATCAGAAAGATGCGGATTGTGTCGAGAGCGGTTAGAAATATGTAGTTTCTGTTTCTCGTTATATCCTCCCCCTTTTGACCAGTTTGTGACCCCCATGCCTGCTCAAACAAAGTAAGAAATGCATCACATCCTCCCCTTTTTGACCGGGGTATGTCCTCATCACCGGTCGAAATATAATTTTAAAATGGCATGCAAAATAGTGTTTATAATTAATATCTAATAATAAAACAATAATATTTTTTGAATACCGCGAGGAGCTCGTGGATAAGTAATAACAACCGCACGGGTCGCTCCATCAGGTTAAGCTACGCATGCTGGGTTGGTCTGTGGATGGGTGACCATCTTTACATACCGATACTCCTCCGTGCCTCGGGAAGCACCCGGCTGTCATTCGTGGATCTTTGACAGTCTTTACGAGTCGTCAGAAGCCCGAAAACCTGACGACCAACAGCTACCCAGTGACTGGGTTATAGAGGTCAGATAGGCAGTCGCTCCATGTAAAATACTAGTATTCAGCTGCATGCGGTTAGACTGGAAGCCGACACCAAGATAACTGGGAAAAGGCTAGGCAGATTGATTTTGAGTTTTAAGGTATAAACAAAAAAAAGTTCCGTTATGGTCATCGACTTTTGCAGCTAAAGCGCCACGCAAAATATTGCAGCATTACTATAAAATAATATTATGTACTATAAAATATCTTACACTGTTTTTTACCAACACATTACTATTAAAAGTGTTCGTAGCAATATTTTGTATTTCACTAAGTATCTAATGAATAAAATCTGTAATGTAATTTACAATAAAGGTTACCCAAAAATCGTTGTTAATTGTTTATTTTTTAATGTCTTCGGTGTGATCCTAATATTAACTTTCACATATCGATAACTATCTTTAATATCAAAAATATGTGTGTGGTGTTCCATTAAATTGTGTACGGTGAGCGATCGAAGATAATATATATTTTATATTATATTCATAATGTGTGACACGCATACAGGCTCCTCCTCAAAGAGGCGCGACGCGACGGCGTGACGGCACTCGGATGAAACAATTTATAAGAAAACGCACCCGAAATTCAAAATTAACAATAACGCCTTAACGAATAATATGGCAAGACCTACATAACTGATTGTAATCTATTTTAATCTGAACAAAAGAAAAAAAAATAAGATCAATGTAAAAAAATATTTTAATACATACTACTTCATTCAGTAAATATCCAAATAGAGAAAAATAGAGTATTTTACGATACTTACCACCAAAAAGATTTTTGGAGCAATTCACCACAAAAAATCTTAAACTATTCTGGAACACTTCTCCTTAATTTATAAGCTACAACATCTAGAGCCTGAGGACTCAGATTCGTTACATCCCAGCCTCCATCAGGATATACTCTTGTGCTGAACACTACCTCGCCTTCACCACAGAACAGCTCCAGAGAAGAAGCATCCAGAAAGATCCTCCACACTTCGGAACCCAGAGGAAGCCATTCCACTTGTCTGACATCTCCTTCTCTATCTACCACAACTTTGCGGACTTGAGGGTCCCATCGCAGTGAAACTTGACCGCCACCATTGCTGCCTTTGATTTTCAACTCTATTTTTTGGCTCAAATCACCACTTACCAGTAGTTCTCCAGTCTTATCAAATTGTATAGCAACATTTTCGGCAAGCTTCCCATCCCATACTGTTTCCTCTCTCAGACTGATCATCGTCTCAACAGGCTTCATCAGGATACGGTTGCTAACTAAATCGAGTTCTCTTAAGATAGTCATGGCTCCTGACCAGCCGTCGACATCCTCATTACGTCCTTCAAACCATGCGATCAAATACCTGTTTCCATCGTTTTCAGTTGTTTGGGCAGCGTAGAACTCATGGCCAAAGTCAAGTTCTTGGAAACTTACTTCAGGCAAGAATTCAAAAGTTTCATAATTGAAACTTCCGATAATATAACCTGTTTGGTGAGCATTTATGTATCTGTCACCTTGTTGAGCCATTCCCATGGGGGATATCAAAAGGATGTGTTTTCCTTTAAGCTCAAAGAAGTCAGGACACTCCCACATATAGCCCAATTTACCTGTAGATTCTCCTAGGACACTTAAAAATTCCCAGCTGATCATGTCTGAGGATCTATAAAGCAGTACTATACCTTTTTCATCTTCAGAATCTTCAGTCTTGCTTCCAAGCACAACATACCAGTGGTCACCATGCTGCCATACTTTAGGATCTCGGAAATCTGGGGATCCGTTAGGTGCATATGGCAAAACTGGGTTACCTTCGTACTTCTGAAATTCCACGCCATCATCACTGAACGCCAAATACTGAGTTTCGTTGTATGAAGTTTCGTCGTCGCTTAATATGTGGCCCGTGTACATTAGGACTAGGGTGTCATCTTTAACGACAGCACTTCCTGAGAAGCACATCTCCTTTTCAGGGACCAAGGCAGTAGGAAGTTGCCTCCAATCCACAAGATTCGGGCTCACCACATGGCCCCAGTGCATCGGCCCCCACTGGCTGTCGTAGGGATAAAATTGGTAGAACAGATGGTATTCTCCTTTGTAGTAAGAAAATCCATTAGGATCGTTCATCCAGCCCACAGGGGGCGCCACGTGATAGTGAAGTCTGTACCTGGGGTTGATTTCTGCCTTCTTCTCTTCAATGTATGCTTCTAATTCTGCTTTCGCATCGCTTTCTTTAATCGTCTTTAGGTGAACGGTAGCGACCAAAGTGAGGAACACCACGAATAACTTTATAAGAGTCATGACTGATTGATATATCATCTTATGTATAATCTGTTTATATAGCAGGTTTTTGGGCTGATAAGAATTTTCAAGTGTCTTATTTTTGATATGATGATACAACAAAGATAAAAGTCATAGTGAATTGTGAATCTGAATAATAAGAAATGACTGAAGGGACAAGATTTTCTATTAGGAATCAGTATCTTATCAATTTGAATCCTATTTGATTAGGTGACTGGACCATGTATTTTACAGCTGTAGTTCAGGCTGTATATCAGATGTGTGTATCTGATATACAGCCTGAACGACAGCTGTAAGCTGTAATAAGCCGCTACAGCGGCACGGATTTTGGTCAGATGAGATGGTTGTGAAGGTACAAATGAGCGTGTACACAGCACAGAACAGCCTTAAACAATGTTCTCCTAGGTATTACACAGGTCGACCGCTGCAATGACATCGATACACGCAACCACATCGCCAAACGTTTCCATCACTTTTAGGTGGTCAAATTCAAATACATAAAGAAAAACTTTCTTCTTGTTTTCCTTAACCGCATCTGGGGCTCAAAAATTTTCTACACGATAAATGCTGTTATCAGTGTCTATATGAATGTATCATCTTATCTGTTTATTATCATTCTTAAGTCATCTCTTATAGCATCCAATGCAGTAAAAGATTAGATAATCTACATAATATTTTATCTTCGAAACAGTAAGGACATAGGATTTTACATGACAAAACTGGAGATATAACGATTGTTAAAAGACGAAAAAAAAACAAACAAACATCTATCACCAAGCCGTATTGTATTGTCAGATACCTAATATCCTTCCCGTCATTACAATATTTTGTTTTATTTTGTACTAGCTGCCCGCCCCGGCTTCGCACGGGTAGCACTAAGTACTTTTCTACGGCGTACCTACCTACCTACCTACCCTACCTACCCTACCTACCCTACCTACCCTACCTACCCTATCTACCCTACCTACCCTACCTACCCTACCTACCCTACCTACCCTACCTACCCTACCTACCCTACCTAAAAACCTTCTCCTGAGAATAAGGAACCTAACAAAAAAAGAATTATCCAATTTGGTCCAGCCGTTTTCATGTTATGTCGTGACAACGGAAAACGGGTTTCATTTTTGTTAGGTTGCCATGCCTTACAACCCGAAGCAATTACTACACATACTTTCATTCGGCGCGTGTCCATCGGCAAACTTCGTTCGGCACAATTTGAACTAAGGGTGGTATTACATTTATCAAATATCTTGGTGCAATGTACATTTGATCAAAGAAATTGGACGACTTCATCAACATATTTCTTCATATTTCTTTGATCAAATGTACATTGGACCAAGATATTTGATAAATGTAATATTAGCCTAGCGGCTTCTTCCCGCACATAATATCTACAAAATACATTCAATTCTGCCATTAGGTGTTACAAAAATGATAATAGAAATAAATACTAATGCACTCTTGCTACCTAACCCTACTACCAATGAAACATCGACATTTATCTGAAACCAACACGACATGTTATCCGGATATTTTTGAACAAGATTAACGCGTAGCTACACGCTCGCGGGCGAAACTGTAAAATATCTCGTTGCAACTTGTCATGTGCTTCTCTATACGATAGAGATTTATTGAAGTGGAAATATTTTGATAATGTTTTGTGAGCTATTTTTAGTGCTACTTCGAGTGGTTCTATTAAGTGTTTGAATAAAATAAGTATTCTACACCTGAATTAGGGACTACTCACACTTATTCAGCTCTATTCAACATCACCCGGAATCCTCAACCACAAAGGAACTGGCTATCTTACCTCTAACTGCCGAAACAACAATGCTGTTAACATTTTTGTATAAATAAGATGGTGATAACTAGCCAGGCGGACTTAGAACGAGCCCTATCACCAACCAAACCAAGCAGAAAACTTTGCACCCGCTGAGAATCGAACCCGAGACCTCTGGATCTGACACTGGTGGTCTTACCACTAGTCCATAGAAGATGACCATTAAAGGTCCATGTATAACAGGACGATCGACGGACCGAACTTGCCGAAGCCGGTTCGTGTATTGGTGACGATCGCTTACATACTGAGACCCCTCCGTGCCCTGGAAAGCATGTTAAGCCGTTGCTCCCAGCTGTCATTCGTATATTTTTGGTAGTCGTGACAGGAAGTCAGCAGCTGGAAAGCCTAGCAACCATTCCGTGTAATCAAACAACTGGGTTGTGGAGGTATTCAACTGCATCTGGTTAGACTGGAAGCCGACCCAAACATAGTTGGGAAAAGGCTAGGGTGATGATGATGACAATTACGACTAATCATGCACAAATCCAGACTCTGGGCGTTAAAACCCAATAACACGACTTGGTAATAGAACTCAGGACCTCACGTTTCACAGACCCCCCTCTTGCAATCTAGACTAACGAGGCAGTATATTATTAATTAGTACCAACCTAATTATTTATGTTTTTTTTAACATGTAGGCTTAAACTGTGCTTTTTGAATGTAATAGCTCATTTAAGGAAAAACTTACTCAAAATACTTCTTCTAAAATTGTATGACGCATGTCTGTTCTGTTGTTTTAAAATATTTTTTACTACGAGGTGAAGAGGTGAAAGATATTTCAAGATGAAGCTGTTATTAAGAAAAATATGTAAACCTAAGTATCATAAAAATATGTCTTATCTAACAACCTTGAATTAAATAACGCCTTACTGACACATTGTTGCGCAAATCAGTGAAATATAATATACTATCGGTTTTTAGGGTTCCGTACCCGATAAGTTTCAAACGGAAACCTATTACTAAGCCTCCGCTGTCCGTTTTTCTGTCAGCGGGCTGTATCTCATGAACCGAAATATGTAGACAGTTGACATATTTTCACAGACTGTGTATTTCTATTGCCGATATAACAACAAATAATAAAAATTAAATAAAGCTAATAATTAATTACACATGAAACGCGATTAATACCTACGGAACCCTTCGTGTGCGAGTTCGACTCGCACTTGGCCGTGTTTTTAAACTTAAACACCACACAACATAGGGATTTAAAAAAATACTAAATGTATACTTCGTATACAAGTAGCAGTCATACCACAGTAAAAGGTGTTCAAAAAGAAGAGTAGGTACAAGATTTTTTAACTTGCAAGACCAAGATGACAGTTGCGAGTGCTGCGACCGACCTTTTTAAAAAAATAACACGATAAATAATGAATATTACAGAGACAACACGACAACAGCATAACTCCTCTTGCAGAGCATGATTCAGTGATCCTTGGTGAGAATCACTCGGTAACCCATAGAGGAAAGTAATATACCGCGGTAACCTTACTAGTCACTCGTAACCAGATTATTTACTGCTTACGTTATTTTTATGTCGACACCTTAATGCCATTTTAGTTTAGCAAATTAAAAATCAGATTTATAGTAAGTAGTAATTCTATTTTAGTATTCAATTCAAAACCATTTGAAAATTGGATGCAGCATAGGATTTATATTTTACAAATTAACATTTCTGTGTCACCCCCTCAAGGATTGATTGATACACGGAGAGATAATATTCTGAACCTAGGCCGATCCGAAGATTAGTTTCGTCTAATCTGATATCAGATCGGCCTTGATCCTAGTAACGTAGATAGTTAATCAAACTCAGTGCTAATCATTATAAACATTTATTTTAAATTTATTAATACTTAATTATAAACCTAAACTTTATCAAAAAATAATAATTTACTAACATGAGAATTTTACAATAATTATCACAAAACGTTTTCGAAGTAATTAACCGAGTGTACCCTAGAATACAGTTAAAAAATTAACATCAAACTAGAAACTATTCTGGAACACTTCTCCTTAATTTATAAGCTACAACATCTAGAGCCTGAGGACTCAGATTCGTTACTTCCCAGCCTCCGTCAGGATACACTCTCGTACTGAACACTACATCGCCTTCACCACAGAACAGCTCCAGAGAAGAAGCATCCAAGAAGATCCTCCACACTTCGGAACCCAGAGGAAGCCATTCCACTTGTCTGACATCTCCTTCTCTATCTACCACAACTTTACGGACTTGAGGGTCCCATCGCAGTGAAACTTGACCGCCACCATTGCTGCCTTTGATTTTCAACTCTATTTTTTGGCGCAAATCACCACTCACCAGTAGTTCTCCAGTCTTATCAAATTGTATAGCAACATTTTCTGCAAGCTTCCCATCCCATACTGTTTCCTCTCTCAGACTGATCATTGTCTCAACAGGCTTCATCAGGATACGGTTGCCAACTAAATCGAGTTCTCTAAAGATAGTCATAGCTCCTGCCCAGCCGTCGACATCCTCAGGATAAGGGACTTCCCACATTGAAAACCAAGCGATCAGATACCTGTTTCCATCTTCTTCAGTAGTTTGAGTGGCATAGAAGTCATGACCAAAGTCGATTTCTTGGAAACTAACTTCGGGCAAGAATTCAAAAGTTTCATAATTGAAACTTCCGATAATATAACCTGTTTGGTGAGTATTCTTGTATCTGTCTCCTTGCTGGGTCATGCCTTGGGGTGACATCAGGAGGATGTGTTTTCCTTTAAGTTCGAAGAAGTCAGGACACTCCCACATATAGCCCATTTCACCCGTAGATTCTCCTATGACACTTAAGAATTCCCAGCTGATCATGTCTGAGGATCTGTAAAGCAATACTCTGCCTCTTTCATCGTTAGTCTTGCTCCCAATTACAACATACCAGTGGTCACCGTGCTTCCATACTTTAGGATCTCGGAAATCTGGGGATCCGTTAGGTGCACTTGGTAGAACTGGGTTACCTTCATACTTGTGGAATTCTACACCATCATCACTAAACGCCAAATACTGAGTTTCATTGTAGAAAGGTTCTTCGTCCTTTAATTCGCGGCCCGTGTACATGAGGACTAGGGTGTCATCTTTAACGACAGCACTTCCTGAGAAGCACATCTCCTTTTCAGGGACCAAGGCAGTAGGAAGTTGCCTCCAATCCACAAGATTCGGGCTCACCACATGGCCCCAGTGCATCGGCCCCCACTGGCTGTCGTAGGGGTAAAATTGGTAAAACAGATGGTATTCTCCTTTGTAGTAAGAAAATCCATTAGGGTCGTTCATCCAGCCCACAGGGGGCGCCACGTGATAGTGAAGTCTGTACCTGGGGTTGATTTCTGCCTTCTTCTCTTCAATGTATGCTTCTAATTCTGCTTTCGCATCGTTTTCTTTAATCGTCTTTAGGTGAACGGTAGCGACCAAAGTGAGGAACACCACGAATAACTTTATAAGAGTCATGACTGATTGATATATCATCTCGTGTGGTAATCTGTTTATATACTAGTTTTTGGGGGGGTGATAAGATATTTCAAGTGTTTTGTTTGTGATATGATGATATAACGCACGTCAATGCGTTCGATTTTATCTCGCCCCTGTGACGTTAGTGATGTGTGTGCTGTCAGAGAGGAATCTGTTGCAACTTTGTGCGAAGTTGATGTCAATGAATGGCATAACATAACAAGACGTAGACGTAGTAATTAATATTATTATCTCTTCATTGAGTTCGTATTCAAATATAAAACAAACAAAAATAACACACTAGTGAAAGGCAAGATAACAGATAAAGATAGAACGTTGTAGGCACAACAGACTGTCGATTTGCAGACTATTTTCTATTTTTTTAAGTATCTTGTTGACAGGCCTACGCTGTCCTCGCATACCTATTCAAACTGTACATTTTTTAAAGCATTGTAAAACCCATTTATTTTTAAAAGAGTAACCGTGGAGTTTCTTGCCGGCTCTTCTCCATAGGAAACGACCAATTGGAACCGTGCACCTAGATTCTGACGTTTCATAAGTGCCCATGTAGGTTTATGTGAAATAAAATATTTTGATTTTGATTTTGATTTTGAAACACTTAGTACTTGCGACATCATAGAGATCAGAATTGGCTCAATAACCCTATTTTATTGATATGTGCTATACATGCGGTTGTTGCCAAAGATTTGAACACAGTTCATCTGTCAATGGTCAATAATGCGCTTCTGAAAAACAGACATGAAATTAGAATTAATGACGTGGAAATCCGTTCCTTGCGAAGTAAGTGTGGTGAACTATAAACGATAGATTGTGGAATGACAAGACAGCGGTTTCTAAAAGAAGATAAACTGACGAATACTTTTAAAAGAGTATGCTTTGATAATTTGTTTATGTTAAGAAGATGTCATAATGGGCGATTAACGACAGCAGTGATGGATGCAAACGACGAGTATGGGTCGGGGTAGTTGAGGACGCCCAAGAAAGCCACACTGTTGCGAAGGCCTTATTAGTGATGCCCTTCAAATAGGTCATCGATCAGAAGCTGATAGCGTTCTGTAGTATCTGCCTACCGCAGTGGAACAAAAACGTGAATTTAAATCAGAAAAATAAATTGTACAAGGAAAATAATACAAATAGGGGGGTATTCACCTATTTATGATACTGTTTTCCTTAAGCAATCTTGCTTATTTTTTTGTCGAACTTAACCTATTCTTGTGCTTATTAATACGAAGATATTATTATGTCCTACAATTGTTAATAGAATATCGTTGGTGAGTTAGTTTTACTATTGTTATAAGAATATTTTAACATCTTGTTCATATTATATGGGCGTACTAGGGGGAAGCCCACTGACTATATATTCTTCAGAAATCAAGTTGTCGTAGTCAGTATTAAGCAAGTTATCTATGGAAGAAAGTAGATTGATTGTGGCTTTTCTGGTACTCTAACGTCATTCGGTCTACTTATACGAAACTGCATCGATTGGCATCATAAAAAGAAAACGTGAATGTTCACGTTTTTAGGGTTCCGTAGTCAACAGGAACCCTTATAGTTTCGCCATGTCCGTCTGTCTGTCTGTCTCTCTGTCGGTCTTTCCCCGGCTTAGTTAAAGCAATGTACTATTTTTCAAAAATCTGTAAATGTTGCAACTTTTCCCTGTAGCTACAACGCTTAAAAAAGAATTCATCGAAATTCCCACGGCAAAGGCAATTTAGGGCAGGTGAAGTCGCTGGCAAAGTGCTAGTATACAGGGAGGGAGTTAGGTTAAACGAGAGATACACTTTAAGGGAGTATAGTCCTCATGAAAATGAACAGCTTCCGACAGCTTAGTCAGCTTGCAATGACTACGAGAACAACTCTGAAATGAGAAAAAAAAATACTGAACCCTACTGTTACTTATAGGACTTTGGCTCTCTCTTACGAATCTACAAGCGTGCGACCCCGCGAAAATCGAATGCTGCTAGCGCGCGTGGATTAACTGCCAGAAGACCTAGTAGCACCCTTTAGGTCCTGCTGACTACCGCAAATGAAAGAGTGTAGCAATACGCAAGTGTACGCAATACACAGGTGGTCTAGTGGTTAGACCACCTGTCTTAGACCCCGACGGGGTTCGATTCCCAGTGGGGGCAAAATTTTCTGCTCGGTTTGGTTGGTGGTAGGGCTTGTTTTAAGTCCGCCTGTCTAGCTACCACCATCTTATCTAAGTCTGTCGCCATAACAACAATGTTAACAGCATTGTTGTGTTTCGGCATTTAGAGATAAGATAGCCAGTTCCTCTGTGTTTGAGGACCTTCGGCCTGATCATCGCTTACCATTAGATGAGATTAAAGCCAAGAGATTTACAGTCGTAGTTAAAAGAAAAAAAAAAAAAAAAAAAACTGCATATCATCACGCCTGTGTTCTTACCGGGCAATGCAGAGCTGTATACTTACATATTTATACTAGATACACCCTCATTATGTCTAAGTCCCATGTAATATGAACCGATCCTGAATTAACAGGGCACGTTTCCAGACTCCAAGCTGCTACCTGCTACTAAGAAACTCCACACGGAAATATCAAATATTAGTTTGCCCGCTGTGGAAATCGAACCTAAGGGTGAGCTCAGCAGTAGCAACGACAACAACAGTTACAACTGTAACTTCCCCAAACTGTTTTAAAGGCATTGTGGTGTACCACCAAAGGCTTTGCTTCCTAAAGAAATCAACTACGAAGGGTTCTATAGTTGCCCTATTGAAAAGTGAGTTTATGTATCCATGGGTTTTTTTTTAATTATAATTTAATAACATCTTAACAAGACGGAAGACTTCCGTACAGATGAATGAATAAGAGCTGATGAACAAGGGTTGATAAATGAGGGCTAATGATTAATGAGGCCTAACAGCATCGTTGATGCTTAGGTCCGACAGTAATCATCTTTCCTAGTAAAAATGATACCAAGGGAAAACCTGAGTTGATAAAAAAAATAAAAAAAACAATAAAAATACATTTATTGGCTTAAAAAACGAAAACTAATTGACACAAAATATTTACGATCAATAAAAATGAGCCTTACACATAAAATGATTAACTCAATTAAAAATTAAATGAGCAAATAAATAAATTTCGCAATAGAAAACTGTAAACACTAGCTGCCAAGGTGGATTGGAAGAACAAACAAATTATACAGGGAGACTTCCATCAAAAATACATATAATAAAACGTTAATTAATTAGGTCAATAATCAAAATATTTGAGGCACTATAATAGTATAAGGGTATTCGCATAAATCCGCGGGTTTTCCAGTACAGGTGGCTGTAGCTTGATCTACAGATGTAAACGTTTTTTCTGCCTGTTCCTGTTCATAAGTTAATTCGGAGCTTTTATACCCACACCGGTCGGTACCGACTTGTCTTTACAGGACCCGCGTCTTTTTGCAAGCACCAAAGACACCAAAGACAACAAGAAAGAGTTTTTTTAAACACTTACAATAATTTATCAAATAAAACAGTAATTAAAAGGAGAAAAAGAAATAATAATTTATGGGACTTCAGGGACACTTCGCTCCAACTCGTATGCTACAACGCTTATTTCTTGAGAGCCTGCATTGGTTACAAACCATTCCCCAGTAGGATATACTCTGGAGCTGAACACTATTTCACCTTCACCACAGAACACCTCTATCGAACTAGCATCTAAGAAGATTCTCAAGGATTTCGAAGAGACGGGAGTCCATTCTCCTTGTCTTACGTCTGTGTCAGTCCCATTAGTCCTTTCTAACGAAATTTTTTTAGTAGTTTCATCCCACCCCAAAATGACCAGCTCTTCATCACTAACTCCGCGAATGGTCAAATTAAGAGCTTGCGTCAAATCAAAACTAACAATTAATTCGCCCGTTTTGTTAAGTGCTGTGATATTTTCATTTTCTGCCAAGGTTCCGTTATAAACAGCTTCTCCTCTAAGACTGGTGATCGCTTCAACAGGTTTCATCAAGATGCGGGTTCCGTTTAATGTCAACTCTCTGATGATGGTCATGGATCCTGCCCAGCCATCTTCACGCTCCGGGAAGTCACCATCCCAGGATCCCATCCATGCGACTAGATACCTCTTGCCGTCTTTCTCCATTGTCTGGGTTGCGTAAAAGTCATGGCCATAGTCAATTTCTTGGAAAGCCACAGTTTGTACGAAGCTGCCTGTTGTATAATTGAAGCTTCCAATGATGTATCCTGACTGATACTGGTTTTGGTACCGGTCACCTGTCCTGTTTGCTTCAGGTATACCTTGAGGAGACATAAGCAGGACATAGCTCCCGTTCAACTCAAAGAAGTCCGGACACTCCCACATGTAGCCCAGATCACCATCAATAGATTCAGCCACTACACTCAGAAACTCCCAGTATGCCATATCCAATGACCTGTACAGCAGTACTCTGCCCCTTAAATCTTCAGTCTTGCTACCCATGACGACATAGTAATAGTTCTCATGTTTCCATACTTTAGGGTCCCGGAAATCTGGAGAGCTATTAGGCGAAAACGATATAACTGGATTTTTTACTTTGTATTTGTTGAAAATAACACCGTCGTTGCTGAACGCTAAGTACTGCGTCTCGTTAGCGTACGTAGTATTTATTTGTATGTGAGCAGTGTACATCAGGACTAATGTCCCGTCTATTTCAATCGCGCTGCCTGAGAAACACTGTTCCTCCTCTGGTAGTAATGCAACTGGCTCTTGTGTCCACGTCACTAAATCCTTGCTTATCACATGTCCCCAGTGAATAGGACCCGTCGACGTGTCGTTAGGGTAATATTGATAAAACAGGTGGTAATTATCTTTGAAGTAAGAAAATCCATTGGGATCGTTCATCCAGCCGACTGGAGGAGCTACATGGTAGAGCAATCTGTACCTGCTATTGATGGTTGGTTTGGTGTCGTTAATGTATAATTCCACGGCAGTCTTGGCAGCAATTTCCTCTGCTGTTTGTTTCAGGTCACACGCCAGGGTAGTCGCGAACAAACTTAGCAGCACCACGTATAACTGTAGCACTTCCATGGTTGATACGTATGTCCTTGTGTGGTGAACTACGTTTATATACCGGTCATTATAAGTACTGATTACATGTCGAGTGTGACATGTAGAGTGTTTTGTTTTTGAATTACCTACATGCTACACATGAGGTGATCGTGTATCGATGTTTCGTTGCTAAACTATCTTCTAACCTGGGGCCTAAGTCTACTAATTTATAAACGTTACAATGGTCTCTCAATGATGAGGTTTTGACAGATTTGCCATACAAAAACTGTCAAAAACTCACCATTGAGAGACCATTGTAACGTTTATAAATTAGTAGACTTAGGCCCCTGGGCGGGTGTATTTAACAGATTTATCATACATCACTACATCGTAGGTCTAGTGGTTGCTATTTAAGCGCTTCTGCTGAGCATGAGGTCCTGGGTTCGATTCCTGAGTCGGGTAAAGTGTTTTATTGGGTTTCTCCATCTGGAATTTCTCAGAAGCAGCTCGGAGTCTGGATTTGTGCCCGGCTCGCCCACTTTTACGTGGGACTTAAACAAAACAAAAAATGGCATAATAGGAAGATGTGAGTGGAAACGACCGGACGTCCTAGGAGGACATATTATTATAGTGATCTTATTGTTGATGTTTTTCAGAAAGGTAAAGTGCGTAGCACTCGCAACCGGCGTACGTGTATGACCAAATGCATTTCCGTTTGCTTCATTAGCAAAATGAATATGTAAGGATCGTAGCAGATGGCGTTCTGTAGTATCTGCCTACCCCCATGGGAATTGAGTTTATGTTATGTATAATTCTTTACGTTGTTAAAGACCAACAATCCCGATTTTTTTACAAAATCTAAGGTATTCATCACTATCATCACTATCACTACATAGTATAAAACAAAGTCGCTTCCCGCTGTCTGTCCCTATGTATGCTTACATCTTTAAAACTACGCAACCGTTTTTTGATGTGTTTTTTAAATAGATAGAGTGATTCAAGAAAAAGGTTTATATGTATAATACATGCATAATATAGTACAGAAAGACTGACAATTTTAGAGGTTTCTAATGTGATGTCGTAAATAAACATTTTTT
Organism: Eupsilia transversa; assembly: GCA_914767815.1. NCBI lineage: Eukaryota > Metazoa > Arthropoda > Insecta > Lepidoptera > Noctuidae > Eupsilia > Eupsilia transversa. Next base: position 1,176,246 of record OU611880.1, read on the forward strand.
GCGCTTACATTGCAAACGCTGGCTGAACCTTACGAGATGGATCAAAATAATGTACTACAGTATTGTACACCTTAAAAAGTTCAACAAAAAAGTCCGCGATGGTATATGTCTATCTTTTAGGGATAAACCACAATAACCATTTTTTTATCCCTTACTTTTTACGAGAAATAATTACGAAGAGATTTTAAGCAATACAGAATTAATTCTTATCCAATTAGGTACCTTAAATACATTTTGCATTTAATATAGATCAATATGGCCTTTTACAGCATGTAATTTAAATGAATATTTCGAAGATATTTACAGATTTTAAATGCAGGGACATAGCGGTTGCGGCGGTACCGGCCGCCGGGGGCGCGTGCCTTTGCCTATAATATAAATAAAAATGCAACCCATTGCTATTGTAATTGTGTTACACAATTGCCCCGCTGATTTAGGACATGTAACACGTTCCTGTGGGATAATTTCCGCAATCCACGCTGGCGAAGCCGCGGGCAGAAGCTAGTAAATATAACAAATGCATGTGTGTGAAGTTTGTCAGCTCAAACACAATGTTAAAATTGCCTTCATGTTTCAAAGCTAGTCTTGCAATTTAAATAACAAACGCTAGTTGCATTTATATTAAAGCGAAATGTCATATCAGGCATGAACAGAATGTCGCGTGGATGGCGTTGTATGATGCGATTCATGTTCATTTAAAACGTTCGGGCCACCTGTCCCTTAAATTATAATGAACATCCAACGAAATGGTGACTAAATTTAAGGATTATGTTAAGTTTACCTCGTGAACCAAACTCCAGAAAATGTTAAAAGCCAATATTATAATACATGTTAGAACCATATGACGGAGAAGGGTGGGTGTCTCTTCGTTATCATCAGCCATATTTTAACTACTGTGGGCGTACTATGGGTAGTGTTTTTTTATTGCGCAATAGAAAACGCCGTTTGCTGTTGAAAAAAATTTATAATTTACTATCAAATTAATCACACTAGCAATTCACACACTGTAGGTACATGACACAACTATACGGAACACACGACAGTTTCTAAACATATTCTCTGCTTGACCGCCACCGACCAACTCTGCTTATCCCCGGTCCAGCGTTATGTTGTAAACTCTGTAGAAAGGCGCTAGGCGGCGCGCTGGTGCCCCGATTAGTTAAATCATTGACGTATTTCCGACACAAATATACGCTTGCCGCGGTCAGTTCGTCGATGGGTGACCATCCACCTATATACATATGTCTTTTTCCAAATATACAGCCGATCGCAAATCGGCTTCCAGTTTAACCGGGTATAGCTGAATACCAGTATTTTACATTTACCGACTGCCAATTTGACCTCCACAACTAGGACTGTGTAACACGATTCCCCTTGGTTAGACTGGTTGTCAGACTTTTTGGGCTTCTGACTATCCGGAACGACTGGATAAGGATTTACGAATGAAGCCGGGGCAACGGCTTAACATGCTTTCCGAGGCACAGAGAAGTTCTTCCAACGAAATGGCGAGTAAGGTTTAGATACCAAGAACCAGTTAAGAACCAGTTTACGTCGTGGACCAAACTCCAGAAATTATTAAAAGATAATATATTAAAAGCGCAGTCGGTTCGTCGATGTTTGACTTCATATCGACGACAAAACTATACATAAGTAATCTCAACTCACAACAAAACCGTAAAATAAATAAACCAATTAATTAGTTCCCAATTGCATCTGTTACCAATCGATTACGAACCCTTTGTCCCAAAACAATCTATTTCCATTGAAAATCCGGCATTTTCGGATTACCGACAGTTATTCTGTCCCTTCAAGTTTATTAAAACTTTCAATATCAATTATGCGGACTGGGAAAGTCCAAAATGATCCAGGAACAGGATTGATAATTAATTTCGGGCATCAGTTGCTGTCTGTTCTATCTTAGAGACTCATTAACAACTAATGATGTTTGTGAATAGTTCCGTCTAACATGACCCTGTCTCCAAATAGCGAAAACAGTCAAGTGTCACAAATGGTGCAGGCATGCCCCGAATTCATAACCCTAGTAACTTGGAGAAGTACATCACATACACGAGTTATGAATTCATAAAGGAAAAATCGTCTACCGTTGCACAATATTAGTAAATATGTGAGCACCATGTATAAAATTAAAGCACTGGTCCGAATTGTTTGATAAAGACAATGATCTAGATAAAATGCATAAAACGATGTTTTAATTTAATTTTGTAAGTAAATAATTACCCCAAAAATCGCTTAATTTAAAGATATGTTTAAAAGCATTTTCTAGGATGTTTTTTTCGATAGCATGTTATAATCTAGTTTAATAGATCTTTTTAAGAAGAATAATTCCGTAATACATAGTTTTTATGTAGGTAACTGTATTGGTTTACGTGGCGCACATCAGTAAAGCTCTCAAGTCGGTATGATTTTTTCTTCATCTTCAACAAACACCGTCATAGCTCAGCCATTCATTCATTCTGCCTAGCCTTTTCCCAATAATGTGGGGGTCGGCTTCAAGTCTAACCGCATGCAGCTAAATACCAGCATTTCACATGGAGCGACTGCCTATCTGACCTCCACAACCCAGTAACTGGGTAATACGATACCCCTTGGTAAAACTGGTTGTCAGACTTTCGGGCTTCTGACGACTCCTAACGACTGTCAAATATCCGGGACCAACGGCTTAACGTGCTTTCGGAAGCACGGAGGAGTCTCGGTTGTCTCGGTGTGTGTAGTCATAGTTCAGCCAATTTACACAAAACCTTAAGGTTACACTAGTCGGTCATTCTTCCATACAAACGTAGTATGGTAATTACTCGTCTGTTTACGGTGTACGTTCAAAACGAACAATTATACCGATTTGTCTTGTCATTATCTAGCCCTGTACGGAAGCTGAATTGGAAAAAAAAAGTTATGAGCGTCGAAACTTCCATATTTCAACACTAATTTTAACTCATCTTTGGGCGTATCAATAACTTATGTAGTATGAAAATGGCATATTTAAAACCGTACAAGGATAGATCATTTATTCAAAGTTCAAATAATTTTATTTTGAATCGTATATTAAGTAGTTTTTTCGTTACATCAATACGTCCAAATGTCTCAGGTACATACTATTTTACGCGCTCCTTTTCGTTAAAAATCATCGCGAATTTCACTGAATTAAACGGGAGTGTGTATACGCGAGCGCACTAGCTTCTTACTGCTCATCACAGTGTTTATCCCTTTCGCATACAATGTTGGATGAAATAGCATGCATTTTGACTTCGCCCATCAACGAGTTCGAGCAGGTGACTAGGATCTTCTTAATGATTATATACACCTAAACCTATCCATGAATCACTCCGTCCGAACCCGTTTGAAAATCCGTTCGGTTTTTGAGTTTATCGCGTTCAGACAGACAGGCGTGGCGGGGGAATTTAGTTACATAATAATAATGTAGAGATTTGTCAACAGTAAACTCATGTTTTTGGCTCTGGGCCCTTTTTTTTTACAAAGAACAAGTAATTAACTAGTAAGGTTGCTTTCAAACGAGAATCCGCATCGTGAGGAGACCAGTCCTAGCCGCATTCACAAATGGAGCACGTTCACGGTATTTTTTATGTATAAATTAGAATGATGCCGTGAGTTTGATGTTCTCGGCAATCATTCTAATTTACCTTACTATCTACATACTTACATATATTGCAATAAGGTCGTTTGAATGTAATCTTGGGAACTACATATCCGATTCCGAAAATTCTTCTACTAATGGGAAGCAACTGTAGGTATTGCCGAGTGTCATAGGATTAATTTTATGTTAAGACAAGAAATGTCACGCGGAAGAAGTCGTAGGCCCAAGGTAGTACTTTATAACAATGATATAAGAGTTGCATTGCAATTACCAAATAATGATAATGGTTTTACGTTAAAAAAAATACGTTTTTCTTGTAATTATTTTTATATCCGTAGTTATTCATTATTATAAAAATATCGTTAAAAAAATTATCGTACATTCTCCTTTTTTTTTTTTTGCTTAAAGCCATGTTTAACCCTTAACCCGCATTAGGCCTGTGTGGTAGATAAGTGACGGCCCACTCCCTCTCACAGAGAGTAGCCCTGAGTTCCAGCAGTGAGTGGGAACATGATTATAATTTTCAAACAGGCTTGCTAAGCGATACAAACCTCTCATACGCATGAATCATGACCAATATCAACCACTCCAGATATTTCCATCGATCAATACCAAGTGATTTTACGATACGTCACATAAGTACCTACTTATTACGAGGGGAAATACCGGCGATATAAGTTAATAAATAAATATTTATTATTCAATTAAATTAACGGGTTTATGAACCCGCAACGGTTTCGCTCCAGCGATATACATGAAAAAAAAAACTACCTGTTTCTGTGTTCGCAATTTCGATTCCAAAAATGTGTTTACATTTTTGGAATCGAAATTGCGAACTGTGAATGTGTCTATTTGGAAAAATACCTTTAAAACCAACACGATTGTAAGTTAAATTAAACCTCTAATAATTTCCATTTTGCGCTCCTAAAAATATTTTTGATCACTGTAATATAATAATTTTTTTTATTTTGGAGTCATAAATATACTAAATAGCCAAGTATCTGCGCCCAACTTGAATGTAGCAGTCGCCGGCTGCTGCCGCGACACAGTAACCTAGCCTGTTTAGTCAGGGTCTAGGCTACCTTAGTAACAGCAGCCAAATGAGAGAAAAGGTAGGAAGTTAAAAAGAGGCTCAATTAGTTTAAAAAGTGTGCGTCATTAGAAGGTCAATAAGTTTTTAATGGTAACATTTTAACGATAATTTATCACGGACCACAACATAGTTGGGAAAAGGCTAAGCAGATTGATGATGTGTCGCAGGTTCGATTCCCTCACGGAACAAATATTTTTTTGGGTAGGTACCTATCCAGAGAGTTGTCCCGGGGTCTGACTGGTAAACCATGGACAATATTTTATTCAGGAGCATCGTCTTTAAAAAAGAAAAGTCGGAAAGAAACCTTGTACTCCAATGTCAACCTCTTCACCATTGAAACAGTTGATAAATATCTTATCTACATTATTAGTATGATTACTATCATTCACGTTTTATAGATACCGCGTATTTCAAGTAGATACTGCAAGTCACTAGATTTGTTCAATATTACTTACGGAAGAATTATTATGTTTTATTTCGGTTTTATTATTTAGATAGTCTTATTTCAATCAATTTTTAGGGTTCCGTAGTCAACAAGGAACCCTTTTAGTTTCGCCATGTCCGTCTTTCTATTTGTCTGTCTGTCCCCGGCTTAGCGCAGAGACTGTTAGTACTAGGAAGCTGTAATTTGGCATAAGTATACATATTAATTACGCCGACAAAGTGAATATTGGTAGTTTGCTTAAACCATTTTTGGATCCAAGGATCCGTTTGCGAAATATTAAGCTTTAAAGTGCTAATTTTTGTTAGAGTCAATTCACAGCGGTAGTATGTATAACGAAATTAAAAAGAAAGCTATCACAGCTAACCAGGCTCTACAAGTTAACGAGTAGTTATCGACCAACATGCAAACTTGTTAAGTTTGTTCTTGGGATAAATTCATCCCAGCTACGGAACCCTTCATTGTGCGTGGTCCGACACGCACATGGCCGATTTTTTTACAGAATCGCGTCGGGCGGGTTCGATCGCCAGGTCGGTCAGTAATGCGGTTCTTGTACGACGCCGTGTACCGACCCGACAGGCGGTAATGCGGATTTCACGTCGCATTAACCTTTTTGTAATCCGTTGACGACACACGTACACCGCCCGACCGTTACGGAAAACGCCCCTTCCTGCGGGACGCCACGCGGTAGTTCGGCGCTTAGCACACGACAAAAAGGAAAGAAAAAAAATACATTTATTTGACACAGACTAAAAGGCACGCAATATAAAATACAGCAGACAAAAGAGATAAAAATAAAACAAATAAAAATGTCTAAAGTAAGAAAATTGGCAAGGGAGTGTGCCTCACGTCTGCGACAAAAAGGCCCCACTGGCGCGACATCGCGGGTGCGACAAGGGTAGCGCTGCCTGTCGCGCCCGCGATATCGCGCCAGTGTGTACGAGCCGTTACAGCGCGGATCACTGTGGTGGGGAAAGGGGGAGCCCTTTCCCCACCACAGTGATCCGCGCTATAACGCTTGCACCTTTTTTGAACACACCGGTATAAAATGGGCGCGCTCACCGCCTCTCCGCGTGGCTCCACTTCGCCGCCTCCTCCCCCGAAAATCCAAAAACTCACTGAGGCCATTTTCAAGGGAATAATAAGATCAAGAAGAATTAATTATATTTCAACTCAAAAGCGACGTATAACGAATAACCTTTCAGAGCCAACTGGATGGAATGATGAAAAACCACTTGGCGTCTGCTTCCTCCTAACATATTAACTCTGAACATAATTAATTACTAGAAAATTAACATTGCGAGTATAATTGCGAGGCCCTGTAATTTGGGGTCTTCCCGAGTCCGCCCTAAATTCAGAATGATTTCCCTACAAACATCAGAGAATTTTGGATGAGAAAAATTTAAGGAAGCTTGTAATAATTATTGTAGATGGTCGGATGCTCGGTTTGGTTGGTGGTAGGGCTTGTTTTAAGTCCGCCTGGCTAGCTACCACCATCTTACCTAAGTCTGTCGCCATAACAACAATGTTACCAGCATTGTTGTGTTCCAGCAGTAAGAGGTAAGATAGCCAGCTCCTCCGTGATTGAGGATTCCGGGTGAAGCTCGCTTCCACCTTCGGCCTGATCATCACTTACTATCAGGTGAGATTCAGGCCAAGAGCTTCCACGTTGTGGGTACAAAAAAAATATGTATGTGGCGGCATCTACATCGCCACATGCGAACTATGCATCAAAGACCTGACGTCACAGATCCTGCATCGCGCTATTTAAGTTTACCGCGCGATTCATATATATAAGACTATCCGACATCAGTCCTTGGGCAATTGCCCGCCAGACACAATAACCGTCTGGTTGGAGGATCCTCCCTTTTCTATGGGGGATGAGAGAACTTTACACCCTGTTCCTCATACCCCTAAATTGGTGACCCCGAATATGAACGTCAGCGCAGCCTTCGTGCAACTACTTCAGCGTGACGTCATCAACATCACTCCCGCAAGCTTTCGTGAGGCGAGTCACACAGCCAGCCAGCACCCACGGCTTCAACGGGTATCCTGACCACCAGCATGCAGCGAACGCGCATTCCTGGTCATCACCCTCAGCCTCATCAGCAACCTTGGCACAGCACACTGCACCTTCGGCCGGTCCACAAGCAGAGCTCTTCAACCCTCTCCTGGTCGACGCCAGCAGTCAGCCACAACCCGGCGCTGTACTACATCCGACTCACTGGATCACAACGCAGCGCCACCCCGACTCACTGGGGAATCACCGCAGACAGTTCCGACCCACTGTGAACTATGCGGCACCCGGTTCCGACTCACTGGAACCTCAACTGGCACTGTGAAGCATCGCAAGATACAAGACTCAGCCCACTATCGACCTCCGGTCTCCGGAGGGGAGTGATGTGGCGGCATCTACATTGCCACATGCGAACTATGCATCAAAGACCTGACGTCACAGATCCTGCATCGCGCTATTTAAGTTTACCGCGCGATTCATATATATAAGACTATCCGACATCAGTCCTTGGGCAATTGCCCGCCAGACACAATAACCGTCTGGTTGGATGATCCTCCCTTTTCTATGGGGGATGAGAGAACTTTACACCCTGTTCCTCATACCCCTAAATGTAAAAAGGCAAATATATCATTGTCATCCAGCTATCTAATAGCGTAACAAACTTTCGTAAACTATTAAGACTAATCTGTTTCATTTCGACAGTTCAAAAACATTCAGAGTGTCATCCTGTGACTATCACCGTTTTGAGAGCAGTGGTGATGAAATAATTCACACAAAGTAAAGTAAAGCGCCTGCCTGGGTTCGAACCCACGACCTACAACTCGTAAGCTAGGGCCGTTACCACTGCTCTCACCGCTTAGTTCTTCTTAACTCAATGGATATTGATGCGGTTTTTACCATCATTTAGAAAATTGGAAATTAGTATTTTTTTAAATTTCTCGCGGCAAGTCTCATTCAGCTGCTACCGCCAGCCTTATATCTAGTCTGGTATGGCCTAATATCTGGTCTGGTCAGCCTTATACATTTATATCTATGGCCATTGATATTTATTTAAGTTTCGTTTAAAATAAGTTAATAAATTCATTATTATATCTAGTATTTAATATAGGTCCGGTGTTGTATTTAAAATTGTAAAAATATGTAGTTACACCCGGATATTTTTAAAATGTTGTACTAACAATGAACTTAATAAAAATAGGTATCATAAAAATAATCTACTAATATTCGTAAACAATAGATATCATTGACGTTATTCCTGACATTGATATTTACGGAAAAAACCGACGACCTTTTGACCCGAAATTAAATGTTTGAAAAATATGTGTTACCGTTACGCATACCTATTTTATTGTACGAGTCAAACTCAAACTCAAAAACGCAAGGCTTTTATTTCAAATAAACCAATTACAGGCACCTTTGAATTGTCAAGGGGTCGGTCAGTCAGAAAGATGAAGTTAGTTGCCCATTCCAAATCATAGTAGATTCCTATGGAGAAAAACGGGCAAGAAACTCCACGGACACTCTTCGTTCTTCGTTTCAAAATATTTGTTACATCATTCATGTTGAAATTATACATGTGAGAACAATGTAGAAAGACGTGCACGTGAAAAGCGTCCGTAATGAAAATATAAAAACTAAACTAAACAACAAACAATTTACGTTCGGTAAATTATGGTCAGTCATAATTTACCGAACGTAAATTGTTTGTTTATTTCCAACTTAATATTAAAAATCCTAGTAGTTCAATTTAAAGTTGAAAATTTAAATAAAAAATTTAAATTATAACATTTAAACGTAAATTTTTCACTTTAGACCAACATTTTCATAACTTTCATCACAGCTACGAAGCTGATTATTTTATGCATAAAAGTAGTACTCATGAAGATTCCGTTGCAAAAAAAAACCACGTAAAAGTCTTTTTAAATTGGTTAAATCCAAAAATTCTCAAAAAATCCGAAAAAAAATCATAACTCGAAAACTATCAAAAATCGCGCAACATACATGGGCTCATGATACGAGGGAACTACATTTTATTTTTGAACGTCAACCTTCCAGCCACCCTGTATATTCCGACCATTTTTAAAGCTCTTATTGAAAAACTTTTGTTTTAATTGATTTTTCTGGTCGACACTTGAAATCCATTAAATAGCCCCCTGTTCCATCGTAAATGTGCTCAGACTGTGATCAGATATTGATATACGCAAAGGCGGATTATCCCTAAGGCATACTAGGCACGTGCCTAGGGGCGCGACGTTACAAGGGGCCGCGAAAATCTCAAAATTAATTGTGTAAGAAGGTATGCACCTACTGACACAATATAAAAGATTCTTTTATTAGAGATGAAGAGCTTCTGAAGCGTGCTGCGCTTTCCTACATCGCAAGATTTTTTAACCGACTTCCAAAAAGGAGGAGGTTCTATGTTCGTAGGTAGGTATGTTTCTTTTTATTATTCGGTTCGGATGTAAAAATAAGATCTATGGGATCAGAATCTTAATATCTAAGTGATTTATCATCATCCCCATCTTACCCTTGTTCCATGTTACTTGTTACTTTCTTCTTCCACTGTCCTCTGTCAACACACTATCATTTACTCCATTTTGTTCATGCCATTCCTCACACAATCCATCCATCTTTTCTTTGGCCCCCGTCTCCGTCTCCATCCATCAACATTTATATCCATCACTCTTCTAGTCACAAGCGTTTCTTCCCTCCTCATCATATGTCCGTCCATATACCAAGACAAACGACTTCCTTTCAAATTTTCAGCCCCTGGGCCCCGGTAAAACTTCCCCTTATATTATACTTACATAAATCTTACTCAATATCTACTTCATTATTAAAACAAAACTGATTGATTGCTCGCTCATTCTCCAAATCATTTCTTCAATCGTATTAGGACTCATCTTGCATTAAAAATAATATGTCAGATATTTACTGTGTTTATTGGCATCATATGTGGTGATCAAAACCAAAATCATTCATTAAAATTGAACAAGTTGAGTACCCAACAGTCAAATACATTTACGTAGTATCACCACTAAAAAAAAATGACTGTATAGATATCTAACAGTTACGAGAAAACCATAGGTAAACATTTGGTTGTGGTCGTTTATCATTTCTTCTCTCCTAAAAGAAAGGTTTGGAATCTTCCTCGGTCCTTACATTTTGACAGTTCAGCAACGTTCATTGCGTTTACGTCGTTAAGCAGACGAATTTTTAAAACCTATGAAGATTGTGGATTTTGAAGGATATTCCATTAATCCTTCAAACCCTCAGATTGTGATTGAAAGTGTGTTTCGCAATAAGCGCTATTCTGCAAAAATCTCACCGTGATACATAGGTGAAGTGACCTTTCAATAGTGTCAATCTCTAGTATAAGGATCGAATGACAGCTCACTTTAAGCTCACTTCACCTCAGTTTTCACGGTGAGATTTTTACAGAATCGAGTGGCTGCTTTGATTTGTGTGTATGTGTATGTGTGCCCTTGTCTTCAATAAATTTTAGATCATTGTGTGAAGGTCCTCTTCATTTTACCATTTATATCCAAAATTGGGTAGGTATCATAAATCACCCTATGTTCTCTGGTAGAAATACCAATTCACTCTTATCTTATAAATAGGCCTGCTAAAATTCATACATATTTTGAAAAGATTTTGAATGGAGATTAGACTTGAGAACTCGCCTTTAGGAAGAAGTAAAAAATCCCTATTATGCTTCTATTATTATTGTACCGTTTCTCTTGAATATTTTAGGGACAGTCAAAGAACAAACATGAGCATAAAATACTAATTAATTTATTACTTAACCATAATTAGATATTACACAATTTCTCAGACATAACTGTCTTATCGCGTAGCACTAAGGTTGGCCTCCTCTCCACTGGAATCAGGTCACGGCGGCTACCAAGAAAATGATTGTAAACAATTGCAAACAAATCTAAATATATCACAGGCTTATCAATACTTAGTATTAAATGCACAGCCGGAAGTTATGCGGCATTCGAGTCTTCCGGCTGATGTTACCCTTGATTGGTCATAGATACGCGTATCCTCGATCAAAGGTCTTCCGAACATGACCTACATGTCCGACCCCCACTTTTATTCGTAAACGGCTGGCAACAGGCGGCCCACCTGGTGGAAAGTGGCAACTGACACCTGCAACACCATGGCTTGCAGACGCATTGACAACTTTTGGATAAACTATCTCTGATTTCACTGACACTACACTTCAAACAGAAACACAGATTTGTTGTTTTTTGGGATAAATTGAAGTATGGTTGATTGCACGGGCCATTTTCTAAGTGGCTCCGCTACGTCCTCTTCATAAATTCGGTAGATAGCTTCGGCAAGGATCTTACTTATTGATATCATCCACTGATACTCGTGAATATTGCGGAAACATTTTTATTTTAAACCTTTTTCAACGAATAAAATCAGTACTTATTTTCAGTGTAGTGAACCGTTAAAACCAGTTTCTCCTTCAAAATCTTATAGAAAATGTATAATCACTCATATAGGTGTGCAGAGAGTTTAGCACTTCATCGTTTAGTAGTCTGGGAGCATCGATAGCCCAGAGATAGTCCAAATGATTGAACTTCTCGTCAGGAACCAGGAACATTTCAGGTTTTGATGGCAGCCTATTATAAAGTGCCTGCACATCATTCTCACTTGACAACAAGTCATTTTTAGACCAGAATAACTTAATAGGTACAGTAACCTTACTCAGGTCATATTCGGGAGGCGAGCTAGCTCCATAAATCCTCCAATTGTTCAAATATCCATAATCAAACTGCTCGAATTTACCAGAAAGTATTTCTTGGGAGAAGTGAACCGCTGTCTTCCATGATGTTCCTGTACCCAAATGTGCCAGGAAAACCGGCAGGAGGGTCTTATTGAACTGCTTCTCGTTAAAGCCGCACAAGTAAAATACAATATTTTTGCAAATTAAGGAATCCATGTTCTCTCCGTTACAAGTGCTTGAAATTTTACCCAGCGCTGATTTTTTTGGGATGAATTCATAAGCTCCTTGCAACCCGTCTATGTATGCTAGGTTGCTGGCAATTGGTGCCATAGACTTTAATGGCGACTTCATATCTGATAAATACACGACAGGAGCCAACGCAAATCCAGCTGACAATATATCGTTATATTCTGGCCTCAACGTTAGCATGGCGAAGAGAATAGTAGTCCCCATCGAATGTCCTATGTAGGTTATCTTAGTGTCTACACCTTTAGTCTCCAAAATGTAGTCTATTACCGCAGGAACATCATACAAAGCTACTTCATGCCAAGAGAAGTCCCAATAGCCTTGTGAATTCGATTTGAACCAAACATGATCTTTGGAATACCTGTTTCCTCTTATATTGCTCATCCAAACGTCATAGCCAGCATCAGCCAAGACATAGGCAAGTCCTTTTCCAGGACCATTCATGATCCAGTCAGCAGAGCTTGCAAATAAGCCATGTTGAAGGAGAACCGTCTTCATTGGCACTTCCCTGCCGTGTCTGGAGCGAGGAATCCTGTGTAGGTTGAGAACGTAGCCTTGAGATATGACGGTGTGGGTCTCACATCTGTATCCATTTCTTGTGATTATTCCAGGCACTGATAGAAAAACGTCAGGATTTTCCACCACCGATAAAGTGTCGAGGCCAAGATTGTAAGACGATGGATTTATGAGGTTTCTTCCATTCTCCTGAATATCGTCCACGTAGTTATTCAAATTGTCCTTGATTATTTGCTGCTGTTCTCCAACGTAGTTATCGACGGAACCCTTCATGTTGACGGCATCGTTGTAGATGGTCTTGACATTATTACTTTGTTCTTTAAAAAAACTCTTGAACGACGGAACGAAGGACCACGATTTTGGTGCAACCGCGGTTACACTTAGGATCAGAAAAATTAAGACGCGCATTCTGATGAGGTTCAATTCAGACTGTGCGCAAGACGGAGTTGCTTCGGTAATATACTAGGAGTACGCGAATGACCCCGGAGATGAGGTTAAAACGTCACACGATAACAATTTATTGTCTGTTATTAAAAAATTACCCGTGTCATTTTATCTACATTTTGAATATTCCTCACGACTTGTTATTGCAAGATGAGTTTAATATTATAAAAAAAAATAAAAAAACATGAGCGATTCGTCACCACTTCGGTAAGAGATAAGAGTGGTATTTGCTAGGTATCTCGGGGTATTTTATGTGTCATAGCTAGATTTTGATATGAAGACAATGCTTACCCTGTCCTTATCTTGCTTAAATGTTTTCTTCAAGCATTCCTGTATGAATCATAGGTTCACAAAACAACGTGGGTTCAATGGGCGAAAGAACTATCATCACCTTTTTGGCAAAGATCATCTTTAAAAGGCATTTTTTTTGTGGATCTTGTCGGCCCGCATTTATGATGTATCCAGAATGGGCTAGGATTTTGTATGTAGGATATTTAAGTTTAGTGTCAACGCGATGGCATATCGGTGGGAAATACTGGAAAATGTTGCGATTAATCTGTTAGAAAGAATTCTGAGTGATATAAGTCAATGGACAGACCGATTTGGAGGGCTGAGATCTGGCTGACTTTTGAATTTTAGACTAAATAGTAAATAATTTTAAAATGTTCTTATCACTATGGTTCATATAGGTAAATAGATAAAGCGTGACTTTCACGCATTCTACTCCAGACATCACACTTCTAACCCCTGACATTTATTGTTATTATCTAGTCTATACACAAACAAACATACATGTACTACATTTACATACATACAAATAAATAAAATTGAAGTGTCTGTTTGTACATAATGTTAAAATAACAGCTTTTTACTAAATGCACTCTAATCTAATCTACTTATAACAAGAAAACAGTTTAATATTATGGTAAAGGCTGTACTACTCTCCTGCCGCTGCTCGTGCGAAAACCGTTGATAAAATATTATAGGCTTGTACAGCGGAGTATCAGAAAGGTAGTCATATTTAAGGGTAACAGACCATCAATCTGAACAATTTTCTCCATGGGAACAATATCGTTGTACCACACTGTAGAATCCTGTTGATTAAAGGTTATAAGGAAGTATTTAAGCTGATTATTATCATGTACCACCTCACTTTCAACTGTTTCCCACTTTCCCGCCATTCGTGGTGAACTGACAGTTGACATTAGTGACAGTGACCTCGCTGCTGACGTGCATGAGATAGTGTTTACATATCTATCAAATAGATACACTACACACACCCCTAAATATGACCACACCATAAACGTGCTGTATACTTTTAAATAATTAATAAGAACAGAACGTCTGTCTATTTCCTCCTGCCGGTGTATTTTAAGGTAAATTTATTATATTGCAGCTTGCTGCGTCAGTAAGGACGTTTATTGAGACATGCTTCAGCATACTAAATAGTAGTAAATAGTCACCTAGAAGTATTTGTGTATACTTACGAACCGACCAGAACAATTTCCTCTAAAATAGTAAAGGTAAAGTTAAAAACGGATGGCTAGAAAAAGTGGTTTCAATTATTATTTGACATGATACCTACCTAGGTACTTAAGTACTTTTTGACAAGTTTGCAACATAGGCTACAAGCCCTCTGCTTATGCCCTTTTTGTCGTCTGTGAAGGATGGCGGATATCTATTGTTAAAAGGGCAGTCCAGAATTTCCTTTTTTTTGCACCATCCTTCAGATACCTCCTGTATCTCAGTATCTCACCTGAACCTGAACAACTTATCTCTAGGTCTAATGAATGTTGTTGAACTGTCAAAATGAAAGCGATTGCTACCATGTAAGTGTGTTACGCAATCACCCCGCGGTTCTGCTCACACCCCTACAAACACGTCATAATAAGTCACGACAAGACTTGCAAGATAACTAATTACTAACACATGTTAATAATCTTCGTTTCTCATTATTAGCAATAAATAGAACATTTACACCAACTCTGTTATACATAATTACTTAGTTTATTAATATTAATGCCGGATATAATTAGTGTTAAGGCTCCCTCAGACAGGCGTGACGCAACGGCGCGACGCGATACCGGTAGAACAATTTCCTTGAAGTTTTCATAGAAATTGTTCCACCAGAGTCGCGCCGCGCCTGTCTGCGGGAGCCTTTACTCCGCTCGCTTTTGTCAGCTTTTGTAATTTTATTAAGTAACTGATTTTAATAAAGAACCTTTTCGTTGGTCTAGTGTTCGCAAGCGCTAGGTGTTACCACTAAGCATGAGGTCCTGGGTTCGATTCCCAGGTCGAGCAAGGTGTTATTGGGTTTTTCCAACACGAATTTCTCAGTAGCAGGGCAGAGTCTAGATTCGTGCCCGGTTGATGGTAATAGACTTGCTGCCACACACACATGGGAGGGGTCAGGCAGACGCGTAGGTAATATAGTGCACCCAAGTTACGCCAGACACGCAAGGGCAAACAGAATGCATGGACCGGACACTATGTGGTCTTCAATACTCAATATCTTAATCGTCCAATCCCGCATCTGAGAAATTCGTAATGAAAACACCGAGTGCATTATTTTTCTTACGTAAATACTTAACTCTTGTCATTTAACCAATGGCGGGAACAGACATATTCAAGTAAGATTGGCAGCCATAATTAATAAATAACGAACACTAAAGATGCATTACGATTAACAGGAGCTACCTACCTACTTATCCTCACATCTGTATTATAGTGGAAAATTCATGTTAAAATACATCAAACACATACTTCTGTGGGTTTAACTAATTGAAAGGGAACACACAGTCCCGTTAATTAAGACGCGATTCGATCAGGAAATATATGAGCGACCATAGATAGAGTTGTTGTGTGTTGTGTCAATTACTCGAATGAGTTAATTTGCTATAAATTACGCGTAAAATTGTGTTGATTTGGCGGCTGAATAAAGTAAGACCCAGCTATCTAATTGCGTCAAACGTTTTCGTAAACGATTTCGATTAATCTGTTTCATTTTGACGGTTCAACAACATTTATTGCGTTATCTATGTTGTTGAGCAGATTTTTTTATGAAGCGATAGATTAGCAATCTTTTTCAAACCGATCCAGATTGTGTTAGATCGTGCAGTATATGTAACTGACTTTGAAAACATCCGACAAAATGTAAGGGGGTGTTCTACCCATCAATATGAACAAAGAAGTATTTTGTGAGTTTGTACCTTTGTAGGAGGAAATCGTTGAAACTACTGATTCGATTCCGAAAATTATTTCACTAATGGGATTCTACAGTATTCCCGAGTGTATAAGGTCTACAAGGATATATTTTATGTTAAAACAAGAAAATGAGACAACTCGCGGGCAAACGCTAGTGATTATTTATAAGTGTATGCATTAAAAGGTACAAATTCTTCAGGACGTCTTAATGGGTAGTTTTTAATGTTATTGGGTGGCAAACTTATTTTGCATAGCGTAATGTTCAACTTTGCATTTATCGTTCACTGTTTATACCTTCTGGAAACAATTGTAGTTTATGTTCTCACATTAATTGTAACTGTAGGTATTAATCAATTGGTTTTATAATTATTTCCTTCTGGAATCCTACAATAAGTAGGAACCGACATATAGGTACGTTGTTCGTTCATTTGTTTCCAGGAATTTTGTCAGTAAACCAACTTCATGTTTTTATACTTACTGAATTATTATTGTTGTTAACTCCTTTGCATTAAAGGTACCTAAATCTGCCAGCGACTGGAAACTACTAGAAACTGGAACTTTCCCTAAAAACAAAATTAATACGTTTAGTTTCATCTGTTTCAATAAGTAGGACGAACATCAAGAAAATTACTAGATAATTAGGTAGGTACCTATTCCTCGTTTCCAACCGCGAACAGGGAAGGAAAAATGTACACTCAGCCTATAAATTTTCCACTGCTGGGAAACAGGCTTGTCAGAGAGAGGAAGTGGGTCGTAGTAGGTAATCCACCACGCGGGTCCAGTGCTGGATTTATGTTAGCCATTTTAATCCAAAACATAAAACACTGACTGATTGATGTGACTTTTGTATGATGTAGGTAGGTCACTACCTACGGATTTTGATGGGATCAGACGGATCTGAAGGTTGAAATAAGCATGTAATGGTGGTCTATGGTAGCTTTTAGCGGGGCGGGCGCTTTGAAAGTGACTGCGTGTCTCAGTCTTTGTAAGTACATAGCTATAAGTCTTTTGTAACTTTTTTAATACTTTACTTTTTGAATGCCCTTTGCTGTCGGATCACCGTCCCATCGGACTACGAGGGTGAGGGAAGAGAGTGCACCTGAAGAGTGAGTGTGTGTGCTCACACATCTGTTGAATATCTCCCGCGCTCAAGGCTGGTCTCTGCTGAGATTAGTCGCCATGGCTGAAATTCGGGTTGGAGGACAATTCATTACTTTACAGAATGCAATAAATAAATATGAATGTGATATAAACAGTGGGTACTGGGTACCTACTTGTTAACAGTACGGTAATTCTAGGAACTTAACTTCCGATCTAGTCTGCCGATTAGGTACTCAATATCTACGAACTTTTAATATAAACTAATAAACACGTAGGTACTGTTTACAAACAAAATGTATTTACTTTCTACAGCATGCCGTGTAGAGGGCGATCATTAAGACGGGTCATTCATATCTTCACACTTCATTTGCACGCGGGATTTGCAGAGTTCTGGGCAAAGTCCGCTTTTATTGTAGGTAGGTACAGTCAACCTCCTTGTTGATTAACCACTTTTGACAAAATCTCCCAATTAACCTAGTGAGCGCTTGGTATTACCTAAATTGCCGTACCCCCAGCGCCCTGCTCGTGTCGTAGATAAAACGGGTCGCGCAATGAAATAAAAACTAAAAACCGGACAAGTTCGAAGTTGTAAGTTTGTACACACAATATTGAGAGATTTACATTGTTATTTTAAGACCATGACTCGGTTTTCCTGTAATCTAGAAGTAGGTAAAGAACCATTCTCAGTATTTTTTAAACATTTTGGTAATTTCGTAGATAAGGCCCCTTGTCAAATGGTCAATATTCATCTATTTTCGTAAATATCTCTCTTTAGACAATTCATGCAGAAATGGAAGTTGCTTTGTCGAAATGTTATCCAGAAAAGTTGTAGACTGTAAGAGCGAGCGAAGCGAGTTCAAGAATTTTATCGCCACTGATAAATTGGGGCGAGCACGAAACCAGTTGCGAAGGGAATTTTGAAACGTAGCCGCCCGCCCCGCTCGGCCATCGTTTCTTACAGCTGGTTAAGTGCCCGCCCGCTTAGAGAGCTAAAATGGCCTTCAAACCGGAATGCAGCAATGCTGCTACATAAGTTCCTAGGTAAGTAGGTACACTTTTTAGATTTATGACAACGCTGCGAACACGGGGTCTTGTTTGAGTCCGAAACCACTCGGGGAAACCCGAAACAAGCACGTGCAAGCACGATAACGTAATACAGCAGACGCTTATCAGAAGGCCAATTCTAGTGCTTAAAAAACGTTCACATTCAAGTCGCAATCTGTCAATCTTGTCAAAAATGTTGGTAAATTGTTTGTATTTTTGACAGATTGCGAATGAGATGCGAATGTGAACGTTCTTAAAAAATAAGGGAATTGCCCCTCAGTTCCTATTTAGGAATGTAGTGCATATGTAGCAATATAAGTCACCATGACAGGTTTGAAGATAAATAAATAGCACTATTAGTGTTAAGTGCAATCGATTCCACTTCATTTCAACTAGTTACCACTTGAATGATTATTGTAGTATAGATATTCGTGATTCAAACAGAATTTTCCGACACAGGAAAATTCAAGTTATAAAAACTAAAACCCAAACAAAGTAGGTAGTTTAGAAGTTATGATCCAACAGATGATCACACATACGTACATACCGGGCAAAATCATAACCCTCCTTTTTGCTTCGCGGTAGTCGGGTAGTGAGCTATACCTAGGAATTTGAAACATGGTACGAAAGGGTGGAGAGTGGATACCTATACTCGGCAGTGGATGGATCAAGGCTGCCCGTGAGCATGGGCAGTCATAATAAAGATGACAGGAACCTGTGTGACCACATAAGTTCCTCTCAGGCTCTCATCATTATTATTGTTTGTACCTCGTTTTGTAGATGGATATGCATCCTAAACCCAATTAAGTTTATGGCAAGAGTAGGAGGCCTGATGACCTGGTGAAGATCCCAGGATCCCGCTATATGCAAGAACTGCGAGAAGCGCAGGGTCGGTCGTTGTGACGTTGATTAGGGGAGGCTTATGTCCAGCAGTGAATATCTTTCGGCTAAATCATTATTCAGCCGACGTTCACTGTCGCATGACGATAATAAGCGGGCAATCCCGATCAGATGATGGGTAACTAACTCTAAACCAAATAAAACGAACCGCCTAAGGAGATAAAATACGTTTATTTCTTAAAATTTGTCAATAAACCATACGCTGTCGTTACAACCGATATCCTTTACATCTCTTGTATGCATGTTCTTATCTTAGTCAATATACACAACAGTATGTACAGTGGCCAGCACATCAAGCTACCCAAAACTGTCAAACTTTCCCAATCAAACTTGAACCTAATGCTTTAGCGATAAAGTTTAAAATCTACTAAAGAAATTTGACAGATTTTAGTAGCTTGATGTGCTGGCCACTGTACGTTCGCTACATACATTCACAAAACAGAAATGTGGAAAAGGCTTCTCATTGTGATACAGGTGCAAGCGCAGTTGCTAAGCATGAGAAAATAAGTGAATTTACATTATACACAGTTATATTGAAGTTTTAGTTGTTATTTTCAATAATCAAAAATATGGGGGAGAGGCTAAAAAAGAAACAATGTTTATATATAGTAATGAGAAGAGAAGAGATTATCTGACAGATGAAAATCTGACAAAATTTATTCTGATTTTCGCGCATATACAATGTGAACCTTTTCCACGCCTATATTTCGCGCATACATTGTTTAGACAAGAAATAGTATAGCATTAAATGCCTTATATATATGCCTTATATACTCTAAGTTAAATCTAAAGTCGCCAGGACTTGATCGGTTTATGCTTAGCACTTGAGGCCAGGCGTAGATTCAATCCACATTCAAGAGCTGATATCAATTCCGATAAGGTTTACTGAGAATTAATAGTGGTGACACAGAGATATCGGTATTTTTCAATTGATTTTTATACTTAGTGGTAGAATGATATTAGTTCTTCATATGTGAATTGAGGCTTAATTTGGTACTTTTTTTCAAGAGTATGCCACTAACTACTCAATAATCATCAAATTCATTTCGTTCGCGCTAATCTATCAAAGAAATGCCAGCAGAACTTTTTAAAGCAAAAATGTTAAACAAAAACGGATCAACTTCTACAAAAGTACCATATAAAGCGTGTCTACATGTCATCGACAACTATTCTTCCGCCGTTTAGCGCAGTTTGAAACTGCGCTTTACAATGACATGCATCATTCCGACAAGCCTCAAGCAGAAATTGGTTTTTCTAGACATTTTACACATTTGGATAGAGAATTGGGTCATATTTTAATTGTTAATAAAATTTAATGTAGTATGTATATTAATTACTTAATTATGTAGCATCTTATTTTTGATGGTAAACAGGGTAAGTTGAAAGACATGTACATTTTATTAGAAGTAGGTACATTTACTTATGAGATTGTAATTTACCAAAGCCATCCATCCAAATACGTAAATATCTAAATTAATATCATTAAATCAAGTTTCTATACATGTTTTTACAGTAACCCCTATCGTTTTCAATGTTACCCATTGCCATGTCTGTATCGGCGCAGAGCGAAAAATAATAATTTATGCTTTTCTCCAATTTTTTTTTAAATTTATGTTTAATGCCATCTAGTAGAAGCAATGGCGTGTCGTTTTACTAAAATGTAAAATAATCGAAGATCGATAAATATTATATCGAAATTATATCGTCAGATTTATAGACTTCTCGCAGAATAGTCAATACTGTAATCTATTAGTCTGAGTTAAAAAAATAAAATTGAAATCGTAAATGTTTCGACGCGATCGAGAAACCGATGAGTTTTTATCGAATTTCGACATTATAACATTAGAAGGGTACGTAAGACAAAATACAAATTTGTTCCATAAGAAAGCCTCTTGCTAAACTATTACAATCCACATGTATACGCATATTTAAATGCTATATTATAACTAACTGTAGATTTTTTGCGGTTTTTACACTATCTATAGAATAATAATAACATATTACAAACTACTAGTGAATATTACTTTACATATTCAATTACTATATTATTATTTATTTATAATAATTATGTTTATACACCTAAACCGAGGGAGAAATTATTTATTAAAGAGACAAACAAAAGAAACTTGTTTACTCTAAGCTACATCACAAGTATATAGTAGGTACTTTTGCCGGCTTAAAGAAAATGTCTTTAATTTTATATTTTTAAATATTTTTGCGATACACCTTACGAAGTATGTATACCTATATATATGTTCAAGTGTATATAGATGATTAAGCGATATAGTCAACAGTTCCTTTGTATATTATATGGATTATGTACTTGTAAATAACGTTATTTAAATCATAGAAACTCGTCCTAATGTATTTTTTTATTATTTTAGAGGTGCAACGAGCCTGTCGTATCCAATATTTTACATTTGAAAACTCCTGAACTAATTTTAATAAAGGTATTTATAGCTACCTGTATTTTGAATTTTTTTGTCAAAAAAATCGCGAATGGATGTTACTTGTAGAACATTATCATAGAGTAAATATAGTTTAAAGTGCCTTTAAGATAAACAAGAAAAGGCTTTGAATTAACCGATCTATCATTATACTTTCCTTATAATTGATTTTCAATAAATTTCAAAACGTTAGTGTATATTTTCCTATACAAAATTTATTTTAATACAATTGTTTTAACTAATAATTTATCGGCCGTTGCACCCGAGTTTAAATTCGCTATGATTTTATAGCAGACTTTGTTATAATCGCACTATTTTCCATGTAAGATCGAACAGAGCTTCAAGTATTCAATTGTAATATTAATTTGGATTTACTTTAAACTCTGTGCGTCCCTGTTACGGAAAAACATCGTGAAGGTATATAAAATGGTGTTCATATAGATTTTTTTACACCGCAGTGTCTATATCGACAAGACGTGTTGAGACAAGGATTAGTAACAAATGGAGTGACACAAGCGACGGGTGCCACCAATATCATTCAGTCTAACAGATGCATCTTCTTTCTGCGGCACGTCTGAAATGCGAATATGCGCACTCCATTCACTATCTACTCTGTATCCATAAAAC
Organism: Eupsilia transversa; assembly: GCA_914767815.1. Lineage (NCBI taxonomy): Eukaryota > Metazoa > Arthropoda > Insecta > Lepidoptera > Noctuidae > Eupsilia > Eupsilia transversa. The sequence continues at coordinate 1,198,678 of OU611880.1, forward strand.
ATATTTTATTCGTCGATATTACCGAATGTAATAATGCGTTCTATACCCAATCGACACAAATGTACCTACATCGTTTATACATTTTATTTCTACGAGTTGGACTCGCACAATACGCGGTAAATTTTCTTATAATAACCCTGGACTATTGTATATCGATTTGTGAAGAGCGCCTGGGGAACGTCAATTGATGTAAAAGAAAATAATACAATTGGGCCAACTGATCGCTTTGAAGACCAACTACAATGATTATTTCGTTTCAACATTCGCTTATATTTCTCACTCCTCAATCGTTTGACATAAATTGTCGATCCCCAAACTAGATAAAAGTAATATTTATACATACATTTAAATATTTCATCAACTTTTACTACTATCATTGCACTCATCTCAGATATAAATGCCAGCCTCAGAAATATTCTGTTTTAATCTCGAGATTCTAGGCTTTACAATGTTAACCTTTGCATATTTGGTGTTTTAAAAGTTAATATAGTCAGTGTACATTTTTCATATAATATTTAATTTACGAATATTAATTTCTATAGACCCTAAGTTTTTACACACACATTTCTTTACAAAATACATATATTTAAGCATGGCAATACTTGAATATTTTCGAAGCTGGCAGCCCAGTACAGCGTGCGTAACATACAAAAAAAGAACTCAAGATAAGGATCGTTACACACGACAGGTTAGCTCCACAATACAAGGGATAGTCGAACACAGTCGAGTGAATGAACCCTCGGTATGTTTTGTATGTATGTGAAGATTTACCTCCGAAATGACTGAACCTAATCTTATATTTCGAGTTCAAGCGCCTGTTCCAACAAAGTTACAGTTATAGATATTGATTTTAAAATTTTACAAAGTCTTGTTAGAAGGCTCCTACAGTTTTCAAGATATCCAACTGAATATATTATGACCTCAGTGGTCAAGCAGTAGCATCCGCTTTTAATTTAGGTTCAAACCCACTTAGTACAAATATCACTCAGATACTTGATATAATATGCAATCTGTGTACAGTACCCGGTTCACAGGGCACGAATGAAGCGTATATATATTTAATATATAGTCAAAATTATATATTTAAACGGCGAAACGTTACCATCGTTACCTCACTCCTTATTCCTTCACCTTAAAGCTCGTTCGCGTCTTACTGAACAAAAGTTTATAACTTAAAGAGTAGAACTTAACACTCGACACTAATACTAAACTGTCTTGTTCAACAACTCAATTGTTCATAGTTCCGTATCACTATTATTGCTACGATATCCTGTGCGTCGACCAATGAGGGAAAGCGAGCTAACTTACTCCTAACAAGCAATT